>CM056384.1:18541533-19141533 GCA_029718625.1 Synaphobranchus kaupii | reverse complement strand
TCTGTCGGACAGGTGTTTGGGGTTTTTCTTCATAATGGTGAGAATTCTTCGGTCATCAACTGTAGAGGTTTTCGTTGGCCTACCGGGCCTTTGCGATTACTGAGCTCACCAGTGCTCTCTTTCTTCTTAATGAATTCAAACAATCAAACAGTTGAGTTAAGATTTGACCTTTGTCTCTGACTGTTTGTGTCCTATTTCCCAGCCTCATAATGGCTTCTTCGACTTTCATTGGTCAACTTTCATGTTGAGAAACGCCAATAACAGACTCCAAAGGCAGTCAAAAGACTAGAATCAAGCTAGATACTGAAAGCGGTTTTTTACCTGCACTAAGGAAGCAATTGAACACACCTGACTAATCAGAAACACCCGTGAAGCCATTTGTCCCCTGAAATACAGTATTGCTGAGTATACAGTATTCTGAAATACAGTATTTACTGAGGCTTTTAGGTTTAGTCCTTCTCTTGAGCAGGACTGCATTGCGTGCCTGTGTGCGGTAGACTGCGATTTGACTTCTGACCTTTCTGTTGTGCGTGCAGTGGCATGCAGGCCCGTGTGTCAGCCACCAGGTGTAACACACACCCCCCCCCCCCAAAAAAAACAAAAAAACAATTTCCCAGCAGCCTCTGTTCAGGTGGGGGATTAGTGCGCCGGTCGCAGGTGTGTGGTCCACAGGCCGAGACTGCCCTGGGGTTCAAACGCAACCCTAGCCCAGAATTAACCCCTCAGAGTCCACAACCCCGGACTTCAAACGGCACAGTGGGTATCTGTGTACCTCAGGAGTGGAGGAGGAGGGTCCCGAGCTGTCACTCACACACGGGTCACAGGCTGCCACCACCTGCCGGGCGGACAGGCCACTCCTTCATCAGGGGTGTTTGGGTTCACACCTTACAACCTCTGACTGTGACTCTTAAATGGATTATCATCTAGTGTGTTTCTTAAACTGTAAAGAATATTACCTGACATTTAAAATGATAAATGACATTACATTGGTCTAGATTCTGCTAGACTCCTTGCTGGTTTGCTTGTTCGAGGAGTAATTGTTCATTACTGTACTGCTGTGGTTTGCCACTGGAGGGCAGCATAGTAGATAGAATGGAAGCGCTTTTGGACCAGTGATACTGTGAGTGCAGAAAGAGGGATGTTGATATGATAACTCATTCCTGTTTGCTGAGTGGGGCAGGTCCTATACTCCACATTGTGCGATGTGGACATATGTGACAGCACCCTCCTGAGAATTGGGCTCAGAGATGTTATTTTGTAAAGTCACGGCCAGTGGTTATGCAGTTGAATCATAGCTAATGTGGGCCCAGCCAAACGTTAAACTCGGACTCTAAGTGACCCATTCCAGCTGGGGAATTGTGGGAAGGTTGCAGTGGCTGGGTTTGACATTAGAGAGGGGAGCTGAGAGAGAAGGATGACTGTGTTTGGTTAGCGTGTGTCCTAGGGTGAACCCCGCGGGTGGAGAGAGAGGGGTCCCAGGGCGCACTGGCCACTGGCGTGTGGGGGACGGGGAAGGGCATGCCGGGCTTCTCTCCACACTCCACCCCACCCGGGCCGGGTCCAGCCCTTACCCCTGGGATTCTGGGCCCGGGTCAGGAAGTGACTCCCCCCATTTCACCACATTCCAGAAATCCTGAGTCAGATAGGACCCACCCCCACCCCCCCCCCCGGCCCCTCCCACTCCAGGGCACACGTCCCAGCCCCCCTGTCCCAGCCCCCACCCCTGAGCCCTGCTCTGTTTATGCACTAAAAGCCTTGATTTCCTAAGAAGGCAAAGCTTCCATTGAGGTGACAGAGCAACGGCTTCCACTCCCAATATGGCTGTCCTCTCCTCTCCTCCCTGTGTAGCTGCTGTTCTTCACTGGGCCTGTTCAGTGTGTGTGTGTGTGTGTGTTCAGGATTTGTGTGTTAGATAGGACAGTATCAGTGTGCTGGCAGTGTTCAGTATTTGTTTGTTAGGTAAGACAGTATCAGTGTGCTGGCAGTGTTCAGTATTTGTTTGTTAGGTAGGACAGTATTAGTGTGCTAGCAGTAGGGGTGTAACGGTTCTGAAACCGAGACCGAAACAGCGACACAAACGTCCATGGGACACACCCCCTCCCCCAACCCCAACCCGCTGCCACCACTGCAGGTGCAGCCTGTTGAGCTCTCACTACGTTACTAATGTAAGAAAACTCATTTTTCATTTCACAATTAACACTATAGCACATGTAAATCACGAAATAATTATTCTATTTAAAGTTAGGGCAAGCTGCAGGGTTTTTCCTGGCAGAGAAATGGGTTTTGGCGGTAGCAATATTTTTTGCATTAATTTTATGTAAATACAGTTTTTGGAGTGCAAAGAGCCCATGCAGGCTTTGGTTGTAAAGTACCAGTAGGGTTGGGTTTTAGAAATCAAAGGTCCTTGAAGCTTTTTGAATATTTGAATATTACACCATTTAGGCTATTTTGATAGCGCACAAATAGAAAAATAAATAAACAACACTCTAAAACATAAATAAAAAATAAGTGTAGCTACACGTTTAAAAAAAATATAAAAACGTACAAAAACACTGTTTGTGTTTTTACATAACAACAGCAACGTAGACTATTTCAGCCCTAAATGCGATAGGTCACTGTGGAAATGTCGACTGTATGGGACTTTGGAGAAAAGTAACAAGATAAACTCTTCAGGGTTAATCATAACACATTTATAGCTACGAGAGATTTTGGAGGAAAAGAATGAGGTGTCTTCTAAACCGATAGTGCATCAGGTAGCCTACTGTATAGTAGCCTACAGTAAGCAATGGAAAACGGCGAATGCAAAGGCATATTTGTACAACGTTTTTAAAAAATATTATTGTTTCTAGCTATATCTGAACATGATTTTCTTGTAAACGGCGCATTTGACAGTCTGTGGCTGTGGCAAGATGAGGGTCGTAAGCGCTTTGGGCTATTAACAGCACCCTCTTATTTTATTGCACTGTAGTATCAATCCTGGGGTTTTCTTAAAGCTGTAGCCTAGTTTATAATTTAAGACAAACATGAATAGACTACTGTAATTGGGACCGATACGTCTACCACTATAGTTATGGGGCACCAACGTGGATCGGGTTAAAGCTTTTACCTTTTCAGAAGTTAGGGCTTCAAAGGTAGCCTAATTCAAAATTGGAGCGTGTTCCATCCAACTCACTGCCCACGCTATGTCTTTCTCACGAGTCGCACTCTGCCACAGAATAGCTGAGCCGCATTTCTATATACAGTCTATGATTTCTATAGGCTACAGTCTATGGTTCTATGCTTCTTCTACTTGTCTCCTAGTACTGACATATTGAAGGCGACTAGTACAATATACAGTCAAGCCGGAAAGTCTGCACACCCCTTTCACCTTCTCCACGTTGTATTACGTTAGACTTATACTACAATAGATTGAGTTCATTTTTTGCCTCAAACATCTACACACAATAGCCAATAATGACGAAGTGAAAACAGGTTTTTAGAAAATATGCAGTTTTATTTTACTGACAAAAATAGGTTATTTAGGGGTTACATATCTGTACACACCCTTAGCCTAATACTTGGTTGCTGCACCTTTGGCAGCGATTACAGCTTCAAGGCGTCTTGGGAAAGAAGCTATGAGCTTGGCACACTTGTTTCTGGACATTTTTGCCCATTCCTCTTGGCATATCCTTGCAAGCTCCGTCAGGTTGGATGGGGAGCGTCGGTACACAGCCATTTTCAGCTCTTTCCACAGATGTTCAATTGGATTCAGGTCTGGGCTCTGGCTGGGCCACTCAAGGACATGCACAGACTTTCTCCGAAGCCACTCCTTTGTTCTCTTGGCTGTGTGCTTCGGGTCGTTGTCATGTTGGAAGGTTCCTTCACCCCAGTCTGAGGTCCAGAGCGCTCTGGAGCAGGGTTTCTTCAAGGATCTTGTGTACTTAGCTGCATTCATCTTTCCCTCTATCAGGACTAGTCGCCCCGTTCCCGCTGCTGAAAAACATCCCCACATCATGATGCTGCCACCGCCATGCTTCACTGTAGGGATGGTATTAGCCGGGTGATGAGCGGTGCCTGGTTTCCTCCAGACGTGACGCTTGGTATTCAGGCCAAAAAGTTCAATTTTGGTTTCATCAGAACAGAGAATCTTGATTCTCATGGTTTGAGAGTCCTCTAGGTGCCTTTTGGCAAACTCCAAGCGGGCTGTGATGTGCCTTTTACTAAGGAGGGGCTTCCGTCTGGCCACTCTACCATAAAGGCCTGATTGGTGGAGTGCTGCCTGGATGGTTGATCTTCTGAAAGGTTCTCCCATTTCCACAAGGATACGCTGGAGCTCTGTCAGAGTGACCCTCGGGTTCCTGCTCACCTCCCTGGCCAAGGCCCGTCTTCCCTGATTGCTCAGTTTGGCCAGGCGGCCATTTCTAGGAAGATTCTTGGTGGTTCCAAACTTCTTCCATTTACCAATGATGGTGGCCACTGTGCTCTTTGGGACCTGTAAAGCTGCAGAGATTTTTCCGTACCCTTCTCCAGATCTATGCCTTGACACAGACAAGGTCTGCAGATAATTTCTTTGACCCCATGGCTTGGAGTTTGCTCTGACATGCACTGTCAACTGTGGGACCTTATATAGGCAGGTGTTGGCAATCCCCAATCATGTCCAATCAATTGAATTTATCACAGGTGGATTCCAATTAAGTTGTAGAAACATCTCAAGCAGTATCAGTGGAAACAAAATGCACCTCAGCTCACTTTTGGGTGTCATATCAAAGGGTGCGCACACTTGTGTACATATGATATTTTACTTTTTGATTTTTAATAAATTAGCACAAATGTCTAAAAACCTGTTTTCACTTTGTCATTATGGGCTATTTTGTGTAGAATTTTGTGACAAAAAATGAACTCAATCTATTGTAGAATATGTCTGTAACATAATAAAACGTGGAGAAGGTGAAAGGGGTGTGCAGACTTTCCGGCTTGACTGTATATCGCCATCCGCTGGCCGAAAGACCATATTGCACCAAAAAATTTAAATATGATTTTATTTGCCGTTTTGTCAATTATTGTCATTTTGGCGGTCGCGATTTCCTTTTGGCGGTCCGTGAAATAATCTTGGCGGCCGCCAAATAATTTACTATGTAGGAAAAACCCTGAGCTGTATATTTAGTAAATATTACACTTTACAAAAGCAAAAAAAAAAAAAACCAGGTATGAACCGAACCGTGGCTCAAAAATCGAGGTCGGAACCGAACCGTGGATTTGGAGAATCGTTACACCCCTAGCTAGCACAGTATCTGTGTGTTAGGAAGGACAGTATCAGTGTGCTGGCAGTGTTCAGTATCTGTGTGTTAGGTAGGACAATATCAGTCTGCTGGCAGTGTTCAGTATCTGTGTGATTGTTAGGACAGTATCAGTGTGCTGGCAGTGTTCAGTATTTGTGTGTTAGGTAGGACAGTATTAGTGTGCTGGCAGTGTTCAGTATTTGTGGGTTAGGTAGGACAGTATCAGTGTCCTGGCAGTGTTCAGTATTTGTGTGTTAGGTAGGACAGTATCAGTGTGCTGGCAGTGTTCAGTATCTGTGTGTTAGGTAGGACAGTATCAGTGTGCTGGCAGTGTTCATTAACTGTGTGTTAGGTAGGACAGTATCAGTCTGCTGGCAGTGTTCAGTATCTGTGTGATTGTTAGGACAGTATCAGTGTGCTGGCAGTGTTCAGTATTTGTGTGTTAGGTAGGACAGTATTAGTGTGCTGGCAGTGTTCAGTATCTGTGTGTTAGGTAGGACAGTATCAGTCTGCTGACAGTGTTCAGTATCTGTGTGATTGTTAGGACAGTATCAGTGTGCTGGTAGTGTTCAGTATTTGTGTGTTAGGTAGGACAGTATTAGTGTGCTGGCAGTGTTCAGTATCTGTGTGTTAAGTAGGACAGTATCAGTGTGCTGGCAGTGTTTATTATGTGTGTGTTAGGTAGGACAGTATCAGTGTCCTGGCAGTGTTCAGTATTTGTGTGTTAGGTAGGACAGTATCAGTGTCCTGGCAGTGTTCAGTATTTGTGTGTTAGGTAGGACAGTATTAGTGTGCTGGCAGTGTTCAGTATCTGTGTGTTAGGTAGGACAGTATTAGTGTGCTGGCAGTGTTCAGTATTTGTGGGTTAGGTAGGACAGTATCAGTGTCCTGGCAGTGTTCAGTATCTGTGTGTTAGGTAGGACAGTATTAGTGTGCTGGCAGTGTTCAGTATTTGTGGGTTAGGTAGGACAGTATCAGTGTCCTGGCAGTGTTCAGTATTTGTGTGTTAGGTAGGACAGTATTAGTGTGCTGGCAGTGTTCAGTATCTGTGTGTTAGGTAGGACAGTATCAGTGTGCTGGCAGTGTTCATTATCTGTGTGTTAGGTAGGACAGTATCAGTCTGCTGGCAGTGTTCAGTATCTGTGTGATTGTTAGGACAGTATCAGTGTGCTGGCAGTGTTCAGTATTTGTGTGTTAGGTAGGACAGTATTAGTGTGCTGGCAGTGTTCAGTATCTGTGTGTTAGGTAGGACAGTATCAGTCTGCTGGCAGTGTTCAGTATCTGTGTGATTGTTAGGACAGTATCAGTGTGCTGGCAGTGTTCAGTATCTGTGTGTTAAGTAGGACAGTATCAGTGTGCTGGCAGTGTTCATTATTTGTGTGTTAGGTAGGACAGTATCAGTGTCCTGGCAGTGTTCAGTATTTGTGTGTTAGGTAGGACAGTATCAGTGTCCTGGCAGTGTTCAGTATTTGTGTGTTAGGTAGGACAGTATTAGTGTGCTGGCAGTGTTCAGTATCTGTGTGTTAGGTAGGACAGTATTAGTGTGCTGGCAGTGTTCAGTATTTGTGGGTTAGGTAGGACAGTATCAGTGTCCTGGCAGTGTTCAGTATCTGTGTGTTAGGTAGGACAGTATTAGTGTGCTGGCAGTGTTCAGTATTTGTGGGTTAGGTAGGACAGTATCAGTGTCCTGGCAGTGTTCAGTATTTGTGTGTTAGGTAGGACAGTATCAGTGTCCTGGCAGTGTTCAGTTCAGTGTTCGTGAGAACCATGTTTCTTAGCTGGGTGATGTGGAAAGGGAGGTGTGGGGCCCTGGTGCTGTGGGCGTGGCATCAGTTTGTTTTTATGCCTAAATGGCTGGGACTTAGATGTGGGCGGAGTCAGATTGCGCATGTAATTGTACACGTCTGCTGCACAGTTGGCTTGGACACTGTGGCTGTTTTCATGGTTGGCTCTTTGGGGGCTGGTCCAGGCAAAGGGGAATTCTTTCATAATTTTCATTGAAAAGGACGGCAGCAAGTGTAGAAGTACTAGAGAGAGTCTGCACAGGAGTTCAGGGTCCCACTCCTTGTATGTGGATAAGTGTGCCGAGTAAATCCCCCCGAATATGGAACATATGAACTGGGCAAAACACTGTTCCAGGTTTTACTCAGCACAGATAGCCAGCACAGTTAGCCAGCACCGAGGAACAGGGCCCAGGTCCAGTGAATCTCATTGTATCAGCTAGAGAGACTCTGTTAACACAGGTTAAAGTATCTATCTGTGTGATAGAATAAAAAGTTAAAATAACAGTCCATGATGACAGGGTGCTCATTGAGAAGCAGAGAGGACAGGGGTGTTGACAGCTAGCAGCATAGCCACCCTGTTCAGAGGACTGGGGGTAATTGTGTGGGAGATGTGTTTGAACAGGATGGCAGATAACCCAGTGCTTTTACAATCAGTGAGAGGGCAAGTGATCACCTCGTTGTCCTGCCCTGCCATTGTTCATTCCTGAATGAGGGGATCTGTGATCTCTCCACACCATCAAAAAAGTATAATGTTTTTTAAATGAAAGAGAGCTTTTACTTTAAAATGAGAATTTCTGGGTCCCCTCCAGACTCCTCCCACATCCCCGGCCCAGAGCAGGAGCTGGATTTGAAAATATGCTTTGTGCTGCGGAGGTAATGTGAACACCAAGGCCAATATACAGCCTGGAGAGGTCCGCCTCTGTTTCCATTCTGTACACAGAGGCTCTGTTTCCATTCTGTACACAGAGGCTCTGTTTCCATTCTGTACACCTAGGCCCTGTTTCTATTCTGTACACAGAGGCCCTGTTTCTATTCTGTACACAGAGGCTCTGTTTCCATTCTGTACACCTAGGCCCTGTTTCCATTCTGTACACAGAGGCTCTGTTTCCATTCTGTACACAGAGGCTCTGTTTCCATTCTGTACACAGAGGCTCTGTTTCCATTCTGTACACCGAGCCTCTCAGGCCTCTTTTTCGCCTTTCAGCTCAAACAGCATGTAAAAGCTTACAAACCCCCCCAATATATATACACTACTCACAAAAAGTTAGGGATATTTGGCTTTCGGGTGAAATTTATGGAAAATGTAAGTTCACGCTACAGTGATATTATACGTATCATGAAAGTAGGGCATTTAGGTAGAAGCATGCAATGGTGATTTCCTCATCTCAAACAATTTATTGAAACAAAAGCCAACAACAGTGGTGGGTATACCACAACAAAAATGTCAATGTCTCAATAACTTGTCATGTGCCCTTGAGCATCAATTACAGCTTGACAACGACGTCTCATGCTGTTCACAAGTCGACTTATTGTCTGCTGAGGCATGGCATCCCACTCTTCTTGAAGGGCGGCCCTCAGGTCATTGAGGTTCTGGGGTACAGAGTTACGAGCCTCTACACGGTGAGTCAGCTGATCCCATAGGTTTTCTATGGGATTCAGGTCTGGAGAAAGTGCAGGCCACTCCATTTGAGGTACCCCAGTCTCCAGCAGCCTTTCCCTAATGATGCGACCTCGATGAGCTGGAGCATTGTCGTCCATGAAGATGAAATTAGGCCTGTGTTGTTCATGCAGGGGCACAATGACTGGATTAATGATGTTATTCAGGTAGTATGGGCTTGTCACTGTACCATTCACAAAGTGTAGGGCAGTTCTGTATTGACTAGACACACCTGCCCACACTGTAACACCGCCACCACCAAAGGGTCGTCTGGTGACAACAGTGGCTGATGCATAGCGCTCTCCTTGACGTCTCCAACATCGTTGGCGGCCATCATTTCTGCTCAACGTGAATCGACTCATCAGAGAACAGCACTGAGGCCCACTGGTCCCTCGTCCAGCGTAAATGCTCCCTGGCCCATGCAAGACGATGACGCCTGTGCCTGGTGGTGTGGTCAGGTACCCTTGCAGGTCGTCTAGCACGCAGACCACGCTGATGTAAACGGTTTCGAATGGTCTGACGTGACACTTGGGTGCCTCTCACCTCCCTTAAATGTGCCTGGAGTTGAGTGGCATTCATCATCCGGTTCCGCAGGGCACTGTTCACAATGAAGCGGTCATCAGTGTGGGATGTGGCCAAAGGACGTCCACTTCTATGCCTTTCTGTGACTCTTCCAGTCTCTCTGTATCTCTGTTGCAACCTGCTGATGACACTCTGTGACACTCTAAGCTCAGTGGCCACTTCCCTCTGAGAACATCCTGTTTGAAGCCTCGCAATGGCGAGGTACTGTTGATCAATTGTTAGGTGTCGTCTTGGTCTCATGATGTCAAAATGTGAACAGCATGATGAAGAGGACTGTTTAAATACCAATTCTAATTGAACCAGGAAATTTATTGGTCGATTCATGGATCAAACACCTGTTGTTAATTTTGCCGTTCAGCTCCTTGTTAGAGAACAGCAAGTTGTGCAAAAAGTACTGAAACATTGAATAGTTGGACATGTGCATTCAAAAGTTTAGAGAAGGTCAAATTAATTTCACCTGTAAAGGTTATAGTGCATTTTAGGTTCATCCTGAAATTTCACCCCGAAAGCCGAATATCCCTAACTTTTTGTGAGTAGTGTATAACAAATATCACCTGTGTTTGATTGAGATGGCTCCAGATGACATATTGGAATAAAGGAAGTATGAATGGTGTGTTGGTGGACTCCAAGATAAACGTGAAAACTGTTCTGCAAAGCGCTGGGATTAGTTTGTGGCGTTTAAGGGCGTTGGCTGTAGCTTTACCGACGTGACATGGCAGATGTGTGACCCCCTACTTGTTCACGTGGTTAGGGGACAGATGGAAAGACAGACGGGCGGATGGACGGACAGCGTGTTGAGTCACGCAGCACACCGTGACGCAGACGGGAGCAGCTCTGGCATGCCATCAGGGGAGAGGTAGCGCCCGTGTGTAGGGCCTCTGTTCGGCAGGCTCCGCCCCCCCGCGGGAGAGTGACAGGTCAGCCCGAACAAACAATGTGCCCACTGTGCTTCAGGTGGACTGCCCCCTCCCGTCCCCCACCGTGCCAGGACTTGGCAAATAGTTTATTGGGTGGGAGTTAAGTAGTGGGCCGTGCAGGTAGTAGTGGGTTACTACCTGCAAAAGGGGCTGAGCCCACCTGAGCTCCGCCTCTTCTGCACTGAACTCTGGGAAATATTGTTGTGCTAAGGGCAAATCATATTTGACCAAGACCAAAGAACAGGCAAGATGTGGGTCCTGGAAGGAACTGTGTATTTCACCGTCTCTTTTCACTCATTCAGTGTCTCGTTAAACATTTTTAAAGTTTGTCGAAAGTGACTGACTGTGTGTTTGTTTCTTTTCTTCCTCAGTGTGTCGATTAACGTGCCACAAGAGATGTGAGGTCAAGGTAAGAGACGTTTCTTTGATTTCCACACAGTCACTGAAAAGACCATAGATCCTGTATAAGAGGTGTTTCTCTGATTTCCACACAGTCACTGAAAATACCATAGATCCTGTATAAGAGATGTTTCTCTGATTTCTACACTCACTGAAAAGACCATAGTTACTGTATGAGATATTTTTTGATTCCCCACACCGTCACTGCAAAGACCATAGTTACTATATAAGAGACGTTTCTCTGATTTCCGCACAGCCACTGAAAAGACCATAGATACTGTATAAGAGGCGTTTCTCTGATTTCTACACAGTCACTGAAAATACCATAGATACTGTATGAGAGGTGTTTCTCTGATTTCCACACAGTCACTGAAAATACCATAGATCCTGTATAAGAGACGTTTCTCTGATTTCCACACAGCCACTGAAAAGACCATAGTTACTGTATAAGAGACGTTTCTCTGATTTCCACACAGCCACTGAAAAGGACCATAGATACTGTATAAGAGGCGTTTCTCTGATTTCTACACAGTCACTGAAAAGACCATAGATACTGTATAAGAGACATTTCTCTTATTGCCACACAGTCACTGACAAGACCATAGATACTGTATAAGAGATGTTTCTCTGATTTCTACACAGTCACTGAAAAGACCATAGATACTGTATAAGAGATGTTTCTCTGATTTCTACACAGTCACTGAAAATACAATAGATACTGTATAAGAGGCGTTTCTCTGATTTCCACACAGTCACTGAAAATACCATAGATACTCTATAAGAGACGTTTCTCTGATGTCTACACAGTCACTGAAAAGACCATAGATAGAGATGTTTCTCTGATTTCTACACAGTCACTGAAAAGACCATAGCTACTGACTGTATAAGAGACGTTTCTCTCATTTCCACACAGTCACTGAAAAGGCCATAGATACTGTATAAGAGACATTTCTCCGATTTACACACAGTCACTGAAAAGACCATAGATACTGTATAAGAGACGTTTCTCTGATTTCCACACAGTCACTGAAAAGACCATAGATACTGTATAAGAGACATTTCTCTCATTTCTACACAGTCACTGAAAAGGCCAGATACTGACATAAGGCAGTGGTTCTCAACCCTGGTCCTGGGGACCCCCTGTGTATGCTGTTTTTCATTCCAACCACAATTGCAATACTTGAATTTTAACAAGCTGTTAATTTTTCTTAATTAGGTGTTTTTAATGTTTAGAGGGATTATTTACATTTTTAAGCCACATTATGTTAGTAATAGCTATGCATGCCATGAAGAATAAAAGTCCAATATTCACATTGTGCTGTATTGTAAACAATTAAAAGGAGGTAAAAAATGTTTTAACTGATCAAATTAAAGACTGAGGTGAATCAATTGGCTCATAATTGGTGAAATTGTGGACACATGGCCACTAAAACTAACCATTTGTTAAATAATGAAGAATTCAAAGACAAAGCAAATGATAACGAGCCAAACCTGCATTGTGTTAACAAGTTTAAGGAAAAAATTATGAAGGAACTTAAACTTGTGTTCAATTACCTAATTAGGAGCCTATTCACCTGAGTTCTTACCTCTTCTTTGTAATTGTTTGCAATATAACACAATAAGCATAACGAACATGGGATTTTTTTTCTTCAAAGCATGCATAGCTATTGCTAACATAACGTGGCTTAAGAGAGTAAAGAGTTTAAAGTGTTCTCTCTATACAATAAAAACACCTAATTAAGAAAAAATAACAGCTTGTTAAAATTCTGGTATTGCAATTGTGGTTGGAACGAAAACCAGCATACAGAGGGTTGAGAACCACTGACATAAGGGACGTTGTCAATGTCAAGCAAAAACCTATAAAAAATGGAATTCTCAGAAGGCAAAAAAAGTGTTTTTACCAGTTTACCCATTTACCAACTCTGTTTTATGGTTTAGTCACATGGACATTTATATATATGTACTAACAATACATTAGGCTAATCTCATGTTGGTGCTATAATCCGTAGTTTGTGTTACCAACTAATAATTAAACCACCGGAAATGCCTGTTTTGAGCAATTAATTACATCTCTCACCTGCATGATGTATTTGGCAAAATGTGTGCTGTTCTCCTGTGGTATCATATGTGGTTGTCTTTCCCACACTGTACGCTTTAGCAATCGTGCTGAGACATGCCCTTTTGTCAAATCTTTCAAGTGCTTTTATCAATCAGCATGATCAACGGCTTAGTGTCACTGTTAATCTAAGCGGATTGACATAACACCGAATGTTGGACTCTTTAGTGGAAGGTGACTCATTTTTCACATTTTTGCATCAGTGATACTAAAGAACTCAAAGCGTAATTAAGTTAACACCACACACACACACACACGCTCCTACAAGCAGCGGTGGTGCTCGATTAACAACATCTAATAAAACGAGCTCAGGTCCGTCACAAACAAATCCAACCATCTGCTTTTCTGTCTCTGATGGACAAAAATGAGGAGGTCACGGGTCGCCTGGGGGTCACGGGAGTACTTGACGCTCGGCTGCTTCTCCAAACACACACAGTCAAAAAGAAAATATTGCGTTGATTGGGAGGATGCCTTTCTTCTGGTATGCAGGGACACTTGAGGAATTTGTTCCTGGATGTTAGTGTGCTTGCATTCTCTGAAAACCTTGAGAATCTCAGAACAAGTGCTAGCCGCGCCTGTTTGGTTTGGCCACATCTTTGCATGTTCGAGTTCACCCTTCCTAAAAATAAACCCTCTCTACGCCTACATCATCGGAGGGGCCATTACATGATGGATTTGTTTTTGAAGTGGAGACACATGAAACGGAATGAGAGAGAGAGCGAGAGAGAGAGAGAGAGAGAGAGGGAGAGGGAGAGAGACAGGGAGAGAGTGAGTGAGATAGAGAGAGGGAGACAGGGACATTGAGAGAGAGAGAGACAGAGAGAGATAGAGAGAGATATATAGATACATAGATGCTTGTGCAACACAAGTTTACTTGTCATGCAAATAAAGCACATTTGAATTGAATTGAATTGAGAGATAGACAGAGAGAGGGAGGGAGAGAGAGAGAGCGATAGATAGAGAGAGAGAGGGAGATCGAGATAGATAGAGATAGAGAGAGAGAGTTGGGGAAGATTGGTGGGTTTGCTGAGGAGGGGAAGGATGGAGGGGTAAAAAAGGGTGTGTAGTTTTTTGTGATTTTTTTTACGGGACGGCTGCACAGAGAGGTCTGGGGCTCGTTCCCCATCTGGCAGCCATTTCCTCCATGGCGGTGGTGAGAGAGCTCTCACAGAGCTGCCAGCGCTGCCTACTGCCTGCCCGTACTCCCACAGGAAATTCCAGGGGTGCGAGGTGGCTTAGCGAGGGGGGGGGGGGGGGGGGGGTGCGGGGTGCTGGGGTTTGTAGCCCCGTGGGGGTTGCTAGGCGATGGCCGTGCTCTGTTTTTAAAAAAACAAAAAAAACAACATAATTGCGCCGCTGAAGTTTGTGTGCACAGCAGCCCCCCCCCCCCCACGTCCTCAAAAAAGAGCGAGCTTATTTATCCAGAGGGCCGACGGAGAAACTCACCGTCGCCTCCCTTCCCCGAACACGCACACCAACAACAGAAAGGCTGGCCCAAAAAAAGCAAAGCAAACACAACGTGAGTCTGTGAATGGGAAGGAAGCCCAGTCCAGAAGGACAATAATAACGAGAGCTCATATCATTTATTTTCTTCCACCATGTTCAGACTGCTTTTGCAAAATGTTGCAAGGATACGAGGATCGGAGGTTTCCTTTGTGAAAACAGCTCCAGAATGTGGAAGTTGTCTTAACTGAGAGTTAATAGGTCCACTATCAGTTTAAAAAAAATAAATAAATAGAAAAAAAACTTGTAATCACTTATTTTTTTCTTCAAAAAATCAGAAGCTCATTTCCTCCTATGAAGAGAAGCTGTGCTGCATTACATGCTATGTAATCATGTTATCCTTAATCTTCCCATCCCAAAAGTTATCTGGAGTCAATTCCCTTCTATAATTTAAGGAAATGGGGTACGAGGATGCAATTTTTAAACAGATATGAAATAAGTCAGTGTGAACCTTCTCTCTTTGATTCATATGTTCTTATTCACACAATAATTCTGCTGTGACAGTTTACTTTTGCATTCATGTGCAAAGATAAATGTGTTCTTCAGCATTTGGATAAGGCTCACATGTGGCCCTTGCGTGACCTTGTCCGCATTATCAGACCAATGATATTTCCCAGAAGGTCATGCAATTTGTCCTTTGGCAGATTAAATCCACGTTGGGAGCAAGGCGAGCTCATCCTCAGCTGACGTCCGTATGTGAAGTTTCCTGTGTCAAAAAATGTATGCAAACATAGAACAGACCCCCCCCCCCCCCCCCCCCCACAACCATGGAAACCAAAGAGAGAGGTAAAACTCAGACGGAGCAGACTGCCAAACCGACCCACACCAGCCAGGTCCCAGAGAGAGAGAGGGCTGTACCGGTGGGGTGGGAGGCTTAGTGATCGGCTGTCAGCTGCTTGACTTATCCATGTGCTGTCTCTGTTACTGTGCATGCATGCTGCACAACTGTGTATGCGTGTTTTAATTTCTGTGCATGCATGCTGCATTACTGTGAATGTATGCTACATTACTGTACATGCATGCTGTGTTACTGTACATGCATGCTGCATTACTGAGCATGCACGCTGCATTGCTGTACGTGCACGTTGCATTACTGTACATGCACGCTGCATTACAGTGCATGCAGCCTGGGCTGAGTGTGACTCATACAGTTCGTACACTGCTGCCTTGTATTTTTTTTAAAGGTGATTTTCTCCCCCAATAACTGCAGTAACTTATTTTGGTTTTCTAGTGAAACAAAGTGACAATTCCTGGGTTACTGTACTGTAAATGTAACTAATGAAGGCTAAAAGCATGCTGAATAATTCAGAAGAGCTTTTGCCCATGAAGTGAGACATTTGAAGAGTAATAAGTGCAGTAAATCTGACCCCCCCCCATCCCCCGTCCCTCCCTCGTCCCCTATGTTGACACTGAGGAGCTGTATGTGGAAAGCCATTAGAAGCGTTTTGTGGGAGGAAGAATGTATAACTGAGGGCCTGAGGGCTTCTGTGCCAGCAAAGTTAATGTAGAATAGAACTCAGATGGCAGAACTTGCAGCCAGACACTTCGACAGTGATTAGTGTTTGCGGAGTCATGCGCATACGTATTCTCCAAAATCTTACTCGTGTTACTTTTGTTTTATAAAACACCCCTGAGCTATTGTACTGTTTAGTAAACTGAACAGAGATACAATCTCCATCCACAAGGCTGACCAACGCAGCATTGCAGAAAACTGTGGCAAGTGAAGCATTATAAGCACAAACATACAGTCTTTCAGAAGGTCATTTATGCAGTTTGCTTATACAGTGGCTACATCATGTACATGGTGGAGACTACGATGGTTGCCAGACTTGTTTGAAGGTTTTTTCTAATGAAACCGTCAGTGTGTGAGATTGAAAGCCTTCCCAGTTAAACTTGCGCCCCACCATCACTTTGTTACAGTGTTGAAAGTAGAAGATAATATTGACCCCAGCAAGCAAGCGCCTATCAGACTGCCAACAGCAACAGCCGTTTAGAAAATCGCCACTACAGCGATCCCCTAGCGGCTTGACTGTTCACCAATTACTTTATGTTTTCTTAAGAGTCGACAGACCGCCGTGCAGATCTGCTGAAATGTTGGTGGACCTACAGTTGCGCCTGTTGGTGGGGTGATACTGGGCTACTGTATGACTGCTGGCTGTGGGGTAAAGCTCCACTGTATGACTGCTGGCTGTGGGGTAAAGCTCCACTGTATGACTGCTGGCTGTGGGGTAAAGGTCCACTGTCTGACTGCTGACTGTGGGGTAAAGTTCCACAGCACTGCTGTAACAGTGGTACAGGCAAGCTGGGTAGGGAAGGGCTGATAGTCCATGTGCTGTCAGCTGTAGACAGGAAGAGGAGGAAAACACTTCCTGTCAGGGCTGGAGTCATGCTAGGATAACAGGGCTGGATAGCGCAGGAAGAACAGCCGTGGCTGGTAGACTGGGCCTCAGGGTCTGTCTGTGTGTGTGTGTCTGTGTGTGTGTTTAGAGAAGGAAACCGCTGTATGTTTCACAGTTAATAACAATCGAAGCTTAGCGAATCGCAGCGTGAGAACACTAACGGGCAGCTGGAACCCCGTGTGGATGTTTACCTTGCCACTTTCCCTTGAAGGATGATGATTGATATGCTCGTGTTTCATCGCTGAAAGCGCACCCCCCCCTCGCCCCTCGCTGTTGTTCCAGACGAGGGAAACTAGCGCTGTTGTTAGGACTGGCTGCTACTTTTCGGCTGGCCCCCTTCGCCACATCGCGCCCCATTTCCCAGCAGGCCATTGTTATCACGGACGGGCCGCCGGCGTCCAAGAGAGCCGCGGTTGTGCAGCGTTTGTTGTGTTTTGCGCTGGAGTGGCGCGGGCTCGGCCCAGAGGACAGTCTGACAGAGAGAGCACAGCCGTGTAACGGCGCGATGGCCTGAGGCCTTTCGGTCACTGCGGGCAGTGGTGTGCGAACGCGGAAACGGCGAGGAGAGAGGACAACGATGGCTCTGCATTTAGCCAAGCAGACTGAGCTCTGAGTCAGAGGGAGGAGCCTGTGACTCAGTCCCTGAGGACACGCTTCTATCCTCCGCTAAAGCCGCCGCATCTGGCCCCCACGTGCATGCCCAAATGCAGTGTGGATGCACCGTGAGACCAGGCATGTTTACCACAACCCAAGCGCTGTCTGTCTGTCTGATCACTTCTGCCAGGCGAAGAGTGCAGACGAGGGCTCACTTACATGCTGTTGACATGGTTTGTTCTTTCAGTAAAAACATAATAGTGAGGTCATGTAGGAATGGACCATGGTGCAATGGAAGGATGACTCAAGCGTTCTCCATCTGAGACATGGTCAGTAACTACAGTGACTGGAGGTCCACAGATATTCAAAGTCCAGAAACAATCGACAAGGAGAAATTGTCTTGTTCACTTGCGCTGTTCTTATCGCTGACAGTGCTGAAATGTAGTGCTGGTTCCCCCTGGTGGGCTGGAGGCTAGGTGAGCAGGATTCTGTGCCAGGTTAGTGTGAGGGTCCATTCCACAAACACAGCCTGTTCTCCTTCTTCTCTGGTAATAGACCAGCACACATAAATCTAATTTATCGTCTCGTTGGACCTCTGTACTCAAACCTTCCTATAGTTTGTGTTGATTGGTGTCTCTGGTTTTCACCTTGCCTGGATGAAGAAGGTGATTGGCTTTTGACTGCCCACCCCAAGCTGGTGCCCTGTCTGTAACTCCACATGTGGACCGTACTATAGGGGGGGGCTCCTCAGTCCGCTGTTCAGTTTAGGGGCACCTCAGTGTCCTCTTCAGTTTTGGCGTGCCTCAGTCTCCTGTTCCATTTCAGGGCTCCTCAGTCCGCTGTTCAGTTTAGGGGCACCTCAGTGTCCTCTTCAGTTTTGGGGTGCCTCAGTCTCCTGTTCCATTTCAGGGCTCCTCAGTCACCTGTTCAGTTTCGGGGCTCCTCAGTCTCCTGTTCCGTTTCGGGGCTCCTCAGTCTCCTGTTCCATTTCAGGGCTCCTCAGTCACCTGTTCAGTTTCGGGGCTCCTCAGTCACCTGTTCCGTTTCGGGGCTCCTCAGTCTCCCGTTCCGTTTCGGGGCTCCTCAGTCTCCTGTTCCGTTTCGGGGCTCCTCAGTCTCCTGTTCCGTTTCGGGGCTCCTCAGTCTCCTGTTCCATTTCAGGGCTCCTCAGTCTCCTGTTCCGTTTCGGGGCTCCTCAGCCTCCTGTTCTGTTTCAGGGCTCCTCAGTCTCCTGTTCCGTTTCGGGGCTCCTCAGTCTCCTGTTCCATTTCAGGGCTCCTCAGTCCGCTGTTCAGTTTAGGGGCACCTCAGTGTCCTCTTCAGTTTTGGGGTGCCTCAGTCTCCTGTTCCGTTTCAGGGCTCCTCAGTCTCCTGTTCCGTTTCGGGGCTCCTCAGTCTCCTGTTCCATTTCAGGGCTCCTCAGTCCGCTGTTCAGTTTAGGGGCACCTCAGTATCCTCTTCAGTTTTGGGGTGCCTCAGTCTCCTGTTCCATTTCAGGACACCTCAGTCAGCTGCTCCGTAGAGCTCACTTCAGATGGGGATACTTTGCTCTGTTAAGGCTGATTTACTGGCAGTGCGTAATTGAAAAGCCTTGTTTCTGTGATACGGGGTGAAGCCGTCCCGTTATTTTGCGGGGTGTAGAGCAGAGCCTTGGTTTGGCACAGGCAGCCAGGGGAGCCAGCTCAGGGATTTAAATAATCTGTGTTCACAGGCAAAAAAAACACAAAGAATAAAATCAGGAGATTTTGGCAGGGGTCGATATCCTCGAGACTGATCTGTTTCCCTCAAATCCACCCCAAACCCCAACCTCGCTCTCCAATCACCACCCACTGGCCTCGAGCCAGACACACACAGCCTTTCTTTTCTATTTTTTATTTTTTGCTGTTATGTTTTTGTATTGCACGGATGGCCCGCTAATCAGCGTGCAGAAGAAAAACAATGGATTCTGACAAACGCTTTTATAGCTGGGCGGGCCCTTTGACACTAATCATCTTGTTTTCGAGTAATTGTTACAGAAAAAGTAACTTGTCTTGAACATGTGCCTCAAATTTTATGCGCAAACAGTTTGCCCTGCAGTTGCGAGTTGTGTTTGACCTGTGTGTTCATGCATCTTTCCAGCCAAGCACACTATTGTTCTGCTGTTAAAGTAATTTGTCGAATTTAAATGCCTGCATGTAGAAAATAGAATAACATTTCTTGAGTTGTATGACAGCAAGTGCTTAAGACTAGAGAACGTCTCCGGTGCTTCCAGAACATCATAGGTGTGGATTGTGGGTGCCGTGTGTGTCTGTGTGTGTGTGTGTGTGTGGGGGGGGGGTTTCGGGCGATAAATCCAGGGGCGTTTCCCATTTTGGGACAGACGAAGGCTCAGATTTGTCCTTAACTTCGACATTCATTTCAATGAACATTTGTTATTTTTTTCTCATCTTCACATGGTTTGGCTAGTTCAGTGATGGCCAGAGCTGCGTATGAACAGAGAAAATAATACTTGCATATGTGGTTTTAGTCAGAGTTAGGGGTGAACGGTGATTGAACCGTAGCCAGTGGCTTGTGTCCAGCGTCTGTTGATCTGTTAGCCTCCCGTTTCGTTAGCCTCCCGTTGGCAGCGCCCATTTCTTTCTTCATCCCATGCCTTTTATCACACACTTTTAATTCGTTGAAATAAACGGTCCCGCCGTTCACTTGTTAAATATTTTCCTCGACACTGACTGCGTTTTGGCAAGGCGCTGAGGCGCTTTCGAACCGCAGCGCTGTCTGTAAACGTCGTCAAAGCGATTTTACGTGTCTGCGTCTCCACAGTGGGAGTGCTACTACCATCACCACAGCAAGGCCAGAGAGGTCTCTCCATGTAACAAGAGACCATAGCACAGCCCTGCACAGTAAAACGTTCAGCGTCAAATCAACTCTCGCAGAATACTGGTCCCTATTGGGGTCATTTCAACTCTGCGAGAGTTGAAGTAACACTGAACAACTTAGGGTGTTTTCTTTATGTTAACTCATCCAATTGCACTTGTACAGGTTTGAGGTGAAGTCTTCTAGAGAGTAAATCGTGCTGAGCACCACAATCTGTACGTCTGGCAACGTATGTCAGACTTTAATGCATATGTTGTGTTATGCTTGACCTGAAGATGCACTTGATTTATTGCTAAACAACTTTTGTGTAATTGAAAAGTGTATAATTGAGCTGCATATATAATTATATCCTAAAGCCAGGTCTGCATGTGTACAGTGTCAGCATCCCTCCCACTAGTGAAAAAATAAGGAACAGCTGAGCAGAGCTGAGAGTAGGAGAGTATCTAGTACTTTCTTTACTTTCTTCACATGTTGTTTTTAAAATGTTTGTCCCCTCTTCACCTCGGGGAGAAGCAGATGAAGGTCTGGCCTTCATCTCTGGTGGTTAATTTGGGGATGTGCCATAGAGCTGTGGTCCTGTGTAAGGCATGGGTAACTCCAGCCACCCACTGACGGGCCAGCATTGCTCAGGTTATGACCTCCGGGTGGAGATAAGGCCCAGCTCAGCCGGCCTGCTGTTCGTCACGCAGAGGTGATGACCAGGAAACACAGGCTCTTATCCGCCCTCATGTTGTCGTACCCCCACGACAGACTGAATAGTGGCCCGTCCTTCAAAAATGTACATCAAAATGTTTTTTATTTGTTTATCTAGTTATTTTTTCTGCAAGTTCCCAATTCTTGAAATAAACATAATCTGAATTGAATGTTTCCGTGGGAAAACTGTGGATCACGAGGGTGTTGTTATTGATAGAGTAGATCAGTGTATTCAGGGGCCTGTATGACGAAGCAGGATAACTGAGTTAGCTGGATAACTGCACTCAGTAAAACCCCGGAACAGCTCTTTTTACTTCAGTCCATGTTCCTGATTTGGGAGCGTTCCGGGTTTTACTCAGTGCAGTTATCCAGCTAACTCAGTAATCCTGCTTTGTGATACAGGCCCTGGGTCAGTGATACAACCTTTAGCCTAGAACGTTGCTGTGCATACCCGGTTTAGGCCCCGGGTCAGTGATACAGCCTTTAGCCTAGAACGTTGCTGTGCGTTACAGCCTTTAGCCTAGCGTGTTTCTGTGCATTACAGCCTTTAGCCTAGTACATTGCTGTGCGTACCCTGTTTAGGTCCTGGGTCAGTGATACAGCCTTTAGCCTAGCACATTGCTATGCATTACAGCCTTTAGCCTAGCATGTTGCTGTGCATACCCTGTTTTCTCAGGCTGTTACGTTCAGGCTGCCAAGTGCATGGAGACACAGCAGCAAACACGTAAATGAGTGGGGATCTGGAGCGACAGATACTCTGAGAGGAATGTAAACAGAATGCTGAGGGAACAACAGTGCAAGCCAGTACTCCCTCGAGGACATGTGAGAACGAGGGAAAGAGAGGGAGGGAGGGAGAGAGAGAGGGGGGGAGGGAGTGAGAGGGAGCTAGAGGGCTGCACTCCCCATTAATTCTTAGGCTGTGGTTTCTTATTTTCTATGTTAAAATTCTTGTTTATTTTAAAGTGGGGTGAGCATGTGTGTGGGAAGGGGTTGGGGGGGAGGCTTTATAATTTGGTAATGCCCTACATGTGTTTGCCACTATACCAACACACGTTCTCTTGTCATGCAAATAACACATAACTCAATTAGACTTTGAGAAAGATGCAAAGATACAGAGTGAGTGAGTGAGTGAGTGACTGAGAGAGTGAGTGAGAGAAAGTGAGTGAGTGAGTGAGTGAGAGAATGAGAGACTGAGTGATTGAGTGACTGAGTGACTGACTGAGTGAGTGATTGAGTGAGTGATTGAGTGATTCAGTGACTGAGTGAGTGATTGAGTGAGTGATTGAGTGAGTGAGTCAGTGATTGAGTGAGTGAGTGAGTGAGAGAAAGTGAGTGAGTGAGTGAGTGAGAGAATGAGAGACTGAGTGATTGAGTGACTGAGTGACTGACTGAGTGAGTGATTGAGTGAGTGATTAAGTGATTCAGTGACCGAGTGAGTGATTGAGTGAGTGAGTCAGTGATTGAGTGAGTGAGTGAGTGATTGAGTGAGAGAAAGTGAGTGATTGAGTGAGTGAGAGAATGACTGAGTGAGTGATTGAGTGACTGAGTGACTGACTGAGTGAGTGATTGAGTGAGTGACTGAGTGAGTGTTTGAGTGATTCAGTGACTGAGTGAGTGATTGAGTCAGTGAGTCAGTGAGTGAGTGAGTGAGTGAGTGAGTGAGTGATTGATTGACTGAGTGAGTGAGTGATTGAGTGACTGAGTGATTGAGTGACTGAGTGATTGAGTGACTGAGTGAGTGATTGAGTGACTGAGTGAGTGATTGAGTGACTGAGTGATTGAGTCAGTGAGTCAGTGATTGAGTGACTGAGTGAGTGATTGAGTGACTGAGTGATTGAGTCAGTGAGTCAGTGATTGAGTGACTGAGTGAGTGATTGAGTGACTGAGTGAGTGATTGAGTGACTGAGTGATTGAGTCAGTGAGTCAGTGATTGAGTGACTGAGTGATTACACAGTGCCTAATTGTAAGCAGACAGTTGTGCTAGGAGACGGTCAGTAATAAAAACGGCCTTGTTTAGGTTTCAGTGCTTCCTCCTGGGCGTGTGAGTGAGAAAGACACTCACAGGAGGTGTATACCTCTGCCAGCGAGCACCACAGAGCAGAATAACACCTGTACATGACTGAGAAGTATGCGCAGTACGTAACAAGGCCCTGAGGTGACTCATATATAAGTAAACCCTGTTAAATCCATGTACTCCTCTCCATTATGGAGCAGCCTATTAAACCTCAGCACAAGCACGGGCATGATGTGAGAAACAACTCCCAGCAGCGAGGCAGCCAGGGTCTATAATGGACTCCCAATCAGCTAAACATTGGTGGCTCATGTTGGACTTGTGTTCAGAAGAAAGGAAACGGAATTCACTCATTCCTCCTGGTCTGAAAAGGTAGCCTTATCGAAGCAAGCTTGTGATTAGATTAGCTGTGTTTATAGTGTGGGACAGGTGTGTGTGCGTGTGTGTGTGTGTGTGTGCGAGTGTGTGCATGAGTGTGTATCGTCCATTACATTAATGGAACACAATCTGTTGCTGAAGGATCATGCGCCATGAATACACTCCCTGTTTTCACAGGCACTTTATACACAATACACACATTCTGCAAGTCCTCCAGGCTACCGGGCTAATAAAGCCCATAATGCTGTTATTGGGGAATGTTACGGGAAAGCTGTGTGTTAGCCATTAGCCCCTGACTCACTCCCCCAATCCTTAGGAGAATCTAGAGGAAGCTTAGCAGCTGCTGTTTCAGTAACCTGCCTGTCTCCATGTGTGTGTGTGTGTGTGTGTGTGTGTTTCAGTAACCCACCTGTCTCCATGTGTGTGTGTGTGTTTCAGTAACCCACCTGTCTCCACGTGTGTGTGTGTGTGTGTGTGTGTTTCAGTAACCCACCTGTCTCCACAGGTGTGTGTGTGTGTGTGTGTGTGTGTGTGTTTCAGTAACCCACCTGTCTCCACAGGTGTGTGTGTGTGTGTGTGTGTTTCAGTAACCCACCTGTCTCCACGTGTGTGTGTGTGTGTGTGTGTGTGTGTGTGTTTCAGTAACCCACCTGTCTCCACAGGTGTGTGTGTGTGTGTGTGTTTCAGTAACCCACCTGTCTCCACGTGTGTGTGTGTGTGTGTGTGTGTGTGTGTGTGTGTGTGTGTGTTTCAGTAACCCACCTGTCTCCACAGGTGTGTGTGTGTGTGTGTGTGTGTGTTTCAGTAACCCACCTGTCTCCACAGGTGTGTGTGTGTGTGTGTGTGTTTCAGTAACCCACCTGTCTTCACGTGTGTGTGTGTGTGTGTGTGTGTTTCAGTAACCCACCTGTCTCCACAGGTGTGTGTGTGTGTGTGTGTTTCAGTAACCCACCTGTCTCCACGTGTGTGTGTGTCTGTGTGTTTCAGTAACCCACCTGTCTCCACAGGTGTGTGTGTGTGTTTCAGTAACCCACCTGTCTCCACAGGTGTGTGTGTGTGTGTGTGTGTGTGTGTGTGTGTGTTTCAGTAACCCACCTGTCTCCACAGGTGTGTGTGTGTATGTGTGTGTGTGTTTCAGTAACCCACCTGTCTCCACGTGTGTGTGTGTGTGTGTGTGTTTCAGTAACCCACCTGTCTCCACAGGTGTGTGTGTGTGTGTGTGTGTGTGTGTGTGTGTGTTTCAGTAACCCACCTGTCTCCACAGGTGTGTGTGTGTGTGTGTGTGTGTGTGTGTTTCAGTAACCCACCTGTCTCCACGTGTGTGTGTGTGTGTGTGTGTGTGTGTTTCAGTAACCCACCTGTCTCCACAGGTGTGTGTGTGTGTGTGTGTGTGTTTCAGTAACCCACCTGTCTCCACAGGTGTGTGTGTGTGTGTTTCAGTAACCCACCTGTCTCCACGTGTGTGTGTGTGTGTGTGTTTCAGTAACCCACCTGTCTCCACAGGTGTGTGTGTGTGTGTGTGTGTGTTTCAGTAACCTACCTGTCTCCACTTGTGTGTGTGTGTGTGTGTGTGTGTTTCAGTAACCCACCTGTCTCCACGTGTGTGTGTGTGTGTGTGTGTGTGTGTGTTTCAGTAACCCACCTGTCTCCACAGGTGTGTGTGTGTGTGTTTCAGTAACCCACCTGTCTCCACGTGTGTGTGTGTGTGTGTGTTTCAGTAACCCACCTGTCTCCACAGGTGTGTGTGTGTGTGTGTGTGTGTTTCAGTAACCTACCTGTCTCCACTTGTGTGTGTGTGTGTGTGTGTGTGTTTCAGTAACCCACCTGTCTCCACGTGTGTGTGTGTGTGTGTGTGTGTGTGTGTGTTTCAGTAACCCACCTGTCTCCACAGGTGTGCCTGTCTCCACAGGTGTGTGTGTGTGTGTTTCAGTAACCCACCTGTCTCCACAGGTGTGTGTGTGTGTGTGTGTGTGTGTGTTTCAGTAACCCACCTGTCTCCACAGGTGTGTGTGTGTGTGTGTGTGTGTGTGTGTGTGTGTGTGTGTGTGTGTTTCAGTAACCCACCTGTCTCCACAAGTGTGTGTGTGTGTGTGTGTGTGTGTGTGTTTCAGTAACCCACCTGTCTCCACAGGTGTGTGTGTGTGTGTGTGTGTGTGTTTCAGTAACCCACCTGTCTCCACAGGTGTGTGTGTGTGTGTGTGTTAGTAACCCACCTGTCTCCACAATAACATGATTTATTAATGATCATAATTCCTACAGCTTCTTGCTGCTGGCTGGAGACCCCCATACCACCGCTCTGACCGTTGTGTTATTTCACCTCCACAACACAGTTCTGCTGGCTGGAGACCCCCATACCACCGCTCTGACCGTTGTGTTATTTCACCTCCACAACACAGTTCTGCTGGCTGGAGACCCCCATACCACCGCTCTGACCGTTGTGTTATTTCACCTCCACAACACAGTTCTGCTGGCTGGAGACCCCCATACCACCGCTCTGACCGTTGTGTTATTTCACCTCCACAACACAGTTCTGCTGGCTGGAGACCCCCATACCACCGCTCTGACCGTTGTGTTATTTCACCTCCACAACACAGTTCGCACAACCATCACTTTTCCACCAAATCCAGAACATTCTCCCTCCTCAACAAACTGCCCAACCACCGCTGTTACACTGAATCCAGAACATTCTCCTTCCGAGTGTTTATTTATTCTCCTGAACAGTGTATTTTGGAGAGAGCAGACTGTATGGCCGGTAGCTCTGTGTGTCAGCGGAATGCGTTTCACCCTTCGGTCCACTCTTGCGCTCTGTGGCGGGTCACTTTCTCCCGCGCTGAGGGTGAAACGTCCATACACATGTGCCTGTTTTGGCGGGAAAAGCTGCACTCGTTAACTTGGTGTACTTGAACATACGGGCCAAACTCATGACTTTTCTCCTCTAGTCAGTGATGAGGGACAGCCAAACCGACAGCACTGCTAAATGCTACTAATTTACTAATCTAAAACAATCCTTGTGTTTCGGTTGGTTTGAACCGTGAAGCCTTCTGATTCAGACACGTAAGGTTGCAGCTCAACCACAGCATTGCTGGCATTAGCCGTCATTGGCCCTCATCGAGTGATGAGCACTGCCACCCTGCAGGGTGGTATGCCATTGGCCCTCATCGAGTGATGAGCACTGCCACCCTGCAGGGTGGTACGCCATTGGCCCTGAGATGGAGGGCGGGGTTTCAGAGTGATTGGCACTGCACAGGGAGAGTGCTTCTCCGGAGCGGTGACTGCGCAGCTCGTCGCAGTGTGTGAGAGCTGTGCGCCATGATCACTGGCCCCAGGTCTCAGTCTAATTTGGGGCTTTCCTTCAGCGATAAGCCACCTGCCGGGCTGCTCACTCTGCAAGCTCCGTCACGGAAGACTCCGATTGGCTGGTGCGTGTCAGAATCATGTGACCCTTCTGATGTAGCTTCACTTTAAGAATGCCTGGAATGAGCTTCTCTCTCTCTCTCTGTTTGACTTAATAGTTATAGTTCAATAAAGGGCAATGAAAAAAGTCTGCCTTCAACTCTCCTGAATCTTTTCAGCTGTATGAACACAGACCTGTGGTTCTGCCTTCAACTCTCCTGAATCTGTTCAGCTGTATGAACACAGACCTGTGGTTCTGCCTTCAACTCTCCTGAATCTGTTCAGCTGTATGATCACAGACCTGTGGTTCCGCCTTCAACTCTCCTGAATCTGTTCAGCTGTATGAACACAGACCTGTGGTTCCGCCTTCAACTCTCCTGAATCTGTTCAGCTGTATGAACACAGACCTCTTTCTCTGTAATTTGACGCATCATTGCTTTGGATTTCAACCTGAAACTTAGGTGTGGAATTCTGATACAAGAATCTTCTAGCACACACACACACACACACGCACACGCACACGCACACACACACACACACATAAACGCACACTTACGTGCACAGACACACACGCACACACACACTCACACACAGGGCATGGACACTCATGTTACTTCCACAACCTACCGTTGAGCCCGAGAGCCGCCCACTCTCCCAGCTTGTCATTAATACCCAATCAAACATCTCACAGCATGCTGACAGCTGGTTACCATGGCCACAGGGGCCATCTCGTTACGATGAAAACAACCTCTGTTTTACAAGACAAAACAAAAATAAATGCAATTGTTTCCATTTGCCACAATGGAAAAGTTAACATGGTGCTTTTACTATCCCTGTTATTAACAAGACTCATTATATGTGCGCACAAACAGTGTGGAAATAAAAAATAAACTCCCAATAACAACATGGCACAGTGTTACCAAGAGGAGAGCACGCTTATTACTGGCAAGCATGCAACGTTACTGCAACGTTACGGTGAGAATGTCTCAACGTTTCCACAACATGGAAAAGCAATTTTATGTCGGGTGGGTAGTTTTACAAAGCAACCACTGGCAGGAACAGGTCGTCCGTAACCTTTTTATGGAAGGTACCGTTCTATGATGGTGTGTGAAGGGGGGGGTTCGGGGGAGAGAGCTGGACGGAGAAATGTGAACACACCCATCTCCTGGGCTCAACACAGGCCACATTGTTTTATGCTAAAAACACGGTGCTTCAAAGAGCCATGACAGTAGCATTGAACCTCTCTCCTCAAACAGAACCTCTCTCCTCAAACAGAACCTTTCTCCTCAAACAGAACCTCTCTCCTCAAACAGAACCTTTCTCATCAAACAGAACCTCTCTCCTCAAACAGAACCTTTCTCCTCAAACAGAACCTCTCTCCTCAAACAGAACCTTTCTCATCAAACAGAACCTCTCTCCTCAGACAGAACCTTTCTCCTCAAACAGAACCTCTCTCCTGAAACAGAACCTCTCTCCTCAAACAGAACCTCTCTCCTCAAACAGAACATTTCTCCTCAAACAGAACCTCTCTCCTCAAACAGAACCTTTCTCCTGAAACAGAACCTCTCTCCTCAAACAGAACCTTTCTCCTCAAAGAGAACCTCTCTCCTCAAACAGAACCTTTCTCCTCAAACAGAACCTCTCTCCTCAAACAGAACCTCTTTCCTCAAACAGAACCTCTCTCCTCAAACAGAACCTTTCTCCTCAAACAGAACTTCTCTCCTCAAACAGAACCTTTCTCCTCAAACAGAACCTCTCTCCTCAAACAGAACCTTTCTCCTCAAACAGAACCTCTCTCCTCAAACAGAACCTTTCTCCTCAAACAGAACCTCTCTCCTCAAACAGAACCTTTCTCCTCAAACAGAACCTCTCTCCTCAAACAGAACCTCTCTCCTCAAACAGAACCTTTCTCCTCAAACAGAACCTCTTTCCTCAAACAGAACCTCTCTCCTCAAACAGAACCTTTCTCCTTGAAGGAAAGAGTCTGTTTTTTTTTGCTGTTAGCTCTCTCCTCTTTACACCAGTGAATTATAGCTGCAGTTATCCAAGTTTATTTAACAGAAAGCGTTTGACAGCAATTCACAAGTAGGCTGCCCTATTGGAGTAAATCTCTGCAACAGTTTGACTGCCTTCCTTCTTGTTTGTAGTTGGCGTACTCATTTGTAAATCTTATCTCCCGCCTTTTGTGTTATGGCTGCAGGAGTGTTCAGTCCCTATACAGTGTGATCAAAGGAAACAGGTACACACACAGCTACAGACATTTAAGATCACAGTGAGAAATTAAATCATGGAGTTCGCTTTTAACCCCAAGGCCCTGTGAGATGAAGGCATTCTTTATGAGCCTGAGAACAGTGCACTTGGGTCTGCTGATGATTTACAGTGAGTGAGGGCTCACGCTTTGTCTCAGCTTGAAACATTTGGCAGATTTAATCGTTTTCTGTACAGTTGCATGATGCTGCACAATGCCTTCCAGATAGAGTGCACACCATTTTCAATTTAGCTTTTCTTTAAAGATCGATATCCTTCCTTATATTATCGAGTGGGTTTAGGAGATTGGACCGTCAACGGGATGACAGATGAGCGATTTGGAAGCTTTGTTCCTTTGCTAATGAGCGCGGTTCGCCGTTAATGAAGCCGTGCCGCCTCGCGTACGGGCTGGCGGTGACCCGTCGATGGGGTGGGGGACGGTCCGACGGTGCTCTGGGTCGCTCTGAGTCCATCTCCGCCACGGACCACCGCGCTGCGGCTGAAAGGAAAGGTGACAGTGTTTCTGCGGAGGCTGGCTTTGAGCTTTGAGCTCGTCAATCCATGTTTATCCTGTAAACGGAGAACTGGATAACAGCTACATGGGCGTGCGTCTTGTCTGACAGACCCAAGCTCAGCCCTTGTGCTTTTTTGAAATTTTAGCGGCTTTCCTCCCCCCCCAAATACAGTACATGCACATTGTGAGAGAGCGGAAGAGGGAGGGGGGAGAAGGGGAAGGAGAGAGAGAGAGAGAAGGAAGGGAGGGGGGGAGAGTAAGAATAAGTGAGAGAGAGGGAGAGAAGGAAGGGAGGGGGGAGAGTAAGTGAGAGAGAGAGAGAGAGAGAGAGAGGGGAATGGGCTCAGGAAGTAGCCAGACTTCCCAGATTTGCGTGCTGTGTGCTTCTCAGGTTTTGGGTGCTAGGACTGAACTCAGCCTCCTGCTCTTGGCCATATATAGAATATATTCCTTTATTTCCTGGCTGGAGAGAGAGAGAGAGAGAGAGAGAGAGAGAGAGAGACGAGACAGAGGTGGGAGCCTGGAGCCCGCTGAAACAGAGACACACACACTCGTACACGCACACACACACACCTCCGTTCCCTGGATTACCCTCACTGTTTTGCTCGTGAGACTCGGCGTGCGCGCGGTGAGAGAGTCTGTCGCGGTTGTTCTCCGCGCTCCTCCGGCGGAAGACGGTTCCCGGGGCGACGCTCGCCCAGGACGGAATGCGTGGGTAGAGCTGGGAGAGAGCGAGGATGGCCACCGCCGTGTACCAGGTAAGACGACGTGCCGCGTAGCGCCGCGCCGCTAACTCCGCTGCCGGTGAGAGCTTGCTCCACAAATATGCCTGGAATCCCTGCTGTTTTCTCCCACTGACCAGTCACTCGACTGGAAAATAACAACACGCCCAACCACCACTCTTCCCTCTTATTTACCGCTACCTCATGCCTTTTAGTACTCTTTCCCAGGTTACAGAACAGATTACACGCTCTGTTTTACACGTTTCAGTGGAATGACTGCGTCAGCGACATCTGTGCACAGACATGTAAAATATCTTCTGGGGGTCATTCTTGAGTGAAGTTAACAAAAGTGTACGGCAGTTCAATACGTTCCCTGTGTTTATCTTTTGTGAAGCACTAATACTGCCTTTGTGGACCTTCATTAAAACAGTTTAGTACAGTTTAGTATGGTACATTTGTACAGCTTTGCTCTGTAATATATACAATAATGCAATGCATACATAAATATGTTGCATACATTTCACCGGTTTTGCTTAGTTTAAAGACATATGCTTCCAGGTCAAACAAGTCATAAGTTTCAGGGAAAATAATACAGTATTTCTAAAAGTGCATTAAGAGTTATTTTAAGTGTTTTTAAAAACATGTTCACCATGTTCCACGTCCTGTTTAAAGTTTTACTGTTGCTGAGATTTTTACAACTTGCTCATACAAGATCCCGCTTAATTGCAGTTATGGCAGATACTGTGCTGAGCGCTTTGGAGCGGCTCGCGGCACTGCCGTGTATAGCGCCCACCAGCTCGGAATGTGGCGGTGTCGGCACTGTTTCCGACGACTCAGGTCGGCCGCTGATTGAATGGCGCTCGTCCTTTCATCTCTTAAACGGGTGTGATTTGCGGCCCGCGGACGCTTGGCCCTCTGCGGACGTCCCGCGCGTTTGGCGGTTACTGTAGCTAATGCGTCTGACAGGGGTGACAAATCTGGAGCTAAACCCCCGAACAATGAGGCTCTCCCTGGAGGGCTGCGGTTAAACGGGCCACGCCGTTCCCGCTGACGCTCCTGCCCTCTGCCTCGCCTGCCAGCCGCCATCCATCACCCGGCCCGGGGAGACCGGCGGTGCTGTCTGAGCGTCGAGTGTGTGTCTGAGTGCGAGCGCCTGCTCCGTCTTTAAAGCACAGGCCTCCTCAGGGCCTTAAACCAGCAGTAAATCATCCCGGGCCTGCCTGTCTGTCTGCCTGCCTGCCTGCATGCCTGCATGCCTGTCTGTCTGCCTGTCTGCCTGCCTGCCTGCCTGTCTGTCTGTATGTATGTATGTATGTCTGTCTGCCTGCCTGTCTGTCTGTTTGTCCGTCTGCCTGCCTGCCTACCTGCCTGCCTGTATGTCTGCCTGTCTGTCTGTCTGTATGTATGTCTGCCTGCCTGCCTGTCTGTCTGTTTGTCCGTCTGCCTGCCTGCCTACCTGCCTGCCTGTCGGCCTGCCTGATGGACCACCAATATAAGGACAGCTATTGAAAGGTTTCTGTTCTAAGATACATTTTGTATCAGGTTACCTGGGAGACTCACCGTAGCTGCATCTCACTCAGGTGAGGACTGCCTATTGGCTGCGTCTGATATAAGCTGATATAAGCTTTTACTGTGAAAGGAGCTATATACAGACTTCTTATTCTTCTGATTCTAATTGCCCGTGATGCCATTACGTGTCGTTCTTGTTTTAGTGGAAGCAGTGCCACCCCACGATTGGCTGCAAAAACAACCTATAAGCTGCAGATGCTCTCTGATTGGCTGGGAGAATCAAACATGACAGATATTTCCTGGCTTTGTGTGTTGGCTAGCTGTGCTGTGCTGTGCCGTGCCGTGCTGTACTGGGCAGGTTTCTGGCTTCCCTCATGTACAGTAGTTGTAATCTAAGGGTATGGAGGGATACAAGTACACTGGCATGTGAAGGCTGAGTAAAGATGCCAGGGGAACAGATTGGTACGTCTTATCAAGCCAACACTTCACGCCCTGCGTTGTGGAGCACGCTATCGCTGCGAGCCACAGGACAAACAGCGCTAGCCTTTGACAGAAGCTCTAGCTCAAGTGTGGGAAAAAGAGCACTTTGTGTTTTGGCACATGCAGTTTCTGCCAATTTGATTCAATTGTGGCCGAAGAGAAACCGTGAACCGTAGAGAGCACAGGAAATGTGTTCATTAGAAATCTTGGAGAATGTGCCGAAAGAAAAATATATGTTTGAAACCAATGTGACATTCCCCCTACTTATATGAGGTTTGGAAGCCCAAACGATCTCTTAAAGTGCATCGATATCCAAAGGGCTCATGATTTATCCTCCCTGTCAGCCCCCAAGGCAGTTTATCTTTGTCTGTCTCACTCTGTCCACAAGGCATTTTAATTGGTGAAAGAAATGTCAACCAATATCCACCTTCTCACATGAGCATTACGTTTTTATTTGTGCGGGGATATTGGACTTCGACTGGCGCGTTTCCAAGGAGATACAGTTTTCCAGCTCTATGGAGAGAGAACACGGGCCTATATTTTCATTCCTAAAATGGCCTCAACATTTCTCATTCTTTAAAGTAAAGTTTGAACATGTCATGATAGGTACCGTAATGCACTAAAATACCACCAAACTATCTAGTGCAGGGATACTCAAATGTGGTCCTCAGCACCAGTAGTGCTGCTGGTTCTCATTCCTCCCCTCTAATCAGGGACTGATTTAAACCTGACGCACCAGGTGAGTGTAATCTCTGGCCAATCACTGACATTATTGGACGATCAGGTATAAGAAAAAACCGGCAGTACTACTGACCTTGACAGATTTTAGTGTCCCTGGGCAAAGACATATGGCTATATCTGGACAAGCAAAGGGTGCAACTCAATTTATATCTTCACACAGTAGTACTAATGTGCATTTGCAGGTCAGATTTGAGTATGCTTGATCTAGCGGGACAGGAAATGAAATATAAAGTACAGTGGGTGAAATGCAGAGGGAAATCGTTCTTCTTGGGCTGAAAGGGATTGAGACGTAGTTGTTTGTCCAATCTGGCATCCCCTGCTCTGATGGTCATCCGCATCCATTTTCTCTTTCCTCCACTGATGTAACGTGGCCTCGCTGTGATCGCTCTCTGTATTTAGGTACTGGGATTACTTGATTGGCCATGCTGCTTAGAGGAGGGGCCATAATGAACATATGGGGGGTAAGGATGGTATCAAACCCACTGGCTAATCTCTGGTTGGATAGGACCCATTTTGCAGAAAGCCAACACCAGGCTCATGTTTGATACAACAAAGTGAATCAGATTGTAGCCACAGCAATCCAAATTAAACTTTTTTTTCCTAGCAATTTGTGTCAGTCCTAAATGCTGTAAACAAAAAAAACAATGCGTTGGACAGCAAAACCATGAAATAAGAACAGAAGGCAATAGTTGTGGGGAAATTAGAACACATCACTTCCTGTGTTTATTTTCTAATTGAGACGCTCAGACTTCTGAAAATTCCTGCAAATTAATTTCCATTGTTCTATTTATGTATTTTTTGCCAGAAAATAATCCAACAGCACAACACTGTAGCAGTGAAATTCTGTTGATGAATGCCTGTTTAAAGATCTCCCCTCGTGGAACTTCAGGCCTCATTAAATCTTGCAGCCGAAGATGTATTTGCATCGCCATAGAAACAGACAGGGAAATAAATCTGCATGTGCAGGTTATTGCTTCCCTCGGCCAATCGCTCCAGCTGTTGGTGCCGGGTTTCTGGGAACAGGGAAGTCATATAGAAGCAACATATCCAGTTCACTCAATTACACATCAGTCATGTGGAATGAAATGTTATCATGTGATGAAGGTGGAAGGATGACTGGTCTTTGATTTTGGTTTTCTTAAGGCTTCAGGAGTCGGTGATCCGAGTGTTCATCGCATAACACTCTTGCTTGTGCGCTCACCTGTTACTTTCCTGTTGGTGTGTGTGTGTGTGTGTGTGTGAGAGAGAGAGAGAGATTTTGTTGTTGTTGTTGTTGTTGTTGTTGTTATTGCTGTTTATTACCATTATTTTGTTTATTAAAAAAAGGCCCCCACCCCTTACTGAGAGTCCAAACACCCTATTGTTTGCATTATTATTGTTAACATAGTTTTTTCTGCTATTGTTGTTTTATGTCAACAATTTCTTTGTCAACACTATCCTGAAGTGTGGCCATGCCAATAAAGCTCATGTGAATTTGAAAAAAAAAGCAGGTTGAAGACCCTAACCCTAACCCATGCATGTGATTGGTTGATAGCCTTAACTGTAATCACTGACAGTGAAGTTAATCACAGACATACATGTACAGATTATGAGTGGAAACAGCATGCCTTGCGCTCCCCAGTCATGTTTACATGCCTTCCCGGTATACCAGGAATAACTCGGCTCCCTTGGGAGCTACAAATGTGCATCACGGTTAAGGGCGACGTGTAATTAAAAATGGCTCGTAATCCCAGGCTCTGTTTCACATAAAGTCACAGTCGTTGTAAACATTAAGCATTTTCCTGAGCTCAGGAAATACCCCTGGGATGTTACAGGATGGTGTCTGAAGTAGGGCCGGGTATTGTCAGGTGCCTCGCGATACCACATGTATCCCGATACAGGGGTCACAATTGCAGTGCGTCTAGGACAGTTTTTGCTCAGTTTCCATATACGTGAGAAGGTATACTGGCCAGTCCTATTGAATGTTTTAGTGCTGACAGGAACATATAAACCTCAATTGCCGTCACCTCTTGGCATCTGGTTTGGTAGAGGTCAGAAAGCTCCCTAGAATGTGTGTTTAAACCCACTTCAGACCATGCTTCGCTGTAGCATCTACACTTGTGTTTCTAATGAAGGAGGGAAAACCCCATCCTCCAAGTCACACTTTGCAAATTCACTCAAGATGCCGAGCTTTCCACACTGTTTGCTACCACTAAACAAGTGGTCCGTGCCAGTCGTCAAGCCCGTGTATCGCCGGACGCCGGCGGGCTGTTTTCATTCGCCAGAGTGGTCGCGCAACAGGATATATCTCATTTCAGAGCTGGGTTTTTACGGGGTCGTGGTGAATTAGGGGGAAGCGCGCACACACGCAGGGTTTGACATCTCCAGCGCGAGGGCATTAGTGGCTTCGTTTCTGCTCCTCGTAAACGCCGAGCTCGGCCACAGCGCCGCCGCGCACTGCTCGCATTCCTCCGCCTGTCTTCAGCTTGAGCTCCAGCGCTGTCGCGCGAGTGTCCGAATCGCGCCCAGCGGCTGATTTAAGGCCACGTCCCAGCGCTACCGTCACGGTCGCTTTAGTTCAGTTTAGGTTAAATACTGTACAGTCAGCCAGTTGGGAAAAATACACAGGTTGTTCGGGGTTGCCCAACTGGGGGGATTTACCCCTAAATGTAGGGGTATTTTCTTAGCTGAAGTTTTACAGTAAATATGTACGGGAGTCAATGACAGATAGGGGATTTTACAAGGCGGTATGGGGGACAAATTGTAAGATATTTGCCTGGGAATTTATTGAATATGGGGGGTTTGAGGAGTGTTTTTTGGGAGAATTCATTCATGCATCGGGCAACATTGAGGTTGTTTCTGACGTTCTGTAGCGGCTCCATTTGTGTGCGCGTCTGTGAGGAATCGGGGAGAAGTGGCAATAGACAAACTGCAGAGGGAAGCTATTTTATGGCCGTAACACAGATGAAACATTGATCCGTTGCACATGAACAGAGTTGCAAACAGCATCCTTGCTGTTTCATTTAAATGAGTGCTTTAGATTTGATTATATGCAGCCACAAAGTATAGGGCTCCAGTTAGTCAGTCTGCTGCCAAAAAAGGTAGGGAAAAATGATGAAGTTCTGATTTTAGTCTGAGCTATTTCAACCTGTCCACTATTACTCCTAACTAATGCCTTCTTTTTACTTTTATAACTTTTTTTTGCTTGTAAGTCAAAGTTGACAAATGCTGTTTGAATACTGAGTATTTTATCGTTCCCTTTGCATTCCACTGAATTGGAATAAAGAGAAAGTGTTAAAATGGGAATCATTCAGATGTGAAGTGTGTTAGATATTTTGTACATACTATAGCTTCCATAAAATAGGATTTGCTGCCAAATATTCCAGAGGAAATCATTTTAGGGGCAATTAGCAAAAACGTCTTGAATAACACTGTGGCTTTTGCCTTCACCTGAAAGGAGTTCACAGTTCCTTGATAATAACTGCCAATTTGAACACAACCCAGAAATGCTTATAAATACCATAACATATCTGTGTTAATCCTCCCAAGATTTCCTGTCATTATGTGTATTTAATCTAATTTCCAGTAGAGACCTAAATTACAGGTTTATCCCAAATTCCACACGGAGCATAATTGTAAGTATTAACTTCGCCATTTTAGCCATTTTAGCCAACGTGACTCACAAAAAGTGCATTTATTTAACACGGCTAGAAAATCATCACCACAGCCAGCTACAATCATTGGCATGGTAGAGATAAAGCAATTTTGAAAGTATGACATTGTGTCTGATATAATGTGAGGGACATTATGATGAGAAATGGGTGACTATAGAAAATCACACAAATATTGGAAGACCTCAAAAAGAAAATACAAAAATCTACTGGCCCTGTCCATTTCAGACAGCTGATCCCGGGCTCCATGATTACTGTGTCTTTGAAGTGCGCTATAGAATTGTGGAGTATCCAGGACTCTTACTTCAAAAGCAGGTTATGGTCCGTTTCAGGCACGCGTCAAGTTTGGCGAATGAAGGAAGAGGACGGCTCAATGCCAGCGCCCCCAGTCTGATGCAGTACAGAGCTATATTATGTGATTTAATTGGTAATGATGGTTGATATGGCCGCGCGTAATCAAGTGGTCTGCTTCCCCGAGCACGATGATCTTTACCGACTAATGGCCGTAGCTGGAAACAGAGGAAGCACTATGTTTCCTTTACACTTTTTCTCGAATGCTAATTTTCTTGTTTTTTGAGCTTGGAGGGAGAGAGAGAGAGAGAAAAGATTTATATTTGTGGATCTGAGTAGAATTGTTTTAATGCCAGTCACCAAGTCCTGCCAGAATGTATCACCGTGACGCTAATTTCCACTTCACCCTGCCAATAGAGTGAAAGAGTCATTTTAGGCCTGACAGGTCCTTCCTCTGCTGTTTCACTCTTTGACAAATGATGCCAGTGTTGGGCATGCTTCCTTTGTAAGACTCCAAGATTGGTGGAAAAAGGGTACGGGGAAAAACCTAAATAATAAAAAATAAAAAATCAGTGTTCTTTATTCTGCTAAGGGGAGCCAGTTCACACAGGATGTATGTCCAAATCCTAGAGGGCTAGTCCCTCTGGGCATTTATACCATTCATGTCATATCACTCATGTTTACATTAAGCACTCTACTGATTCTCCAGCACCTCTAAGCCTCATTGAAAAGATGAGAGTAAAAGAACACAAACCATCGACTGTGCAACACAACTATGTACATTAACACACATCAAAATATATTGTGTCGGTGTCATTCACATACTCAGACTCGTGCTAAATAGCATCTCTGCTATTAATCCTGCGTAACGCAATGCACTACATTTGCCATGATGCAATGCATTAACCATGATGCAATGTGAGGCAAGAACAGAAGGGTCATCGCTGAGAAATCTTAGTCAACCCCGCCCATCATCCCATGGATTTCTGGCAATAAATGATAAATCCAGATTTATATGTTAATGTGAAAAGGGTTATTTAATAAAATCTGATCATCAATTATGTCATGTGAGCGTAGTCCAATCATAACCATTTTCTTTACACGTACTTTTTAAACAGAACAAATGAAAAAGAAAAATATATATGGTCACACAATGTATTAATGCCTAAACTACTGCCTGTTGGATGAATACTATAATAATGGAGCAGGCAAATGTAACTTGCGCTTCTTCTATCCATCCAAGGCATTTACATGACGAAGCATTCAACGCCAACTACATTTCCTCAGAGAAACACTGAAATGTACCAGCACATGGTCGGTCCTGGCCAGCACTCTCATCACAGACTGAAAACCTCATCACATGAATCTTTGTTTCATTTTACATTGGAATTAGTGCGAGTTAACCTTTCTGCACCCTTCATTTAATTTATAGCTTGGGAGCAGGGACAGGCTACAGCCTACCAGCTTCATAAATGATTACAGAACTGTTTAGCTGGAATATAATCTCTTAATGTTGAACCTTTATTTTCATCTAGAAGACAGAATCCAGAACCACACATGCGATTAATATAAATCAATGCATATATCTCAATTATTTATTGTGAAGTAAGAGCCATTGGAAGTATTCCATAAACACAATGTACATTATTGCAGAGTTGGTTCTCCAGAGATGAGCGTTCTCAGGGGTCCGGTGAACGGTTCAGACATGTTGAATTAGCTTCAGGGTTTCGAGGAAACCGAATGCAGTATGAGCACGCAGATTTGTCACCAGTTGCCGGTGAATGTGAATATGGTTTTCTGTGGCAATCAGCGTATTGCATCCTCATTAATTATTCCTTTATCACTCTCTACTATACACATTATAAGCATGAAGGCTCTGGCCAATCTCTGCGTAAAGCACAGTGTGAAGCATTATAAGCATGAAGGCGCTCCCTCCCTGTGATCGACCCATGGTCAGTCTCTGCGTAATGTACAGTATGAAGCATTATAAGCATGAAGGCGCTCCCTCCCTGTGATCGACCCATGGTCAGTCTCTGCGTAATGTACAGTATGAAGCATTATAAGCATGAAGGCGCTCCCTCCCTGTGATCGACCCATGGTCAGTCTCTGCGTAATGTACAGTATGAAGCATTATAAGCATGAAGGCGCTCCCTCCCTGTGATCGGCCCATGGTCAGTCTCTGCGTAATGTACAGTATGAAGCATTATAAGCATGAAGGCGCTCCCTCCCTGTGATCGACCCATGGTCAGTCTCTGCGTAATGTACAGTATGAAGCATTATAAGCATGAAGGCACACCCTCCCTGTGATTGACCCATGGTCAGTCTCTGTGTAATGTACAGTATGAAGCATTATAAGCATGAAGGCACACCCTCCCTGTGATCGACCCATGGTCAGTCTCTGTGTAATGCACAGTATGAACATCATCGTTTTTTTTTTTTTTACTACTTATTGAGTCATGCGGTCGCACCAAACTACATGACAGCATTAGAATTAGCCTCAGTGGATGACGCAGACCTTGTAAACGTGATGCGGGCCATTGGACGATGCAGGCCTTGTAAATGTGATGCAGGCCAGTGGACGATGCAGGCCTTGTAAACGTGATGCGAGCCATTGGACAATGCGAGCCATTGGACAATGCATGCCTTGTAAATGTGATGCAGGCCAGTGGACGATGCTGGCCTTGTAAACGTGATGCGGGCCAGTGGATGATGCAGGCCTTGTAAACGTGATGCGGGCCAGTGGACGACGCAGGCCTTGTAAACGTGATGCGGGCCAGTGGACGACGCAGGCCTTGTAAACGTGATGCAGGCCAGTGGACGACGCAAGCCTTGTAAATGTGATGCAGGCCAGTGGACGACGCAGGCCTTGTAAACGTGATGCGGGCCAGTGGACGACGCAGGCCTTGTAAACGTGATGCGGGCCAGTGGACGACGCAGGCCTTGTAAACGTGATGTGGGCCAGTGGACGACACAGGCCTTGTAAACGTGATGCGGGCCAGTAGACAACGCAGGCCTTGTAAACGTGATGCGGGCCAGTGGACGACGCAGGCCTTGTAAACGTGATGCGGGCCAGTGGACGATGCAGGCCTTGTAAACGTGATGCAGGCCAGTGGACGACGCAGGCCTTGTAAACGTGACGCGGGCCAGTGGACGACGCAGGCCTTGTAAACGTGATGCGGGCCAGTGGACGATGCAGGCCTTGTAAACGTGACGTGGGCCAGTGGACGACGCAGGCCTTGTAAACGTGATGCGGGCCAGTGGACGACGCAGGCCTTGTAAACGTGATGCGGGCCAGTAGACAACGCAGGCCTTGTAATCGTGATGCGGGCCAGTGGACGACGCAGGCCTTGTAAACGTGATGCGGGCCAGTGGACGACGCAGGCCTTGTTAACGTGATGCGGGCCAGTGGACGACGCAGGCCTTGTAAACGTGATGCAGGCCAGTGGAAAACGCAGGCCTTGTAAACGTGATGCAGGCCAGTGGACAACGCAGGCCTTGTAAACGTGATGTGGACAACGCAGGCCTTGTAAATGTGATGCGGGCCAGTGGACAACGCAGGCCTTGTAAATGTGATGAGGGCACGTGGGGAAACATGTTGATTTTTTTATTGTAAATGCATATATTTATTTTTTAGCAGCTATCCATGTTGCTTTAACACGTCTCTTTTAGTCTTTTTTAATTCTGTTACTTCTGTTCTTTACTCTCTCGTAAATAAAATGTCAGAGCAGCAATGAACAGGCTTCCACCTCCCAACCTCATCCTTTTTTCACATGTAAAAAAATTGGTTGTGAAAATAAACACTAGAGCAGAATTCCTTTGTGCTTTTACTGCAAGGCACCATATTTGATTGTTGGCGTTGTAAAAGCAGGAAGTGTTTATTCCAAGTTAAATATTTGCACAAAGACAACAGTCATCATTAAGACATGCGCGGGCAGGAAAAATTGTCCAGTCTTGCCAAACATCCATGTCAACGAATATCGGTTCAATAGAATCAGTTATAAATATGATTTATTCTGTGCCAACCATCCAAAAACATCCACCTTGAGCATAAAAAAAAAATGTTGTCCCAGAAAGAGAGATTACTCGTGTCTGCAGCATATACTGCATCACCTGTCATAAATTCTAAAGTGTAACTCAAGTGCAGAATATCCTCGCCTGCTTGTGTAGATACTTTTTTTATGTGCCACAGCTGTAGAAAATGGTATCTTTTAGCGGTAGCTTGTCCAACCCCGTTGAAGTTTTCCTGCAGCTGTGTGCTAGCATGTTCCTTCTCTGGTCACTGTTGTAAGGGAGATATGCTAGCATGTTCCTTCCCTGGTTCATGTTGTAAGGGTGGTATGCTAGCATGTTCTTTCCCTGGTTCATGTTGTAAGGGTGGTATGCTAGCATGCTACTTCCCTGGTCTCTGTTGTAAGGGAGATATGCTAGCATGCTACTTCCCTGGTCACTGTTGTAAGGGAGATATGTTAGCATGTTCCTTGCCTGGTCTCTGTGGGGGAGGGAGACGGGGCTGGAGTCGTGCGATCCCTCTCGCTGGGCTTGTGTTTAATAATTGGCCTTGTGATGGGATAATTAACGTTTCTCTTGGCTCCCTGACCTCCAGCATTTCTCTACAACCGAGACCGTTTGTTTGTCTGTCTCACCTATGTCTCCTAGGTTACAGTTCCGATTATTAGCATGATAGCACTTCTCTTTGTTGCCGAACACCATGTCTTGCTTTTTAACTTGGGCCGTGGATGAACTCCCAGTCAAAGGCCTGCAACACAAACAGGTTTGAATAAGTGCGAAAGAATGGCGTGTAAATCTCGGCGGCCCGTATAAACATGGCAGGGATATGGAGTGTTTGGGTGAGTGTATTTAAGCTCTTTGCGTCACCCTGCTCTGGCTCCATGCTGCTGGTTTGCCAAATAAACCCCCCCTGTCCCCCCCACCCACCCGTTCTTGCTCCAGGGCCCATGGTGGCCCCTTGCCAAGCCCTGCGAGGCATGGCTTCCAGTTTCAGTCCAGGCCCATTTATGGTACTTTTGTACAACTTCTCGCTCTAACCCCAAAACCCCTGCCCCTTCAGTGGGCAACAGGGAAAGAGAGAAAAAGGGGGGGGGGGGGGTGATCCACAGTGTATTAACAAGTGAAGTACACAAACATTTATTTTAGAGTACACCTATTTTTGCCATTTCATGGGGCATTCTGTAAAACATTATGTGCTCATTTCAGGATGTTTAAATGGTTAGGAGGATTACTGTATTTCACAGGCTATGAATTAACCCAACCATATTCCATAATACATAAGGAAATATATATATTTATACTGGATTCCCTTTATATTGTAGTACTAAATTGCTCAAACACTGCCTGCTGCTCAAACACTGCCTGCTTTCCGTCGTGGTCTGAAGACACATCACTTCAGACTCCACCTTGACTGACCGACCAATCGAGGACTATTTTCAGAGTACTTGCTTCCTGTTTTTTGCTTTTTTCCTGTAACTCTTGTTTGATTTTATAATTTAGAATGAATAGCTGACTTACCCATAGCTAATGTGTGTACTATATTCAATTTTCATTGCTAGGGATAGCTGCTACATTATGAGAAAGATGTGCTTTGTCTGATCTGTTTTTGCTTCAATGACATTGGGTATGCCCTTATTGTATGTCGCTTTGGATGTGATGTAAATTAGAAAGTGTTAATAAATGGCTGCCAACCATGTGCATTCTAGTTCACAGGGCTCCCATTACCCTGTGAGATAGCCTGGTTGAGTCTATTGAGACAAGTCTGTTGTACATTTAACATGACGTACGGAATGTGAAAGAACAGTTGTGCTTGATGACGTTATCCTTGTATGTACACTCCTCTGGTTTTAACTCACTCCCATACATACAGTACACGCATTGTGTAGCTTGCATGTGAATTGTTTTTTTTTTTCAATAAACTTGGATATACCCTCTTGCTCCTCATCCTCTGATTGGTCCCCCAACTGCTTCTTTTTCAACCAACCACAGTGCTTCCTCAGTTGTTCCTCAGAGGAGACAATGAGCAGTCAGTGTACAGGCAGAATTAAATCTCCTATTTCAGACAAAACGTTCAGGTGTTTATACAATAATACTAACTGGGGATAACCGGGGAAACAGTTTTGGAAGTTTGTACAGAAACATTTGAAGTGAAAGTGGATATAATGTTGAGGGTAATTGAGGAGTGTAAGGAGGAGGGTAATTGAGTATTTGTGAAACCTCCTGAAGGATGTGAGATAACTCTTAGAAGGCGGACAGACCGGAGACCAGGCTCATATTAAAGACATATGGATGCGAGGCAGAACATGAGTTTACCTGCCCTTTTCCAGAGAAGCCAAAAGTCTGAGAATTAGCTGTTCTGGGGCGACGATGAACCCTTTCCCAACCCCACCCGCACAGTAGTAGCTCCGCAAAAGTGCTAACAATAATAATAATACTACTACTAATAATAATAATTTTGTTTATATCCATTTTTCCCCCTATGAATTACCAATACATTTTCAATCTCAGGGAGAAAAAATTACCACAGGTATTTATGGCAAATCCATAATTATTGGCTTTATCTTTTGCAGTAACTGTTACTGGTGCTTGGCGATCAGCTCTGGCAGCCGCATTAGCGAGCTGGTAAATTTGCGGCATGTGACAATAAAATGGAGCCTGACGTTATCCTTTGTCATCCTTGCTCTGAGCCCAGCCTGCGTTGGGCCCAAGGCCGAGATTACTCGGCGGTACTTTGCGGATAACACACGCTCTGAATAAGTCAGGCTTTGCAGCGCGCCGCGGGTGTGAGGCTCCTCGACCGCTTCTGACAGCAGGCTCTAAATTCCCCTCCATGGTACTACAGACACCCTCCCCAGTCTTCCACAAAACCACAATACAAATAACGCTCTGGCTGGACGGGGCTTGCATGGGGCTGGTCGGTGCTGGACTGTACTGGGGCCCGGAGACGTCTCGGAGCAGGGGAAAGGTTAGAGGATTGAGATCGCCAGGTGACAGGGTGCTTATTGATTGCAGGTGTGTGGGGTGGGGGCGGGGGGTGGGGCACAGCTGTCATCACCTTAATGTTGGTGTGTGTATGTGTGTGTGTGTGTGTGTGTGTGGGGGGGGGGGTGGTCAGGTGATGGAATCCAGGCCTGTTGCTGCTGGGTGGAGACGGTGAGCCCCTCGGGGGGACTCCAGAGATGGCGGGCGAGATTGGGCGATAGTCTTGCGGGAAGGAGGATGAATGTGGGGGAGTCGTTGGTTGGAGGGGAGTGTTGCCTGTTTTTAATGGTGCGAGGGGATTGTTGGTGGAGGGTTTAGACTTTGTGGACCTGTCTCATCAACCTTAAAAACACATAACTACTTGGAGATTTCAGAAAACAAAAACATCTCCATGTGTTTGGTTGCATGTAAATACAAACCAATATTCACATCACATGAAACAATCTGTTTAATTTCTCAAGAGGAAAATCATTCAACTCTTTCAATTAAGCATCTGATAATCGCTGGAAAGCTAGAAACTTCTCAAGCCATGGCATTTTAATCTCGGCATACATGTATACATAGTTTTTGTGACATTGAAGAATTTGCGAGGCGTCCTTTCCTGCTCTGATGTTTGTGCTGGGACGGCTGTGTTTTATTGTTCTTCGCCATTCTTTTTCACTCCACCATCAGATAAGCCCCTCCCCATGTCCTAAGAATCCTGGTCAACGGACATATATTGTTGCTGTCTGGAACGTGTCTGTTTTTAGCTTTTACTGCCCGGAACTTCCATTCTTTTCTTAACCGTGAGTCACGCCTTCTAACACCTGAAAATAGACTTAATTTTTGCGAGAAATAGCAAGTTAAAAGGGTGATTATAGGAGTAAAATGTGCTCAACTGTCGATAGAACTACTTCTACAGGTGCTTGAAGAAGTGCTATCCAAAACATTGAGATTCAAATGATCAGCACCTACTTATACACAGTATGTACATAGCAAATAAAAAGTTTTATTCTGAGCACAGAAACCTGTAGGAACTAAAAGAGAAATGGGGAACGGACACACAGAACACAGCCAAACCTTGTGAATATGCTTGAGGAAAGAGCCTGTGTCCGCCCCAACTTGGACCTGCATGGTATCGATGACATTACTGGTCCATTCTTCAGTCATTGGTGAACTCTAATGACTTCCTTCCTCTGTTACCGGCGCTCCATCATGCTTTTGACCCTCAGCACACAAACATCCGCAGTCACAATCGCATCATGCAGCAAGATATGCACACAATCAAATAACGTGCTAATTAGCAGCTAATGCTAGCTCTGGCGTCAGTCTCTGAGAAAACATCCTGTTGACATTCAGAGGAAGACAATTACTGACAAACATAGTCAGACTGACTCAACGCATTTGTTAATTTGTTCAGTTTTAGTTTTATCAATCTTAGAGATACACAGAATGTTTTTTCTCAGAAATTAGAGCTCCTTTTCAGAAATATAAATGTGAATGATAAAAGAGTACTGCATTAAATTTCACCACTCTTCTCTAAAATATTTTATTGAACTCGCTTTTTCTCTGTTCTTTATTTTATTAGTCAAAGGGTGTCACTGTTTTTTTTTTTTTTTTTAAATAGCGCTTCATTGTTTTCAAGTTGATGTTATGATTGAAGATGTTTAACCATTTGGGAGGAGAAGAGAAATCACCAGAAGCTATAATCAGGCACAAATGCCAAACAGACCCAAGAATGCACTGGTTGTCTGTTCTCTCTCAAGGGACAATTAGTCATGGAATTATCTTGATCCAGATGGGATCAGGCAGGGGTCAGCCTCATTGATAACCTGGATTCAGTTTGTCAGACTTGAGCTCCGACCCCTGCCATTCACACACATTTTAAGTGTCACAGGACATGGCAAATCTAACGCTGTCTGTGCAGGAGTCAGTGTCGGGTGTCACTCCCTTATAGGCTCTGCAATCATTCTCTCACTCCTGCAGTTGTCAGTTTTATGATTAAAATAGTTAAATTACAGACTTTATCTCACATTATTTTTGCGAACTGCTTATTTTGAATCTCAATAAAAAATAAAAAATAAATTTCATAAAATAAATAGCATGTTATAAATGTGTGACAGAAATCTCCATCCAGGACACTTTAAATCATAATATCCTGAAGTGAGAGAGATGGTAATTGGCCATTCTATGTGCGTGTGCTTTAATTTTGGTTTGAACGCTCCGCCCATCTTTATGAAAACATCCGTTTTGGTCTCCTGATTAAAGGAACAAATGATAACTCTGCTATATCCTGTTAAAGCACATCAACATCCCGTTAACTGCAAGGATCCCCGGGATTGAGTTGGTAATTCTAAAAAAAAAAAAAAAAATGCCATTTAATTTCATAAACTGCGCTGTATTTATCCTGTTGGAATATGATATCTGTCAATGCAACTACATTAGAATGTAATTACCTTGCCGTTGTGAGTGTCATGTGATCATTTCAGGTACTGTGATTGTGCCAATGATGTGTTCAAAGCACAGAGGTTCGGAAAGGAAAAGGAAACACTATTATTCTAATATTTTGTGGCATGTGCTCCCAAATGTTTTACCACAGCAGAGTTCTTGGACCTCACATACAGTAAGACAGGTCACATATTGTTTCGGGTGAATGCCTTCTCTTTTTTTCCCCCTGGACTCCGGTCAGAAAGATCATTAAAGCGAAGGAGATTAAACTCTACATTAGAGTTTTGAAGCTGATCACCTCTCTCTTCCTGTTCCTCAGGTTTCTACTTCCTGTGTTCCCAGTGCTAATTATGAGCTGGTAAGTCATTTATCCTATTTGAATTATATGTTGTTCTTGTGTGCATGTATAAATGTGTTTAAATACAGGCAACAGGCTAAGAACCTATGAGAATACTCAGGCAAGGCCATTTAGTCTAAAGAGTCATGGGAGATGTAGTCTTTGGCATGCAGGTTTTTGCCCTCGTGGCTGCTTTGGAAGGGGATGATTTGCATGTAGAAGGCAGGAAGGGAACAAGCTGGTACAGAAACTGGCCTAGGTCAGATGCTGGTCTTATTCAGCTCATCTGCTCATAAAACACGCAACACGCCCGCAAGGGAGAAAAACTTGCTGCTCTCCTTTTTTGGTTTTAGCCCTCGGACTTCAGGTCTTTTAAAGCCATTCTTTACAGAGTTTGCTCTTCACGTCTCATTCGCAGACTCGTATAAATCAAGGGCAGTGTGTCGCCCGAGACCCTACCTGTAAAACACTCCAGTCTCCAGACTTCCTGACTCTCCAACTTACTGTAACTGATAAGCGCACAAATGGCTTCTTTACAAAATCTGAAATTAGAAATAAAAAATAAAAAAGCAAGCAATGCTGCTGGAAGGAAACTCAGTATTCAAGGACAATTCTGTCTTTATTAGTCGCTGAAAACTAGGAAAGACTTGATAATAAAGAATTAGCCCTGAGACTTAAGGTGATAAGGACACAAATAGCAACTGAACTAACACTTCCACTATCTACAGTACAGTGATAACGATACTTTATGTGAATGCATTTTCATGCACAACCTCAATAGTATATACCTATAGTAAAAATACCAATAGTAAATAACCTAAAGAGTTATTTAAGTGTTTATTGTTTATTTTAACATAATGTATGGTTGTTGCATGCATTTAGTGCAAAGTCTACTCAATTAAGTAATTCCGTCCATGTTTTTTTCCCCAAAATCGTCACTTAAATGAAATATGTGTTGGAACAGTCTTGTGGTCTGAAAGTGAAGATTAGATAAGTATCGTCTGCTACAATCATTTGGCAGGAGCCACATTCTCCACCGCTGGCCATCTTAAGTATGAGGGTGTTTTCAGTGGGTTTTTTTGTTCTCCGTCTGTTTTCTGAAATGATGGATTATGTCCACAGAGAGGTATCCGGAACACCCCCCCCCCCCCCCCCCACCCCACCCCCCTCCACCCTGCCCCCCCCCCCCCCATCCTGAAATCCAGCAGAAAAAAAGTTGAATAGGATATAATATAGGATATAGGAATGATCACTATTTGCCTGTAATTGTTGGCCAAAGTCGATTACATGGCCTATTTTACATTATAACTGCATTTTCCACATTCACGGACGAAATAGAGGAGTACAGCGGCCATACAACTTATGAGGGAAACATTGAACCTTTTTTTGTTTAAAAAAACATAACCATATTTCAACTTGCTTATGTTAGTATTAAATTAAACAAGAGCAACATGCTTCTGTTTCTCTTTCTCTTCTCCATATTTCACACAAGCTGAACAAGTATTGCAAACTGCAGGTTTTTTGTTGCTCTCACTCACATTGAAAAAAATCACATTATCATATCATCCCATAATATTGGCCACTGTTTTAGGATCAGTTTTCTTATACTGATATGACCCCAATATTACCATGCATCCCTAGTAATTAGTACTTAAATATGTATAAACTATAGCAAACAGATAGCGTTGAGCGCTGCATGGTGGATCTAACATTAGTTTGCATGGGTCTTCATGAAGGATGAACAGAAAAACAGGGCAGAAGAGAATGCTTGCAGGCAGACTTCCAAGCAGGGATCTAATCATTGCTCAATACCTGCGTAGCTCATAATTCTGCGTACCCGTAATTAAGTGTGGAGCAGTTGCAGATAGAAAGAATGTACCCGTAATGAAGTGTGGGGTAGTTACAGACAGAAAGAATGTACCCGTAATGAAGTGTGGGGTAGTTACAGACAGAAAGAATGTACCCGTAATGAAGTGTGGGGTAGTTACAGTCAGAAAGAATGTACCCGTAATGAAGTGTGGTGTAGTTACAGTCAGAAAGAATGTACCCGTAATGAAGAGTGGGGTAGTTGCAGATAGAAAGAATTACCCGCGGTTGATGGCTGTGGAGACGCGATTCCCAGTTCCATGTTTGGTGAATTCTCCGCTGGAAAAGTGGAAGATTTACACAGACTGGAGCAGGATTGGCTGATGGAATGCAGACACTAAATTGCGTTTGACGTTGGCCGGGGGAGAGAAAACATAATGAAAACAGGGCGGGCTTTCTCCGATTTTTTTTAATCTGAAGTGGGGAGGGTTTGTGTCAGGTGCAGAGAGTAACATATCACTCTGCCTCAGGGCTGGGGATGACGGACGGACAGACAGACAGGACCTCCTGAGGAATTCTGTTTGCTTTTCCTCTGAGATAAATGTGTTTTTGGCATGAAATCCTTAAAAGCCTTCTCATGCTACTGTTGGAAATCCTTAAAAGCCTTCTCATGCTACTGTTGGAAGGCTAATACAAAAGTGTGTCCTTACGAGAGAGAGAGAGTGGGGGGGGCTACCCATAAATAAGGCAACTGCACCATATTGTTATGCTTACAGAGGTCATGGATCCTGTGAATTCTGTAAATTACATTTTTCAAATTTATATTGGACAGCTGCGGAAGTACTTTGACAAACAACACGTCTTATTTGCTTGTACAAGCAAATGTACTGCTGGATTTTAAATGTATCTAAATTTGTTCTCAGTGTTTTCTTATTTTATCCTGTCAAGCTTTATTTGATTGTGTTCACAATAAAATGAGAACTTCTGTTAGCTTAGCATCCACAAGTAATTAATTTAAGTAATTAATTACTTAAAACTGCAGTAAGATAACAATGTGTGTATTAGTGATTATTAGACTTAAGCCAACCTCACACATGCACAGATTTTTTTTATGAACAGCCGTTCTTAGCCAAAATATTAAAAAAACTCAAAATTCACGCTTTCTTCATGAGAAAGAGAGTCATTAACTTCCCTTCTCAAATGCACTGCAGTCATCCTGTTATTAAACCCTTCTCAAATGCACTGCAGTCATCCTGTTATTAAACCCTTCTCAAATGCACTGCAGTCATCCTGTTATTAAACCCTTCTCAAATGCACTACAGTCATCCTCTCATTAAACCCTTCTCAAATGCACTGCAGTCATCCTGTTATTAAACCCTTCTCAAATGCACTACATTCATCCTGTCATTAAACCCTTCTCAAATGCACTGCAGTCATCCTGTCATTAACCCCTTCTCAAATGCACTGCAGTCATCCTGTTATTAAACCCTTCTCAAATGCACTGCAGTCATCCTGTCATTTAACCCTTCTCAAATGCACTGCAGTCATCCTGTTATTAAACCCTTCTCAAATGCACTGCAGTCATCCTGTTATTAAAATGCTCTTGTGTTTCTTTCGATTCAGTTTGTTCAGGTTTAATTCTGGATTGATGGTGATATTTAGACTGCTCTCTGAGCGAACCATACCCATTCTTGGTGAGAAGCAAAACTGTGGTGTGTGCACACTCACATTAAGAGAATGTCGTGCTAAGGCCCATTCCCTTGTGCCAAATTGTTGGCAAATCTCTGACATTTAGCAGAAACGCTACCCTGAACCTATGTGGTTCTATTCATAAACTGATGCTTCACGCAGGTGTTAGCTCTGCTGGTCCTATGTTCATCTTCAATGATAGCTTTGATCTTTCATTTCACGTCATACCTGGTATACTGTTATAGTGTGAGCATCTTTAGGCCGCGACAGGGCCGGAGTGGGACTCATTTTCAGCCCGGGAGTTTCATGTTTCAGAGCAGCCCGCTTTGGACCGGGGGTGGGGGTCGTGTTCCACAATGAAAAATAGACCATTTTAGCTATTTTGATGACATTTTTATGATACATTTTTTAAATATAGAACAATTATAAGATACGTATATACAAGAGATAACTAGTAAAATAGGTATGTAGAGTGGTGATATTAGAACTAATTGTCTGGACTTTTTAGATTTTGCACACACTGTGGTACAGCTCTACCTGTGCTGTCCACAGCAGGGATCCTTCTGGGCTCATGGCTTGGTCCTGGCACTGCCTCATCAATGACTTGGCCTAACAGCAGACTCTGCTCTGTCACTTAAAACATAATAATAATAATAATTAAGAATGCCACCTTTCATCGCCTAATACTAATGTACAACTTCAAAAAGTAGGCTAATACTGTGCAAATAAAGCATATTGTCCTAACGTTAGGCATTTAATGTCTGGGAAAGTAATAAAGCCATATTTTTCAGGTGTACTCAATATGAAATCGTTATTGAATCATGTACAATATATATGACTCACTGGAATAATGTTAACACTGACTATTAATAAAAACTGCTGCAACTATTGTTTTTGAACGTTAAGAAGTGACCGTTATCATAAGGCCTTTAATTGCTGTTTTAGTCATCGTTTTTCTAATTTAGTAAATAACTCTTAACTTGCCAGATGTTCACGTTCCTGACAATGGCCAGAAAGATATAAAACATCCATTCATAACTAACGTTAGCTCTCTGAATGTAACATTTAAATCTCCAGTAAGTTATAAAGTTAAACTAACTTCATTTGGCTGTTAACTTTTGCTAGATAGCTAATGTTACCTCACGGTTGAAGGGTGACAGACGGCAAATAAATAAATAGTCAATAATGGTAGCTAACAAAACCAACAAAAAGCGACAGCAAGTAGGCTAGCTAACGTTAGCTACGTTTGCTACATCTAAAACAGTGTTAATAATTTACTTATTATTATTATTAATAATATTACTTATTATTATAATAATACCTTTCATGGCCTAATAAAAATAATAAACAAAAATAATAATTTCCAACACAATTAACTCCCCCCTCGCTTAAAAAATTTAAAATTAATCCTGGCTGCTCAGAGACTAGGCCTATATAGAAAAATTCCTTTCACAATTAGATGATTCCTTAACCATTTTGCATTTATCAAAGCAGTTATTCGTGAATACGCCAGTCATGCTTTAAAATTCCTTGACAATAAACTTTAATTGTGGTTGGCATGCAATGATATTGTGCTTTACATGCCTATGACATCTTAACACTATATGCTAGCTTTCTCATCATCTGCTGCGTTTGCGTTTTTGTTTGAAATATGTCGGTTAATTTGGCACATTTGGCCGCTTCTTCTTCCATTGCCTTTCTTTTTTTACCCTGGCCTTTTCTGCTCCTCCTTTTCTTATTTTATTCTCCATTTTAACATCTTCGTCTGGCACAAACTCGTAAACTAAGCTAATTAAGCTACATCAGGTGATCAATCATAATCTAAAACAAACTTGGGTTCAACCAACTATGGAATTTGGGAGGGGCCACTCTCATCCCCCCTATCAGCATCCAAGTTTCTGGTGTGGGCCGTGGTTGCTTTTCGTGCGTGTGTGAAGAGGAGAGAGAGGGGGCCGAGTGAGAGCTCACGCGGCCCACACTGCAGCAAGTCTACAATTATTGTGCTTACCGATCCTCGCCACCAGCCCAATAACCAGCGGCCCACCGGGATTCTTCCCGATTCTCCCGATTAGCCACTCCGGCATTGGGCCGCGATCACACAAGATGCGCTTTGTAGGCTTCAAAACGCGATGAGCACTATCTGTCTTGATTTTACGAAAGCCTACTATGAAAAAGGCGTTGGAGGCGTCTTTTTTGCTGTTGCTAGGCAACCGAACCCCGCTCCTGTCAATCACTTAGCTGATGTTGTTAACGGTGTTACAAACTAAGTTTACCCGGAAGTTTGCTTCGGTATTTGTCTTTAAGAAGCCGTGAATAAGCGGAGTGCCTTGGATCGCTTATTTGTATAATGGTATTCACGATTAGTGAAATCATATAACTCCGGGTGGGCTGAAGCGTCAACTAATGTTACCAATTTCTCCTCAATCGTCTTTGGTTACACAGAACTGACCAGCAGAATCAAGGCCCGCCCAGCGATTGGACAGGAGAAAAGAGTGACAGTGACGTAGGGCGCTTTTTCCTTGGAGCGCTTCAAGATAAGATAATTTCAACTCTAAAAACAGCGAGGTGCCCGAAACAGATAAACGCAAGGCGCCTGGGGTGCAAAAGCAGCGTGGAAAACGCTTCAAACTCATTGAAAACAATTAGAAAAAAGGCGCTCCCAGCTGTTAAAGTGGCTCCGGTGTGATCGCGGCCTTAATGAGCAGTACAGTCATGGTTTTGTACCCCAGGGTAAAACCTTAGAATAAGAGGCGAGTAACCGTAAAGTAAGTGAACTCCACACCTTCATGATCTCTATGGACACGGCTGAAGGCACTTTGGAAAGATCACATCATGTTCCAGCCCATTTGGCAGGGACATCTGAACAGGATGTTCCGTATGGAAGGATATTCGCCTGTGACCTGCGTTGGGGCGGTCCAGCTCAGAGGTACACAGGACTCAAGGGACTACTGTGGCCTATACCCACAGGGCTTCTCTCATATCTGAGTCCGGGACTCACTTAACCCTTTAAGGTGTAAGATCACAAATATGTCATTACAATTTTCTTAACTGAACATTCTCATGCTGATGTAACAATCACTACTGGAGTTCTAGAACACTGACTTAGAATTTTGAGGAAAAAAAAAAAACATTCCAAAAATCCTACTCTTTAAGGTGTTAATGAGAAAAATACACTCACTGTGACACACTACTTAATTGTTAAATGCAGAACGTCTGCAGCCCTGCTTCTGGTTTTTGTTTTCACCTTAAAATCAGCTACCAATTCAGACCAGGCGAGGTTGGTTAACTGTGTAATCGATCACTTTAATTGATCAATTAAGTGCCGAGTGACAACAAAAACCAGCAGGCCCTGCAGCTTTTCAGGGCAAGCGTTTCAGACCCCTGATGTAGGCTTTTTTTAAAATATGGAATAAAAATATATTTTTTTAAAAGTCAAAACCGCTTCATGCACTCTTTAACTAGCACAGTGTGTGTAACTATGTTTAATTTGTCTGGTTTGAAGGCACTTGGTAGCCCGGCCAGCAAACACAGCTTTGCCCAGTGGCTGGCTGTCAGCACACTGTCGGTCTGTACTGCCCGTTTGCAAAGCGCTGGCGGACCACAAGCTGGCAGCGAATTAATTTACACTTGTAACGTGTAACCCACCTTGGCCCCGACCGCTGGTTCGACACCCCCCAGGTAGGCGGCCGCATTCCACAGACATACGCTCACGCTGGCCAGGGCTGTGGTCTCGTTAGCTCTGTGGAGGAAAAGGGAATGGGAAAGTGTCGCTCTCTCTCTCTCTCTCTCTCTCTCTCTCTCTCTCTCGCTCTGTCTATCCTCCCTTTTTTCTCTCTGCCCTTCCTCCCCACGTCTCTGTGGCCGACACCTGAGTTTACCTGTGGCCTCAGACTAGGCTCTCTCTCTCTCTCTCGGTCGGTACATGTGTTGGCTACGTCGTATCGTGGAGGAATGCCGCAGGAATCAAGCCAGGGCATTTCTTGGCACTGGCTTTAACTGCAGAATAAATGATGGGCAAGATCATTTAAATTAGCAAACTGTTTATGACTTTGCATACTTGGCTTGTGTGGCTTAATAACATCAGTGTACTCTCAAGGGCCAAGTTTTCCATTAAAGTTTGAGGCATGCATTTTCCAGGCCTGTGTATGTGTAGCATCTAAATCTTCTTAAAATGTGCCATACCCACTCTTCATACAAACAAGGAACAGACAAGCTTGTTACAGCTGAAACCCTTTTAACAGAGCAGTTCCACAATGTTGTTTGTTCCAAAATGGCCCCCATCCTCAAGCTATTAGAGTGTAGGGAAGCAAGTCTTACCTCATGGCACTGTTCTGTAGTGTGCAATATTCATCACAGCCTACAGTACCTGTTATGGGTTTGTTAAGAGAGAGCAATAAGGCCTTTCTTGACCTTTCTAAAGCCATATTTGCCTCAATAATTTACAGCTATGCTGTATGTTTTCAACTGCTAAGTTTTTTAGGGATGCTTGGACATGCACAGGCTCGTTCGTTTCCCTGTCTGGTCTTCTCTTCACCTGCTATAGCTGGTGTCAGTGTCACTGCGGTGGTGTTCTAGCTTTAATAAATCAAAAGAAAAGTTTAGGCATACCAGAGAGTTGCAGTTGGCAAGGCGGTGTAATTGTAAGTGTAGGTGTTGGGAATGGTTTAATGTGGACGAGGGCCCTAGATAAGCCCGGTCAGACTCGTTAGATGGTGGAATGTGATGTTATGTAATGTAGAGGGAGAAAAGAGCCCGGTCCAAAGGGTCAGTCTTCTCCCACACAGCATCCAGCATCTGCTTTGAGAACAAACACGGGGTCAAAGGTCACATAGAAGCCCTCCTTTTTACAGACAGTTCTCATAAGAGCAAATTCCTCCGTTCATCCTAAATCCATTTCTTCCCCTTGTTGTTGTTTTTGCGGCTGACTGACCTCAGCTGAGTTCAATCTTTATGGCTCGGTTTGTCGCTACAGTCGTATTTTTTCTACCAATGCCAAGAAATAGAACTCCCCTTCGCTTATAGACCGCAGTATAATATTTACTAAACGTGTGACGGTATATGTTGACGATACGGACTTCTAACGCTCTTCGTTTTTTTAAACATCCCTGGAATGTAAAGCAGTTTACTTATGAAATGTCCTATTTCAAACAGCCAGTAACACATGGATAAATGATGCGGTAGAGGAAATAGCATTCCTTTTTAGGTTTTACAAATTCACTGGAAGCTCAAGTAATTCCAGCCAAACCCAAACATCACTGGGAACACTGTTCTTCACCGTACAATAATAATAATAATAAACTTTTTTCTCAGGTCACAGGTTCAAAGTGATTTGATATAACATAATAAAACGCACCCATAATAAAGAAATGTATTTTAAAAAGAGGCACACAAGAACACATGCACACATTCAATCATACTCACACACATACAATCATACACGCAAACACACACACACATTCAATCATACTCACACACATACAATCATACACGCAAACACACACACACATGCACACATTCAATCATACTCACACACATACAATCATACACGCAAACACACACACACATGCGCACATTCAATCATACTCACACACATACAATCATACACGCAAACACACACACACATGCGCACATTCAATCATACTCACACACATACAATCATACACGCAAACACACACACACATTCAATCATACTCACACACATACAATCATACACGCAAACACACACACACATGCACACATTCAATCATACTCACACACATACAATCATACACACACACACACACACACACATGCACACATGCAATCATACTCACACACATACATTCGTACACACACACACACACACACAAACACACACACACACATGCACACATTCAATCATACTCACACACATCATACACACAAAAACACACACACATGCACACAATATCTTCCATTCAATTACAGGACAAAACAAAGAATGCAATCTAAAAAAATACAAATAAAAATCAGTAAGCAAATTACTATTAATCCCCTCAATGACAAATCAGTTTTTAACATCCTCTCTGATGTGTTTCGTGCTAAATGATGCCAGTAGGTTCGTATGCAACTTGCCTGGAACATTTTTCTGTGACAGAATCTGTTTGGGAACAATAAATATGTTCTTAGAATGTTCTGGGAATGTTCTCATCCCAGCGATGTGTCATAAGACTCACAACCAAATGAGAATCTAACTGGAGTCCTCCGCAGAGCTCTGGAAACGTTTGGCCTGATGTGGAATTCATGCGAGCAGACCCTCCTTAAATGGCTTCTGTAAACACGGAGGGAGTGTTGGCAGCGCGCTGCTCTCTCTCGCTGCTCGTTGCGCTGCGTTCTGCGGCGGTATATCAGAGCGGTTAGCGGCCGGGCCCGAGAGCGTCGTGCGGAGACGTTCCGTGGGATTCCGCATGGCGTGACGCCTCTCGCACGAGGCCTGAGGGATCATAGTCCAGTCCGTCCTTACTGCAGCGCCAGGTCCGGTCAGCAGGAGGCAGTGCAGTCCGCGCTTCCCGCTAACCACCGGCTGGCCTCTGTCCCCGTCTGCTCTGTCACAAGCAGCCCGTGCTTTGGCCCTCTCGGCCGAGGAAAAGGGAGTTTCCCAATCTTACCTCATAAACCTAAAGAAAAGCACATGCTATTTTGATGAAATTACTTATTGGTTTTTATGCGCTATGCAGAGTTTTTTCATTGACGTACGTGAATCTGTAGCCAGGACTCCTAAAATATCCTACCTGTTTAGTGTACTGCCTATTATGCTTTGCCCAATGACTCGCTGTGTAAAATCACGGTTGCTTGGCTCAGTCGCGGTGCAGTTTTCCCTCGGTTGTTGTTTTAGTCATGTTGTTTTTTCACGTTCCTCCAGCCCGTTCTGGACCCCAGTGCTAACGCAGCTGTGCTGCCGTAGTGAGAAGCCCGGCCACCCCAGTGCAGAAACAGGCCCGGCATCCTGCCCCACTCCACTGCCCCCAAAGCACGACAAAAAGGGGGGGGGGGGGGGGGGGTACAGAAGCATGTCCATATAGGCAGTGTCCCCTCACCCACCCCATCACGTGTTCAGTCCACCACTAAACCCTCCCCACTCTTAGGAGTGGCAGTGGGCACAAGAACAACAAATTCTTCTCCTCTACACTTCTGTTGATGTGCATCAAGTGTTCTGTGCAAAATGGCTGCCACTACGGTGTGCCATCCTGGGTGGTGTTGTTGGTTGTTGTTGTTGTTGTTGTTGTTGTTGTTGTTATCATTTGAGGCTCTGCTGGTTTTTAAGAAGCTCTGGCTCACCCAGGCCGTTAAAAAGAGCAGCACTGCAGTTTTGTTTTTAGCTGCGCCTCGTTTAAAAGTGGCTCGGCCGGATACGTCTGCGCTCTCTCACGAGGAAACTCCCTCCCTATACCTTTTCTCAAACCCTTTTCCGGAACAGGGTTATAATTTGAGCGGCGCAGCGGCGGAAGGGAGGCTCGCCGTGTGACGTGTCCGCCGGACTCCCGGCCTGCTCCCGGCCTGCTCCCACCACATGAACAACCGCCCCCCCCCCCCCCCTCCCCCCTGCTGCGGGCGCTGCGCTAGCTTGCCAACCTGTCACTCCATCTGCATCCCTCCGCCACTTGCATTCCCGCCAGCCAAGCACAACTGCCAGCGCGTTTGGCAGCAGAGCCACCGTAGCCTCGCTGGGGCATCTAAACGCATTGCGAAGGTGAAACGCCATGCCGGACAGAAGCCAGGAATGGGCAGCAACCAGCAGCCAATTACTGTAAACAGCAGGCTGGCAGAAACAGAATGTTCCAGGAAACAGCGTCATCCACAGTACAAACCTTCCCTCCATCTTCTATGCCTGAAAAATCTGCAGTGTTAAATCATCTCTGACAGTGTTTGCGTGAGTCCAGTGTGGGCAGTGTGTGCTGTATTAGAGTTGAAAATACTCTCTCAGTGTTGATTTTACACTGAACATTTAGCTCTGTACAAGTCCCACCATTACTCAAGGTCTCCATCACCCCAGCGATATATGTGAAATTGGTACAAGAAGACAGGCTGTAGTGTTTTGGAGGGCAAAAGAGTGGAGAGGGAGCAGGTTTTATTTGGCAAAAGAACTCTGTGGGGCATGGGCATTTTCCTAATGAAGAAGAAGAGGGTGGTTTCACAGCGAAAATAGGGCGTGGCTTCTGCAGGGTTCGAGGGCAGCGATGCCACAGGCCCACAGCGGGCTGATGCAGGAGACTGAAGCAAATCAAACGGGTCGCTGCTGTATCCACTTTCAGCCCCGCCCAGCCACTTTCAGCCCCACCCAGCCATGGCCCAGCCCGCCCAGCCAATTTCAGCCCGCCCAGCCACGGCCCAGCCCCGCCCAGCCCCGCCATGGCCCAGCCATGGCCCAGCCCCGCCCAGCCACTTTCAGCCCCGCCATGGCCCAGCCATGGCCCAGCCCCGCCCCGCCCAGCTTCTCACAGACACTGAAAAAAAAAAAAAAAAAAAAAAAAAAAGTGTTTTTCTTCTTTGGATAAGAAAAATACTTTTTATGAAATTCAGCTTGTTAGGAAATCTAAATGCTGGCTTGTTACTGTAGAGATCATGGGTTGCATTTTACGTTCGACTGTTCCAAGTAATCCAGTCATGACCTCAATTACAGAAGTTTTCCCACTGCAAAGAAGTCATACAACTTTTTAGGCAAGACCGCGGTGGCATGACCCTGATCCCAAACCTGCGCGTTATAATTTTATCATCATCATCACCACCACCTTCTGTGTTCTTTACATCCTTACATGGTCCTCCATGAATGAGTTGACATGTTGGTCAGGTCTCTTGGCCCCTCGTTGACGAGGTTGGGGTGCTTTCAGCAGCCATGAAGCAGCTGTGCTTATAGGTGGCTGGCCGGACACCGTGCTGTTTTGAGTACTGACCGGGAGTTATGGGAGGCTACAATCTTGGGCTGCCCTGATCGGCGCACTTTTGTCAGGGTATAATTTCCTAGCAGCCTTATTATATTTAAAGACAGATTCAGATTCATAGAAACGTACTGTCGCAATACTCCATGTGGTCGTGTCCTTTCTATGTTTCACAGAATAGCTGCGTGTTTCCAGTTGTTTTTGTTGGGGTTTTTTTTGGGATTCGTAAAGAACTGGGATCATTTTTGTTGCTGTGTGGGAATTTGCTTGTTTGCATGACGTCATTTTCCACAAAAATCTGAGGGGTTAGATAAGGTCTGGTGATGGTTGACGGTGAAGCAAAATGACTACGCACGCAGCCCCCACCCCGACCACCCCCGCTGACCACCAGTTCTAGTCCGCCACCGTTCAGGCGAAGGGTGCGACAGGCCGTGAGTCAGCGCCATGTCTGGTCTCGCCAACCCCTCCACAGCTAAAACAACAGGAGGCACGCCCGCGAACCCGCTTACCTGCCCCCCTCCTCCTGACAACCCCGCACCCTCCTCTATTTCCCCCCATCCCTGCCGGGTGTCCCGTTACGGCGCTCACCGACGCTAACCAGACCGGTGCATCACTGAGATTCCACCTTAGACACAGTTTGGCACTGCTCTTTCCTTCGGAAGCCTCCTTGCTTTATTGGGACGGGGAGCAGTGATGGGGTTGGAGAGGGTTGTGTGCCTTACTGCTGTATATGGTGCTGCTGCAGTTCTCACTCTCTGACTAATGGAGCAGAAATGTCTCATAATGTAAATATTTACGCTCGCACATACTCGGGCGCGTCCGTAGGTCTGGCTTGCTCTGAGGTGGCACTGGTGCTCCAGGCTCTCATAGCCCACCAGGCCCTGAAAAGGGTTGTCTCATGGAGGACTGCCGTTGAGCCCTCCTAATAATGTTGGCCTCATTTTGACTGAATTAATGATTTTTGTTTGTTTGTTTGTTTCCCATTGGTTTCGTTCCAGTTAAACATTTTTGGTTTCGGCGAAAGGTGAATGTGAAGTGAATGACATAAGAGGGACTCAGGTAGAATGTCTCTATAAGAGGGGTTCAGATAGAGTGTTTCTATAAGAGGGGTTCAGATACAGTGTCTCTATAAGAGGGGTTCAGTTAGAGCGTCTCTATAAGAGGGGCTCAGATAGGGTGTCTCTATAAGAGGGGTTCAGTTAGAGCGTCTCTATAAGTGGGGTTCAGGTAGAGAGTCTCTATAAGAGGGTCTCAGGTAGAGTGTCTCTATAAGAGCGGTTCAGATACAGTGTCTCTATAAGAGGGGTTCAGTTAGAGCGTCTCTATAAGAGGGGCTCAGATAGGGTGTCTCTATAAGAGGGGTTCAGTTAGAGCGTCTCTATAAGTGGGGTTCAGGTAGAGAGTCTCTATAAGAGGGTCTCAGGTAGAGCGTCTCTATAAGAGGGGTTCAGGTAGAGTGTTTGTATAAGAGGAGTTCAGATACAGTGTCTCTATAAGAGGGGTTCAGTTAGAGCGTCTCTATAAGAGGGGCTCAGATAGGGTGTCTCTATAAGAGGGGTTCAGTTAGAGCGTCTCTATAAGTGGGGTTCAGGTAGAGAGTCTCTATAAGAGGGTCTCAGGTAGAGCGTCTCTATAAGAGGGGTTCAGGTAGAGTGTTTGTATAAGAGGAGTTCAGGTAGAGTGTCTCTATAAGAGGGGCTCAGGTAGAGTGTCTCTATAAGAGGGGTTCAGGTAGAGTGTGTCTATAAGAGGGGTTCAGGTAGAGTGTGTCTATAAGAGAGGCTCAGGTAGAGTGTCTATAAGAGGGGTTCAGGTAGAGTGTCTCTATAAGAGGGTCTCAGGTCGTGTCTTTATAAGAGGGGTTCAGGTAGAGTGTCTCTATAAGAGGGTCTCAGGTCGTCTCTCTATAAGAGGGGTTCAGGTCGTGTCTCTATAAGAGGGTCTCAGGTAGAGTGTCTCTATAAGAGGGTCTCAGGTCGTGTCTCTATAAGAGGGGTTCAGGTAGAGCGTCTCTATTAGAGGGGTTCAGGTAGAATGTCTCTATAAGAGGGGTTCAGGTAGAGTGTGTCTATAAGAGGGGCTCAGGTAGAGTGTCTCTATAAGAGGGGTTCAGGTAGAGTGTGTCTATAAGAGGGGCTCAGGTGGAGTGTCTCTATAAGAGGGGTTCAGGTAGAGTGTCTCTATAAGAGGGTCTCAGGTCGTGTCTCTATAAGAGGGGTTCAGGTAGAGTGTCTCTATAAGAGGGGTTCAGGTAGAATGTCTCTATAAGAGGGGTTCAGGTAGAGCCTCTCTATAAGAGGGATTCAGGTAGAGTGTCTCTATAAGAGGGGTTCAGGTAGAGTGTCTCTATAAGAGGGGTTCAGGTAGAGTGTCTCTATAAGAGGGACTCAGGTAGAGCGTCTCTATAAGAGGGGTTCAGATAGAGTGTCTCTATAAGAGGGGTTCAGGTAGAATGTCTCTATAACAGGGGTTCAGGTAGAGCATCTCTATAAGAGGGGTTCAGGTAGAGTGTTTGTTTAACCCCTTGGCGCAGATGGCAAATTTCACCTATTTAGGGGTGCTCTGTTTAAGGCTTTATAACTCCAGGTGTGAGCATCACATAAACTTGGTAAATGGCTTAAATGAAAGAAGACAGGTGTACCATTTACAATACAAACTTAGATTTGTTTATTTTCATAATTTAAGTCAAAATAAAGTGCCACAAATGCAAAGAAACTTAGGGGAAAAATTTTTTTAAATAGTTTTTTTTTATTTTGCTGAGAGCTACATAAGTGAAATCGGTAATATATATACATTTCCTGGATCATAAACTCCATGTCCACAAGTTTTGCAAAATCTGAGGATGATATGCAGAACTACTAAAGGTCTATGATGCAAAATATAGCCGTGTATCCTGTTGTCCATTAGTGTCTCCAAATCTATCCAAATGGCTAAATTGTGCACTGCTGCAAATAAAAAAAATTTATGAAATATTTAACTACAAATCAATAGTTTGGGCTCATAAAACTCACTTGTGCATAATTTCCAAGTGAGAATTATATATTTTCAGCAGTATAGGGGGGTAGATATCTATGGGTCCAAAACCCCTATGCAAAACATGTCATAAAATATTATATTATATTATACATTATAACGCATACACATTTGCTCCCTCTGGTGGCTTAAGATAAAAAACATTGATATCACAGTGTTACATACACCTAAATATGTTGCCTAATCATTCACTCTTGTACCTCAATAAAACATCACTTGTCCCTGTACTCTACAGTATGTATACTTTTGTCCTGGGATTGCATTTTTCTGTATTCTTTTAATCTTTTAAGTTTTCCTATTCATAATAACTCCAAGGAAATTTTTACCTTAATCTACCACATATCAGCGCAACAGTAAATTGGAATGAGCACTTGTCATGCCATAAGAGACTCGTATACATCATAGCCTATACTATGTATGATAACATGAACATAAAATAGTTTTCCACCATCTGTAAAATGCTGCCAAATATTCTATCTTCCATGAACATCGGTAGCCTAGTTCAAAAATACATTTAGCTAACGATTGCACTACAGTATGTGAAATGCACTCAAAATGCGAAAATAACAATAGGGCTATCAAACTTGGAAAGACAGTGCTCGAGTGGAAACACGAACGTACGTATGTAGCCAGCGAGACCAACGATATTTTAGACGCAAAAATACTTACATATCGCAAAAGGGGAATTCCCCTGCATAATGCGTATTGTATATCGCTTGCGTAATACTAGACAGTTAAAACGAAAACTGCCGTTACGCTGGGCTGTAGTAAATTGCTCAAAGCACCCAAAAAGACTTGGCATATACCGTTGCGACGGTTATAATGTACTCTATTGGATAAAAAAGCCGACAATTAAACCAGAGTGAACTGTAATGCATGAGACAGGCTTACAGGACATGGGGCTTATTACGCGGCGACGTTTCAGATAGTGTAATAGCGGTATAAAGTGTTGTATATTTCTCAAACCGATTGTACCAGACAATAAATGACAACTGAATTTTGAAAGGAACATCTCGATGTGTAAAACCAATGGTAGGATTGTATATTTATTTCATATTTAGTAGCATATATTGCTAGTAGAATACATGGTAGAATGAGATAGTACTTTCAGTTTATTTTGCATTTGAGTGAGCAGGGCTTTTCACGGCTTTTCTGGCATACGATCAGGCTATTGTTGGATTTATCTCGTTGCTATGACGTTATTCTAATTTTATATGATGAATAAATATATGTATGAGCTCAAACATAGACGCTATTGTCCACTATGTCACGCATAGGTAGGTATAGACTAGGTGGGGTTTGCTTGATAAATGGACTTGCTACAGGGAAATAGTGGCACTTAGAAACTACGTATTCGGCAGAAATCGTCACGAACCGTCTACCAATAAATTTAAAACACAGAGTTTGTGATTTCCAATAATAGTTCGGCTGCAGTAGCAACGAATGTCTCAGTTGAGCAAAAAAGGTTCCGCCGGCGGGAAGTATGCGCGAAGGTGTTAAGAGGGGTTCAGGTAGAGTGTCTCTATAAGAGGGGTTCAGGTAGAGCATCTCTATAAGAGGGGTTCAGGTAGAGTGTTTGTTTAAGAGGGGTTCAGGTAGAGTGTCTCTATAAGAGGGGTTCAGGTAGAGTGTCTCTATAAGAGGGGTTCAGGTAGAGTGTCTCTATAAGAGGGGTTCAGGTAGAGTGTCTCTATAAGAGGGATTCAGGTAGAGCGTCTCTATAAGAGGGGTTCAGATAGAGTGTCTCTATAAGAGGGTCTCAAGTCATGTCTCTATAAGAGGGGTTCAGGTAGAGTGTCTCTATAAGAGGGGTTCAGGTAGAATGTCTCTATAAGAGGGTCTCAAGTCATGTCTCTATAAGAGGGGTTCAGGTAGAGTGTCTCTATAAGAGGGGTTCAGGTAGAGTGTCCCTATAAGAGGGTCTCAAGTCATGTCTCTATAAGAGGGGTTCAGGTAGAGTGTCTCTATAAGAGGGGTTCAGGTAGAGTGTCCCTATAAGAGGGTCTCAAGTCATGTCTCTATAAGAGGGGTTCAGGTAGAGTGTCTCTATAAGAGGGGTTCAGGTAGAATGTCTCTATAAGAGGGTCTCAAGTCATGTCTCTATAAGAGGGGTTCAGGTAGAGTGTCCCTATAAGAGGGTCTCAGGTCGTGTCTCTATAAGAGGGGTTCAGGTAGAGCGTCTCTATAAGAGGGGTTCAGATAGAGTGTCTCTATAAGAGGGGTTCAGATAGAGTGTCTCTATTAGAGGGGTTCAGGTAGAATGTCTCTATAAGAGGGGTTCAGGTAGAGCCTCTCTATAAGAGGGGTGCAGGTAGAGCGGCTTTATAAGAGAGACTTAGGTAGAATGTCTCTATAAGAGGGCCTCAGATAGAGTGTTTCTATAAGAGGGGTTCAGGTAGAGACTCCCTATAAGAGGGATTCAGGTAGAGTGTCTCTATAAGAGGGGTTCAGGTAGAGTGTCTCTATAAGAGGGGTTCAGGTAGAGTGTCTCTATAAGAGGGATTCAGGTAGAGCGTCTCTATAAGAGGGGTTCAGATAGAGTGTCTCTATAAGAGGGGTTCAGGTAGAATGTCTCTATAACAGGGGTTCAGGTAGAGCATCTCTATAAGAGGGGTTCAGGTAGAGTGTTTGTTTAAGAGGGGTTCAGGTAGAGTGTCTCTATAAGAGGGGTTCAGGTAGAGCATCTCTATAAGAGGGGTTCAGGTAGAGTGTTTGTTTAAGAGGGGTTCAGGTAGAGTGTCTCTATAAGAGGGTCTCAAGTCGTGTCTCTATAAGAGGGGTTCAGGTAGAGTGTCCCTATAAGAGGGTCTCAGGTCGTGTCTCTATAAGAGGGGTTCAGGTAGAGCGTCTCTATAAGAGGGGTTCAGATAGAGTGTCTCTATAAGAGGGGTTCAGATAGAGTGTCTCTATTAGAAGGGTTCAGGTAGAATGTCTCTATAAGAGGGGTTCAGGTAGAGCCTCTCTATAAGAGGGGTGCAGGTAGAGCGGCTTTATAAGAGAGACTTAGGTAGAATGTCTCTATAAGAGGGCCTCAGATAGAGTGTTTCTATAAGAGGGATTCAGGTAGAGTGTCTCTATAAGAGGGGTTCAGGTAGAGTGTCTCTATAAGAGGGGTTCAGGTAGAATGTCTATAAGAGGGGTTCAGGTAGAGCCTCTCTATAAGAGGGGTGCAGGTAGAATGTCTCTATAAGAGGGGTTCAGGTATATCGTCTCTATAAGAGGGGTTCAGATAGAGTGTCTCTATAAGAGGGGTTCAGGTAGAATGTCTCTATAACAGGGGTTCAGGTAGAGCATCTCTATAAGAGGGGTTCAGGTAGAGTGTTTGTTTAAGAGGGGTTCAGGTAGAGTGTCTCTATAAGAGGGGTTCAGGTAGAGCATCTCTATAAGAGGGGTTCAGGTAGAGTGTTTGTTTAAGAGGGGTTCAGGTAGAGTGTCTCTATAAGAGGGGTTCAGGTAGAGCATCTCTATAAGAGGGGTTCAGGTAGAGTGTTTGTTTAAGAGAGGTTCAGGTAGAGTGTCTCTATAAGAGGGTCTCAAGTCGTGTCTCTATAAGAGGGGTTCAGGTAGAGTGTCCCTATAAGAGGGTCTCAGGTCATGTCTCTATAAGAGGGGTTCAGGTAGAGCGTCTCTATAAGAGGGGTTCAGATAGAGTGTCTCTATAAGAGGGGTTCAGATAGAGTGTCTCTATTAGAGGGGTTCAGGTAGAATCTCTCTATAAGAGGGGTTCAGGTAGAGCCTCTCTATAAGAGGGGTGCAGGTAGAGCGGCTTTATAAGAGAGACTTAGGTAGAATGTCTCTATAAGAGGGCCTCAGATAGAGTGTTTCTATAAGAGGGATTCAGGTAGAATGTCTCTATAAGAGGGCCTCAGATAGAGTGTTTCTACAAGAGGGGTTCAGGTAGAGACTCCCTATAAGAGGGATTCAGGTAGAGTGTCTCTATAAGAGGGGTTCAGGTAGAGTGTCTCTATAAGAGGGATTCAGGTAGAGTGTCTCTATAAGAGGGGTTCAGGTAGAGCGTCTCTATAAGAGGGGTTCAGATAGAGTGTCTCTATAAGAGGGGTTCAGGTAGAATGTCTCTATAACAGGGGTTCAGGTAGAGCATCTCTATAAGAGGGGTTCAGGTAGAGTGTTTGTTTAAGAGGGGTTCAGGTAGAGTGTCTCTATAAGAGGGGTTCAGGTAGAGCATCTCTATAAGAGGGGTTCAGGTAGAGTGTTTGTTTAAGAGAGGTTCAGGTAGAGTGTCCCTATAAGAGGGTCTCAGGTCGTGTCTCTATAAGAGGGGTTCAGGTAGAGCGTCTCTATAAGAGGGGTTCAGATAGAGTGTCTCTATAAGAGGGGTTCAGATAGAGTGTCTCTATAAGAGGGGTGCAGGTAGAGCGGCTTTATAAGAGAGACTTAGGTAGAATGTCTCTATAAGAGGGCCTCAGATAGAGTGTTTCTATAAGAGGGGTTCAGGTAGAGACTCCCTATAAGAGGGATTCAGGTAGAGTGTCTCTATAAGAGGGGTTCAGGTAGAGTGTCTCTATAAGAGGGGTTCAGGTAGAGTGTCTCTATAAGAGGGATTCAGGTAGAGCGTCTCTATAAGAGGGGTTCAGATAGAGTGTCTCTATAAGAGGGGTTCAGGTAGAATGTCTCTATAACAGGGGTTCAGGTAGAGCATCTCTATAAGAGGGGTTCAGGTAGAGTGTTTGTTTAAGAGGGGTTCAGGTAGAGTGTCTCTATAAGAGGGGTTCAGGTAGAGCATCTCTATAAGAGGGGTTCAGGTAGAGTGTTTGTTTAAGAGGGGTTCAGGTAGAGTGTCTCTATAAGAGGGTCTCAAGTCGTGTCTCTATAAGAGGGGTTCAGGTAGAGTGTCCCTATAAGAGGGTCTCAGGTCGTGTCTCTATAAGAGGGGTTCAGGTAGAGCGTCTCTATAAGAGGGGTTCAGATAGAGTGTCTCTATAAGAGGGGTTCAGATAGAGTGTCTCTATTAGAGGGGTTCAGGTAGAATGTCTCTATAAGAGGGGTTCAGGTAGAGCCTCTCTATAAGAGGGGTGCAGGTAGAGCGGCTTTATAAGAGAGACTTAGGTAGAATGTCTCTATAAGAGGGCCTCAGATAGAGTGTTTCTATAAGAGGGATTCAGGTAGAGTGTCTCTATAAGAGGGGTTCAGGTAGAGTGTCTCTATAAGAGGGGTTCAGGTAGAATGTCTATAAGAGGGGTTCAGGTAGAGCCTCTCTATAAGAGGGGTGCAGGTAGAATGTCTCTATAAGAGGGGTTCAGGTATATCGTCTCTATAAGAGGGGTTCAGATAGAGTGTCTCTATAAGAGGGGTTCAGGTAGAATGTCTCTATAACAGGGGTTCAGGTAGAGCATCTCTATAAGAGGGGTTCAGGTAGAGTGTTTGTTTAAGAGGGGTTCAGGTAGAGTGTCTCTATAAGAGGGGTTCAGGTAGAGCATCTCTATAAGAGGGGTTCAGGTAGAGTGTTTGTTTAAGAGGGGTTCAGGTAGAGTGTCTCTATAAGAGGGGTTCAGGTAGAGCATCTCTATAAGAGGGGTTCAGGTAGAGTGTTTGTTTAAGAGAGGTTCAGGTAGAGTGTCTCTATAAGAGGGTCTCAAGTCGTGTCTCTATAAGAGGGGTTCAGGTAGAGCGTCTCTATAAGAGGGGTTCAGATAGAGTGTCTCTATAAGAGGGGTTCAGATAGAGTGTCTCTATTAGAGGGGTTCAGGTAGAATCTCTCTATAAGAGGGGTTCAGGTAGAGCCTCTCTATAAGAGGGGTGCAGGTAGAGCGGCTTTATAAGAGAGACTTAGGTAGAATGTCTCTATAAGAGGGCCTCAGATAGAGTGTTTCTATAAGAGGGATTCAGGTAGAATGTCTCTATAAGAGGGCCTCAGATAGAGTGTTTCTACAAGAGGGGTTCAGGTAGAGACTCCCTATAAGAGGGATTCAGGTAGAGTGTCTCTATAAGAGGGGTTCAGGTAGAGTGTCTCTATAAGAGGGATTCAGGTAGAGTGTCTCTATAAGAGGGGTTCAGGTAGAGCGTCTCTATAAGAGGGGTTCAGATAGAGTGTCTCTATAAGAGGGGTTCAGGTAGAATGTCTCTATAACAGGGGTTCAGGTAGAGCATCTCTATAAGAGGGGTTCAGGTAGAGTGTTTGTTTAAGAGGGGTTCAGGTAGAGTGTCTCTATAAGAGGGGTTCAGGTAGAGCATCTCTATAAGAGGGGTTCAGGTAGAGTGTTTGTTTAAGAGAGGTTCAGGTAGAGTGTCCCTATAAGAGGGTCTCAGGTCGTGTCTCTATAAGAGGGGTTCAGGTAGAGCGTCTCTATAAGAGGGGTTCAGATAGAGTGTCTCTATAAGAGGGGTTCAGATAGAGTGTCTCTATTAGAGGGGTTCAGGTAGAATCTCTCTATAAGAGGGGTTCAGGTAGAGCCTCTCTATAAGAGGGGTGCAGGTAGAGCGGCTTTATAAGAGAGACTTAGGTAGAATGTCTCTATAAGAGGGCCTCAGATAGAGTGTTTCTATAAGAGGGATTCAGGTAGAGTGTCTCTATAAGAGGGGTTCAGGTAGAGTGTCTCTATAAGAGGGGTTCAGGTAGAATGTCTATAAGAGGGGTTCAGGTAGAGCCTCTCTATAAGAGGGGTGCAGGTAGAATGTCTCTATAAGAGGGGTTCAGGTAGAGTGTGTCTATAAGAGAGGTTCAGGTAGAGTGTCTCTATAAGAGGGTCTCAGGTCGTGTCTCTATAAGAGGGGTTCAGGTAGAGTGTCTCTATAAGAGGGGTTCCGGTAGAGCATCTCTATAAGAGGGGTTCAGGTAGAGTGTCTCTATAAGAGGGATTCAGGTAGAGTGTCTCTATAAGAGGGATTCAGGTAGAGTGTCTCTATAAGAGGGTCTCAGGTCGTGTCTCTATAAGAGGGGTTCAGGTAGAGTGTCTCTATAAGAGGGGTTCTGGTAGAGCATCTCTATAAGAGGGGTTCAGGTAGAGTGTCTCTATAAGAGGGATTCAGGTAGAGTGTCTCTATAAGAGGGATTCAGGTAGAGTGTCTCTATAAGAGGGTCTCAGGTCGTGTCTCTATAAGAGGGGTTCAGGTAGAGTGTCTCGATAAGAGGGATTCAGGTAGAGTGTCTCTATAAGAGGGGTTCAGGTAGAGCGTCTCTATAAGAGGGGTTCAGATAGAGTGTCTCTATAAGAGGGGTTCAGGTAGAATGTCTCTATAACAGGGGTTCAGGTAGAGCATCTCTATAAGAGGGGTTCAGGTAGAGTGTTTGTTTAAGAGGGGTTCAGGTAGAGTGTCTCTATAAGAGGGGTTCAGGTAGAGCATCTCTATAAGAGGGGTTCAGGTAGAGTGTTTGTTTAAGAGGGGTTCAGGTAGAGTGTCTCTATAAGAGGGTCTCAAGTCGTGTCTCTATAAGAGGGGTTCAGGTAGAGTGTCCCTATAAGAGGGTCTCAGGTCGTGTCTCTATAAGAGGGGTTCAGGTAGAGCGTCTCTATAAGAGGGGTTCAGATAGAGTGTCTCTATAAGAGGGGTTCAGATAGAGTGTCTCTATTAGAGGGGTTCAGGTAGAGCGTCTCCATAAGAGGGGTTCAGATAGAGTGTCTCTATTAGAGGGGTTCAGATAGAGTGTCTCTATAAGAGGGGTTCAGATAGAGTGTCTCTATTAGAGGGGTTCAGGTAGAATGTCTCTATAAGAGGGGTTCAGGTAGAGCCTCTCTATAAGAGGGGTGCAGGTAGAGCGGCTTTATAAGAGAGACTTAGGTAGAATGTCTCTATAAGAGGGCCTCAGATAGAGTGTTTCTATAAGAGGGGTTCAGGTAGAGACTCCCTATAAGAGGGATTCAGGTAGAGTGTCTCTATAAGAGGGGTTCAGGTAGAGTGTCTCTATAAGAGGGGTTCAGGTAGAGTGTCTCTATAAGAGGGATTCAGGTAGAGCGTCTCTATAAGAGGGGTTCAGATAGAGTGTCTCTATAAGAGGGGTTCAGGTAGAATGTCTCTATAACAGGGGTTCAGGTAGAGCATCTCTATAAGAGGGGTTCAGGTAGAGTGTTTGTTTAAGAGGGGTTCAGGTAGAGTGTCTCTATAAGAGGGGTTCAGGTAGAGCATCTCTATAAGAGGGGTTCAGGTAGAGTGTTTGTTTAAGAGGGGTTCAGGTAGAGTGTCTCTATAAGAGGGTCTCAAGTCGTGTCTCTATAAGAGGGGTTCAGGTAGAGTGTCCCTATAAGAGGGTCTCAGGTCGTGTCTCTATAAGAGGGGTTCAGGTAGAGCGTCTCTATAAGAGGGGTTCAGATAGAGTGTCTCTATAAGAGGGGTTCAGATAGAGTGTCTCTATTAGAGGGGTTCAGGTAGAATGTCTCTATAAGAGGGGTTCAGGTAGAGCCTCTCTATAAGAGGGGTGCAGGTAGAGCGGCTTTATAAGAGAGACTTAGGTAGAATGTCTCTATAAGAGGGCCTCAGATAGAGTGTTTCTATAAGAGGGATTCAGGTAGAGTGTCTCTATAAGAGGGGTTCAGGTAGAGTGTCTCTATAAGAGGGGTTCAGGTAGAATGTCTATAAGAGGGGTTCAGGTAGAGCCTCTCTATAAGAGGGGTGCAGGTAGAATGTCTCTATAAGAGGGGTTCAGGTATATCGTCTCTATAAGAGGGGTTCAGATAGAGTGTCTCTATAAGAGGGGTTCAGGTAGAATGTCTCTATAACAGGGGTTCAGGTAGAGCATCTCTATAAGAGGGGTTCAGGTAGAGTGTTTGTTTAAGAGGGGTTCAGGTAGAGTGTCTCTATAAGAGGGGTTCAGGTAGAGCATCTCTATAAGAGGGGTTCAGGTAGAGTGTTTGTTTAAGAGGGGTTCAGGTAGAGTGTCTCTATAAGAGGGGTTCAGGTAGAGCATCTCTATAAGAGGGGTTCAGGTAGAGTGTTTGTTTAAGAGAGGTTCAGGTAGAGTGTCTCTATAAGAGGGTCTCAAGTCGTGTCTCTATAAGAGGGGTTCAGGTAGAGTGTCCCTATAAGAGGGTCTCAGGTCATGTCTCTATAAGAGGGGTTCAGGTAGAGCGTCTCTATAAGAGGGGTTCAGATAGAGTGTCTCTATAAGAGGGGTTCAGATAAAGTGTCTCTATTAGAGGGGTTCAGGTAGAATCTCTCTATAAGAGGGGTTCAGGTAGAGCCTCTCTATAAGAGGGGTGCAGGTAGAGCGGCTTTATAAGAGAGACTTAGGTAGAATGTCTCTATAAGAGGGCCTCAGATAGAGTGTTTCTATAAGAGGGATTCAGGTAGAATGTCTCTATAAGAGGGCCTCAGATAGAGTGTTTCTACAAGAGGGGTTCAGGTAGAGACTCCCTATAAGAGGGATTCAGGTAGAGTGTCTCTATAAGAGGGGTTCAGGTAGAGTGTCTCTATAAGAGGGATTCAGGTAGAGTGTCTCTATAAGAGGGGTTCAGGTAGAGCGTCTCTATAAGAGGGGTTCAGATAGAGTGTCTCTATAAGAGGGGTTCAGGTAGAATGTCTCTATAACAGGGGTTCAGGTAGAGCATCTCTATAAGAGGGGTTCAGGTAGAGTGTTTGTTTAAGAGGGGTTCAGGTAGAGTGTCTCTATAAGAGGGGTTCAGGTAGAGCATCTCTATAAGAGGGGTTCAGGTAGAGTGTTTGTTTAAGAGAGGTTCAGGTAGAGTGTCCCTATAAGAGGGTCTCAGGTCGTGTCTCTATAAGAGGGGTTCAGGTAGAGCGTCTCTATAAGAGGGGTTCAGATAGAGTGTCTCTATAAGAGGGGTTCAGATAGAGTGTCTCTATTAGAGGGGTTCAGGTAGAATCTCTCTATAAGAGGGGTTCAGGTAGAGCCTCTCTATAAGAGGGGTGCAGGTAGAGCGGCTTTATAAGAGAGACTTAGGTAGAATGTCTCTATAAGAGGGCCTCAGATAGAGTGTTTCTATAAGAGGGATTCAGGTAGAGTGTCTCTATAAGAGGGGTTCAGGTAGAATGTCTATAAGAGGGGTTCAGGTAGAGCCTCTCTATAAGAGGGGTGCAGGTAGAATGTCTCTATAAGAGGGGTTCAGGTAGAGTGTGTCTATAAGAGAGGTTCAGGTAGAGTGTCTCTATAAGAGGGTCTCAGGTCGTGTCTCTATAAGAGGGGTTCAGGTAGAGTGTCTCTATAAGAGGGGTTCCGGTAGAGCATCTCTATAAGAGGGGTTCAGGTAGAGTGTCTCTATAAGAGGGATTCAGGTAGAGTGTCTCTATAAGAGGGATTCAGGTAGAGTGTCTCTATAAGAGGGTCTCAGGTCGTGTCTCTATAAGAGGGGTTCAGGTAGAGTGTCTCTATAAGAGGGGTTCTGGTAGAGCATCTCTATAAGAGGGGTTCAGGTAGAGTGTCTCTATAAGAGGGATTCAGGTAGAGTGTCTCTATAAGAGGGATTCAGGTAGAGTGTCTCTATAAGAGGGTCTCAGGTCGTGTCTCTATAAGAGGGGTTCAGGTAGAGTGTCTCGATAAGAGGGATTCAGGTAGAGTGTCTCTATAAGAGGGGTTCAGGTAGAGCGTCTCTATAAGAGGGGTTCAGATAGAGTGTCTCTATAAGAGGGGTTCAGGTAGAATGTCTCTATAACAGGGGTTCAGGTAGAGCATCTCTATAAGAGGGGTTCAGGTAGAGTGTTTGTTTAAGAGGGGTTCAGGTAGAGTGTCTCTATAAGAGGGGTTCAGGTAGAGCATCTCTATAAGAGGGGTTCAGGTAGAGTGTTTGTTTAAGAGGGGTTCAGGTAGAGTGTCTCTATAAGAGGGTCTCAAGTCGTGTCTCTATAAGAGGGGTTCAGGTAGAGTGTCCCTATAAGAGGGTCTCAGGTCGTGTCTCTATAAGAGGGGTTCAGGTAGAGCGTCTCTATAAGAGAGGTTCAGATAGAGTGTCTCTATAAGAGGGGTTCAGATAGAGTGTCTCTATTAGAGGGGTTCAGGTAGAGCGTCTCCATAAGAGGGATTCAGGTAGAGTGTCTCTATAAGAGGAGTTCAGGTAGAGTTTCTCTATAAGAGGGGTTCAGGTAGAGTGGAGTGTCCCAGTGGTGAGGGAAGCAGGGTGGATCCCAGTCTCATAATGCTTTGTTTCTTTCCACAGCCTCCGAGTAATGACGTCCCACTGAAGCATGTAGAGACCATGGTAAGGATCAGTTTGCTCTTCTTCCCCCGCCGTAGCACTGCACCCTCCCACCCCCCACCTGTCGCAGTGTACCCCCTTTAAAGCTGAATCCCCCTTTGCTGCCTTTTTTCCTTCTCTTTCTTTGTCACTCAGCTTCACGCCCAGTGTTCAATGAAAGTGTGTGTTTCTGTGTGTTAGTGTGTTTCTGTGTGTTAGTGTGTTTCTGTGTGTTAGCGTGTTTCTGTGTGTTAGCATGTTTCTGTGTGTTAGCGTGTTTCTGTGTGTTAGCGTGTTTTTGTGTGTTAGCGTGTTTCTGTGTGTTAACGTGTTTCTGTGTGTTAGCGTGTTTTTGTGTGTTAGTTTGTTTCTGTGTGTTAGTTTGTTTCTGTGTGTTAGCGTGTTTCTGTGTGTTAGCGTGTTTCTGTGTGTTAGCGTGTTTCTGTGTGTTAGTTTGTTTCTGTGTGTTAGTTTGTTTCTGTGTGTTAGCGTGTTTCTGTGTGTTAGCGTGTTTCTGTGTGTTAGTGTGTTTATGTGTGTTAGCGTGGTTCTGTGTGTTAGTGTGTTTCTGTGTTAGTGTCTGTGCACATAATTTTACCTTTCCACTCTACAATGTATAAAAGCTTTTTTTATTTTTTTTTCATTCTGTTAAAAGTTATAAATAGAATATATTACCCTTTGCTTATATTACCCTATTTTAACAATTTTCACCAATCACCAGTAACCCTTTTATTTTTGATATCTGCGAGCGGATCCATATTGATTTTTTTGGAGCTGTTACAGCAGTCTGCTCCAGATTAACCAGTGGATCCATATTGAATTTACTGGAGCTGTTAAAGCAGTCTGCTCCAGATTAACCGGCGGATCAATATTGATTTTACTGGAGCTGTTAAAGCAGTCTGCTACAGATTAACTAGCAGATCCATATTGATTTTACTGGAGCTGTTACAGCAGTCTGCTCCAGACTAACCCGCAAGAAGGCCTTGTGTTGTGAAACTCAGATCAGCTGCATTGCGAAACATACTGTTTTTATTGAGGAATGATGAAGTAATGGCTCAGTCGTTGCATAAATAGAGGTGAATTAGGACGCACGTCCAGGGAAAACAGTTTTAGGTGTGATGTGTTCGGCACACGGGGACGAAGGAGGAGGGGCGGGCACAGGATGTGTCCTGCTTTGGCTTCCCGAGCGAGTCTCTGAGACCCCCTTCCCCCTGTGCCATCCACACTCAAAACACATCACAGCTGCATGTGAGTAACAGCGTGGAATCGGCTGCACTGATCCCCATAAGCCTCACGGTGTGTTGTTCAAGATTAGAGACGGGCAGCATCATTGGATCCTGAGCCTGTGGATCATGTGATAGACAAAACAGCGTCTACACAGGAGTTTGTGGGTGAGACAGAACAGCGTGTTCAAAGGAGTGTGTGTGAGACAGAACAGCGTACACACATGAGTGTGTGTGAGACAGAACAGCGTGTTCACAGGAGTGTGTCTGAGACAGAACAGCGTGTACACATGAGTGTGTGTGAGACAGAACAGCGTGTACACGAGTGTGTGTGAGACAGAACAGCGTGTACACATGAGTGTGTGTGAGACAGAACAGCGTGTACACAGGAGTGTGTGAGACAGAACAGCGTGTACACAGGAGTGTGTGAGACAGAACAGCGTGTACACATGAGTGTGTGTGAGACAGAACACTGTGTACACATGAGTGTGTGTGAGACAGAACAGCGTGTTCACAGGAGTGTGTGAGACAGAACAGCGTGTACACATGAGTGTATGTGAGACAGAACAGTATGTACACATGAGTGTGTGTGAGACAGAACAGCGTGTACACAGGAGTGTGTGAGACAGAACAGCGTTTACACATGAGTGTGTGTGAGACAGAACAGCATGTACAAGAGTGTGTGTGAGACAGAACAGCGTGTACACATGAGTGTGTGTGAGACAGAACACTGTGTACACATGAGTGTGTGTAAGACAGAACAGCATGTACACATGAGTGTGTGTGAGACAGAACAGCGTGTACACATGAGTGTGTGTGAGACAGAACAGCGTGTACACAGGAGTGTGTGTGAGACAGAACAGCATGTAAACATGAGTGTGTGAGACAGAACAGCGTGTACACAGGAGTGTGTGATAAACAGAACAGTGTGTTCACAGGAGTGTGTGATAGACAGAACAGCGTGTACACAGGAGTGTGTGAGACAGAACAGCGTGTACACATGAGTGTGTGTGAGACAGAACAGCGTGTACACGTGAGTGTGTGTGAGACAGAACCGCGTGTACACAGGAGTGTGCATGTGAGACAGAACAGCGTGTTCACAGGAGTGTGTGATAGACAGAACAGCGTGTACACATGAGTGTGTGTGAGACAGAACAGCGTATACACAGGAGTGTGTGAGACAGAACAGCGTGTACACAGGAGTGTGTGAGACAGAACAGCGTATACACAGGAGTGTGTGAGACAGAACAGCGTGTACACAGGAGTGTGTGTGAGACAGAACAGTGTGTACACAGGAGTGTGTGAGACAGAACAGCGTGTAGACATGAGTGTGTGTGAGACAGAACAGCGTGTACACATGAGTGTGTGTGAGACAGAACAGTGTGTACACAGGAGTGTGTGAGACAGAACAGCGTGTACACATGAGTGTGTGTGAGACAGAGCAGCGTCTACACAGGAGTGTGTGTGAGACAGAACAGCGTGTACACAGGAGTGTGTGTGAGACAGAACAGCGTGTACACAGGAGTGTGTGTGAGACAGAACTGCGTGTACACATGAGTGTGTGTGAGACAGAACAGCGTGTACACAGGAGTGTGTGAGACAGAACAGCATGTACACATGAGTGTGTGTGAGACAGAACAGTGTGTACACATCAGTGTGTGTGAGACAGAACAGCGTGTACACGTGAGTGTGTGTGAGACAGAACAGCATGTACACATGAGTGTGTGAGACAGAACAGCGTGTACACAGGAGTGTGTGTGAGACAGAACAGCGTGTACACAGGAGTGTGTGATAGATGGAACAGTGTGTACACATGAGTGTGTGAGACAGAACAGCGTGTACACAGGAGTGTGTGATAGACAGAACAGAGTGTACACATGAGTGTGTGTGAGACAGAACAGCGTATACACAGGAGTGTGTGAGACAGAACACTGTGTACACATGAGTGTGTGTAAGACAGAACAGCATGTACACATGAGTGTGTGTGAGACAGAACAGCGTGTACACATGAGTGTGTGTGAGACAGAACAGTGTGTACACAGGAGTATGTGAGACAGAACAGCGTGTACACATGAGTGTGTGTGAGACAGAACAGCGTCTACACAGGAGTGTGTGTGATACAGAACAGCGTGTACACAGGAGTGTGTGAGACAGAACAGCGTGTACACGAGTGTATGTGAGACAGAACAGCGTGTACACATGAGTGTGTGTGAGACAGAACAGCGTGTTCACAGGAGTGTGTGAGACAGAACAGCGTTTACACATGAGTGTGTGTGAGACAGAACAGCATGTACAAGAGTGTGTGTGAGACAGAGCAGCGTGTACACATGAGTGTGTGTGAGACAGAACACTGTGTACACATGAGTGTGTGTGAGACAGAACAGCGTGTTCACAGGAGTGTGTGAGACAGAACAGCGTATACACATGAGTGTATGTGAGACAGAACAGCGTGTACACATGAGTGTGTGTGAGACAGAACAGCGTGTACACAGGAGTGTGTGAGACAGAACAGCGTTTACACATGAGTGTGTGTGAGACAGAACAGCATGTACAAGAGTGTGTGTGAGACAGAACAGCGTATACACAGGAGTGTGTGAGACAGAACACTGTGTACACATGAGTGTGTGTAAGACAGAACAGCATGTACACATGAGTGTGTGTGAGACAGAACAGCGTGTACACATGAGTGTGTGTGAGACAGAACAGCGTGTACACAGGAGTGTGTGTGAGACAAAACAGCATGTACACATGAGTGTGTGAGACAGAACAGCGTGTACACAGGAGTGTGTGATAAACAGAACAGCGTGTTCACAGGAGTGTGTGATAAACAGAACAGCGTGTTCACAGGAGTGTGTGATAGACAGAACAGCGTGTACACATGAGTGTGTGTGACACAGAACAGCGTGTACACGTGAGTGTGTGTGAGACAGAACAGCGTGTACACAGGAGTGTGCATGTGAGACAGAACAGCGTGTTCACAGGAGTGTGTGAGACAGAACAGCGTGTACACAGGAGTGTGTGATAGACAGAACAGCGTGTACACATGAGTCTGTGTGAGACAGAACAGCGTATACACAGGAGTGTGTGAGACAGAACAGCGTGTACACAGGAGTGTGTGAGACAGAACAGCGTATACACAGGAGTGTGTGAGACAGAACAGTGTGTACACAGGAGTGTGTGTGAGACAGAACAGCGTGTACACATGAGTGTGTGTGAGACAGAACAGTGTGTACACAGGAGTGTGTGAGACAGAACAGCGTGTACACATGAGTGTGTGTGAGACAGAACAGCGTCTACACAGGAGTGTGTGTGAGACAGAACAGTGTGTACACAGGAGTGTGTGAGACAGAACAGCGTGTACACATGAGTGTGTGTGAGACAGAACAGCGTCTACACAGGAGTGTGTGTGAGACAGAACAGCGTGTACACAGGAGTGTGTGTGAGACAGAACAGCGTGTACACATGAGTGTGTGAGACAGAACAGCGTGTACACATGAGTGTGTGAGACAGAACAGCGTGTACACAGGAGTGTGTGTGAGACAGAACAGCGTGTACACAGGAGTGTGTGATAGACGGAACAGCCTGTACACATGAGTGTGTGAGACAGAACAGCGTGTACACAGGAGTGTGTGATAGACAGAACAGCGTGTACACATGAGTGTGTGTGAGACAGAACAGCGTATACACAGGAGTGTGTGAGACAGAACACTGTGTACACATGAGTGTGTGTAAGACAGAACAGCATGTACACATGCGTGTGTGTGAGACAGAACAGCGTGTACACATGAGTGTGTGTGAGACAGAACAGTGTGTAAACAGGAGTGTGTGAGACAGAAGAGTGTGTACACATGAGTGTGTGTGAGACAGAACAGCGTCTGCACAGGAGTGTGTGTGATACAGAACAGCGTGTACACAGGAGTGTGTGAGACAGAACAGCGTGTACACGAGTGTATGTGAGACAGAACAGCGTGTACACATGAGTGTGTGTGAGACAGAACAGCGTGTTCACAGGAGTGTGTGAGACAGAACAGCGTTTACACATGAGTGTGTGTGAGACAGAACAGCATGTACAAGAGTGTGTGTGAGACAGAGCAGCGTGTACACATGAGTGTGTGTGAGACAGAACAGCATGTACAAGAGTGTGTGTGAGACAGAGCAGCGTGTACACATGAGTGTGTGTGAGACAGAACACTGTGTACACATGAGTGTGTGTGAGACAGAACAGCATGTTCACATGAGTGTGTGTGAGACAGAACAGCGTGTACACAGGAGTGTGTGAGACAGAACAGCGTTTACACATGATTGTGTGTGAGACAGAACAGCATGTACAAGAGTGTGTGTGAGACAGAACAGCGTATACACAGGAGTGTGTGAGACAGAACACTGTGTACACATGAGTGTGTGTAAGACAGAACAGCATGTACACATGAGTGTGTGAGACAGAACAGCGTGTACACATGAGTGTGTGTGAGACAGAACAGCGTGTACACAGGAGTGTGTGTGAGACAGAACAGCATGTACACATGAGTGTGTGAGACAGAACAGCGTGTACACAGGAGTGTGTGATAAACAGAACAGCATGTTCACAGGAGTGTGTGATAAACAGAACAGCGTGTTCACAGGAGTGTGTGATAGACAGAACAGCGTGTACACATGAGTGTGTGTGAGACAGAACAGCGTGTACACGTGAGTGTGTGTGAGACAGAACAGCATGTACACAGGAGTGTGCATGTGAGACAGAACAGCGTGTTCACAGGAGTGTGTGAGACAGAACAGCGTGTACACAGGAGTGTGTGATAGACAGAACAGCGTGTACACATGAGTGTGTGTGAGACAGAACAGCGTATACACAGGAGTGTGTGAGACAGAACAGCGTGTACACAGGAGTGTGTGAGACAGAACAGCGTATACACAGGAGTGTGTGAGACAGAACAGTGTGTACACAGGAGTGTGTGTGAGACAGAACAGCGTGTACACATGAGTGTGTGTGAGACAGAACAGTGTGTACACAGGAGTGTGTGAGACAGAACAGCGTGTACACATGAGTGTGTGTGAGACAGAACAGCGTATACACAGGAGTGTGTGTGAGACAGAACAGCGTGTACACAGGAGTGTGTGTGAGACAGAACAGCGTGTACACAGGAGTGTGTGTGAGACAGAACTGCGTGTACACATGAGTGTGTGTGAGACAGAACAGCGTGTACACAGGAGTGTGTGAGACAGAACAGCATGTACACATGAGTGTGTGTGAGACAGAACAGTGTGTACACATGAGTGTGTGTGAGACAGAACAGCGTGTACACGTGAGTGTGTGTGAGACAGAACAGCGTGTACACATGAGTGTGTGAGACAGAACAGCGTGTACACATGAGTGTGTGAGACAGAACAGCGTGTACACAGGAGTGTGTGTGAGACAGAACAGCGTGTACACAGGAGTGTGTGATAGACGGAACAGCGTGTACACATGAGTGTGTGAGACAGAACAGCGTGTACACAGGAGTGTGTGTGAGACAGAACAGAGTGTACACAGGAGTGTGTGATAGACAGAACAGCGTGTACACATGAGTGTGTGTGAGACAGAACAGCGTATACACAGGAGTGTGTGAGACAGAACAGCGTATACACAGGAGTGTGTGAGACAGAACAGTGTGTACACAGGAGTGTGTGTGAGACAGAACAGCGTGTACACATGAGTGTGTGTGAGACAGAACAGTGTGTACACAGGAGTGTGTGAGACAGAACAGCGTGTACACATGAGTGTGTGTGAGACAGAACAGCGTATACACAGGAGTGTGTGTGAGACAGAACAGCGTGTACACAGGAGTGTGTGTGAGACAGAACAGCGTGTACACAGGAGTGTGTGTGAGACAGAACTGCGTGTACACATGAGTGTGTGTGAGACAGAACAGCGTGTACACAGGAGTGTGTGAGACAGAACAGCATGTACACATGAGTGTGTGTGAGACAGAACAGTGTGTACACATGAGTGTGTGTGAGACAGAACAGCGTGTACACGTGAGTGTGTGTGAGACAGAACAGCGTGTACACATGAGTGTGTGAGACAGAACAGCGTGTACACATGAGTGTGTGAGACAGAACAGCGTGTACACAGGAGTGTGTGTGAGACAGAACAGCGTGTACACAGGAGTGTGTGATAGACGGAACAGCGTGTACACATGAGTGTGTGAGACAGAACAGCGTGTACACAGGAGTGTGTGTGAGACAGAACAGAGTGTACACAGGAGTGTGTGATAGACAGAACAGCGTGTACACATGAGTGTGTGTGAGACAGAACAGCGTATACACAGGAGTGTGTGAGACAGAACAGCGTGTACACAGGAGTGTGTGAGACAGAAGAGCGTATACACAGGAGTGTGTGAGACAGAACAGTGTGTACACAGGAGTGTGTGTGAGACAGAACAGTGTGTACACAGGAGTGTGTGAGACAGAACAGCGTGCACACATGAGTGTGTGTGAGACAGAACAGTGTGTACACAGGAGTGTGTGAGACAGAACAGCGTGTACACATGAGTGTGTGTGAGACAGAACAGCGTGTACACAGGAGTGTGTGTGAGACAGAACAGAGTGTACACAGGAGTGTGTGATAGACAGAACAGCGTGTACACATGAGTGTGTGTGAGACAGAACAGCGTATACACAGGAGTGTGTGAGACAGAACAGCGTGTACACAGGAGTGTGTGAGACAGAAGAGCGTATACACAGGAGTGTGTGAGACAGAACAGTGTGTACACAGGAGTGTGTGTGAGACAGAACAGTGTGTACACAGGAGTGTGTGAGACAGAACAGCGTGCACACATGAGTGTGTGTGAGACAGAACAGTGTGTACACAGGAGTGTGTGAGACAGAACAGCGTGTACACATGAGTGTGTGTGAGACAGAACAGCGTCTACACAGGAGTGTGTGTGAGACAGAACAGCGTGTACACAGGAGTGTGTGAGACAGAACAGCGTGTACACATGAGTGTGTGTGAGACAGAACAGCGTGTACACATGAGTGTTTGTGAGACAGAACAGCGTGTACACAGGAGTGTGTGAGACAGAACAGCATGTACACATGAGTGTGTGTGAGACAGAACAGTGTGTACACATCAGTGTGTGTGAGACAGAACAGTGTGTACACAGGAGTGTGTGTGAGACAGAACAGTGTGTACACAGGAGTGTGTGAGACAGAACAGCGTGTACACATGAGTGTGTGTGAGACAGAACAGCGTGTACACATGAGTGTGTGTGAGACAGAACAGTGTGTACACAGGAGTGTGTGAGACATAACAGCGTGTACACATGAGTGTGTGTGAGACAGAACAGCGTCTACACAGGAGTGTGTGTGAGACAGAACAGTGTGTACACAGGAGTGTGTGAGACAGAACAGCGTGTACACAGGAGTGTGTGTGAGACAGAACAGCGTGTACACAGGAGTGTGTGTGAGACAGAACAGCGTGTACACATGAGTGTGTGTGAGACAGAACAGCGTGTACACAGGAGTGTGTGACAGAACAGCATGTACACATGAGTGTGTGTGAGACAGAACAGTGTGTACACATCAGTGTGTGTGAGACAGAACAGCGTGTACACGTGAGTGTGTGTGAGACAGAGCAGCGTGTACACATGAGTGTGTGAGACAGAACAGCGTGTACACATGAGTGTGTGAGAAAGAACAGCGTGTACACAGGAGTGTGTGTGAGACAGAACAGCGTGTTCACAGGCGTGTGTGAGACAGAACAGCGTGTACACAGGAGTGTGTGATAGACGGAACAGCGTGTACACATGAGTGTGTGAGACAGAACAGCGTGTACACAGGAGTGTGTGTGAGACAGAACAGCGTGTACACAGGAGTGTGTGAGACAGAACAGCGTGTACACATGAGTGTGTGATAGACAGAACAGCGTGTTCACAGGAGTGTGTGATAGACAGTACAGCGTGTTCACAGGAGTGTGTGAGATAGAACAGCTTGTACACAGGAGTGTGTGTGAGACAGAACAGCGTGTACACATGAGTGTGTGTGAGACAGAACAGCGTGTAAACATGAGTGTGTGTGAGACAACAGCATGTACACAGGAGTGTGTGTGAGACAGAACAGCGTGTACACAGGAGTGTGTGTGAGACAACAGCATATACACAGGAGTGTGTGTGAGACAGAACAGCGTATACACACATGCTCATACATTCACGCAAACAGATCTATGATATGCTGTCTAGCTTCTTTTAAGATGTGGGCTGTGTCATGGATTTGAGAATGAATTCCCAAATCTGAAATGCGATACTTCCTTTCTCAAACTGAATATGAATCAGACTAAACGATGTGTCATACCTCTGCTGGAATACTGTCACCCGGAGATATTTTCCCTCCAGAGGACTTACGGCTTAAAACTACAAACACGTTACACAAAGACTAATTCAAGGACATGCCAAGCAAACATACCACATGTGCATTGTTTCTTTCAATAAAAATCTTTGAAAACTTCTGCATGCACATACGTGTGTACAAGTATGTATGTGTGTGCCCGTGTGGAATATGTTCATGTTGTGTGTGCAGTTTACATGTACTTGTGTGCGTGTGAGTACATGCATGTGTGTGGTCTTTAAGTACACCACTATTTAATAGTCTCCAAATGTACAGTATTTAATTGATGCGAATAGAAAGTACAGCTTGTCTGGTGACCTCATTACATATTTAATATAACCGGTCCTCATGGTACCATGCAGTTTCAACTGTCCCTTGAAAGAATGGGCATTGGTGAGAATAGTATATGTAGTGTATATAATACAGTGTCCTGGAGTAAGGCTGTTTCACAGGAGTGCTTTGTGTGGGAGTTTAGCCCGTGGCATCGCAGGTTCAGTAACGGAGACCTCTGCTCAGTGGCTGAATCAATAGCATTCTCTGTAGCTATTTAAACCAAACTTCTGCTTTTCCCTGTTAGCATGCTAATGGCCCAGCTAGCAGGCCTGCAGTCTGTCACCAGCACTCTTCAAATGGGCACTACCACGGTCTGCACGCAGTCCAGGATCGGCTTTTTAGTTGGTCTAAATAGTTGGTCCAGCCACTAGCGGGGAGCTATTGTGCCAGTTTATCAAACCCTGATGGATTGGCAGCTTGTGGACAGACAGGTTCTTGCTGTGCGTGACTCCTTGTTACTAGGCATGTTTCCTTGTTGCTTGGTGTGACTCCTTGTTGTTAGGCGTGACTCTTGGCTGCTAGGCATGTCTCCTTGTTGCTGCGTGTGACTCCTTGTTGCTGTGTGTGACTCCTTGTTGCTAGGCCTGACTCCTTTTTGCTGGGTGTGACTCCTTGTTGCTGGGCATGACTCCTTGTTGCTAGGCATGACTCCTTGTTCCTGGGTCTGACTTTTTACGGTTACTCTGAATTGTGAAACCCGCAGATTCCCTCCCATCAGTCCACAGTCAGTTGTGCTGTCTGTTCCGCATCCATATTCTGTCACATCATTACACACAGTCAGTTGTGCTGTCTGTTCCGCATCCATATTCTGTCACATCATTACACACAGTCAGTTGTGCTGTCTGTTCCGCATCCATATTCTGTCCCATCATTACACACAGTCAGTTGTGTTCTCCATTCCCAGTTATGGCGTTATGGTGCACTGGAATAGGAGAAGAGGAGAAGAAACACGTTGGAACGTTGGAACATAATTATCTGTATCTGTGCTGTGTGGGAATCTGGGGATCATGGGGCATGCAGCTCCTGGCAAAGTCACGGGCATTCAATTGTGGCAAAACTGGCATTCCTGAGCCATGAGACTGCCTGTCCCATACCCCGAGGACCTTAAAATATACCATCATATGATTGGCTTGGTCTTCAGTGCTGGCTTTATTGTGTGAGCTGACTGTGTTTTAATAATTCCCTGATGTGAGTGTCACCTGGAGCTGCAGGCAGTGAACAGAGCATTCTCTGTGCCGCGTTGCGGTGAACTTTCAGCACAAGCATTGGGCTGTTGCGGTGTAATATCTATCAGCACAAGTGTTGGGCTGGGACTGTGCTTGTCTCTGGGTGATAATCAGGTTTCGCGCTGGAGGCCGCTGTGCTGGGGTCCGCAGTCTGTGACCTCATCATGGCCGTGGGCGTGGCATTCCCTGTGGTAGCTGTGTTTGGGTTTACCCCTGATGTGACCAGTTGTGGTGGGGGGGGTTTGTTCAGTCCACCAGAACATTTTAATGAGACTTTACACTCTCACACACACACACACACATACTAACGCGCACACACAAACACACTCGCACAAACACACACACACACACACACACACACATACTAACGCACACACACTCACACACACACATACTGCTGCACACACACAAACACACTCGCACACATACACACACACTAATGCACAGACACACACATACACACACACACTCACACACACGCACACACCCGTGCACACTCACGCCCAGTCTCCCACAGATGGTAACGCTAAATGTGGGAAGTTCTCCCCCCTGCGCTCTTTCAATGGAAGAGGAAAAGAAGCTGAAAGGGGGGGCGGGGGCAGGGGCGGGGCCCCGTCGTCCCAGCAGGAGAGGGGTTAAGTGCAGGACGGGGTGCGGATGATGTGCCAAGGTTCCCCCCGCAGTCAGCTGACGAGCGTTTGACCCCAACGGGGACCACAGGGCGGGCCTGAGGGGGGCGCGGCGTTCTGCGAAAAATCTGGAGACCAGCAGACAACACAGCATGGGAAAGAGGGAGGAGAGAAAGAGAGAGGGGGAGGGAGAGAGGGAGGTAGGGAGGAGAGGGAAAAGAAGAGAGAGAGAGAGAGAGAGAGAGAGAGAGAGAGTCTACTGTAGACCTATCTAAGCATGTGGCATCCCATAAACAGTTTGGGTCAGAAATAGAGCCTTTTCTTTTTTTTTTGGGAGAGGGGGGAAGCGCAAGTTCAGTAGGGAGCATGCACAGTGACAGAAGGAGCTCCGCCATGAACCCCTCCGGCTCTTTAAGGAGGCGTCTCTCCTCCCTCCGGAACGCGTGGAGGTGGAGCACAGGCTACCTGTTCAAGGTAGGGTCTGGGGGCACCAGGCGGGGGTGGAGGGGGGGACAGGAAGGGGGGGGGGGGCGCAGAATCGTAACATTTTCCGAACTCATCCGCTCGCCTGTACTCTGTGTTCTTAGAGAAAATGTCTCTCTCTCGCTCCTGAACCACTCCCTCCCTCCCTCCATCTCTCCCTCTGTTTAATTTGTTGGGCCTGCTTGTAAGCGGTGTTCACAGCTGTTTTTGATAATAGTGATGAGTACCCCCCCCCCCACCCCACACACACTCGCTCTCTGGCTGTTTCTCAGGGCTCATAATTGCAGGCTGATTAAGGAAATGTTGAAAGTTTAGAGTTGCTAGCGGTGGCTGGGAGCCGCTGGCTTTTGGTTGGGCACGGGGGACTGGGAGGTTCGGAAACCTGGGGTTTGTTTTTAGGGAGGTGCACTCACTGGGGGGGGGGGGGGGGGGGGGGGGGCGGGGTGAGGGGTTTTAGGGGCCGAGGTCATCCCCGGCACGTTTCCCATGCCTTCTGCTTTACACATCCCACATAGTTCCGCGTAGTTCTGTTTGAGAAATGATCATCCGCTGCACATGATATATGCGATTAGATGCGATTTTCTGCTCACAATTCTTTGTTATAGTCCAGGAGACATCTGGTTCTTCTTTTTATAGACAGAATTATGGTCTTTGGAAGAGCGATGTTATTACCCTATGTTAAAAAAAAGAAATGTCCAGGAAGGATGGAACAAATGCAGTAGTGTAGTGCAAAAACCAATGCAGTAATAACATACGCAGTGCCATACGGAGATCGCACATGCTGTGGCACATGTATTTTTATTTATTTTATTTATTTTTATCTGTGACTCCATCAACTCCCATGTGATGCTGTTATTAATTTAAGAGGGAAATGGAGTCAGTCTGGCAGATTCGATTCATAACCACCAAAACTCTCACCCCCTCTATCACCTCCACACTAGTAAAAAGGTGACTAATTGCAACCAGCAGATTTTTAATGCATCTCAGCTTTCCTGTGTTTGTGTCTGGTCTGGTTCCCTTGGATGTCCTGGATTTATGTTTTTGCTCTGTTAAGACCATCTTTGGTTTGTGACGTCCATCTTTGCTTTGTGATTGGCCACAGAGTAATGTATACTTTTGATGTCACATTATACTTCCTGTTCGCTGAGATTTCGCCAGGGATAAGATTCAGTGGAAAAGGCTGAAGGATGGGCTGAATTGGGCAGTTTTGAGAGGAACTGGAAGTGATTTGAACTTGGTCTTGCGTCACCGAGGAAACTAAGAGGACATTTTCTGTGATTGGTTTTCGTCTCTTACATCCTCCTTCAGCAGAATCATCGAATGCCACTCGGGCACCATGCTTTGGGTCCATCATATTGAAATGTTTAGTGTGAAACACAGTTGTGTCTGTACGCAAACTCTGTCTGTAATCTATCCAGACTCTGTTAAAATGTTTCTTTGGGGAAAGCAAAGGAATTATCCAAACAAATTACCATTGTAGGACAGAACAGAGTAGCAGAGAGGGAATGCAAGACTAGCGCCTGTATTGTGGTTCTGTGGTTAACTGTATGTCTGGACATCAAGGAGGAGAGAGAGAGACAGAGAGCAGGTTTTTTACTTTTATTTCACCCTTTATTTAAACTAGGCTAAATGTGTTTATTTTAAAGGATTTTACTAACCTTTACCATGAACCCATGACAGTTGTCCTTAAAAGGACAAATCTAAATACATGTCTGAATACATGCTAACCAGTCACAGTACTGTGCTGTACTGGTTAGGATGCTAACCAGTCACTGTACTGTACTGTACTGGTCACTTAGCATGCTAACCAGTCACTGTACTTTACTGTACTGGTCACTTATGATGCTAACCAGTGACTGTACTTTACTGTACTGTTCACTTAGGATGCTAACCAGTCATTGTACTGTGCTGTAGCTACTGGTCATTTAGGATGCTAACCAGTCATTGTACTGTGCTGTATTGGTCACTTAGCATGCTAACCAGTCACTGTACTGTACCGGTCACTTAGGATGCTAACCAGTCACTGTACTGTGCTGTACTGGTCATTTAGGATGCTAACCAGTCATTGTACTGTGCTGTACTGACCACTTAGGATGCTAGCCTCACTGTACTGTACTGGTCACTTAGGATGCTAACCAGTCACTGTACTGTGCTGCACTGGTCACTTAGGATGCTAACCTCAGTGTACTGTACTGTACTGGTCACTTAGGAGGCTAACCAGTCACTGTACTGTACTGGTCACTTAGGATGCTATCCAGTCACTGTACTGTACTGTACTGGTCACTTAACATGCATTACATTACATTACATTATAGGCATTTAGCAGACGCTCTTATCCAGAGCGACTTACACAACTTTTTATGCTGACCAGTCATGCTGACCAGTCACTGTACTGTACTGGTCACTTATGATGCTGACCAGTCACTGTACTGTGCTGTTCTGGTCATTTACGATGCTAACCAGTCACTGTACTGTGCTGGACTGATCACTTAGGATGCTAACCGGTCACTGTAATGTGCTGTACTGGTCATTTAGGATGCTAACCAGTCACTGTACTGGTCACTTAGCATGCTAACCAGTCACTGTACTGTGCTGTACTGGTCATTTAGCATGCTAACCAGTCACTGTACTGCGCTGTACTGGTCAATTAGGATGCTAACCTCACTGTACTGTACTGTACTGGTCACTTAGGATGCTAACCAGTCACTGTAATGTGCTGTACTGGTCACTTAGGATGCTAACCAGTCACTGTACTGCACTGTACTGGTCACTTAACATGCTAACCAGTCACTGTACTGTACTGGTCACTTAGCATGCTAACCAGTCACTGTACTGTGCTGTACTGGTCATTTTGCATGCTAACCAGTCACTGTACTGTGCTGTACTGGTCTATTAGGATGCTAACCTCACTGTACTGTACTGGTCACTTAGGATGCTAGCCAGTCACTGTACTGTGCTGTACTGGTCACTTAGGATGCTGCTAACCAGTCACTGTACTATGCTGTACTGGTCACTTAGGATGCTAACCAGTCACTGTACTGACTGTACTGGTCACTTAGGATGCTAACCACTTAACTGCTTAGGATGCTAAACAGTCGCTGATTCTCTACTGTCCTGGGGTGCGTTTCCCGATAACGATCAATCTTAGGGTTAAGTGCGATTTCAACGTGCGATTCTACGATGGATCTTTACATGCGTTTCCCAAAACAGTTCTTAAAGCGTGAATGCGTGAATGCGCAGTCACCTCTTAAGTGCTACTTAACCAGAGGTGAAAAATCCGGATTCAGAAAGTAAAATGTCCTTCCCAGTATTTACTTCCAATCACCTAGATTTGCTAATTTGCACAATTCTTCAGCCAGGAGGTAGAACTAATTAGTGAAATCAGCTGGCTGAGTTCATGGGTGGAAGAAAAACATAGCAGGACTTTTCCTTTCTGATCCCTGGATTTTACAGGTCTGTACTTCTGTACGTGGTGCTGCTGATACGAGAGGAGGAGGGCGATAGATTGTGAGTCGCGTCCCATTGTGATGCCCAATACATGGCCTGTTAGGCACATCAAAGTTTCTTTTGAAATAAAATCTTTTTCCCACTTATTTTACTTGTCTCAAACTTATTTGTTTATAGGGCTATTTATTGAATGACTTTTATGGGTAATTTCCAAATATATAAAAATAAGTAAATTAAAAATAAATAAATAAACGTAAATATTGTTGCCTCTAAAATCACTATAAAAGAAAAACAATTAGTGGTTATGGTAACCATAAAATGAAATGAACACTAACACGAAAAATAAAATAAAGTATGTGATTTATGGGCTTCTAAAACGCACTTAACCGTCTACGACTGGTCTGGAGTAATCGTTAATCTACGAGCATTTCTAAGAGCGTCTTAAAGGGATAGCTCGGAAATTTGGACATAATGTCTCAATTATGACTTACCCATGATGTAGTTGTTTGATGGAAACCATTTTCAGCTAATTCCATGCTGTCCCTTCTTTTGGACATACACACGTTGCTAATGCTAGCACAACTCTAAGGTAACCGGTAGCATCCACTACCAAATGCACTTAAACACTCCACAGTGCACCCAAAGCAAATAAAATACGAGGACAGTCTATTGGGGTTATTTTGAGTGTTTATACCATCATTTTTGAAGTCAAACTATCGTTGAATCCTTTACTTTGTGCTGACCTATATTCTCTGTGAAAGTACGGCGGAGCGATACTTTACGTTACCTACGAATGTAGTGCCGGCACTGGTCGACTACAACAACAAAGAAGAGCAACAAGTTGCAATGGCCACGTTCGCTCCACCGCCGTACTTCCACAGAGAATATAGGTCAGCACAAAATAAAGGATTCAACGATAGTTTGACTTAAAAAATGATGGTATAAACACTCAAAATAACCCCGATAGACTGTTTTCGTATTTTATTTGCTTTGGGTGCACTGTGGAGTGTTTAAGTGCGTTTGGTAGTGGATGCTACCGGTAACCTTAGAATTGCGCTAGCATTAGCAACATGTGTATGTCCAAAAGAAGGGACAGCCTGGAATTAGCTGAAAATGATTTCCATCAATCAACTACATCATGGGTAAGTCGTAATTGAGACATTCTGTCCAAAATTCCAAACTATCCCTTTAAGTTAAGATGCTTTTGGGAAACGCACCCAAAGTTCAAGAAGCTTCGTACGAAGGGTTTTACGACGTCTTAGGACACTTAGGATGATAACCAGTCACTGTACTGTACTGTACTGGTCACTTATGATGCTAACCAGTCACTGTACTGTACTGTACTGGTCATTTATGATGCTAACCAGTCACTGTACTATTCTGTACTGGTGACTTAGGATGCTGACCACTGTCACTGTACTGTACTGTACTGTACTGTACTGGTCACTTAGGATGATAAGCAGTCACTGTACTGTACTGGTCACTTATGATGCTAACCAGTCACTGTACTGTACTGTACTGGTCACTTATGATGCTAAGCAGTCACTGTATTGTGCTGTCCTGGTCACTTAGGATGCTAACCAGTCACTGTACTGTACTGGTCACTTATGATGCTAACCAGTCACTGTACTGTACTGTACTGGTCACTTATGATGCTAAGCAGTCACTGTATTGTGCTGTCCTGGTCACTTAGGATGCTAAGCAGTCACTGTATTGTGCTGTCCTGGTCACTTAGGATGCTAACCAGTCACTGTACTGTACTGGTCACTTATGATGCTAACCAGTCACTGTACTGTACTGTACTGGTCACTTATGATGCTAAGCAGTCACTGTATTGTGCTGTACTGGTCACTTATGATGCTAAGCAGTCACTGTATTGTGCTGTCCTGGTCACTTAGGATGCTAACCAGTCACTGTACTGTGCTGTACTGGTCACTTAGGATGCTAACCAGTCACTGTACTGTACTGTACTGGTCACTTAGGATGCTAACCAGTCACTGTACTGTGCTGTACTGGTCACTTAGGATGCTAACCAGTCACTGTACTGTGCTGTACTGGTCACTTAGGATGCTGACCAGTCACTGTACTGTACTGTACTGGTCATTTATGATGCTAACCAGTCACTGTACTGTACTGTACTGTACTGTACTGTACTGTACTGGTCACTTAGGATGCTAACCCATCACTGTACTGTGCTGTACTGGTCACTTAGGATGCTAAGCAGTCACTGTACTGTACTGTACTGTACTGGTCACTTAGGATGCTAACCTCAGTGTACTGTGCTGTACTGGTCACTTAGGATGCTAACCAGTCACTGTACTGTGCTGTACTGGTCACTTAGGATGCTAACCTCACTGTACTGTACTGGTCACTTAGGATGCTGACCAGTCACTGATACTGTGCTGTACTGGTCACTTAGGATGCTAACCTCACTGTACTGTACTGTACTGGTCACTTAGGATGCTAACCAGTCACTGTACTCTACTGTACTGGTCACTTTGGATGCTAACCTCACTGTACTGTACTGTACTGGTCACGTAGGATGCTAAGCAGTCACTGTACTGTAGTGTACTGGTCACTTAGGATGCTAAGCAGTCACTGTACTGTACTGTACTGGTCACTTAGGATGCTAACCTCACTGATACTGTGCTGTACTGGTCACTTAGGATGCTAACCTCACTGATACTGTGCTGTACTGGTCACTTAGGATGCTAACCAGTCACTGTACTGTATTGTACTTGTCACTTAGGATGCTAACCTCACTGATACTGTGCTGTACTGGTCACTTAGGATGCTAACCTCACTGATACTGTGCTGTACTGGTCACTTAGGATGCTAACCTCACTGATACTGTGCTGTACTGGTCACTTAGGATGCTAACCTCACTGATACTGTGCTGTACTGTTTCGGTCATGGAGGAGGATGATGATGATGACCTCTGACCCTAGGCTGAATCAGTGATGAGTGATGATGCTTTGGGCTCCATCCAGTCAGACAGCACTGAACAATCTCTTCCATTTGTTTTTGTTTCGTGATTTATTATATTTCAGCTGTCTGCCCTTATAGACACCACACACACACAGACACCATACACACACACATGCATACAAAGTCTTACACACACACACACACACACACACACACACACACACACACACACACACACACAGACACACGTGTCTGTACCACACATAAACAGACATACATTATAACATCCATAAAGACTCGCAAAAAGGCACGTATATGCAAAAGAACACATAATCATGCCAATTACATTTCCAAAGGAAAATGACCATCACTGGCGATATGAGTCACACCACCATTTGTATTAAATATTATTTTCATTTCACTTTTTTTCAAACAGATGTTGAAAATAAGTGCTTATTATTGAGTTTTTTTCTTTTTCTTTCTTTCCTGATGTTCAGATTTAACTCTGTGCAGATCCACCTGTTTAAGTCTTTACTCTTTGTTTGGTTTCAGGGTTCGACGAAGTCCTCCAAGAGCATGGAGTCACGCCGCAGGCCGTCTCGGTAAGACCAGCAGGCTTCAGGCCGCTATGCTCCCACACCCACACATGTGGAAAAACTCATACTCTCCGACTCACGTGCGGTAAAAAGGGATCGGCAGCCAGCAAGAATACAGCGGCCCACCGTCGGCACAGCCGTTGGTCCCTCAGCTTTTTGCAAATTGGCACTGTGGCGGCCCACTAACAGGCTGTCTGGGCGAGGCGGCCGAGATGAGGACCAGCTGGTAAGAGAAGGCAGAACAGCTAGAGAATGTTCCTACCGCCAGAGGACCTACTCAGTGCCAATTTGCGAAATGCTGGAGGAACGTATATTTGTATATTTAGCTTAGTTAGTATCTGTGGTTCCTAGCTTGGTCTCTCTGGTTATGCACCAATTCTCTTTTTGAGCATGATCGTTTTCTGGTCTTTGGAAAACAGTATTATACGGAGAACATTCATCCCTTTTGTATCGCCCCAAACAAGACAAAGGTCACGGTCGGGGGTCGCAAAGCACCAGCTAAAGGCATCTCACCGACACAAGCGTGTGAGGGAACATGTCATGGTAAAATGTCACACCAGGAACTGAAAAGCATTGGAATGATGGGGTCAGCGCCATTTTCAATGTCAATCAATTCCCTCTCTTTGTAAACGCAATGTCAAATTGCATTACTGTACTCTACACCAAGCTGTCATACACCTCATTGAAATATGATATTTTTAGAGACAAACTGACCGTTTACTCCAGTCGTTCTTTTATTTGTAGTTGAAACCAGTTATTTTTACATTTCGAAGCGCATTGGGAAGGTCTAGGGTTCTTAACACCTCACTACCAGAACTCAGATGTGCTTTCAATCAACATGTGTCCTTAACTTTGACTTGCAATTATATGCAAATGGAAATTAAACCTATTTCTTCTCATTTTGTGAAGTTAATAGGTTGCATTTGCAGTTAATTTTGCTGATCTGAACTTGGCAAACATTGTTGCATTGGGGAAAAAAACTATTTGCGAGTCAATTTTAAAAACAAATGTTGATTATGTGAACCATGCACATCATGACATAGAAAAAAACACTCATTTATTAATGCACGCATATTTCAGTTGAACAGGCTAAAAAAGTGTGGGAATCTTAGATCAAAGTTGGACCGTTTTCAGAGGATCCATATTTATATAACAAATAGAGCACGTTCACTTAAACAAAAATAAAAGGAAACCCAGGATTGTGTTTATTAATATATTTTTGTGTGTGGTATTTGGCCTTGTGCAGTCTTTTTCTCTACTATAACTCTGCCAAATTTCCATTTTATAGGACATTCCTATGCCAGATGTAATAGCGATCTAAGGCAACCTTAAGGCAGCCTATGAGAGAATGTTTTAGGGTCTCTTGAATTGCACAGTCAGTAAAAGGGTCCCTATGTTATGCATGCAGACAGAGCCTTACAGTCTCTAATAGGTACGATCCTTTTCTGTGTCCTTATCTGATGATGGTGTGGACTCCACAGTGGACTGACGTGGGTAGAGAGCTTATGGGTCGGCCATTGCTATTGGCTCTCTCCTGTTGTACTGTGTGGCCTATAAGATGTAAGATAGGAGCTTGTGTAGGACTGCATGTGCAGGCTTCAGCTGCAGTGGTCATGGTACCTGTGTGCAGGTGGTGATACGTGTGTTTGTGTGTGTTCCTGTTTGTATGTGTGTGTGTGTGTGTGTGTGTGTGTGTGCACGTGGTAATGTTTGCATTACTATCTGCTGACCATAGAAAATGGCTTTTTCTACAACAGTTTTTGTTGTTGTACAGTAACCCATTATATCACCTTCACACTTTTTTTTTTCTTTGGGGGGGGGGGGGGGGGGGGGTCTGTACAGTGGTTAGGGAGCTGGACTTTTAGGATGTGGGTTGCAGATTACATTCCCAGGTGGGTCACTGCCAGTTACACTTGATTAATGTTCTTACTCTAAAATCTCTTCAGTAAATAGACTATATGGCTGTATAAGTGGATGGGTAAGTGCATCTGATAAATGCCTAAAAAGTAAAGAAGCAGCCATTAGTTTTACTTTACTGCACAGCGTGTTAACCCAAACTTTCAGAGACAGCACTAGGACATGCAGAGGTTGGACAGTCTTCAGTCTGCAAACTGTTTACAAGACAAATTGCAGGTAACATTACAGAGAAGGCTAACCAAGTGTTAGATGCAGTAAAATGGCCCAAGCAAGATACGCTTAAAGAAGGCAATTACCCATAGTGAGATAAAAGTGCTACGCACAATTACACTATCAGACAGATGATGAGAATCAGAGTTCCCTGGAAGAGATCCAGACCCCAGTCTGAGGGGCGGCGCTTTTACCAATCGAGCTGAGGGAGCGGAGATAGAGAGAAACCTGGGATTATGGGAAATGCAGCTTATGTGATTTTTACATGATTCATGATCACACAAAAAAAAAAACGTGGAAGTGTTTCTTTTCCGTTTTAAAGTTCTTGGCAGAGTGTCCTCAGGAAAAACATTGGAAAAGCATGCGGTCTAATCTGTCTGGCTCATTTCGTATGAATGACCATTTGCTTTTATTTGGTCTGTACAGAGTTCTTATGGAATCCAGAATATTCTCATATACGATTTATGGGTCCAGTGAAGCTCTCCGCATGTTACTTTGAGGAAAACATCTATAAGGACATTCTTGATGTGCCACACTGTCCTGAATGTTATGGGGGTGAATACTGGGAAATTTGAGCTGCCCTTAAGGATTTTAAATGATAGTACCGGTGTCCTTAGATAAAAAAAATGTTATATATATATATATTTTTGAAAGGTGGGGCCTAACACGGTTCCTGCTTTTTCTGGCCTTTGACAAGTTCTCCACCCAGCAAAGCTGAAGAAACCTTTTGCAGCTATGTGTAAGATAACAGGTCAGGAGAGAGGTGAGAGATTCCACCTTGCTCTTTCTGAAGGCCTGCTCAGCTGGAGGAAAGCCTTCTCGGATAGCTCAGCTCACAGTGCCTCCATTGTCAACGTCAGGCATCGCTGTGCCAGGCAGGCCTGAAGGACAAAGCGGCCTCTGAAAGATCGAAACCAGCTAAAGGGAAAAACCAGCTGAGAAAGACCAGCCATGCCCTGATTAAGGCTAACGTGTGTTAGCGTGAACACCACGGCTGTTTTTAAAATGTTTTTGATAAAAAAGATTATCAGAAAGACTTTGGTCTGTCCAAGGCGCTACCTTTGGAAGTGCTGTCCTCTTTTCTCCTTCTGCCATTTGCAGGAAGCGTGAGAGATCTGACGATGTACAAAGGTCAATGAGTCTTTGACATGCGAATGACATGCGTATGTGAAGGCCAGGATTGGCTGACCTGTGTGATGGTGTGTTTGCCTTGTAGGAGCCTGAGCCTTATTCAGGCCATGGAGGAGAACTATGACGTGGATCTGGTCTACATCACAGAGCGGATCATCTCCGTATCCTTTCCCAGCAGCGTGGAGGAACAGAGTTACAGTTCCAACCTCAAGGAGGTGGCCACCATGCTGAGGTCCAAACACGGAGACCACTACCTGGTGAGACTCTACTCACCAGCACTCAGAGGGATGCTGGGAAATGCTGTTCTTTTTTTCTGCACAGTAGGAAAAGCAGATCCACAGTTACAAACAATTTGGCACCACAATGTATCATTTAATGGAGATTGACATGAGAAAAACAAAACGATCACCCCATATTGTGTTCTTATTTTCCATGTATCAAGCGTGTAATATTTATCAGAAAGTAGACTGTAGAATATTGACTTAATGTAACAGAGTTGTGCTTGCTGGTAAGTGAATCTACTCAGCACTGAAAGGAATACAGGGAAATTCAAGTTCACTGAAAACTCATTTGCGTTTTATTAATCTAAAATATAGCATTATTTACAGTGCTGAAATTATTCTGGTATGTAACTGTGTTTCAGTGGCCTATGTTTTATGAAGGCCTGGTATGTAATGACGATATGTCCCTGTTGTGCTTTTAGCTCTTCAACCTGAGTGAGAAGAGATGTGACATAGCTAAGCTCAACCCAAGGGTAAGCAACGTGTGCTGTGGTACTGTAACGTATCCCAGAGTGCTTCACTCTCCATGGTCTCCCTAACCCTCCACGTATCTCCCTAACCCTCCATGTGTCTCCCTAACCCTCCATGTGTTTCCCTAACCCTCCATGTGATCCCTAACCCTCCACATGTCTCCTTAACCCTCCATGTGTCTCCGTAACCCTCCATGTGTTCCCTAACCCTCGACGTGTCTCCTTAACCCTCCACGTGTCTCCGTAACCCTCCATGTGTTCCCTAACCGTCCACATTTCTCCCTAGCCCTCCATGTGTTCCCTAACCCTCCACGTGTCTCCTTAACCCTCCACGTTTCTCCCTAACCCTCCACATTTCTCCCTAACCCTCCATGTGTTCCCTAACCCTCCACATATCTCCATAGCCCTCTACGTGTCTCCCTAACCCTCCATGTGTCTCCTGAACCCTCCACGTGTCTCCCTAACCTTCCATGTGTCTCCCTAGCCCTCCCCGTGTCTCCTGAACCCTCCATGTGTCTCCCTAACCCTCTATGTGTTTCCCAAACCATCCACGTGTCTCCCTAACCCTCCATGTGTTCCCTAACCCTCCACATGTCTCCGTAACCCTCCATGTGTTCCCTAACCCTCGACGTGTCTCCTTAACCCTCCACGTTTCTCAGTAACCCTCCATGTGTTCCCTAACCCTCCACATTTCTCCCTAACCCTCCATGTGTTCCCTAACCCTCCACGTGTCTCCTTAACCCTCCACGTTTCTCCCTAACCCTCCACATTTCTCCCTAACCCTCCATGTGTTCCCTAACCCTCCACATATCTCCCTAGCCCTCTACATGTCTCCCTAACCCTCCATGTGTCTCCTGAACCCTCCACGTGTCTCCCTAACCTTCCATGTGTCTCCCTAGCCCTCCCCGTGTCTCCTGAACCCTCCATGTGTCTCCCTAACCCTCTATGTGTTTCCCAAACCATCCACGTGTCTCCCTAACCTTCCATGTGTCTCCCTAACCCTCCATGTGTCTCCCTAACCCTCCACAAGTCTCCCTACTCACCCTCCATTTGTCTCCCTAGCCCTCTATGTGTCTCCCTAACCCTCCATGTGTATCCCTAACCCTCCATATGTGCCCCACCAGGTTCTGGACTTTGGTTGGCCGGACCATTATGCCCCAGCGCTAGATAAGATCTGCAGCATCTGCAAAGCCATGGACACCTGGCTGAGCGCCGACACGCGCAACGTGGTCGTGCTGCACAACAAGGTGAGAGAGGCTTCCTCCCAGCATGCACCTCTCTTATTCCAACTGTCAGTCTCTTGGTATGACTGGCCATTCCAGGCTTGCGGATCTCATAAGACATTTGCAACCAGCACAACAGTGGTTATTAAAGTACAAAAGCCAGTGTGCTGTTCACACGGCTTTTTCTAGAGTCTAGGGATCTCTTTTAAAACGGATTATTATATTTGCTAATTTTTAAACTTTGCCCTGGACACCTATCCACTGTGTCAAAGAAATATTGTTGAGCAATGCTCTTCTGAGAACAATTTCTTGTCTTCAATCCAACTTTCATTTGTCTCAAGTCTGCTGTTTTGTGTGGGCTGTGATATGCTCCTAGACAGCAGATGGCGTTCTCAAGCCGTTATCTTCTCAATGGAGCTTGCCAATCCTGGGGTACGATCACTGCAGTGCATTTCCGGAGCGAGAGAGAGAGACAGCCAAGTTCTCAGTGTTAGCCAAACCCCGATGATTTCATAGGTTAGGAAGGCGCAATAACTGTTTCATTGCAGAATGTCTGAATCTCTGGTACATTGAAATGGGCAGGGCAGCATATTTTAAGTGTGTGGTGCGACCTGTACGTGGATTCTCTACGGCGTCCTTGTGTTTATGTCTTGCCCTTTTCCTGATTGCTTGAGGTAATTCCTGACAATAAGAGCCCCATGAACAGGGGCTGGATTTCCCAGTGCTTCTCTTTGTAAGCCTGGGATAAACTCCTGACTTTTAGCGGTGTTGTTAAGGGCAACGGGAATTCCAGCGGGGCAGATAAAATCCGCAAAAACAGCAGCTGACAGAGCGTGTGTGTTATCTAACATATCCACAGCACAGACTCTTTCCCAACACTGTGTAAAATGTCAACAGTTGCATTAGGCAGGGCCCTACCCCAGTGCACGCTGATGAGTGAAACCGCCGACCGCCATCTTAAGCACAAAACCTAGTGGAACGCGGTTTCCTTTGTAATCCAACCATCGTTCTCCGGACACTGAGCCACTGTAGCTTTCCTGTAGGAAATCCAACTTGATATTTCTCCAGTTTGCATTTAACGCTAGATAAATATAAGCCCATTCATTTTGTCCAGTGAGAAACAGCAAACAGAGCGTTGCCACGGTGACCTGAATTGTTTTTTTAATGTTTTTTTCCCTCCTTGGTTAATATGAGGTCTTGTTGAAGAGGGAGAAGGTCTCATAAGATCAGATTTATGTAATATGTGCTTCTCACACTCCCACACATTGTTTAAAGTGTACATTCTCAAATGATCCAGTAACAGAGCGTCCCCTCGTGAGTTGTCCATGTGTTGACGTTTGCTTACCTTTCAACACCTTTTTTTAACATATTGTCCATTTATACAGATGGATAGACGTATAATGAACCTTGCTCAAGGGTTCAACCGCAATGTCCTACCTGGGAATCGAACTTGCAACCTTTAGGTTGTATGCCCAGTTCCCCAAACCCTAATGCTAAATGGCCACCTAGTTCACCTATACATGAACTAGCTTTGTTAGCGAAAAATCTTTGGATTTATAGCACATTATAATGGAAATTTGTGATATTTACATTAATTTGGTTGAACTATCATTGTCTCTGATTTTTAAATGTTATTTCAGTCTTAGGGTATGTTTTTGATTGTCCTGACAGTGGTTATGTGAAATGAAGGATATTTTACATATTTTCAGAAGTTTCTGAACACCAGCTGGCTTTAAAATGTCAAGTATCAGGGCATCCGTTGTCTAAGGCAAGAACGTACACTTCAAGTACATACGAACATATGCATTTTTTTGTTTTTCATTCATAGTTATAAAGATAATGCACCATAAGAAATAGTTATCACGGAAAATAATATTAAACAGTATCAATTTTTGAAGAACTATACACAAATACAATATCTGGGGGCATGACATCACTGTGCAAGCTGCCTGAAGTTACTTTAGACCACAAATGCCATTATAAAATGTATCATTGTAAAGCAATGAATACAACTACAAATACAAATGAATGCAGTGTAACAAGGTCAACAAAATTTGGCAATCAACTAAATTAACTTGTTAGACTGTGTATGTGCAAAAAACAAATGTTTATCTGTAAAGGAAAATGGTGATTTAAAACCAGGGCTTAATTATAGTTAAGTTTTATTTTAGCGACCATTTTCTGGTTAATCAGCCTCTCTTGGCCTCTCTCTCTCTCTGCAGGGAAACCGTGGGAGAACCGGCGTGGTTGTTGCGGCGTACATGCATTACAGCAACATATCGGCCAGGTAAGAGATCAAACTTGACTTGCGAGCAGAGTTGTTGTTTCGGATCTGCTTGCGTTAGCTCATGTTTTCTGTATTGATGATGAGGCTGCATAGATGTACATCTTTGAGGTCATACAGACTCCTGTCCATGTTTTCTGTATTGATGATGAGGCTGCACCAATGCATATTTTTGAGGTCATACAGACTCCAGTCCATGTTTTCTGTATTGATGATGAGGCTACACAGATGCATATCTTTGAGGTCATACAGACTCCAGTCCATGTTTTCTGTATTGATGATGAGGCTACTTTGATGCACTTCTTTGAGATCATACTGACTCCAGTCCATGTTTTCTGTATTGATGATGAGGCTACTTTGATGCACATCCTTGAGGTCATACAGACTCCAGTCCATGTTTTCTGTATTGATGATGAGGCTACACAGATGCATGTCTTTGAGATCATACAGACTCCATGCAGTCCTCCCGTGGCTGACACGAGCATTGGGCACTGTTGGGAGAGAGCGGTGCACTCTGATCGAAAATGTCCATCGTTAAACTCTAATTAAGCAATTAGTCGCCTACACACAAGTTGTAATTGTGCTTGTAATTGGCATTTTTTAACTGCACAAAAGCATGTGCAAATTCTGAAGTGCTATTTAATGACTAAATGTGCGAGACTGAATGCTCTAAATTGGTTCTCCATCAGAGTTTGAATATTTATGTTAATAATAATGATAATGATGATGACCCATCCAAAGTTAAGTATCTGCCAGTCTGCCAGTTTATAAAACATGAGGAGAACTTAAATAGAGATGAAAGAGTGGGCACTAAGGAGCTGGTTTTCTCTCTCTGGTTGTAGTTCTGACCAGGTTCTCTCTCACTCTGGTTGTAATTCTGACCAGGTTATCTCTCTCTCTCTTTCTCTGATTGTAGTTCTGGCCAGGTTCTCTCTCTATGGTTATAGTTCTGACCAGGTTCTCTCTCTCTCTCTGGTTGTAGTTCTGACTAAGTTCTCTCTCTCTCTGGTTGTAGTTCTGACCAGATTATCTCTCTCTCTCTCTCTCTGGTTGTGGTTCTGACCAGGTTCTCTCTCTCTGGTTGTAGTGCTGACCAGGTTATCTCTCTCTCTATGGTTGTAGTTCTGACCAGGTTCTCTCTCTCTCTCTGGTTGTAGTTCTGACCAGGTTCTATTTCTCTCTGATTGTAGTTCTGACCAGGTTCTCTCTCTCTCTCTGGTTGTAGTTCTGACCAGGTTCTCTCTCTCTGGTTGTAGTTCTGACCAGGTTCTCTCTCTCTGGTTGTAGTTCTGACCAGGTTGTCTCTCTCTCTGACTATAGTGCTGACCAGGCCCTCGACAGGTTTGCCATGAAGAGGTTTTATGAAGACAAAGTACTTCCTGTGGGACAGCCGTCCCAGAGAAGGTCCGTTTCATACCACTTCCTGTTTGTCTGCCTTCCACCTTATTCTCTGATTTGTGAGTTTGACCCCGGGGTCAATGACAAAGGGGAAGGTTAGTTCTCCTCTGCTACCACGGCGACTGCATTGCTCTCTTCCATTTCTGCCTGTGGGTCAGTGCCCCTGTAATAACCTGGACAGGACCCGCGGTGCGCTTCTGTCTCTAATCTCCAAAGGAGCGCTAAATTCACTGATGGAGTCACACACGGCTTTGGAAGGTGAGAGATGTGGGTCTGTTTGCAGGGGTTTCTGTTGCTCTCACCAGAGTCTTGGGAGTAATAGCTGGTCCTGATCCTGTCATTGTATAACCACTCGTCTTTATCCACGGTAAATATGAGCTAATCTCTCTGTTATCTGAACCGTGCCATCTCCACAAACTATGCATAGAATCCATGGCAATGCAGACAACATTCTGCAGTGAGTGGCGTACTTTATTTATCTGAAAATGGCTTATTGTAATGGAACAAATAAGCACCATATTTTCCTGAAGCTAGAGTACAATCCAGCCAAAATCTAGGATGATAAAATTGGGATAAGTCGGCTTTGATGTCACCTCGGTTCTATAAATACACAGAGCTCCATCCAATCACAGAGTATGTTGGTAACAACCAAAAGAACAACAGCGACTGTGATGGGCCTGTAAGCACACAGAGGAGCACACTAGAGGTTCTTCAAAGAAGCTTTCGCAGAGAGTCTTTAGTTTTTGAGCAGAGTCACTAGCCCCTGTCTTTAGGAGAGTTTTTGATGGCCATGCGGCAGCCCATGGCCTCGAGGCTGCTATTTCCTGACTGAGATATAATTAGCCAGAAGCCAGTGCCCAGCAGACTGTGGTTATTATGGGAGGCAGGCATGTGTGACATTACCCTGGAGCGAGCTGAATGTCGCCGCTGCCAAACCAGTATCGAATGGGCCTCTCTCAAAATCCCTCTGCTCTGTGAAAAAAACCCCCAAAAAAACCTTTGAAAGGGCCCAGCGCTAGAACGCTCCCCTCCTTTCAGATTTTTTCCGTTTTGCATAATTCGATTTGGAAATCGAACCTTTCTGGTTATGCAGAGTGATGCCTGTTCTGCACCCACGAGACGGCCGACCTTATAGCAGATGAGCGCAATTCCTGCGAATACACTTTTACCAACAACCCAACCTTTTTCAAAGGGCCCGCCTTTTGCCTGGACGTTTTACGTAAACGGATCTCGACTGCTATTGGGCACCGTGTTTCGTAGACAAAGGAGGAGAGTCTTGATGGATTCTCTGTCAGCTTGGACCTCCGTCACCACGGAGGTCCAAGCTGAGGGAGAAGGCCAGCCGCTCAAGGTTTCACTCGGGGTGTTTGAGGCAAGCGCTCCAAAGCTTTCTGGGAAATTGAGGTGGTGGGACTGCAGCCAGAGGCGCATTAGGACTGCGGTCATTTCTGTTATGGGGGGCCCCAGGGTTCAAGAGCTAAATGTTTCCTATTTGTTGAGGAGGGAAATAAAAAGCAGAGTTTCCTTTTTTCACAGCGATGTGAGTGATTTTTAGTAACTGCACAACAATCTTTGTGACTCTTTACACTTGAATATAGTTCAATTAAATTTTATTTGTATAGCGCTTTTTACAGAGAACTGTCACAAAGACGCTGTACAAAGAAACAGAAGGAAAATTGGGCAAAAACCCCCAACCAGAAAAACGAGGTAAAAACTTGATGGTGGGAAGAAAACAGTGGCAAGAAATCTCGGAAGGAACCTGGCTAGAGAGGGGGAGCCCATCCTTCGCTGGCCGGCCCGGTTTAAACTAAAGGTGGAATATAGTCTCCCCTGGCAAGTACTGAAATGCTCTACAAATGTTAGCCTCTTTGTGCTTGAATTTTTTTTGTTTTCAAACAATAGGTGTCCAAATAGTGTGCCGTAAAAAAGGAGATTAGCTAACATTGCACAGGGTTCTGACCTAGTCTGTATGTGCACGCATGCACACACACACACACACACACACACACAAGCTACGCAGCTGTAGCCTATGCTCTCCTCATCTGTCAGCCAGTGGCTGGTTTACACACCTCAGTAGAGATGGTGCTAATTTGAGGAGTTATACGTATCTCACAGGCCTCTGCTCACCTGTAGGCACCTGGTAGGTGGTAAGATAATACTGATTCAGCAGTAAAAAAAACACCTAACTGGTACATGACATCACTCATTGTCTTGCTTTGTTAATGACATCACTCATTGACTTGTTTTGTTAATGACATCACTCCTTGTCTTGGTTTGTTTATGACATCATTCTGGCTCCTGAGGGGTGTACTATCAAGTGAGATTAAGTGGATAGCGAACTAAATTAAACTTCAACCCTGGGTTTTCTGTATCACGAAGCCGACTCACTTTTAATCACGGTATATTGCCACGGCAACTTATTCTGCACGGCTAACCTGCTCCAGGGCAGGTTATGTTCAGGATAACAGACTGAAACATAAAAAAGCACTGCCCTTTGACCAATCAACTCCTTGGCTTTGGAAAAAAGCGTCTCCATTCCAAAGGATTCCATAGAGATATGTGCGGATACTGAGGGAATCTCTGGGCGAGATTAGTGAGTTATTGAGTGCTTGAGAGACTTTTTTTAAATGAAAAAATGTTGATGTGATTGCTTCAGCAATATTTTAAACATGCTGTGTCAAGTTTAAAGTTTAGCAGCTCTAGAATGTAGTAGTACAGTTGTCACATTAGAAATAAACTGTATGACAATGTACCGAGAGTATAGATTTATTTGTTCCAAGTGGTGAGGTGAATAAGGTATTAACTAGCCTAACCTAATTTAACCTACATTTTTGTTTTTTTTTTGTTTTTTTTTGCAAAAGCTCCTTCCTGGCTTTGTTGGAGGCAACAGTGTTGTTTTTTGCTCATATGATTGTTTCATGTTCTTATCCGTCCATTATATCTGTCCGTAGCAGTATTTTTTACCCACAGGAGAGAAATACATTGCTCTAGTACAGCCCATGCTGCACCGCTATAGGCTCCTTGTTGCAGACACCGCCCCTTTTATGGGAATGCGCACGTACCTTGATTAATAAAGCCCGTGTTCACTTAGCAAGTTGATAACCATGTTTATAGTACCGGTTAAACCAGATTGCGGTGTTTAGGCTTTCTGAAGCCAGCTAATGCAAAGAAACCCTGTCTATGTTAAGCTTCCTTCATAGTATACCCCCCAGGTTTATTAATGACATAACGATGACTTAATAATAATAATAATAATAATGTCATAACCCTGCCTTGTAGTTTATCTGTCTTGCACGTTCTCTCTTTTTCATGATTTCTTTTTTCTTTGCAAACAAAGCTTGGGGAATTTATCGATCACTAAAAGGAACTCACCAAGCTGTTTTTGTAAAGAAAAAAAAAGAAGAAACAATAAAAATCAATGCTCAAAGTCAGAGTTAAGGACAAATGTTGATTGAATTCTGGCCTGTATCTCCAAGTCAAGTTTTTGTTTTCACCTTCTATGGTACATTAATTAAGGAAGTGGACACACCCACCATTTTCCATCTGTTTTCTTTAAAAGAACCAGAGAAGGAGACCAGGCTGGAAATAGCTCACATTAGCATAACAAACAATCTGTCAGTGAGAGTCACTGAAAACAAGCAGCCTTTACATACACTGCCTGGCCAAAAGAAAAGTTGCAGTTGCACCCGTCATGCATAGTGCCCACTGTACAAGCCTCTGAAGGTAGTGTTATGATCTGGGGTTGCTTCAATTGGTCAGGTCTAGGCTCAGCAACGTTATGCAGCAATAAAATTAAGTCAGCTGAGTACTTGAATGTACTGAATGACCAGGTTATCCCATCGATGGGCATAGTCCAGGACGACAATGCCAAGATTCATCAGGCTCAAATTGCGAAAGAGTGGTTCAGGGAGCATGTACACTTTAAATAATTATGGCTTCAACAAACTAATTGGGTTGTAACCTTACTGCTGATTTGTCATATTCATAATTATTTAATGAGACATAAAATCCTATTTAAAATCTCTTTTAACGTGACGTGCACAAAGTTAACACTTGCGTATTAAACACCTTTTTATGAAAAAAACTAATGGGCAGTCCTTACTGAAACAGGCCAATTTATTAATCATGTAATTTATGACCCTATAATTTATTGTTTATATACCATACAGTTATAAGTTTAAGGGTTGTTCCTAGTTCTATGTTCACAGACTGTGACTGATAGTACAAACGAGACTGACTGACTGTGGCTTGGATCAGAGTCAATGTTGTAACAGTAAATCACAGTCATCTTAGCAAACCATGATATGGACTTACAGATCCAGCAAACTCTTGTCAAGAAATAGAATTCAGTGATATGAGAGCAGTCCACCATACTGGTGTTGAAAGGCTTGATCATAAAGCTTGGCAAAAAAAATCACAATTATTTTATTTAAAGGGGCTATTTGTAACAAATTTACTGTACTAAATCATAAAATGACCATGATATGTCGTCAGAGATTAAGGAAACATGCTAAGTCGAAATACTGGCTTCTCCGACAACAATGCTACAGCCAGTATGTTCTCCTTTGAAATTTCCATTCCGGGTCGGAACGTCTATTTGTTTTGTCCTGTGTGATTCACTATTCTCAGAGTTGACTCCGCCCACTGCCCATTACGAACAACCAGATGTACTCCGGCACTCCGACAGCCGATTTACGAATGCCTAAGCTAAGTTCAACATCGTTTTCATTTAGCTAGCTAGCTAAAGATTTAAATATATATATATATATAGTTACTAGCTAAACATACCACTAACGTTAGCTTATATCTATGTGACCGTAAACATAGCCAGCCATATCTAGCTAACATTGACAGAGTTATAAAAAATCCACGAGCTGGTTTATAATTTGCAAACAATAAATAAATTGCAAACGTATAAATTAGCTGATCAACTTAGAGTGTAGGACTCATCGTCACTTGTCATTGTCAAAATAGAATAAGCTCGTCTCAAAATATAATGTTGCACTCGGCTCGTCTTGTGCCCGTGTTCGTTCAGTATCCTCAACCTGGCAACCTGCGTGAGCTTCGAGTCTGGTGAGGAGGGAACGGGCGGAGACAACTTTCTCCAATATTGTGAATATGGACTGCAGAACCCATTTTAAACGCTCGGTTTCAATGTTACATATAGCACCTTTAATTAATAAATTAAGTTTTTTTTTAAAAATAAATTTATTTTTTTAAATAAATTGTGCATAAAAGTCTGAGGATTATGCATATAAACTTAAGAGGCTTGAATATATTAGCTAGGCCTGATCCGTTGTGACCCTTCTTCCAGTTGTACTGCATCTGGAGAGGTAATGCCCTCACAGATACAATGCCAGTACCACCTGGAAATTTAACCTGCAACCTCTGGTCCCTGTGAATGCTGGTTTTCGTTCGAACCACAGTTGCAATCCCAGAACTATAACAAGCATTCAGATGTGCTTAATTAGGCGCGTTTCATGTTCAGCGGGATTATTTACCCTCTTAAGCCACATTATATCAGGAATAGCTGTGCATGCCATGAATAATAAAGGTCCCATGTTCACATTGTGCCTATTGGGTTATATAACAGTTACATAAAAAGAGGTCACAAAATGATTGAACTGATCTAAACAAAGACTGGAGGTTGCGGACCTCTGCTCTAGGTTACAAGCCCATTTCCTTATGCACTGACCCATAGTGTATAAATGCATAATGTCAGCCTGTTGACTAGCTGGACTAGCATTTCTGTCAGCCGGAGCCGGTTATTTTGTTGAATGATGTAAAAATGTCCCTCTGTCTGTCTGTGTGTACAGATATGTGCAGTACTTCAGTGGCCTGCTGTCAGGACACATCAAGATCAATAACAAGCCCCTGTTTCTGCACCACGTCATAATGCACGGCATCCCCAACTTTGAGTCCAAAGGAGGTGAGATGCTCTGTCTTTCTTTCTTTCTTCCTTTCTTTTTTTGTGCTCCTTTTCGACTGCTCCTTTTCGACTGCTTCGACTGCTCAGTCCAGTTTTAAACCCACCACATTGCTGCAACATTCACAGTCAATTCTGTTCAGGGGAGAGGAGAAAAGCAAATGTTCTCCTCCGTTGTGCCCGCAGTGGCCAATCACGGCCAGCCGAGCAGAGCCGGCCGCTTGCATAAACACACTATGCAATCCTTTAGGGCCACAACCTTCGCTGGACCACACAAGTATTAACACATTTTAATTGTACAGCATTCACCCCCACACCTAACTAGTGTTATTAATTTAATATGGTGTGTGAAGAGGAGAGAATATTTCAATAAGACTATGAGCGTTCATGAGAGGCCCCCCATTCTTGTTTAGGGCCACGAAAACCCTAGGGCCGGCTCTGATCGTGGGTATTCCGTATGAGACCTTGAGACGTGTCCACACACTGGCACAGCAGCCAGCCGCCTGTGTCTCACCTCTGTTACCAGCGGGCCACACGGCGGCCATTTTGTGGTGGAATGCTCACCGCGTCTGCCCCCCAGCCCCCCGCTCGGCGATCACAGCTCCTCGCGGCTGTTTGTTTTGGAAGCAGCCAGAGCTTTTGTGTGACTCCAGCCTGTTTCTTTAGCTTTAATCACTGTTGTTTTCCACCACCGTTTCTATCCAGGCTGCCGGCCCTTCCTGAAGATCTACCAGGCCATGCAGCCCGTCTACACATCTGGGATCTAGTAAGCAAGAACCCTTCCCTGTTTTTATTGCTCCCTGGTTCCCCTTTATTCACACTCTGCTGGCAGAGGGAGTGTCCTTACACACGGCCGTCCAATCACAAGGCTCCAACTCACCTCACAGTCTCTCTTTCCTCTGATACTTATAAACCAGTTTATTTCATACATTTATGGTACATTTAACAAAAATTCCATCACCCATCACATCAGGCTGCAATACGTTATATTTGCCAGAATGCTATTATTAGCAGTAGGTTGGCATTGGGGTTTAGGAGCCATCCTAATAAGCTATGCAGAAATGAGCAACCCCCTCATGATGAATTCCTATGTAGTTCCTGGGGTTCCGCGCTCATATGTGTGGATTGTGCATGCTGTCCTTGCGTGTGCTGTGCGTGCAGATGGAGCTTTGTCTCACGTGCGAAGAGAGGATAGAGAATGCAGGGCGTGGTGTCGTGGCTCTCTCACGCTCCCGCTGGGCCCATTGAACTGCTCCAAGCTTTAAGTCCACAGGAGGAATGTGAATCTGTCTTTTATTGTTTTCCATCTTCAGTCCACAAAGCACATTTCTCCCCTTCAGTGAAAAATTAAATAATCACGTCCACATAACACTGAAGATTAGAACAGGTACACGCCCTGCAGATCTGAGAGAGGAGACACGCCCTGCAGATCTGAGAGAGGGGACACGCCCTGCAGATCTGAGAGAGGGGACACGCCCTGCAGATCTGAGAGAGGGGACATGCCGTGTAGATCTGAGAGAGGGGACACGCCCTGCTGATTTGAGAGAGGGGACACGCCCTGCCGATTTGAGAGAGGGGACATGCCCTACAGATCTGAGAGAGGAGACACGTTCTGCAGATCTGAGAGAGGGGACACGCCCTGCAGATCTGATAGAGGAGACACGCCCTGTAGATCTGAGAGAGGGGACACACCCTGCAGATCTGAGAGCGGAGACATGCCCTATAGATCTGAGAGACGAGAAACACGCCCTGCAGATTGAGACACGCCCTGCAGATTTGAGAGAGGGGACACGCCCTGCAGATCTGAGAGAGGGGACACGCCCTGCAGATCTGAGAGAGGAGACATGCCCTGTAGTTCTGAGAGAAGGAACATGCCCTGCAGATCTGAGAGAGGGGACACGCCCTGCAGATCTGAGAGAGGAGACACGCCCTGTAGATCTGATAGAGGGGACACGCTCTGTAGATCTGAGAGAGGGGACACGCCCTGCAGATTTGCGAGCGGAGACATGCCCTGTAGATCTGAGAGAGGAGACACGCCCTGCAGATTGAGACCCACCCTGCAGATCTGAGAGAGGGGACATGCCCTGCAGATCTGAGAGCGAAGACATGCCCCTGTAGATCTGAGAGAGGAGATACGCCCTGCAGATTGAGACACGCTTTGCAGATCTGAGAGAGGGGACACGCCCTGCAGATCTGAGAGAGGAGACATGCCCTGCAGAACTGAGTGAGATACACACCCTGCAGATCTGATAGAGGAGACACACTCTGCAGATCTGATAGAGGAGACACGCCCTGCAGGTCTGAGAGAGGAGACATGCCCTGCAGATCTGAGTGAGATACACGCCCTGCAGATCTGAGAGAGGGGACACGCCCTGCAAATCTGCAAGAGAGAACACACTCTGCAGATCTGAGAGAGAACACTCACTGCAGATGTGATAGAGGAGACACACTCTGCAGATCTGAGAGAGGGGACACGCCCCTGCAGATCTGGGAGAGGAGACACGCCCTGCAGATTGAGACACGCCCTGCAGATCTGAGAGAGGAGACATGCCCTGCAGATCTGAGTGAGATACACACCCTGCCGATCTGATAGAGGAGACACGCCCTGCAGATCTGAGAGAGGGGACACGCCCTGCAGATCTGAGAGAGAGGGGACACGCCCTACAGATCTGCAAGAGAGAACGCACTCTGCAGATCTGAGAGAGAACACTCACTGCAGATGTGATAGAGGAGACACGCCTTGCATATATGAGAGAACACTCCCTGCAGAGAGGGAAGAGGCAGAGTGTGTGTGCATGTGTATGTGTGCATGTGCAGTGTGTAAATCCTTCATTAAGCTATTAGCCGCTGATTACCCCACCTGCAGGGGTATGTCAGCATAGGGCCCTGGAGGCTCTGGTGCCCCGCATGCTGTATCTGCCCCACAGTTCTGGGGGCATAAGCCCTGAAATTAAACAGCTCTTCTCTCTACCTCACGGGGCCAGTCCTACATCTGGACCCTTTGATCATTCACAGGCTCAAGCAGACACTAATACTATCACAGACATAAGCCTGTACATAATCAAAGATTCCTGCTATGGTTTGGTGCCAGACAGTAAGCACATAACATTAAGCTTTAGACGGGCCTGAACAGATTGGGACGTGCACATCCTCTGGCGTATGAAACGTGTAACATGACCACCATGCAACATGTCTCCTCTCTACAGCAATGTCCAAGGAGACAGTCAAACCAGCATCTGCATCACCATCGAGCCAGGCCTGCTCCTGAAGGGAGACATTTTGGTAAGAGCCTCTATGCAATGTCACACAGCTAATAATAATAATAATGTATTAATGTGTTTCCAAAATATTAACAATGAAGTTACCTATAAATGTTGTCAGTTCCTGGAAAGAAAGGTGGTATTTTAAAGTGAAAGTTAAAATGATGGGCAGGTGGGGGGGTTGTTAGAGAGACACTGTGATTGGGCCGAATGGGGGTTGAGAGACGCTGTGATTGGGCCAAATGGGGGGTTGAGAGAGAGACGCTGTGATTGCGCCAAATGGGGTTGAGAGACGCTGTGATTGGGCCAAATGGGGGTTGTCAGAGAGATGCTGTGATTGGGCCAAAATGGGTGTTGTCAGAGAGACTCTGTGATTGGGTCAAATTGGGGTTGTCAGAGTAACGCTGTGATTGGGCCAAATGAGGGTTGTCAGAGAGACGCTGTGATTGGGTCAAATGGGGGTTGTCAGAGAGACGCTGTGATTGGGTCAAATGGGGTTGAGAGACGCTGTGATTGAGCCAAATGGGGGGTTGTCAGAGCGACGCTGTAATTGGGCCAAATGGGGGTTGTCAGAGAGACGCTGTGATTGGGCCAAATGGGGTTGAGAGACACTGTGATTGGGCCAAATAGGTGTTGAGGAGAGAGAGAGACGCTGTGATTGGGCCAAATGGGGTTGAGAGACGCTGTGATTGGGCCAAATGGGGGTTGTCAGAGAGATGCTGTGATTGAGCCAAATGGGGGTTGTCAGAGAGACGCTGTGATTGGGCCAAATGGGGGTTGTCAGAGAGACGCTGTGATTGGGCCAAATGGGGGTTGAAAGATGCTGTGATTGGGCAAATGGGGGTTTTCAGAGAGATGCTGTGATTGGGCCAAATGGGGGTTGTCAATTGGGGGGGTAGTCAGAGAGACGTGGTGATTGGGCCAAATGGGGGTTGAGAGACGCTGTGATTGGGCCAAATGGGGGGTTGTCAGAGAGATGCTGTGATTGGGCCAAATGGGTGTTGTCAGAGAGAAGCTGTGATTGGGTCAAATCGGGGTTGTCAGAGTAACGCTGTGATTGGGCCAAATGAGGTTTGTCAGAGAGACGCTCTGATTAGGTCAAATGGGTGTTGTCAGAGAGACGCTGTGATTGGGCCGAATGAGGTTGAGGGACGCTGTGATTGGGCCTAATGGGGGTTGTCAGCGAGACGCTGTGATTGGGGCCAAATGGGGGTTGTCAGAGAGATGCGGTGATTGGGCCAAATGGGGTTGAGAGACGCTGTGATTGGGCCAAATTGGGGTTGTCAGAGAGATGCTGTGATTGGGCCAAATTGAGGGTAGTCAGAGAGACGCTGTGATTGGGCCAAATGGGGGTTGTCAGAGAGAGATGCTGCGATTGGGCCAAATGAGGGTTGTCAGAGAGACGCTGTGATTGGGCCAAATGCGGTTGAGAGATGCTGTGATTGGGCCAAATGGGGGTTGTCAGAGAGACGCTGTGATTGGGCCATATGGGGGTTGTCAGAGAGACGCTGTGATTGGGCCAAATGGGGTTGAGAGACGCTGTGATTGGGCCAAATGGGGGTTGAGAGAGAGATACTGTGATTGGGCCAATGGGGTTGAGAGACGCTGTGATTGGGCCAAATGGGGGTTGTCAGAGAGATGCTGTGATTGGGCCAAATGGGTGTTGTCAGAGAGATTCTGTGATTGGCTCAAATCAGGGTTGTCAGAGTAACGCTGTGATTGGGCCAAATGAGGGTTGTCAGAGAGACGCTGTGATTGGGTCAAATCGGGGTTGTCAGAGTAACGCTGTGATTGGGCCATATTAGGGTTGTCAGAGAGACGCTGTGATTGGGTCAAATGGCGGTTGTCAGAGAGACGCTGTGATTGGGCCAAATGGGGGTTGTCAGAGAGACGCTGTGATTGGGCCAAATTGGGGTTGTCAGAGAGACACTGTGATTGGGCCAAATGTTGTTGAGAGACACTGTGATTGGGTCAAATGGGTGTTGAGAGAGAGAGACGCTGTGATTGGGCCAAATGGGGTTGAGAGACGCTGTGATTGGGCCAAATGGGGGGTTGTCAGAGAGATGCTGTGATTGGGTCAAATGGGGGTTGAGAGATGCTGTGATTGGGCAAATGGGGGGTTGTCAGAGAGATGCTGTGATTGGGCCAAATGGGGCTTGTCAGAGAGACGCTGTGATTGGGCCAAATGGGGGTTGAGAGATGCTGTGATTGGGCAAATGGGGGTTGTCAGAGAGATGCTGTGATTGGGCCAAATGGGGGTTGTCAGAGAGACGCTGTGATTGGGTCAATTGAGGGTAGCCAGAGAGACGCTGTGATTGGGCCAAATGCGGTTTGAGAGATGCTGTGATTGGGCCAAATGGGGGTTGTCAGAGAGGACGCTGTGATTGGGCCATATGGGGGTTGTCAGAGAGACGCTGTGATTGGGCCAAATGGGGTTGAGAGACGCTGTGATTGGGCCAAATGGGGGTTGAGAGAGAGACACTGTGATTGGGCCAAATGGGGTTGAGAGACGCTGTGATTGGGCCAAATGGGGGTTGTCAGAGAGATTCTGTGATTGGCTCAAATCAGGGTTGTCAGAGTAACGCTGTGATTGGGCCAAATGAGGGTTGTCAGAGAGACGCTGTGATTGAGTCAAATCGGGGTTGTCAGAGTAACGCTGTGATTGGGCCATATTAGGGTTGTCAGGGAGACGCTGTGATTGGGTCAAATGGCGGTTGTCAGAGAGACGCTGTGATTGGGCCAAATGGGGGTTGTCAGAGAGACGCTGTGATTGGGCCAAATTGGGGTTGTCAGAGAGACACTGTGATTGGGCCAAATGTTGTTGAGAGACACTGTGATTGGGTGAAATGGGTGTTGAGAGAGAGAGACGCTGTGATTGTGCCAAATGGGGTTGAGAGACGCTGTGATTGGGCCAAATGGGGGGTTGTCAGAGAGATGCTGTGATTGGGTCAAATGGGGGGTTGAGAGATGCTGTGATTGGGCAAATGGGGGTTGTCAGAGAGATGCTGTGATTGGGCCAAATGGGGCTTGTCAGAGAGACGCTGTGATTGGGCCAAATGGGGGTTGAGAGATGCTGTGATTGGGCAAATGGGGGTTGTCAGAGAGATGCTGTGATTGGGCCAAATGAGGGTTGTCAGAGAGACGCTGTGATTGGGTCAATTGAGGGTAGCCAGAGAGACCCTGTGATTGGGCCAAATGAGGTTGAGAGGCACTGTGATTGGGCCAAATGGGGTTGAGAGACGCTGTGATTGGGCCAAATGGGGGTTGTCAGAGAGATGCTGTGATTGGGCCAATTGGGGGTTGTCAGAGAGATGCTCTGCAAATGGGGGTTGTCAGAGAGATGCTGTGATTGGGCCAAATGGGGGTTGTCAGAGAGACGCTGTGATTGTTGTCAGAGAGAAGCTGTGATTGGGTCAAATCGGGGTTGTCAGAGTAACGCTCTGATTGGGCCAAATGAGGGTTGTCAGAGAGACGCTGTGATTGGGTCAAATGGGGGTTGTCAGAGAGACACTGTGATTGGGTCAAATTGGTGTTGTCAGAGAGACACTGTGATTGGGCCGAATGAGGTTGAGGGACGCTGTGATTGGGCCAAATGGGGGTTGTCAGAGAGACGCTGTGATTGGGGCGAATGGGGTTGAGAGACGCTGTGATTGGGCCAAATGGGGTTGTCAGAGAGATGCTGTGATTGGGCCAAATGGGGGTTGAGAGATGCTCTGATTGGGCAAATGGGGGTTGTCAGAGAGATGCTGTGATTGGGCCAAATGGGGGTTTTCAGAGAGACGCTGTGATTGGGTCAATTGGGGGTAGTCAGAGAGACGCTGTGATTGCGCCAAATGGGGGTTTTCAGATAGACGCTGTGATTGGGCCAAATGGGGGTTGTCCGAGAGACGCTGTGATTGAGCCAAATGAGGTTGAGAGGCACTGTGATTGGGCCAAATGGGGTTGAGAGACGCTGTGATTTGGCCAAATGGGGGTTGTCAGAGAGTCGCTGTGATTGGGCCAAATGGGGGTTCTCAGAGAGACGCTGTGATTGGGCCAAATGGGGGTTGTCAGAGAGATGCTGTGATTGGGCAAAATGGGGGTTGTCAGAGAGACGCTGTGATTGGGCCAAATGGGGTTGAGAGACGCTGTGATTGGGCCAAATGGGGGTTGTCAGAGAGACGCTGTGATTGGGTCAATTGGGGGTAGTCAGAGAGACGCTGTGATTGGGTCAATTGGGGGTAGTCAGAGAGACGCTGTGATTGCGCCAAATGGGGGTTTTCAGAGAGACGCTGTGATTGGGCCAAATGGGGGTTGTCCGAGAGACGCTGTGATTGAGCCAAATGAGGTTGAGAGGCACTGTGATTGGGCCAAATGGGGTTGAGAGACGCTGTGATTTGGCCAAATGGGGGTTGTCAGAGAGTCGCTGTGATTGGGCCAAATGGGGGTTCTCAGAGAGACGCTGTGATTGGGCCAAATGGGGGTTGTCAGAGAGATGCTGTGATTGGGCAAAATGGGGGTTGTCAGAGAGACGCTGTGATTGGGCCAAATGGGGTTGAGAGACGCTGTGATTGGGCCAAATGGGGGTTGTCAGAGAGACGCTGTGATTGGGTCAATTGGGGGTAGTCAGAGAGACGCTGTGATTGGGCCAAATGGGGGTTGTCAGAGAGACGTTGTGATTGGGCCAAATGGGGGTTGTCCGAGAGACGCTGTGATTGAGCCGAATGAGGTTGAGAGGCACTGTGATTGGGCCAAATGGGGTTGAGAGACGCTGTGATTTGGCCAATTGGGGGTTGTCCGAGGGTCGCTGTGATTGGGCCAAATGGGGGTTGTCAGAGAGACGTTGTGATTGGGCCAAATGGGGTTGAGAGACGCTGTGATTGGGCCAAATGCGGTTGAGAGACGCTGTGATTGGGCCGATGACAACAAAATGACAACAATTAATTGCACAATATTCAGCATGTAAATTATTTCCAGCTATCGAGAGGAAATGTTAATTGTGAAAAATATACGCATTGGAAAAGGTGCTCCCGTGATGTACAGTCCTTCTGCAGTGTGTTTTGCATTACAATGCGTTGCTGTCTCCCCCCCCATCCTGGCTGAGATGTGAGTCTCAGTGGTCATACGTCTTTGCCGTGGCATCTGAGGGGAGGAGACTTTAAAAGCTGGTTTTCCCAGAGGTCTTTTTGTTTTGAGTAAATGGATGGATCAGGCAAACCACAGCTTTCACTTACACAATGTTAGAGCCATAATGGATGGTGCTAAAAGCTTTGTACAAAAGCCAACCTGCCCGAGAGTCACACTTCTGCATGTAAAAGTTTTTATAACAGAAGAGAAGAGGAGAGGGAGGGTAAGCTTTTCTGGGGGCACCTCAGTTTTTCTCACCTCTTCAGTTAACCGCTCCTCGTCAATACCTGAACATGAGTGCCGTTCTGCTGAAAGGATTCTAAAAATGTCCAAAATGGCCCTGTCTTGTGTGGACTTCCCTCCGCCGTTCTTTTTGGCATCCCCCCCAAGTCAGAGGGCCTTGATTTACTAATACCAATTGCGTGTGCAAAACCTTTTAGCACACGCAAAACCAATAAAATGACAGATGATTGGTCGTGGTATTTGTTTTGCAAAAATCATTGGTTGTGTTATTAGTTTTGCATCTGCTAAAAGGTTTTGCACACGCTAAAGATCTTAATAAATCAGGCCCATAGGCGTTTACTAATGAGCCATTTTTGCAAATGTTCTTGTCCAGAGCGACTTACGCAGATTCCATTCTTTTTACATAAAATCCATTTATACAGCTGGATATTTTACTGAGGCAATTGAGGTTATACGTTTATCAAGAGTACAACTGCAGCACTCCAGCTGGGCTTTGACCCCACAACCTTTGAGTTACGAGCACAGTTCCCAAGTCAAACTGCTGCCCTGGCACACGCACGCATGCACGCACGCACGCACGCACGCACGCGCACACACGCACACACACGCACACACACGCACACACACGCACACAAAAAAATACGCCAAAATAAAATAAATGAAGCTGAGTGCCTCTCATTGTGGTAACACCACTCCAGTGTGCCTACCCACATTTGGTCCAACCACAGGAAGTTAGGTTTTTTTATGCCCTTCCTCAATTAGATGTAGTTTATTATGCTTTGGTCTCCATGAATAGGAAAACCTGCATATCCTTTGCGTCCATCTTCCCTCAAGTAGATCTCTTAAGTATAGTTTCCCCAGGCCAGAGAATTAAGGCTTGCGTCCTTGGCACGGGTCCTTGTAAAGCTTTCTCGCTGTCTATTAAGATAAACTGCAGCGGTGGATCGCCAGGCAGATACCAACACGGCTAAGATGCTCAGGAGCAGCCAGCGGCCTCATCAGGCCTCATTTCTGCAGCGGGAAGGGAACACTGTGCTCAAGAGGAAATCGCAGAGTGGCGGGTCTGTTTACCGCCATCTAGGAGGCGGTAAACAGTGTGAGCCTCCTGGCCTGCCATTTGCCTAGTAACAATTTTATTGGGCTGGAGAAGGGTTTGGTACCTGTTAAAAGGAGGCCCAAATAATAGGAATGGAACCCTTGTCCAAAACATGTGAGCAGCAGGGGAAAGATTTCCTGCACAGACATTTACTTCTGGATACTGGCTGAATAATGGTGCCTCTGTTGGACAGTCAGGTCCACATGTTTCAGCCACACTGTGTACTGTTAAGAAAGTGGGGAGTCTGGGGTCTCTCCACAGCAAGCACACACAGTGAATTGTGCTGGTTTCCTGGTTTGGCTTTCTCATGTGAGTGCAGTTTTGCCATTGACTCAGTTCCATTTCTCCTCATTGGATTTACTTTAATGGCAAAATTCACCCAATAAATTAAAAAATGTTGTTCCTTTTTACAGACAATAATATAAATGCATATATGTGATGTAATGCCCCATTTAAAAAGATAGTACTCCTTCATGTTTTACAAATTACTCCTGATGACAGAACTTGGAAGGGCTCTGCTCCTTTTTAATACGAAAATAATAGGAATGGAACCCTTGTCCAAAACACATGAGCAGCAGTCCTGTACGGACATTTACTTCTGGAAATATTTAAAAAGTATATGCACATTAGTATTCATGCTCTCAGCAACTTCTCACAATCTTTTGCGATTTCAAAGTCAATCACATATACAGGTACGCATCAGTCGTATCAACCAATTAAGTCGGCATATGAACCAATGTGTCTGTTTTTTAAACTTAAGTGTATGCAGCCATTTCCATGTTTCCCTTCCTCAAGCTCCCATAGTCCAATGCAGTGTTGGTTAAAGGCTTAATGGGAATTGTATTACCACGCCAAAATTGGAAGTCTTGTTTTGCAGGCTACAACAGATTTTTTTTTGTTTGTTTTATTTAGAGCTTATGAAAATTGAAGCTATATTTGGTATTAATTATTATAGCAATAAATATAGTTAACAGCTTATTCATTAACCCCTTCGCACAGATGGTAAATTTGGTATCACCTATTTAGGGGGTGCTCCGTTTAAGGCTTAATAACTCCAGGTGTGAGCATCAGAGAAACTTGGCAAATGGCTTAAATTAAACAAGAGTTTTACCATTTACAATACAAACTTTGTTTCTTTATTGTCATAATTTAAGTCAAAATAACAAATGTAAAGGAACTTTGGAAAAATGTTAATTTCTTTAGTTTTGCAATGAAATACAGAGAGCTTCATATGTGAAACAGTTAAATCTATACATTTCCTGGATCATAAACTCTGTGACCACAAGTGTGCAAAATCTGAGGATGATATGCAGAACTACTAAAAATCTATGATGCAAAATATAGGCAGTGTACCCTGTTGTCCATTAGTGTCTCAAAATCTATCCAAATCTATTCACTCTTGTACCTCAATAAAACACCTCTTTTTCATGTACACTACAGAATGTATTATTTTGCCCTGTGTTCACATTTTTCTGTAGTTTTTTATTTTTAAAAATGTTCCTCATAATGACTCCAAGGAACATTTTACATTCATCTAGCAAAGTGGTCCCCAACCCTGTCCCTGGAGATCTACCGTCCTGTAGGTTTTCATTCCAACCCTAACAAAGCACACCTCAATTCAACAGCTAGAGATCTACCGTCCTGTAGGCTTTCACTCCAACCCTAACAAAGCACACCTCATTCAACAGCTAGAGATCTAGTTGAGCTGCTAAATTAGTAGAATCATGTGTGTCAATTAGGGTTGAAATGAAAACCTACAGGACGGTAGATCTCCAGGAACTGGGTTGGGGAGCGCTGATCTAGCACATATCAGCGCACAGTAAATTGGAATTAGTATTTTCCATGCCTTAAGTGACAAGTATAGCCGAGGAAGATACAAAGCCTAAAGCCTATATTATGTACGATAACACTACAATAAAATTATATTCCACCAACAGGAAAATGCTGCCAAATGTTATAGCTTCAATGAAAGTCGGTGCATCCCCATTGGAGAGGTGTTACCACAAACAGAAAACATGACTGAGCAATGGATGTTTACACTACAATGTGTGAAATGCAGTCAAAATGTGAAAATAACCATATCTAACATAGCCTACTGGAAAAGACAGTGATTGAGTGGAAAAATGAACATACATATGTAGCCAGCGAGAAGAACTGCGAATTACAAGCAATACTTTTTTCATATCGCGGAAGAAAAATTCCCGACAGCGAATGCGTTTTCTGTAGCTGTTTGCGTCATAGTACATTGACTAGATTAAAAATTCAGTTACGCTGGGCTGCAAATAATTGTTGAAAGCATCCCAGAAAAAAATATAAACACAGTTGAAAAGGATATAGTGTCCTCTATCAGATAAAACAGCTGGAATCACGTGAAATACTTCAGAGCTGCAGGTACAGTATATGGGGTGTTGCGAGCAGACGTTCAGTGTAATAACAAGCTAAACTGGTGTGTATTTTTGAAACAGATTGTCCAAGACAATAAGTGACCACTGAATTTTGAAAGGGACATCTCTATGCTTAAAACCAATGGGAGGATTGTATACTTATTTCATATTTAGTAGCAGATATTTATAGTAGAATGACGTGGCATATGACACAATAATTGGCATACGATCAGGCTATTGGGTTTATCTTGTTGCTATGACGGAATCTCCCTCTGCCCTACAGCTCAAGTGTTACCACAAGCGCTTTCGCAGCCCCACGCGGGACGTGATATTCCGTGTGCAGTTCCACACCTGCGCCGTGCACGACCTGGGCATCGTCTTTGGCAAGGCCGAGCTCGACGAGACCTTCAAAGGTAAAACCGGCTCTTCACCTGCATGTACGATGGAACCTCTCCTCTCATCTCCCCTACTGCTCAAACAGAGCATGCATAAACCCTCACACACATGGCTATACTGCAGTATACTGTGAACAAGATGGATGTTTTAGACAATATAATTATAAAATATTAAACACCAATGTGTTGGTGTAAAAATATATTGCAATATCTGACAGTGGCAGTAATTTGTCCATATATTGTGAAGCTACTGCAATATCTACAGTATATGCCGCAATATAACGTAATTTCCCTGAGGGTTGTCACCGTGGTATTCCCTTGCCTATAAAACCTCAAACGTGAAACATATGTGTCAGTTGGGTGAGAATTTTATTTGTTGCCATTGTCTCATCATAGATGAAAGATTTCCAGAGTACGGGAAGGTGGAGTTCGTCTTCTCCTTTGGACCAGAGAAAATCCATGGTAAGCCTTGTTCAGGTCGACATAGTGAGGATGTGAAAAACATTGCTCTGATTCAGTCTAACACAGCCCAGATAAAGGTCATTTGGGTGTGTCTTACCTGCCCTGTAGAGACCGTCTCACTGGCTGTGGACAGACCTTTCTGAGCCAGCTGTATGTGTGTGTGTGTGTTTCCCAGGAATGGACCACCTGGAGAACGGCCCCAGCGTATCCGTTGACTACAACACCCAGGACCCACTCATTCGCTGGGAATCCTACGAGAACTTCAACCAGCGCTGCGAGGACACTGCAGAGGGTACGGGCCTGCTCATGTATCGCTGTGTGTGGGTGTGTGTGCATGTATGTGTGTGAGAACCTGCATTTGTGATGCTGTTTGGGGTCCTGGCTTTATGAAAAGATTTGAGCCACTATAGGTTTTAATGGGTCAATGGGTTACTGCAGTATCACTTTGTGTTAATTATCTACTGAGGAAGACACTAATTGCTATAATAATGATATATGATGATATAAATGGCTCATGCTACTGCTAAGTCAGTAATAAATCAGCCAAGAACATGCTAATCTGCAGGACCTGCGATCAGTAGATTCCTCAGACTAGTGGCAAAACACATCGAGTCTGCAGGAAAGAGCCGTAATGGAGGCCAGGGTGGAGGGTAGAGAGCTCTATCTGTGTCCATGCTGTTTCTTACTCTGTCTGTCTCTTTCACTCACTCATTCACTCAGTCACTCACTCATTCACACACTCACATTCTCATTCACTCAATCACTGTTTCTCTCACTCCCTCACTCACACACATTCCACATTCCGCCTGATCACCTCTCTCTCTCTCTCTCATGCCATATGATGTGGCACACTGCAGTCCAGCCTAGTGGAGCTGTTTATGTCTGCGATGAGCTGGTGTGTGCTATTACTGAATGGTGGTGTCAGGGGTGCGTGAAAGGGAGTGATTCAATCAGAGGTTTAATGAAGTTTAGAGAGCCGTGTTCACACCCTGCTTCAGTCCCTCACATCGGAGAGGTCAAACGCACTTTGGAGCTCTTCCAGGAGTGTTACATCATCCAAACGGTCTAAACATGCTGGTCTTCTGCACAATTTCATACCTGTGCTCACCGATCGACAGACCCTCAGTTCTGCTGTTCATAAAAGTTTGTCCTTTTGTAGACATGTAGAAAATCTAAATATGTGTGAAGACATGCATTTGTCTTCTAACATGGTTGATGGTTTTCAAACTTTGGAATGTTTGGGAACCAGTGTTTGGAACCCGTAATATCCATTATAATGCGGAGCTGGAGTGTTTGTTGTTTTTAGGAATGTTATAGACTCTGGCACGGTAGCGGCTGGCATGTGTGAGATGGCGTCTGCAATTTGCAGGGTTCAGAAAGGGGTGTCTGGGGTGGTGGGTCTCAGAGAAAACAGATCATGCTGGGAGCTGGTCAGAGAGGTTTTTGATTAATTGAGGGGTTTTCTGATTAATTGAGGGGTTTTCTGATTAATTGGGTGTTTCCACTCAGTGGTGCTCTTAATAGAGTCCTCAACTCCCAAAACCCTCAATTGTTTCACACCAATTATCCAACTGTTACCCACTCCTTTCCTGCCTTTAAGACCTGCTACACTGAAACAAAGAAGTGTTATCACCAAAAGAGCATGAGGACATTGCTGTTGTTATTAGAGGAGTCAGAGTCAGGGTTAGCAGTATTGTACTAAGGTCATCAACATACCTTTTCACCGTTGTGTTTTCTTTTATCAATGTATTATCCGCCATAGTTAGTTTGTGCTTTAAAACGATTCATTTTGGTGTGGTTCCGAAAATGAATGGGAGTGAATGGGGACCCTGACAACCGGGACTACCGGGGATGCCGTTAATGGTCAGCAGGGACAGCTGATGTTGCTAGTATTCACGTTATGCAAATATAATGGGGTAGGCTCTACAAAATTTCTTATGTCACACGAAGGTGAAATATCCCTTTCAGTTGTGCCTTTTTTATAATTTGATACTGTGTAGGGCAGTTAATTGTTGCTCTATGTTCTTAAAATCTGAATGTGTGGCAGAAGATGTGTTTCTGTCTTGTTGTTTTGAGGTTTATAGTTGGAGAGGACTGAACTCTGATGAGCTATACGGTCACAAGACAAGACAGTAAGTTCTTGGACTGCACATGTGCCCACTCCATCCAGAGTAACACACTCACTAAGATAATAAGGGGGTATAAGACTCTGGTTTTGGGCTGTGCTGACAGCGAGAAGGTCATTTTTCCTACCCTGTGAACGGCTCTAAAGATAGCAGATTGGCCACTGTCCTAAACTCTGTTTTGTGGAAGTGTGGGTGGGTGTGGAAAAGCAGGGAACCGACGTGTGTGGCAGAGACATAAATGTTAGTCTCCTGACGTGTCCTCGGGACGGAGTGGTTCGGGTATCTGCGTTACGTAAACGCGGGCGTGGCACCCCGCCTGTGTGCCAGTCCCTCGCCATTCATGGCCCCCAGAGACGTCAAAATCCACGCGCTCAATAGTAAATGCGTCCTGCCGCATGGTGACCGCAGCTCCATCACCCAACACTCTGCCTGCGGCCTCCCTCCGATCCGCCCTCTTTGGGCTGTCCCATCACAGTCCCCCGCCTTTACATTTGGGCACGTCAGTCGCTCAGCGACCAGAGTTCTGCGCTATGTAAAGGCCTGCAGTGTTGACTTATGCTCAGTATTTTTTGTTTTGATGGAATGACAAACCTTGCCCTAATGCTCTGATGTCTGTCATTGTTGAATCTGTCAGGGTTGTTTGAGTTCAGGCAGGACGAGATTATTGTTTGGTGCTTGCTAATTGCTAATGATCGACTGCTGTTAACAGTCTACACATCAACACGTACACAGGCAATATGAGATGAGTTATACAGTGCAGTGCATAAGTATTTGGACAGTGATACAATTTTCATTGTTTTGGCTCTGTACTCCAGCACATTGGATTTGAATTGAAACATATGAATATGAGGTTAAAGTGCAGACTGTCAGCTTTAATTGGATGGTGTTTACATCCATATTGCTTGATCCGTGTAGCAATTTTATCCCTTTTTATACATAGTCCCCCCATTTTAGGGGAGCACAGTAATTTGACAAATTAACATAATCTGAAAATCCATGGTATTCAATGACTGCCTGAAGTGTGCGACCCATAGACCTCACCAGACGCTGGGTGTGTTCTCTGGTGATGCTCTGCCAGGCCTGTACGGCAGCCTGCTTGTTCCTTCAGGTCCTGTTTGTTTCGGGGGCTTCCTGCCTTCAGGCTTGTCTTCAGCAAGTGAAACGCATGTTCAGTTGGATTGAGGGTGATTGACTTGGTCAGACAAGAACATTCCCCTTTTTGGCTCAGAAAATCTCCTTGGTTGCTTCAGAGGGTATGTTTGGGGGTCGTTGTCCTGCTGCAAGCTGAAGTGATATCCAATGAGTTTTGAGGCATTTGTTGTATCTGAGCAGATAAGATGTTTCTGCACACTTCAGAATTCACAATAAGACTACTCAGCATGTTTCAAAGATGAGGGGGTGCTTTTGTATCTGTCCATAACACTATTCTAGAACTGTATGTTTTTTTATGTACTTTTTAGAAACCTCTTTATCCTGGCTGTTCTTGAGGCTTACCAGTGGTTTGCATCTTGTGGTGAACCCTCTGAGGTTATGCTGGTGTAGTCTTCTCTTTATGGTAGTCTTTGACACTTTTATGCCTACATCCTGGAGAGTGTTTCTTGATCTTTTCGACAGTTGAAAAAGGGTTTTTCTACAAACCCCAATTCCAAAAAAGTTGGGACAGTATGTAAAATGCACGTAAAAGCATAAAGCAGTGATTTCTAAATGATCTTTTACATAGTGTGAGCACCATAATTCATTTAACAGTGACACATGTTTTGTTATTTTTGTTCTGTACTCTAGCACTTTGAGTTTGAAAGGATACAATGACAATGAGGTTGAAGTGCAGACTGTCAGATTTAATTTGAGGGTATTTTCATCCATATCGGATGGACCGTTTATACATTATATATATAATTATATAACCCCCCCCCCCCCCTCAAAAAATATTGTACAGTTTAACATAATGTAGAATAAAGTAATGATTTTTAATATTTGGTCGCATATCCTTTGCATGCCATGACTTCCTGATGTCTGTGACCCAACAACATAAAAAGACTTTTGATTTCTTATTTTCTGGTACTCTTACAGCTAAATCTAGTCCCACCCCTCAATTCCTATTGAGATCCATTCAAATGCAGAGAGGTTATAGTATTGTGTGTAAGATTACCCGAAAATAAGATATAAGAGTCTTTTGATATCCTTTTATACCCAGTCATGATAGCATCACCTGTTTACCTGTGGAATGTTTTTTGCCACTGTCCCAAATTTTTTGGAACGTGTTGCAGGCATAAAATTCAGAATTAGCATATATTTACAAAAATCAATAATGTTGATAAGGTAAAACATTAAATATATTTTCTTTGTACTGTTTTCAATAAAATTTATGTAAAAGAGAATTTACAAATAACTGCTTTCTGCTTTCATCTGCATTTTACATACTGTCCCAACGTTTTTGGAATTGGGGCTTGTACGTAATTATCAGTATTCTTTGGGCACCCACTGCAGTGGTCTTCTGTTGTCGACCAGGTCGTTTGCTTCCTAACAATATATCAAACAGTCCATTTTGACACACCTTGGGCCCTATCTTACACCCGGCCCAAAGCGGCGCTAACCCAAACGCAAGTGTCTTTGCTATCTTACACCCGGCGCTAGGTTCATTATAACGCCTTACGCTTACGTCCTTTAACTAGCATGTATTCTTGCACCCATTACAAGTGAACTGGGCGTGTTGGTCTTAAGATGAGGAGTGGCCAGGATTCTTTTTGGCATATTGCTATCTTGAGCCAGCAGAAAGCGCTTGCGCTAGAACCACCACAAACCTGGTCTAAAGTCATGTCGCAGTTGTTTACATGTTATTTTAACGGCGCATATAAGTGCGTCTACATAGGCGTGTGCACAACGCACGTACCCTCTTGTCTGTTACACACAGGGGCGCGCACAAGCATGACTAAAATATCTAGATCACAATGTGAAATATTATTATTGTGTAGGCTATATCAAAAATGCATAATAATAAAAGGTTCCATAGGTCCACATACCTTTCCCTCGGCGAAGGGAAACGATGCCACATTACATTGCTCTCAGCCCACTCCATCAACATCCAGGCGATGTGCGATGGTACGGGACAATAGCTATCCATTAAAAAGGAGCTGATAACACCTATATCAATCCTAATGCGCGAATTGTCATTTACACCTGATGCGTGAATTGTCATTCAATGGAAAACTTGCGCACTGCAATAGACGGACTTTTGAGTTCTGAAAATGCGCTTCAGACGTCATTACAATACAGCTCTGTTTATCTAGGAATACAGCCTGTAAGTAAATAGAATGGTTTGTGACTGATTGACTGAAAAACTTATTGTTTTTCAAATAGCCTAGGCTACAGCGGATTCGCTGTGCATACGTAAGGTTTTTTCGATAGCCTATGGTTAAAAAACGGAGATAAATGTCATCATGTTAACTGAATTGTAACCTTAGCTATTCTTCGTCCTTCATATTTTTTTAATTACAGTGACAAGGTTTCCATACCCTCAGCTTATTAAAACCCCGCTGATTTCACCTGTTATTCCATAACTGAACAAAAGATTTTAAAGAGAACTAAGCGGCTAATTAGAAACAAAATTTGCAGCACATTACAAAATTAATTGACAAATAATTGTAATGCCATTATCTGCATGTGCGCTTTACAGGAGCAGGTCTGTTTCCTCTGCTGTAAATCGCACTTTTCACGGTCTTCCTGGGTAAGTGGATCGTTTTAAAGCATTACGCTACCAGTAAAACAGGTTTAATTGATTGATTGACTTTATTCATGGATATGGGGAGACAAAGAAAGATCCACGGGATGACATGTAAAAGTGTAAAACATGGTCCCTGATGTCATAAAAACAGTACAGACAGTAACACATAACATAGAATCATCTAAAAAACCTGTAGCAAGAAACCCCAAGACAATCTTGGATAAGATTGGTTGGTTGGCGCCAGGTTGGTCGCATTTCCATAAGCAGGACATTATAAAATAAGGGAAAATATGCTAAACCTATGGGTTGCCAACCTGACAGATTTATTAGTGTGATGCTTCAGCAGCACACTACTGTTCTCTTGCATAGTTATTATAGTCATAGGTTTCCGCCGTTTTTCCCACATCAACTCCTCCTACACCGTTTAAGATAGAAACACCATTCAAACTTTAAAATGTGTAGGACAGCATGAATTAAGTTGCTTCTATACAGATTTTTAATATTTGTTATACTTTTTAAACTACAGGTGTTTAAAGAGACATTTTTCCCCCATAGACTTCCATTGTAATTAAACTTTTTCCAACTTATTTCCACTTTTTTTCTGGAGGCTGCTCCTCCTAGACCATGGATATTCAAATCTGGACCTCGAATCCAAGTCTGGCCCTGGTTTTCTTTCTCCCAGGTAATTAACTGAACAATTAGTGCTAGTGATTGGCCAGACTGTCTTCACACCTGACTCACAGGTAAAGGGAGGGTGGAAAACCAGCAGATCTCGGACCTCGAGGACCGTGATTTGAATACCAGGGTCCTAGACCGTTTAAGCTAGACACACCATTCAAACTTTAGAGTAGGTTGGACAACCTATATTAAAACACCTCTTTTACAGACTTCAAATATCTATAGAATATAAATATATAGAATTTTTAATTTATTCATATTCGTTGACCAATGGCAATTAACGTGACTTCCCTCACTACATGTTAAGCCTTTCATTACCATGTGATTTTAACTCTTTCCTTACCATTACTATCCAACTCACTATAACTACCCCCACTCACCAACTATCTTAATTGTCTGAATAACCTAAGAGTGGAGAAGACTCCTCTTCACTCTCACTGAAGAACACTTTAAGGGATCCCTCTTGTGTGATCAGATTCCTGTGCACAACATTTAATGAATGTACCATTCTAATACTACTAATTAGATTAGCAATAGATCTCCTCTCCTCTATCCTCCTCTCTTCTCCTCCTCCTCTCCTCTTCTCCTCTCATCCTCCTCCTCTCTCCTCTTCCTCTCCTCTCTACTGCTCTCAATCCATAACTGAACATTCTAAAGCTCTAACTGAACATTATAATCCGTTCCTCCTAATTTAAGATTTTAATGAGTTTTAAGATGCTACAGCTCTTTAACTTTTTAATCTGGATACAGCAACTTTAAAAATCCATACAGCTGAAGCAATCACACCAAAGTTTATTCATAAACTTTACATTCTAGTTACACTGCCCGGCAGTGAAAAAAAAAAAAAGTCGCACACTGTAATATTTTGTTGGACCGCCTTTAGCTTTGATTATGGCGCACAATCGTCGTGGCATTGTTTCGACAACCTTATGCAACGTCACAACATTTATTTCCGTCCAGACTTGCATTAATTTTTGGCCGAGATCTTGTATTGACGACGGGAGAGTCGAACCACTCCGTGAAGTCTTCTCCAGCACATCCCAAAGACTTTCAATGGGGTTAAGGTCAGGACTCTGGTGGCCAATTCATGTGTGAAAATGATTCCTCATGTTCCCTGAACCACTCTTTCACAAATTTAGCCCGATGAATCTTGGCATTGTCGTCCTGGAATATGCCAATTGATGGGATAACCTGGTCATTCAGTACATTCAGGTACTCAGCTGACTTCATTTTATTGCTGCATAACGTTGCTGAGCCTAGACCTGACCAATTGAAGCAACCCCAGATCATAACACTGCCTCCAGAGGCTTGTGCAGTGGGCACTATGCATGACTGGTGCAACTACGACTTTTTTTTTTGGCCAGGCAGTGTATATTTAGTGTCATCATTAAGGCAAAATAACGTTATTTATGTTATTAATCAAAATTAGAATGCAGGTAGTTTAACAAATTTCGTTTGATTATGCAATGAACTCATGTTCAAGCTTCATCCGAAGTTTATTAGGCTACCTGCATTCTAATTTTGATTAATAACATAAATAACGTTATTTTGCCTTAATAATGACACTAAATATACACTGCCTGGCCAAAAAAAAAGTCGTAGTTGCACCAGTCATGCATAGTGCCCACTGTAATTGGACAATTAGCTGCTCAGCTGTTTCTTGGAGGTGTCAATGGCAGTAAAGCAGAGGCCTTATGAGGCTGAATCAGAGGTAAATCAGAGTCATGGCCTAAACATAAGGGGGCCCTATCTTGGCGATCTTGGCGCTTGGTCTAAGCGCATGGCGCTAAGTCCATTTAGGGCGTGTCCACTTTTGCTATTTTAGCGGCATGTTTTTTGGGCGCTAAGCACGGCGCAAGGTGCAACTGGGCTGAACCTAGTCTCTTCATTAATTATAGGTGTGTCTTGGGCGTGACATGCAATAAACCAATCAAAATGTTATATCTCATTCCCTTTAAAAGCCTGCTTTTCCACCTTGGCGGATTGCTGATGATGGCGAAACAGACGTGCTCGTGCGTGTTTAGTGCGATCAAGGAATAGGCTATATGGATCAATAGTTGCATATGATCAATATTATTCGGGCTAACCATTATGAGTTCCCGGTAATTCCTGACAGTCCCATGATGACACTAAATATACACTGCCTGGCCAAAAAAAAAAGTCGCACACTGTAATATTTTGTTGGACCGCCTTTAGCTTTGATTATGGCGCGAATTCGTCGTGGCATTGTTTCGACTCTCCCGTCGTCAATACAAGATCTCGGCCAAAAATTAATGCAAGTCTGGACGGAAATAAATGTTGTGACGTTGCATAAGGTTGTCGAAACAATGCCACGACGAATGCGCGCCATAATCAAAGCTAAAGGCGGTCCAACAAAATATTACAGTGCAACTTTTTTTTTGGCCGGGCAGTGTATATTTAGTGTCATCATTAAGGCAAAATAACGTTATTTATGTTATTAATCAAAATTAGAATGCAGGTAGCCTAATGAACTTCGGATGAAGCTTGAACATGAGTTAATTGCATAATCAAACGAAATTCGTTAAACAAGCAGGCTAATTTGGCGTTTTCTAAGGTGAGACGGAAGCAATTGGTCGCTTATTCTCAGCTGTTGCAGGTGCTTTTAACGAAATTTAACTGCATATATTTTGTAAACAGCACTGTCAGGAATTACCGGGAACTCATAATGGTTAGCCCGAATAATATTGATCATATGCAACTATTGATCCATATAGCCTATTCCTTGATCGCACTAAACACGCACGAGCACGTCTGTTTCGCCATCATCAGCAATCCGCCAAGGTGGAAAAGCAGGCTTTTAAAGGGAATGGGATATAACATTTTGATTGGTTTATTGCATGTCACGCCCAAGACACACCTATAATTAATGAAGAGACTAGGTTCAGCCCAGTTGCACCTTGCGCCGTGCTTAGCGCCCAAAAAACATGCCGCTAAAATAGCAAAAGTGGACACGCCCTAAATGGACTTAGCGCCATGCGCTTAGACCAAGCGCCAAGATCGCCAAGATAGGGCCCCTTATGTTTAGGCCATGACTCTGATTGACCTCTGATTCAGCCTCATAAGGCCTCGGCTTTACTGCCATTGACACCTCCAAGAAACAGCTGAGCAGCTAATTGTCCAATTACATTTGTTCCACTAAAATGGGGAGACTATGTATGAAAAGAGCTGTAATTCCTACACGGATCACCCGATATGGATGTAAGTACCCTCAAAATAATGACAGTCTGCAATTTAAACTCATATTGATTGTTTTATATCAAATCCAATGTGCAGGAGTACAGAGGCGAAACAACAAAAAATTGTGTCGCTGTCCAAATACTTCTGCACTGCACTGTATATTTTAGGTGTTTAGCAAGCGTCTGTAACGTGACTCCATATAGTGATGGCCGCTCTTCAAGGTGAGGAGGTGGATAATAGGCTATGGGCTCATGGGACTCTGCCTCCCTGGCTGTTTGAGGGAGGCTGGCCCCTAAGCGTCCGTCTGCCTGCCACTAAGCGTCCGTCTGCCTGCCAATCACCTCTTAAAATAGCCGTGTTAGAAATAGGGGGCGTCAGCGTCCCTTCTGGTAGCCCCTCTGTGGTGTAACCTGATACCCCCGTCTCCGGTGTTCTCAGCCTGGGCACTGGGGTCAGGGTAGCAGGGGACCCCTCGTTCTCCCCGGCAACGGCGAGCGAGAGCGTCGCGGCGCGTCACAGTCCGCATCGACACCCGCCTGACACCGGACACCGCCAGGGAGCTCTGACCCGCGCCGCCCGGCAACACCGCCCTGAGATGACGTGTCGGCCGCCAGCAAACGGCCCGCTTTTAGAGACACTGCTTTTTGAAGTGATCCCAGGGGTGCAGACATGCTCGCTGTACGTCGCGCTTTCATCCAAAAAAAAACAACCTGCCGTTTCCTCTTCCTGCACTGCAGGGTGTAGAGTATAAAATCAACATTCTTTAGAAAACGGTTGCGACAACAGCACAACAACAAGAAGCGCTAATTGAATGTGCGCGACAGGTCGCCTTCTTCAGCAGAAAATGAACAATTCATTAGCTTAACTGCGGTCTTTAAACTGCTCAAATCAAAAGCAGAGAGCCGCATTGTGTTGCCGCCTTAATTGGGATTCGGCGGAGAAGAGGTTGTTTGTGTGCCTGTGACGTCGTGGGAGGGAAATGTCTCAGAGCGTGGGCTGGGTTCGGAATGGCTGAGATGGAGGCTGGCGAACTCGAGGTCTTCAGTTAGTCTGTAAGTAATGTTCAGGCCCGGTCTCCTGTCCTGTCTGATCTCACTGGCACTCAGACCAGGGAGTCAAAGGTCAATCTAGGGAAGTTCGGAGGAAGAGCCAGACATCTTGTGGCAGGAATAGGTGACGTGATAAGCACATGCTGGATAATGACAGAAAGTGTATAAATAGACGGTGTTGCGTTTTCCCCTGTCACATTTTTTTTTTTTCGGTTCACCATTTTGAGATAATAGCAACCGTAAGTCATGGCTTAAACATCTCCAAAGATCACAAGACACATAAAATAATGAAGTTCTGAGCTATTGATCTTGTAGTTTCACTTACTCTATAAGCCTTACATATATTCATGATAGAATACTGTATGCCCAATGCACATTTTTCAGAAAAGGATATTTGGTTGAATTATTGAAAAGTATTACCAAAACAGGTTCGTTATTTTGCCAATAACAGAATGTGTCTTTAAAAAGACCATAGTGTTAGAGACTGAAGCTAAACTGGACTGAAACACGACTCAAAAAAGAGTGTGATGTCCACACTTCCAGCTGAAGTGGAGGAATGTGGCAGGTGCAGACAGTTGCATCCTGTGATTGGCACAAGTCTCACTTCTTATCTGCACTTCTGAGACTTTGCTCTAGTTTTAGCCCAATAGTTCAACAGCTGCTGATCCCAAGGTTATACCTCTACATGTCTGCTCTCTCTCTCTCTCTCTCTTTCTCTCTCTCTGTTGTGACATGTCTTCCCTCTGATGCAATCGACTGATGCAGTCAAATTGTAATGAGTACATTGCTCCTACAATGATTACCACAGCATTGTACAGAATAAATTCTGTTAATTTGTGAGAAGATATCCCGACTTTGTTTCTCCAGAAGAAATTGTCTAAGTAAGTGAACTCGCCATAATGATTGATTGACCATGTTGGTCGTTAAAACCTAGACCCTGAGTCGACCAGAGGAGGATGGGTCCCCCCCTTGAGTCTGGTTCCTCCCAAGGTTTCTTCCCATCTACCACCAGGGAGTTTTTCCTTGCCACTGTTGCCTTTGGCTTGCTCTTGTGGGGGTTTAGGCCAGGGTTTTCTGTGAAGCAATAACCAGAAATAAAACCAGCATAAGGCAGACAGCAGGGGTCTTTATGAAACTGGGGTCTTTGAGAATGAAGGTGCCGCACCCGAGGGACTGCAGAGTTGGGACAGAGGAGCATAGCAGGCCCGGCAGTTACAGCGTAGTGCGGGCCCGTGTTTACTGTTGCTCTTTCCATATTTGGCCACGGCACGGCCCGCGGCATATCTGGAATAGTTGTGAGAGAAAAGTGCGGTGGCAGGGGGAAAGGCTGAGAGGCGCACACTCCTCCAGCAGTGCGCCACAGGACGTTTAATCCTCTCTGTTTATCGGAGCGTTCGCTGGCCGGCGCGCGACGCAGCGCGCACCATGACTCTGATCCCGGGACGGAGGGAGACGCCTTTGGGCTGGTGAGCATGTTTAGCGCCGTTCCGTGGAGCTGGTGGGGAGGGGGTGGGGGTTGGGGTTGGGGTTGGGGTTGGGGTTGGGGGTGGGCGGGTGGGGTTTGACACGGTATCAGGGGTTACGCTTGTGGAAGTCTGAGGCGTGACAGCACTGTGACAAAAGTAAGCACCGCATAACTTTACGGGCCGTTTTACAGGAATGGTGGACGCGAGCGGGTTTACGGAGGGGCACACTTGCTTTCTAACGGGCGCTCTCAGGATCGCCTGGCGTGAATAACATGGCAGCTTGTGAAAATAGAACTGCGGAGTACAGTTACCATGGTGAAACCTCCCCCTCTCGCTCTCTTGCTCGCCCCCCCCTGTTCCACCATAAATTCTCTGTGTGAATATTGAGCCTCTCAGCTGGCTACCTCCCTGTAAGTATGCTCAAAGTTACGTTCAGGAAATTGTAATTAGTGTTATTTATCACTGGAAGGATCAGTTGTCATGTCTTGTTACCTATTTGTATTGCAGTTGAATAATGTATCGCATGGTGTGGAGTACTCTGTCCTGCTTTTACTTGATTTTGTTTTCCAACGTGAAATCACAGGACTTGCCAACATTTTGTTTTAATGCTTACATTGTGCGGAAAATCTTGGTAATGGTGTTCTTCCAGTCTTTCAAAAGTTTTAAAAAGTTACTGTTGAGTAAATTATTGAAAGCAATTTAATTTTTGCCAAAGTTGCTTGGTTTTTTTATTATTGTGTGTTTATCAGAGTTGTATATTCTGTTTAGACACAAACATGGAAGCAGGTAGCAGGCAGCTTGTACCAGTGAAGCCCTGAATACCGCTGTGCTGTTATTTAAAATGCTCTCCTCTCCCCCTCTGCGTGCGGCTGCAGTTACAGCCTCATTATCCCCGCTCTGTATCAGCTTAGTGGAGTAATAGCACAGACCACACCTCGGGAAATGTTTACTCTGAGTGAAAATGCTCCAGCGTTCTCTGTGCTCTGCTTTAGTGAGAGCCTGTGCTGGAGCGTTTCTCTGTGCTCTGCTTTAGTGAGAGCCTGTGCTGGAGTGTTCTCTGTGCTCTGCTTTAGTGAGAGCCTGTGCTGGAGCGTTCTCTGTGCTCTGCTTTAGTGAGAGCCTGTGCTGGAGCGTTCTCTGTGCTCTGCTTTAGTGAGAGCTTGTGCTGGAGCGTTCTCTGTGCTCTGCTTTAGTGAGAGCCTGTGCTGGAGCGTTCTCTGTGCTCTGCTTTAGTGAGAGCTTGTGCTGGAGCGTTCTCTGTGCTCTGCTATAGTGAGAGCCTGTGCTGGAGCGTTCTCTGTGCTCTGCTTTAGTGAGAGCCTGTGCTGGGGCGTTCTCTGTGCTCTGCTTTAGTGAGAGCTTGTGCTGGAGCGTTCTCTGTGCTCTGCTTTAGTGAGAGCCTGTGCTGGAGTGTTCTCTGTGCTCTGCTTTAGTGAGAGCCTGTGCTGGAGCGTTCTCTGTGCTCTGCTTTAGTGAGAGCCTGTGCTGGAGCGTTCTCTGTGCTCTGCTTTAGTGAGAGCCTGTGCTGGAGCGTTCTCTGTGCTCTGCTTTAGTGAGAGCCTGTGCTGGAGTGTTCTCTGTGCTCTGCTTTAGTGAGAGCCTGTGCTGGGGCGTTCTCTGTGCTCTGCTTTAGTGAGAGCCTGTGCTGGGGCGTTCTCTGTGCTCTGCTTTAGTGAGAGCCTGTGCTGGAGTGTTCTCTGTGCTCTGCTTTAGTGAGAGCTTGTGCTGGAGCGTTCTCTGTGCTCTGCTTTAGTGAGAGCCTGTGCTGGAGCGTTCTCTGTGCGCTACTTTTAGTGAGAGCCTGTGCTGGAGTGTTCTCTGTGCTCTGCTTTAGTGAGAGCCTGTGCTGGGGCGTTCTCTGTGCTCTGCTTTAGTGAGAGCCTGTGCTGGAGCGTTCTCTGTGCTCTGCTTTAGTGAGAGCCCTGTGCTGGAGCGTTCTCTGTGCTCTGCTTTAGTGAGAGCCTGTGCTGGAGCATTCTCTGTGCTCTGCGTTAGTGAGAGCCTGTGCTGGACCTCCTGCAGCTGTAAATGTGCAGATAATTGTGTGAAAGCGTGCCGGCCGCAGTTACACCCTCCTGTGACAGGCCGTTTAGCAACAGTAGCGGGTTCCGTTCCCTCACATCCTCAACTGTCCTAAATTTCCATGCCTTGGGTGGGGGGGGGGGGGGGGGTACACTATGTCTGGAGCTTGTTGTTTCATCTCTGGACAGGCACTGTGAACTCCTAAGAGATGAAGGGGCTTTCTCACGCCTGTTATATGTGCTTTGCTGAGATGCAAAGCTGTCATGTTCACGGCACTTCAAACCGTTTGGCACGGTGGGTGGCTGGCCGCACACTATCAACACTCTCTTTTCTACAGAGAGGTGAGAGGTAGCACTACGCCCCTCTTAGCTGTCATTGGTCAGGCGTGGTTTCCCCTTGTCTCCAGGCAAGGACAGAGTTTTAAGGTTTGGCGTGGTTTCCCTCGTCTCCAGGCAAGGACCGAGTTTAAGGTCATTCCTCTGTCTATTTATTAAGCGAGAAACTAATGGCTGGATTCCCATTGTTGAAATTTTTTTCTCCCGTTTTCTGGAACGTCAGATTCTGGGATGGGCCCTGTGCCTGCCTCCCGTTATGCTGAAGGCCGATGACTCCCTTCTTGGGGTCCGTGGGGAAGTCTTCGCAAGATTTGCACAAAGCGACTCTTCTCTTGCGAACCGTCTCGATTCACTTTCGACCTCACTGGAGGTGAGAAGATGGGAAACACCATCGGACTGATTAGGTGACCCTTTGTGTCCTGTGTGGAGGAGGGTGCCTGGTGACTGAGGATTTTGGGAGGGGGAGATGGCAGGAGTCGGGGTGTTTGCGGGACGCCCAGGTTTGTACCCGTGTGAAGGGAGTGACGGCTTCTGACCTTTGACCCCCAGCTGCTCCCCTCTGGGTTCGTCAGGCTTTTCTCAGCTGTTGATCTGAAAGGGTAACATTGTTTGTCTTTGGGCCTTAACTACCCCTGGGAAAGCGGGACGTAGGCAGCCATTCCAACCCCCCGGCTCCTCGTCTTTATAAGTCACGTTTGACTCATTTCCTGCCATTCCGAGACCCTCGAGCACCCTGCATGGGTCAGCTATTCCCCCTAAATAGCCGCCCCTGACCTGCGGCAGATGGTGGCGGTGCTGGCGTATCCGCGGGAGCCGCAGGGTGTGAAGGGAAGCTTTGCGCTTTCTGGGCGGCGGTAATATACAGGCGCCAGGGGACCTGTTAAAACATTCCACTCCAAAGTCACCCGCGCGACGATAACTCCGCTACCCTCCATGGCACGTGTTATCGGTCAGGTCACACACACAGAGGACATGCGGTCTCTAACGTCCCGTCAGCCGCCGTTACCGCGGAGACGTCTAGATGAAGGGAGGAGCAACAAAAGCCTCTCTGAGTGAAGGGATGTTTTCCCAGAGACAGTCCTGATCCCCAGACTAGACATCATCTCCTGTCCCGTCCCAGACACTTTTAGAGTGACCCATTACCAACCCCAGCCAAGCCTCTGATCTGGGCCACAAGCCCCCCGGTTAATTGGCATCCCATTACACATGAGGTGGCTACAATAATGAGCCAGTCATTTCCCGCTATTGTTTTTGCATAAATGAACGTGCATTGGCGCGTAATGATGGCGGTTGGCTTGTAAAGATGTGGCGCTCCGCCGAGACGGATCATGTGACAGAAGGGCACTGCGATGGCCGTGTCATGGGCGGTGGAGCGGCAGGGCGCGGGGCGCGCCGCGGAGGGTCGTATTAGACACCGCCTTTCTTGTGCTGCGAAAGAGCTTTTTCGTTTGTTTTTATAGAAAAATCGAGAGCGGCTTAATCGGGTGTGCTCTGGCGTTCCCAGCGCAGAAATAAGCGGGGGTCTCTTCTCTCCGGGTTTGGCCCGGAGGGACGTGCGGAAGGCTGGCCTCCCAAGCTCGGCCTGGTTTTGGGTTTGAGGCACGACAGGAATTGCGAGCCCGCGATCCATTTTTCCTGGGCTCGGTCCCAACCACAGCTGGGCCGTCGCACACACATCAAGGCCTGCATTGGGGTGGGGGGGGGCACTGTCAGCGTAACCAATGGGGCTTGATTGGTTTTCCTGAGACATTATGTCACCGATAATGGAAGAATTCCCAGAATTCCCTCAATGCCATTGATTCATTGTGTATGTGTGTGTGTGTGTGTGTGTGTGTGTGTGTATGTACGTACAGCTGTGTGTCCAGGGGTCTTTGCCAATGTGTCACTCACAGGGATAGTGTTTTTTCTCTTTGAGTGGCCATATAAGGAATCCCAGGTAAAACTATATTGCAGGACATGCTTTCTGAGGTGTCATGATCAGAATGTGACAGTGTAATGATCTGCCTGCCATTAACTCTACTCAAAGGTCACTTCTGTGGGTGTTTAGGACAGAAAGGCGTCTGATTTGGGGGAGGGTGAAGGTCATATTCCACATGTATGACTTGGCCTGGGTCAGCAGCATGTCTGCGCTTACCTCATGGGGAGACATTACTCAGCCACTGTTTGGAATTCTGGGAAGGAGAGGAGGGAGTTAGTCCAAGCAGGTCACGGTTGAGTTCTGTTTTCAGTACGACACATCAGAGGTACCTTTATGGAACTTTACCCTTCTGCTAACCTTGTGTGTTTACAAGAGAAACACACTGACATTACCAAAACCACATTTTTTTCTGTTTCTAATTTATGCTTAGGTTGTTGTTTCTGTTCATTCGACGTTATTTACTTTGAGAAGTTCCCACATCATCTCTCTGTTCAGGCATCTTTAATACATTTTTAATGTGCATTATTTTAAGGCTTCAATTACCACACAATGGGTTCCTGTGCTTAAGTGTTTGTGGGAGAGAAACGAGGACAAGTGAATTCATGGAGCGGCCACATTCAGCTCCACTCAAGTGCTCTCCCGCACCGCTAAGGGTTCGCTGTTCCCAAGCTCTTAAACTGCTATTTATCTGCATCCATCCTCTTTTCACATTCCGGTATTATTTGTTGGAGCTGCTGAGCTCCGTCCAACACTCAAAACAACAAGGATCCATTTACTTCTGGAGCAATGCTGTCATGCTACAATACATGTTTAAGTATTGACTGGTAGTCTAGGCCATCAGGAGCAAAGTAACCTGTAATATCAACTCCCTACCAAAATGTTTGACAATTTTATTGTAAGACAGGATTGCTCTTCATCATATATATCATTATTATACACCTGAAATGACTTATTTAAACATGTTGAAACTAACATAGGTAGATTTCAGTGTAGAACAATACTTCGTCATGAGACTCAAACTTAATATCTCCAAAACTATACTACCTGCGGAAGCTTTTGAACCAGGGACTGAGCCAGTGAGCCACGCCCGCGTCTGTAAAGAATATTGGCGGCTGGATCACATGGATGGTGGAGTCACTACTGTTGTTTTGATGGATGTGCACATCCAGGAACGCCTGAACACCATCTTCCATGTTTGTATTATTTATAGAGAAAGCCACGGGCATAGCACCTGCTGTTTGTACATTAAAAAAAAACACTTAAAGAGCTTTTTTAGAGAGCTTTATTAATAGAGAGCCTATTTCAGTCCGGATTTATAGGAGGGCATTGTCTATGTGATGGTTCAAATGACTCTTCTCCCGTGGGGCTCAGTGACTTGTAAAGCTGTGAACGCAGTGACTGTTAGTCTCTCTGTTTGTCATTGTAATATTACATTTAAGATTTCACTTAGGTTTAGTATTGACAGGGCGGGGGGGGGGGGTGCCCTTAATTTTCCACCATGTTGCAGAATGCTGATCGCGTACAGAGTCCGCCATTTGTGCTGCTTGTCGCGGAGTGGTGTTCTGTGTTCCCTCTGCGTGAGGCCCGTGCCGTTTCCCGCGGGGTCGTTCAGGGTTCCCGCTCTGGTGGCGCACAGCAGGTGCGGTGGTTTTGAATCCTCAAAGGGCGCGGACGAGGTTTGCGGCGGCTCGCCGTGAAGACCTTGAGCAGAGAGAAAATACCGCTCCCTCTGTGAGGCTTTGACGTTATCACATTGCGCCGACTTTGCGGGGACGTTGATGGAACGTTGCACCGGCATTGTGGGGCTGTTGATGGAACGTTGTGCTGCCATTGCGGGGACGTTGATAGAATGTTGCGCCGGCATTGCGGGACTTTGCGCCCAGCGGGTATGCGCTGCTCAGATGTTCCTCGCGTGTCTTGCCCTGACTTTGCCGTGTCAGCTGGGAATGAGCATCGCTCATGTTCTCAGCAGTTCCATGGGTACAGATTATCCCTGGGCCAGCAGAACCTAAACAGGCAACCCGAGTCTTCTCCGCTGGGTAATTTTAGGTCATCATCACCAAACAGCCCCATTCAGACACACCATTCCCAACTGCGCATCCGCGAGAGGCGCCAGTTCTTAGACTTCAGTGCTTTCCTCCCATTCTGTGCATCAGCCAATAAGAACATGAGAAGGTTTGATGACAAGAATCAGCCATTCAGCTCATCACTCGCCTATTACAGTATATATGGTGTACAGCACTGCATCAAGCCTGGACTCAATCACCCAGCAGGCCTCAGACTCTAGATGACTGGGCAAGCTATTCCACACATTGACTACTCTCTGTGTAAAAAAATAAACAGATAATAATAATAATAATAATGATAACAATCAATAAAAATAACTTCCTGATATCAGTGTGAAATTTACCTTCATCTAATTTCACTTTTAAAAACCTTTCTTCTGCATCCTTCCAGTGGCCCACCCCCACCTGGCCCCTCCCCTCTGTAAAGCACTTCACCAGAAATGTCCGTTAGTCATCGCAGCAAAAATCTTTCCACTGAGTCATTACATGGACTTCATATGGTATATGGTCCCCTTTTGGCAATGGGATACCTGGAGGAACCTGTGCTTACTAAAGGAATTCCATACATGCTGTTTCACACTCTATTTAAGACCTCTGGTCTGAAAGGTACTTTATTTGTATCAGCATATAATGGAAAATTCTATGACTATGAAACGGGAATAAAATAGTTTATTATGTATAGAGACCAGATCTGTGCCTTATCTCCTTATCAAGGACAAATGCAAAGTTTGATAGAATTTTATTTTCCCCGATATATATTTTTTGTTCTGATCCATTAAACTTTGGAGAGTACTTGTGCAGTTATTTGTGCTTGTTTGGGGATCAAAATCCATGGTTGTCTTATACATGGTCTGACACTTTGTGGTTAATGAGAAGGCTACCTCTGCTTGGTCTGGCAGACAGCACACGGAAAAGGGGATGGTTTACGCATGGAGTTCAGCTAATGGAACAGACAGATAGGCCTGGTCTCTCTCCCCTGTGTGTTAGTCATTGCCATCACGAGTGACAGCTCACGTAGGCTATACTGCACAAACACATATAGAATAACCACCAGCATCTCTCTCTTAAAGGGCCAGCGTACTGAGAGGTATTACCATGCACACAAAGCAATGTCAAGCCTTGTTTTTATGGAGCAATGTCAAGCCTTGTTTTTATGGAACAATGTTAAGGCTTGTTTTTTTTTTTGGCACACGTTATCAGATCGGATTCATGTTTTCAGTTTGCTCACCTTCACGGCAGTGGAAGGTTTTCCTTTTTCTGTTTTTCTACAGAAAATCCACCATGATTCTGAAGGGAATGTGTTAAATGGGGCAAGCTGTACCGTGAAGATGAGGCTGGATATCTGAATCTGGACGTTTCCTCAATTACTATCAGAGAGTACCAGAGAGTTTGGCTAAACTGCATTATATAACTGCCATTCACTAACGCAGAAAAGATAAGACAATCAAAAATCCTCCTCAGTGTTTGTGTTCCCTATGATTGTGTTTGCGTTTCTGTGTATGTGTGTGTGTGTGTGTGTGTGTGTGTGTGTGTGTGTGTGTGTGTCAACGTGTGTGGACGTCTGTGGACATGTGTGAGTATCTTTGAAACTGATGGATGTCAGAGTTGCAAGGAGAGAGGGACAGAGTGAGAGAGAGAGAGAGAGAGAGAGAGAGAGAGAGAGAGAGAGAGAAAGTGAGGGAGAGAGAGAGAGAGAGTGAGTGGGTGGGGATAGAGGGAGGGGTGGACATCCTGGTGATGTCATGCTGTCAGAGGCGTGGCTAGGAGATGCTGCAGACCTACCGTTGGGTGTGTGTGGGGGGGGGGGGGGGGGCGGGGCCACACTAAATAGGACAGCAGTTAGACTCCACAGGACTAAATCTCTCACTGTACTCCACTCTACGCAATGCAGGGGAGCACAGCACAAGCCAACATGAGCCAAGGCTAGCCTCCCTGCTGAGATGCTACATCCCTGCTACATCCGAACACCACAGGTTCTTTCGAAAGTTTTTATTATCCTCCCCCAAGCAACTCTCTGGGGTTATCTGGATTATAAACAGGGAACAGTTAGACAGGTAGGGTTTTTCTTTTACATATATGCCGTGTTTTGTGTTTTAAAAAGAAAGAAACCAAGCAAAAATAAGTTTTGTGGAAGCATTTAAGCATGTTGTGCTACAGTAGTGCTGTTATTTATAACGATGCGCATACCCGGCTGATGTTGTGATTTATAATGCGTCGCTTGATCGTATGTCACGTTTGCCTGTAAGCAGGTGATAAGTAAGCTGATGAAATATAAATCAGGTCCTTTTTAAGGCCAAGGTGTGTGAAATGTAGAGCAGGTCCTTTTTAAGGCCAAGGTGTGCACATGTTCTGCGCGAATGCTGCCACGTGAGGGGACAGTAAAGATGACGACGCTGGGAAGGGCGTTCACTTCCAGGCCAGGATAGAGTAAGTCAAAGTGCGGTGTGAGCCCACAGAATGTGACCCATAATAGGGTCTGTGCACCCCACCCTCCCTCCCTCCGGCCCCACACGGGGCCCGGGGGCGAATCGGCTCCGCCTACATGACTGCGCAGAACAGTCAGGCTCTGCGCAAATGCGCGGAGTGTTAAAAAAAGGCTGGAGGTTGTCGGGGGCGACCGTTGTCAAAGTAGCGACAGGAAGAGTTAAAGTTTTTTCCAAGAGATGTGAAGGAAGTGCTTGGGCCATATGCCGCGCTGGCGAAAGTGGAAAGGAACTCGCCAAACAGAAGGCTGATCTGAGATTGCAGGGCGCTGTCATGCTGTCCTGTCAGGGGCCACAGGCTGAGGGCCACATGCCGGGGCCACATGCCGCGGACTGGCCTGGTTAACTCTCACAGCCCTGACATGTCCTTTCACAGTCTGAATGGTCACCATTGGGATCACAAAGACAGGCATTTCCACCGTGACAGCTTTTCTCAATTCTGCTTCTCATGTAAAGATTTCTCATACTGTACTGTGGTCCGGGAAAGACCCATGACCAGACGGTTTCTGCTTGTAGGCTCCAACCTTAGGTTAAACACTTCGGCTGTACCTTTGGAATAAGGCACATAGCAGATATGAACATGGTTTTGGTAAATATGAATACTTTAAATAAATACCCAGTTGGATAAATGTACTGTACCTTGAGTCCCACTGGGCAAGGTGTTCTGCTGAGCAGACAAATTGATGTTGGTAGAGCTAGTGAGTACTAGACTGTGCACTTTCCCACCGTGTCTAGGGCATGTGTTGCTTTATCATGCTGTGCTACTGAGTGTGTGCAGGAGTCTCTGTGTGTGAGGGATAGTGGGATACATCATACAGGAAGCTTAAAATACAAAATGAGTCAAAGTGTCTCTGAGAGACGTTTGGAATAAGACGTGCAGAACATTGAAGACTTGAAAGGGAACGGTTATCCCGTGGGGAAGGGGTTTCTGAGGGAACGCTCGATTAGACGGCGGTATTTTAACGTGTGAATGGACGTAACGACGAGGAGGTGTACGCACGTGTACTCAACAACAAGTACAGCATCAAGCAAAAGACCGTTCACTGGGGATCTAAACTCCATTTTACTGTCCATAATATTACACTTGGCACAAACGCAGTGTTCAAGCTCTGTTTTTTTTTTCCCCTTTGTCTTTCATGAAAAGTAATTTGTCACAGATGTGCTACTGTATCTACAGATGTGTAATGCAAACACATGCCATGTTCACAAACAGTGTTTCTCATGCTCATGAGGCGGAAATAAAGGTTGTGAAAAACAAAGCGAAGCCCACACATGTCCAGGCTCCCCATGCTTTATTTTAACGGCACATGTTATAATTCCCATTGGATGCAGCTGCATCTTCATCAGACAGAGGCGTGTGTGCACCAGGTCTCATATCTGACTTTATTTTTCCTCGCATTGGATATTATTTCAGCAGCTTGCACGGTGAAATAAAACAGTGATTAAAACTTATGTGGGGTGAACATTACAGTCATTAGGATAATATTAACTATTAAGCAATTGCATTGAAACACAAACAAAAAAATGATATTGGAGCTCACTCTCCTTAAATGGAAGCATTGGCAACTATGTCCCAAACTGCATTTTTAAAAACAGTGAGCTTTGGGGGTGCACAACATCAGGAGTGATAACGCGGGTCTGGAAGGCTCAGAAACAGCACCAGGGTCTGAGGGCTGCCTCTCTCTGGGCCGCTTTAGACAGGACACAGTTATAGCAGGTCAGTGTAGAGCCGGGCACAAGAATCACAATGGCCTATGCAGCGATCCAGTACCCCAGAACTACTCAAATTGCGGGTTGCGTTGCTTAATCCAAATGGTGTATCAATAAACTGATATTACCCTGGAGCAGGGTCAAATCTGGCCTTGGAAGCCAGTAGTACTGCTGGATTTATTTTTCTACCTGATAGTTAATTGATTAATTAATGTCACTGATTGGGCAGGGACGTCACTCACCTAGTGTTGCAGGTTTAAATAAGTCCCTGATTAGAGGGGAAGAAACACAAGCAATATGGCTGACCTCCAGGGTCTGATTGGAGTATCTCTAAGCTGCAAGGTATCACTATTCAGCTCCGACTTTGTAGTACTAGCGAGAGTCTCCATAATGCGCCATGTGAATGTTTCTGCAACGGCATTTTGAGTGAGTGTTTAGCACTCACCCTGATTCTGACTCACAATCACAGCTTTGTGCAAAAGCTGAAACACATTTTGCTAAAACACACAGGAGGGCGCGGAATCCGCCCTGGCTCGCCAAAGGTGTTTTCTTCGCCGTGTTTTGTGGCCCGTGTTATTAGATTTGCGGATTGGGCAGAGATTACATTATGGGACCTTGGCGGCCGTGGACGACTGCACGGCGAGTTAGCGTCGTCTGACCAACGTTTCGCTACATCTGGGGAGCGGGGATTGGCGGGGCCAGTTTTAGAGTGCATGCATTGCAGCTGTCTCTATGGAGAAGTAGCCTGCTGCTAGGCGTGCGGGGTCACCGAGGGGACTGTGGACACAGCGTGACAGTGTCTTAGACTCCCAGAAATGCAGACCAGGGCCCTGTTAATAGGCAGGACCCTGACATTAGATTACATTACATGAGACTTCACTGTCTAGTTCTTTTGGTCTGATGAGGAGGAGGGCACATTCAAGGGCAAGACATAACACACATATACAATACATTCAACAATTTATAATTCAGGACAATACGTTTCTGAAGCACGTTAATCTGTCCAGCAGTCCACAACTGACATTTTATTTTAACTTTAAGGGCGGCCGATCAGAGGTGTGAGAAGTTAAAACAGAACCTGGGGATGTTCAGCAAGTGTATTGCAGGAGATTTTACGTGTTATTATATAAATCGTTTACATTCTTAATGAAGCATTGTCATGGTGGTTTGGGGGTGACAGTGAAGAAAAGCCATTTTGTGTTTTCACTCTCCAAAATAATAAACTGTGACAGGGCCTGGTCACCTGGCAATCGGGGGACAATGGAGACACAGTCCGGATGGGGACTCCAGGAAGCCTGACTGTTAGCACAGTATCAGAGACCTGTGTGTCTGTGTGTGTGTGTGTGTGGAAGGAGAAGGAAATATTTGTTTTGAATCCAAAGCAGGAAAAGCTTTAGACCTTTACATTCTTCTTTTCCATGACTGAATCATTCTTGTGGGTTTGCTTGGGGAATGCCCTATTGCTTTGGGATTTAGTTAGAGCCAGGGGGAGTTGCTGCTGTGTGTGTGTGTGTGTGTGTGTACAGGAGGGTTGGTCGCTAATGGAAAATGTTGAGCAGGGGTGAGCTTGGCTGTACTTACAGTCAGGGTGTGACTGTTTTATAAAGAAATTGAAATGCTGCTATAATGTAGGAGTGTGTCACAGCTTCACTGACAAGGAGTGTTCAATACCTCCTGGATCTTTTACCCGAGCAGCTCAAGTTAAATACTAAACAATTGCAGTACGCTGGACAGGAGTGAAACATACTGACCAGTGCATTAGATACCAGCTGCTGCTGAAATGAGTTATAAAGAGCAAAGAACTGTATCAGTCAGCAATGAGAAGCTGCATGAGGTGGCAGGTGACTGGGGGGGGGGGGGGGGGGGGGGGGGGGGGGGGGGCAGGTCATCTGAGTCTCTCTTTCTGTTTAGACAGCAGTAACACAGCTGCTGTTTCAGCGAGTGCCACTCTGTAACCATTCAGCAGGTGTGGCTATCCCAGAATGCAGTGCGGGTAGACTCATCCACATCATTTTTACTATCTCAGTACACAGGCCAATCAGGGGTTCGTAATACGTGCTTAGAAATCACTAACGGCCTGCTTACGGTTTTCAGGTAACATAGATCATTGAAATGCAGTCTTTCCCTGCAAATGTGGATATGTGCTACTGCAGTCATACACGTGTGTGCTGAGACCTCTCTTTGTCCCGTGTTCCTTTCAGACGTCGTTCACACGCAGGGTCCTCTCGACGGGAGCCTCTACGCCAAGGTCCGCAAGAAGGAGTCCCTGGAGGGAGTGGTCACAGCCAACGGCCTGCCCGCCACTGAGCACGCCCTCCCCGCTCCGGAACACACCCTCCCCGCTGTGGACCACGCCCTCTCGGTGAGCAGTGACTCGGGGAACTCCACCGCCTCCATAAAGACAGACCGCACCGATGAGCCGGGGCAGCAGCAGGTCCCGGGCGCCCAACCGCCCCCCCAGCCTCTGAGCCCTGAGGAGAAGAAAGAGCTGGACCAGCTGCTGAGTGGACTGGAGACCCCGGCCAGCCAGCAGGCCTACCTGGCCCCCACCTCCAGCCCCGGTGGAGGCAAGCTCCACCTAGTGCCCGCGCAGGTCCACGTCAACGGGCAGAACAGCGCCGAGCGGGAGACGGACATCCTGGACGACGAGCTGCCGGCCAGCCAGGAGGCCAACAGCGTGGACAGCCTGGGCACCCTCTCGTCCTTTGAAGGTCGAGCCACGCCCGCCGAGCTGTACTACCAGCCCGAGACGGTCATCAACGGCCAGGACGTCCCGTACCTAGAGAAGGGCGAGCAAGAGAAGGCTCCGGAGATGCCCGTGCACCGGATACACGGCTCCGCCTCGGCCCAGGAGCGCATGGTGGACGCCGGGTTTCCCCAGGGCAGCTACGCCCCGCAGCAGAATGGCGCCATGTACCGCTCCCAGTCTTACGGCGAGGCGGCCCCCAAAGCCATGCCCCGCGCCCCTGCGCGGAGCACCAGCAGCAGGGAGGCAGTGCAGAGGGGGCTGAACGTCTGGCAGCAGTACGGCGTCCCCGAGGAGCCGCTGGCGGATGGCGTCCTCTACAGCCCCTCCCCCCACGGGCTGCCCGAGTTCCCGCACATGGCCTCGCAGAACGAGATCCAGCAGTCCATTGAGACCCTCAACATGCTGATGCTGGACCTGGACCCGGCCCTCACACAGGTCCCCAAGTCCTACAGCGCCCCTACAGAGCCGGGCGTGGTCATGGCCCAGCCCTCCCTCACCCACGCCCACGCCCGTCCCTCCTACCAGGCTGACAGCGCCATACACGGGTACTACAGCGAGCCCTCGGCCGTCCCATACCCGCCGGGTCCTGTCGCAGGGTATCCCGTGGAGTCCTACGACCTTGCCACCTACCAGCAGCCTGCGGCCAGCCCCTCGTACCCGCTGAGTCCTGTCGCGGGGTATCCCATGGAGTCCTATGACCCCGCCGCCTACCAGCAGGCTGCGGCCAGCCCCCAGTACCCATCGGGCCCCGGGGCCCTGGCCTACCCAGCCGGCCCCTCCCCCACCTTCGGCCAGCTGCAGCTGAAGCCCCTCAACACGTACCCCTCCAGCGGGGCGGCCGGTACCCCCGAACCCCAGGAGCACCCCCAACCCGCCGCCCAGCTCAGCTACAGCGCCTCCTCCTCCCCCCTCCCCGCGCAGACTCCCGCCAAGGAGTCGGACCCTGATGAGGAGAACCTCGGCGTGCAGGGTCTGGTGGCCCATCGCGTGGCAGGTAAGAGCTCACCTCTGTCTGAGACACAATAAAATAAAAAAATCTCCTGCACACAAAAATAAGCAATAAAGTATTTCTATCCGTTATCGCTTTGTGCCTATCGCTTTAATAGTAGTAGCAGTAGAATTTATTAGTGCTTAGCAGTCACAGACTGAAATCACGCACCAATTTACATACATCATTGCATCATGTACATAGGTTATATCACAAATAATACATTCAAATAGATATAATAAAAACGCATGATAAACTCATTAACAGTATACAGAAAAGTACGACAGTCAGGATACAGCATATATTCATTGCAGAAGGTGGGGGGGGGAGAATGAGCAGTAAGCTAAGGAGTGTGTTTATTGATGAGTCTGGCAAGATAAGGAATAGGGGAGTTCTGCTAGCGGCCTGTTCTAGTTTGTGGTGTATTAAGTTTGTGACCATTACGGGTAGTATGGCCAGATATTTGCTCTCAAGTTGGAGGAAGCCAGTCTGAAAAGTGGGACTCCTGCAAAGAGCGAGCAAATTCCCGCCTGATCACGAGGGACAGAATTCCCAGTTGAGAGCTTGCTGGTAACTAGTGTAAGAAGCTCCTAGGACAATACGGCAGGCCCTCTATTGCACATGCTCCAGCTTAACGCATTGTTAAGTGTATTACCATTTATTGCAACTAATAAACGGAACTAGGGCTACTTTTATTTATTATTAATTTTCCGGCTTCAGTTATCTTGTAATTTGTTATTGTAACTAATTTTGCAGCTCTCAGAAAGTTACAATAGAACATGTTAGTGTTTTGTGTATGTTATGCAGTCTTACTATGTTGAGTCTTTCTGTGTTTTATGCGAGTTTAATCAATACGCCAGTATTCATATGTACCAAGTGAGCCATTGCACAAGCAGTCCTGGGGAATATTGAGAGGGAAAATGTGCTGGAGCCCAGTGATCCTCCATGAGCACTGTCTCACCTCGTAGCACAGCCACTAATCATGCCTAGCGTTGAAAATGGAAAATAATGATGCGGAAAGTTGGAAGGGAAATCAAATGCTCCGAGTTTCACTGAAAGACGTCTTTGTTAGACATAAGGGCTGGGTCTTTATAAAGGCTCATTAACATGCTTTACAGAGGCTCATTTTAAAGACAATCATCTGTAAATACATGGCATCTTAGGATAGGAGAGTGGCTAGGCCAAAAGTGTCCGAAAAATTCCGCCTTCAAACACGCCTTCTGTTTTTTTATAATAACAAAGGCTCATTTTTTAACTTCCGTTTCTCTCCTAGAGTAGCTGAAATTCTTATATCCACTGGGGCTGATTGAGATCATTAATATGCAAAGGCAACCTTTTATGGACAAAGGCCTGTTTCTGTGTGCCTGCTGTTCAGATACATGCGCATTGTGAGGTCACAATAGCAGCATTGTTCCGCGCCGCTGTCCGCTGGCGGATCGCTGTGTTCCGTTCCGTTTCTGCTGCCCACACTGCGGCTCGGCCAAGGTCGGCTACGCCTTCTCTCCCACGGTGTCACCACGGCGATAGGCTATCAGGTCCAGAACAGGAGATACGAGGCGGAGATGGAATCAGCCTGGGATCCGATGACCCCCTCCGTAGTGAGGTCCGGGGATATGATATCTCTTGCCCCTTCTGATTTTTGGATAAAACAGATATTTTGGTAAATGTCCTACAGGGCAGGAGAGAAGTCGTTTTCTTTGCCTCGTGATTGGTTCATGTACAGTAGAGGGTAAATGCAGTCTAGCCTCAGTCCCTGTCCATAAGACCAGCTGGGTGGCTCCCCCAGGTCTGCTTTAATGAAGGCTTTAAGCAACACTACCTGGGTTCTATACTTACTTTATAGCACGGCCTATGTTGTCATAGCTGCATCAGTGTACCCGGGGCAGATCTAATCTTGGGCTGCTTGCCTAAACGAGCAGAAGACTAAGGCTTTCTCAAGTCTATCTAATAACCAGCACAGGAGTCACAGAGTCCAGCGCTCTGGAATCAAGGTATTCTTAGCATCTCTCATACAGTACAGCCTAAACACACTGTGAGCCGCCTCAGAGCGCAGGGACAGAGATAAGCGCATCCGTATAAAATGTAAGGAGTTAAGAATAGACCGTCTGTTTTGGTTCTCAGAGTCCCATACAGTACATTCCCCGCAGTAATCAGATACCTCGCCCATGAAGTCACTGCAGCGAGCGCACAGTCTCCCCCTAGTGGCGGGATGAGGGATTGCTGCCTCGTTCCTCTGCAGGAGAGGACGAGACACTTTGCGCGAAGCCAAGGCTCACAGTAAACATGTCCTTCGGCTTTAAGTCCCTTTCTTCATCTTGCTTTTCACTTTTGTGAAAATAATCCTTTGAATCCTTTGTGAAAATTTTTTTTTGCCTGTGCTAATGAGACAAAGCATCTTAAAGTGGAAGCTGCACTGTAACGCAGTCTTTTAAAAGGTGTGGTGTTACATCTACTGAAAGGTCTATGACTCTGTTCTCTGTGGTGTGTGGTGTGTGACGTGCAGGAGTAAAACACTGTCCAGACACGCGGCCCTAACATTAGTGATCTGAGGTTAAGGGGAGGGGGGAGGTCCCACAGGAAGACCTCCTTCAAATACGACGTTTACCTGGAATGATTGCGCACGGGCGTCCTGTAATCGGCCCAGATGAAAGCGCCTTTTAAAAGGAATCCTCTCTGCTAAAAGAAGGTCTGTGCTGATATGTGGCGGAGAGCTGGCAGGTTTTATCGCTGACAGAGTGAAAACGCGGCGGTTCTCTCTTTATTGACCGTCAGCGGACAGTAAGCTCCGGCCGAAGAGATAAGTACCCCAGGCTAGGCTCCGCCCTCCCGCCTGTCAGTCATCCCTTCTGCAGAGAAGCGTTTGTGCTGGAAGCGATGTGACTGACGCCTGTCATTAGGTCCCCTTTCAGGGGATATAGGTGCACTTTGTAGTCCAAGGGTCTGCAGTCTTGGTCCTGGAGAGCCACTGGGTCTGCTGGTGTTTATTTTCACCTTAAAATTGGCAAACAATTCAGACCCCCAAAGAAACAGGCTGTTTTAATTGGTCAATTAAGTGCTGTGTAACAACAAAAGACCAGCAGCCCCTGCGGCTCTCCAAGAACAGGGCAGCAGACCCCTGTTGTAGATGAACCGTAGTTTGCTGTGTCCTGTTACATATGTGTCTTTAGAGGTGGCACATGTTTTAAATCATGGCTCCTGTTACCAATGGAATTTCCCTGAGACCTTTAATCCATGATCACATCTGGGCAACAGAACTGACGAGGAAAGAAAGGATCGCATTGTTTTGCTCTCAGACGTTTCAACAGGTACTCAGTCAGTATAACCGTTGTTTTATGAGCAGGCAGTTTTAAGGGCGACACAGGGGGCCTTTCAGGGTATGTGATAGTGGAGAGGGAGAGCTGAGGATTCTGCCACTGCTATGCCAGTTAAATCAGGGGTTCTCAATCCTGGTCCTGGGGGACCCCTGTGTATGCTGGCTTTCGTTGCAACCGCAGTTGCAATCCCAGAATTTTAACAAGCTGTTAATTTTTCTTAATTAGGTGCTTGTCATGTTTGGAGGAATTATTCACCCTCTTAAGCCACATTATATTAGAAATAGCTATGGATGCCATGTAGAATAAACACCCCATGTTCACATTGTGCTATATTATTTAAAAAAGATAAGAAAATTATTTAACAGATCCATTTAAAGACTGATTTGAATCAATAGGCTCCTAATTGGTGAAAGTGTGGACACATGGCCACTAAAATGAACCATTTCGTAGATAATGAAGAATTCAAACACAAAGCAAATGATAACGAGCCAAACCTGCATTGTCTTAAGCTTAAAGAAAAAATTGAGTTAAACACATGTGTTCAACAACCTAATTAGGAGCCTATTGATTCACTTCACTCTTTCATTTGAGTGAAAATACATTATTTTGTAACCTTTTCTTATGTAATTGTTGCAATATAGCACAATAAGCACAATGTGAACATGGGGAGTTTGTTCTACATGGCATGCATAGCTATTTCTGACATAATGTGTCTTAAATGGGCGAATAATTCCTCCAAACATGAAAAGCACCTAATTAAGAAAAATTAACAGCTTGTTAAAATTCTGGGATTGCAACTGCGGTTGCAACGAAAACCAGCATACACAGGGGTCCCCCAGGACCAGGATTGAGAACCCCTGAGTTAAATAATAAAAATTTGACATTGAAAAGTATCTGAAGTTGAGACGGTAACACCTCACAAAGTAACCCAGTTTATTTTCTTTTCTCTTCGTGTTTTTTTTCTGTCTTGTGCCACGTCTTCCATCCCTTCTACCCTGCGGACCACCCTTCACGCCACCACATCTCCCTCTCCACCTCCTTCCTCATCCTGCTCTCGCTCCTCTTCTTCCTCCCGACTCCCATCACCCCCCGGGGCGTCCCGCTGCAGAGTACAACGCTCGCATCCGGGGGATGAAACAAAGCTTTATGCTGCCCCAGGCCACCCGCCACCGGTCCTTTTCCTTCTCTGGTTTGTTGCCTCCCTCTCTCTCCTTCCTTCTCTCCCTCCTTCTCCCTCTCTCTCCCTCTTTTCCTCTCTCTCTTTCTCTCTCCCTCCTTCTCTCTCACTCTCTTCCTCCCTCTTGCTCTCACTTTCTCTGTCCCTCTCACTCAATTTTTTATCTATCCTGCTCTCTCTCTCTCCTTTCTTCTCTCTCTCACTCTCCCTCTTCTCCCTCTCTCTCCCTCTATCCTTCTCTCTCCCTTTATCACCCCTTCTCTCTCCTTCTCTCTCGCTCTCTCACTCTCCCTCTCTCTCTTTCTCTTTCTCCCTCCCTCCCTCTCTCTCTCTCTCCCTCTATCCCTCCCTCCCTCTCTCCCTCTATCCCTCTCTCCCTCCTCTCTCTCTCTCTTTCTCTCTCTCTCTCTCTCTCTCTGTCTCTCTCTTGTCCGACTCACCCAACTCCCTTGCTTCTTTATTCCATGGCTCTTATTTTCTTCATACATGTCTTCCTGCCTAATTCACCATTTCCCTAAAATGTAGCTTTCTATGAGGGATTTTTCTATGGGTCCTGCTGTACTATACTGTACAACTGTACCCCTGACATCTCCTCACTGAAGGAGAGCTGCAGGGTTTGCCTTCAACTCCCGTCAATTCCATGAATTCATATAATGTCCATAATGTTATATCAGGATTTTTTCATAATTTGTTGAATTGACTGAGATGAAATGGAGTTGGTCCCAACCTTGGAGACTATGAGTAGCTTCTTGAGACTGTATTGCACTAAAAAGAACAGCGCCAAGCTCACCAGATGGTTTAAAACAGTGTGAATATCTATGCAGAGCCTGATGTTAGGCCATTCATAGCTCACATGGCTGGCTAGTCTAGATGAGTGTACAAGTAATATGGGTGCTATAATATTTAAAAAAAACTTTGTTAAAAAATGCTAATAAATTATTTTTGTTCAGTCAGTTTTTGGTCAGCTACATCCGCTCCACTTTAAAAAAAATACTTTTTATGGAAATACTTTCCTGTTTAGTTATGGATTACAGCATAATTACAGTCAGTCTAACAGTGCTCAGAAATGTACAACACCAAAGTAATGTTTAGTATAAGTAATGTCAAAGTAATAAGTAATTGTACAGTATATATATATACTATGAGAAATAAGACTTTTTGAATAAGAATAGGAATTTGAGAAACATAGGCCTACATAGGCCATCGTATTACTTTATTGGGCTTTGGACATTTCCCCCGATACATATCACTCTTTGTAGCGTACAGAATTAAAATTGTAAAAGGTTTCCAAAGAATCAGAGTCAGAGAAGGGTGTGTGTGGAGTTACTGTGTACATGCTTTTTGATTCAAGCCTTTTCGTTATTTTCTCACACTGTGGGAAAGCTAGCTCTGTTATTTCACAACTGGGGATGTTAGCTGGGACTGTGGGGGTGTTAGCTGTTAGCTGGGACTGTGGGGATGTTAGCTGCTAGCTGGGACTGTGGGGGGTGTTAGCTGTTAGCAGGGACTGTGGGGGTGTTAGCTGTTAGCTGGGACTGTGGGGATGTTAGCTGTTAGCTGGGACTGTGGGGATGTTAGCTGCTAGCTGGGACTGTGGGGGGTGTTAGCTGTTAGCAGGGACTGTGGGGGTGTTAGCTGTTAGCTGGGACTGTGGGGATGTTAGCTGTTAGCTGGGACTGTGGGGATGTTAGCTGCTAGCTGGGACTGTGGGGGGTGTTAGCTGTTAGCAGGGACTGTGGGGGTGTTAGCTGTTAGCTGGGACTGTGGGATGTTAGCTGTTTGCTGGGACTGTGGGGGTGTTAGCTGTTAGCTGGGACTGTGGGGATGTTAGCTGTTAGCAGGGACTGTGGGGGATGTTAGCTGTTAGCAGGGACTGTGGGGGTGTTAGCTGTTAGCTGGGACTGTGGGATGTTAGCTGTTTGCTGGGACTGTGGGGGTGTTAGCTGTTAGCTGGGACTGTGGTGGTGTTAGCTGTTTGCTGGGACTGTGGGGGTGTTAGCTGTTAGCTGGGACTGTGGGGATGTTAGCTGCTAGCTGGGACTGTGGGGATGTTAGCTGCTAGCTGGGACTGTGGGGGGTGTTAGCTGCTAGCAGGGACTGTGGGGGTGTTAGCTGTTAGCTGCGACTGTGGGGATGTTAGCTGTTAGCAGGGACTGTGGGGGATGTTAGCTGTTAGCAGGGACTGTGGGGGATGTTAGCTGTTAGCTGGGACTGTGGGGGTGTTAGCTGTTAGCTGGGACTGTGGGATGTTAGCTGTTAGCTGGGACTGTGGTGGTGTTAGCTGTTAGCTGGGACTGTGGGATGTTAGCTGTTTGCTGGGACTGTGGGGGTGTTAGCTGTTAGCTGGGACTGTGGGGATGTTAGCTGCTAGCTGGGACTGTGGTGGTGTTAGCTGTTAGCAGGGACTGTGGGGGTGTTAGCTGTTAGCTGGGACTGTGGGGATGTTAGCTGTTAGCAGGGACTGTGGGGGATGTTAGCTGTTAGCAGGGACTGTGGGGGTGTTAGCTGTTAGCTGGGACTGTGGGGATGTTAGCTGCTAGCTGGGACTGTGGGGGGTGTTAGCTGTTAGCAGGGACTGTGGGGGTGTTAGCTGTTAGCTGGGACTGTGGGGATGTTAGCTGTTAGCAGGGACTGTGGGGGATGTTAGCTGTTAGCAGGGACTGTGGGGGTGTTAGCTGTTAGCAGGGACTGTGGGGGTGTTAGCTGTTTGCTGGGACTGTGGGTTAGGGTGGCATTTCTGTGGAACTGCTTCACACTGAGAGTCGCCTCACAGCACAAAGCTTAGATAACAGCCTGGTTATTTGGATAGGATGCTTACTGCAGAGAAATATAGAGAGGGGAGGGGGGAGACAGATAGAGAGATGGATAGAGCGGAGAAAAGAGAGAGAATATAGAGTGAGAGATAGTCAGGGAGGATGAGACCAAGCTAAACCAAGAGATAGAGGGACAGAATAGAGATTGAGAGAGAGAGAAAGATAGTCACAGGGAATGAGAGATTGATAGTCAAAGAAAGATAGATTTAGTCTGGAACTTTATTGGTATGACACAGTTTTATTTGTCATACCAATAAAGTTTCATTTGAACTTGAGTATGAGAGATTTTATGTTTTCTAATAAGAAGGAGAGAATGACGTCGCTGTTTCTGTTATTCTCTATTTCTGATGTGATAGTCAGAAACATAGTTAGAGGAACAAATGGCATCAGTGTTGGGATTTCCAGCTGGGCTCTATTATCTCTGCCTGCTCTATCGCCAGGGTAACCAGGTCCAGAGCCTGACCCCAACAGCTGTACGTCACCGTCGCCTCTAGACATGTGGGGCACATGCACCGGGGACCCACGCGTGAGGGGTCTCATGCGCTACACACAGCTCCATCTCCTTCACATGTGAAGGCTGGAGATATATTGCTAGCTGCCCTCGCTTCGCGATTAGTCACACGCAGCCCTACATATTGACATTTCCGTAGCAACACGATTAAAAACAGATGTAGAATGTGAATAGATTTCATGTGGATGTTTCAGCAGTTTGTAACATTTCTTTCTGTCATTCCTGATCTTCTCTCGTGGGGACCAAGTTGCTGTTGTTCCGTCATGGACATGAAGCTTTGTTTACCCAGGACATTATATACCACCGTTGTTATTATTATTATTATTATTATTATTATTATTATTATTATTATTATGCCTGTAATGTAGTTATTAGACATGGGCACAGGCCCAGGGCAGAAAAGCACAGAGATAAAGGAGAAAAAATCTAAAAGAAAAAAAAAACATCAGGAGGAGACTGTGGTGATTGAGCTTGAGCTTAAACCTCAGGTATAAACCGTCGGACCCCAGAACTTCATAAATGTCTGAAACACCTAATCCTTATTTCACAGTCACATTTTATAGCTTCTTTGGTTCTGATGCCAGTCTATTTTAACCTGTGCTTTAAACTCCAGGAAATGTCCACTGCAGTTTACATATGAAGGCCAAACAAAACTATCATATAAAATCCATAGAGCATCAGGTGACATTAATCCATGAAAGCACACTTATACAGTGAAAATGAAGAGCTTTGAGCGGGGCTAAATGGGGGTCTGTGTGGGTATTACGGGGATGCTCAGGTTCCTCAGTTTGCTGTTCTGCTTGCCGGGCTCTGACGGTGGCAGACTGTGGCTAACGGCGGGGCCCGGCTCTCTGGGCTAACGGCGGGGCCCGGCTCTCTGGGCTAACAGCAGGGGCCGGCTCTCTGGGCTAACGGCGGGGGCCAGCTCTCTTGGCTAACAGCAGGGGCCAGCTCTCTGGGTTAACGGCAGGGGCCAGCTCTCTGGGCTAACGGCGGGGCCCGGCTCTCTGGGCTAACAGCAGGGGCCGGCTCTCTGGGCTAACGGCGGGGGCCAGCTCTCTGGGCTAACGGCAGGGGCCAGCTCTCTGGGTTAACGGCAGGGGCCAGCTCTCTGGACTAACGGCGGGGCCCGGCTCTCTGGGTTAACGGCAGGGGCCAGCTCTCTGGGCTAACGGCGGGGCCCGCCTCTCTGGATTAACGGCGGGGGCCGGCTCTCTGGGTTAACGGCGGGGGCCGGCTCTCTGGGCTAACAGCAGGGGCCGGCTCTCTGGGCTAACGGCAGGGGCCGGCTCACTGGATTAACGGCGGGGGCCGGTTCTCTGGACTAACGGCGGGGGCCGGCTCTCTGGGCTAACGGCGGGGCCCGGCTCTCTGGATTAACGGCGGGGGCCGGCTCTCTGGGCTAATGGCAGGGGCCGGATATCTGGGTTAACGGCGGGGGCTGGCTCTCTGGGTTAACGGCGGGGGCCGGCTCTCTGGGCTAACGGCTGGGGCCGGCTCTCTGGGCTAATGGCAGGGGCCGGCTCTCTGGGCTAACGGCGGGGCCCGGCTCTCTGGATTAACGGCGGGGGCCGGCTCTCTGGGCTAATGGCAGGGGCCGGATATCTGGGTTAACGGCGGGGGCTGGCTCTCTGGGTTAACGGCGGGGGCCGGCTCTCTGGGCTAACGGCAGGGGCCGGCTCTCTGGGTTAACGGCGGGGGCCGGCTCTCTGGGCTAACGGCTGGGGCCGGCTCTCTGGGCTAACGGCAGGGGCCGGCTCTCTGGGCTAACGGCGGGGCCCGGCTCTCTGGATTAACGGCGGGGGCCGGCTCTCTGGGCTAATGGCAGGGGCCGGATATCTGGGTTAACGGCGGGGGCTGGCTCTCTGGGTTAACGGCGGGGGCCGGCTCTCTGGGCTAACGGCAGGGGCCGGCTCTCTGGGTTAACGGCGGGGGCCGGCTCTCTGGGCTAACGGCTGGGGCCGGCTCTCTGGGCTAACGGCAGGGGCCGGTTCTCTGGGCTAACGGCGGGGGCCGGCTCTCTGGATTAACGGCGGGGGCCGGCTGTCTGGGCTAACAGCGGGGGCCGGCTCTCTGGGCTAACGGCGGGGGCCGGCTCTCTGGGCTAACGGCGGGGGCCGGCTCTCTGGGTTAACGGCAGGGGCCGGCTCTCTGGGTTAACGGCGGGGGCCGGCTCTCTGGGCTAACGGCTGGGGCCGGCTCTCTGGGCTAACGGCAGGGGCCGGCTCTCTGGGCTAACGGCGGGGGCCGGCTCTCTGGATTAACGGCGGGGGCCGGCTGTCTGGGCTAACAGCGGGGGCCGGCTCTCTGGGTTAACGGCGGGGGCCGGCTCTCTGGGTTAACGGCGGGGGCCGGCTCTCTGGGCTAACGGCAGGGGCCGGCTCTCTGGGTTAACGGCGGGGGCCAGCTCTCTGGGCTAACGGCGGGGGCTGGCTTTCAGAGCTAACGGCAGGGGCGGAGACTCCTCCAGCTGCATGTTCCCAAGGACTGCTCCCGTGCCAAAAATCCTCACATCTTGTAAATATTTTCCCTACGCTGTTGCCTAGCATCCAAATCTCTCCGTGTTCACGCCCTGCCATTGCGTGTTTTTCCCACCCCCCCCCCCCCTCCCACCGCTGGGACGGATCAGTGGGGAGACGCAGACGAACACACGTGTTTGATTTTGCGTGTGCTTGTCATATTTTTGTGTGTGTGTGTTGTTCTTGTTGGTTTAGTAGATAGTGTTAGTCAGTTTTGTGTTTGTGTGTGCTTGCGTGCGTGCGTACATGTGTGCGTGCCTGCCTGCCTGCATTTGTGTGTGCCTGTGTGTGTGTGCGTGTGTTGTTCTTGTTTTTGTAGACAGTGTTAGTCAGTTGTGTGTGTTTGTGTGTGTGTGTGTGTTGTTGTTGTTTTTGTAGATAGTGTTAGTCAGTTGTGTGTGTTTGTGTGTGTTGTTGTTGTTGTTGTTGTGTTATTCAGTTGTGTGTGTGTGTGTGTGTGTGTGTGTGTGTGCGTGTGTATGTGTGTGTGTGTGTGTGTGTGTGTGTGTGTTGTTGTTTTTGTAGATGGTGTTAGTCACCTGTGTGTATGATAAGCAGAGGCCTGCATTTTGGGCTGTAATTCATGTGAAATCATGCAGTGCTACAAATCTAGCCACTTAATATTAGCTCATAATAACACATAATAAGCTCATGTTCTGTGATTAAGCTGTAATTAGATGGGGAAATATAAATATTTAGATGTAAATTATCATGACAAATGAATTTCAGGCAAAGGAAGTTGTGAAGTCATGCCTTACAGAAATGGAATATATTGCAACTTAACATAAACAAGTATTTGGCATTTGGGGAAACAGAATGCAATTTTAAAAAATACATATATAATATATACTATATTATAATATATAATAATGTAAAATATATAATATAAAATGATATATATATACTATATTATACAGTATGTTACAATATTTGAAAGCTGAAATTATTTGTGTTGCAATATCTTCATGTATTTTATTTCAATATATTGCAGTATGTTTCATTAATAAAAGGGATTAAAAAAAAACACACAAGACACATACAGTTAGCAGTTGCAGTATTGCAAGTTGCATGATGGGTAATATGCATACTACACCACCAATCACTGGCTTCACAGGATCTCAGCTCATCCTTCACACTAAGCAAACCCAACTCACTCTGAAGGAGGTGTGCTACCTCACCTCCTCTCCCCTGACTCCACACACTCTGGGGTAATATGCTTACTAAACCCTGTTGATTTTATACTGACTGCTCTTTGGATCAAAAAGCAGCTCGCTGAGATGAGCTTACTGATTCCTTTGAGGCTGGTCCAGAGTACGAGCCCCGATTGCAACTCTTTGATAACAATAAAATAATATTGTTTCACTCATGTGCTGTAGCTTTGTAGAGAATCAGGGCCCGCTCAATGAGGACTTTGTTCATAGATCTGATGCGGAGCCTGTGATTGTAGTGGGAATGTCCAGCCTGAGATTCTTTGACAGATAGTAGCATTTTTAAAAGGTCAGCTCTGGCAGTTCCCTCTTCTCTGAGGGGACTAATCTCTTGGGGGAAGAGGTTTTGACAGCAGAAGGAGTGAGGAGCACTGCCTTGTGGGTACGGAATCCTCTGCACATTGAATGACTGTGGGAATGTCACTCCCCTCTTCCTTTGATTGGCAGGAGTGCGGTCCCAGGGGATGACTCCGGACAACGCCTCCGCCCCCGTGCGACGTCGCACCACCAGTGAGGGACAGTACCAGAACGGCCACGATGGAGGAGGCCCCGCCCCCACTGGCCCCGTCCGCTCCCCAATCCGCTGCGTCTCCCCTGAGTTTGTCAACGCCATCGCCCTCAACCCTGGGGGGAGACCCAAGGAGGTACTGCCCCTTACACCAAATTATACACCCAATCCTACCCTCCCACTGCCCCCCCTACACCCAATCCTACCACTCCCCCAGCACTTATCCCACTGCACCCCCTGCCCCAAGGTAGTATCCACATGAATAACCCTATGTGTGTGTGTGTGTGTGTGTGTGTGTGTGCCTCTGCCTGCTCTGTGTGTGTGTGTGTGTGTGTGTGTGTGTGTGTGTGTGTGTGTTGTGTGTGTGTGTGTGTCTCTGCGCTCTCTTTGTTCCCAGGGACACATGCACAGCTACAGAGAGGCTTTTGAAGACATGGAGGCCCAGTCCAACCCCTCACCCAGTGGTGGTGAGATCCATCCCCCAACCCCTGCCTTCCCCGTCTCGCCACAAACCCCTTACTTCAACATGTGTAAGTTCCACCTTCCTGGAGGACGAGGGCGCTGTGGAGCTGTTGGTACATAGTGTTGGCCTTACATAAATCAAAACCTGTTAAAACCCATCACTGTTGGGTCTACAGCCTTATTCACCTTATTCACCCAAAACACCTGAAAGGGTTAAAATTCTCAGCTTTCCTTTCATAGAGAGATCGGTAAATCAGTCAGTGGAACAACAGTAAAGTCTAACCTCATACACATTTATACATGTTTAAACAAGTCAAACTTGTTGTTAACCAGTTTGCTTTGCTTTTGTGTAAGTCGGATTTAGACTAGATGCTTATTTGAAATTCCAGTCATGGTTAACATCCGAAATTAATCAGCCTCGGCAAAGTAATAATGACTTTTGGTAATAATTAAAAAAAGAAAATAGTTTAAAAAATGAGCATTAAATGAAGAGCATGTTTGTGCAGGTTGTAAATACATGGGATCTCTTCTGTAAGCATTCAGGAGTGGTTTACGTGTCTATAACAACTGCTTTCCAAATGGGTGGTTGTTATAGTGTTGTTTTTTAATGGATTGCAGTGTGCTGTTTCCTGCACTTGGGAGAGGGGTGTTGATTTGTTTTGGGCTAACCTCGTTGGTTTTGGTGGTGGGTTATAGTGTTGTTTTTTAATGGATTGCAGTGTGCTGTTTCCTGCACTAGGGAGAGGGGTGTTGATTTGGTTTGGGCTAACCTCGTTGGTTTTGGTGGTGGGCTTGTTTTCTTGACAGATAACCTTTCTTTCTCTTCTCTCTCAATACATATTTAGCAGTACACATACAGTATATTAACACACATCTATATGCCTACGTCACAGAGCTTTGCACACAGCTCTCTGAATCAACATTGAGCTCTTGTGTTGTAGACTGTAGTGTTCACGTACAAGAGTGAAGGGAACTCACTGCTTACAGTTTAGAAGGTAAGTTTATCAGTTTTAACCAGGCTGGTTATCTCTGAAGAGCTGTAATCCTACACTATTGAGATTCCATTTATGTGCTTACTTTTTCACCTGGATCAAGGTGGAATTCAACACCAGCTAGCTAGGGCCGACAGAACACTCATACAGCGATCCGCTGAAATGGTACACTTGAGGAATTGGGCTTATCTGTGGGCCAGAAGGCCCTGTGTCAGACCGTAGACAGTCTTCAAACCCGTGTGTCGGAAAGACTTCCCTTTCTCTCCTGTTTAACTCCACGCTACACCTGTGTGGCCGGGAAAGTCCGCCATTAACCCTGTCAAGCACCGGCTTCAGAAGCCAACGTGCAGCACACACACACACACACACACGTGCCTAAGCAGAGCGAGCAGATACACCCGTATACACAAACGCGCACACATCCACTGGGGTAATAAAAGCACTGTAATTTATGTGCCTGCCGTTGTTTACCTCCCCTGCCGCCCTGCAGTGATATAAAACTTTTATTTACTTAGGCTTTATTTATCCCGGTAAATCCCATTCACACAAAAGTCTCTTTTTGAAGGGAGACCAGGTCCACAGACTGACAGTGGTTCCTCTCAATCCTGAGGAAAAATACAGTGTTGACCTTTGACCCTAGCACAGTAGGGAGGTGGTGCTCTCTGATTGGGTGACATTAACAGCACATCCCAGCTCCCTCCTCCTGCAGTGAACTGTAGGAGTTTTAAGCAACCCTTCTGTAGAGCTGCCTCTAGACGAGGCCTTTAGGCCCAGAAACAAAGAATTGATTGGGATTCTTTGGTAAGTGGAAGATGCATGTAACAGCCGCACCTTACCCCTGCGCCCACCCTGATTTCACTTGTGCATCTGCAGCCCTCGGCCCTCCACCCGCCCCGCCCCGCCCAGGCATGTGCGCGGACAGCAGCCCTGCCACGGACAGGGCCCCGTTCAGACAGACTCTTACTCGCTCTTCATCCAAAGGCTTTATTATGTGAATGTAAATTTAGATGTTAATAGGATCCAAGGCATTGCGCCTCTGTCTGAAGTGGGCCTGCTTTGCGCTCATACCCATATTCACCACATCACTGCTTCATCTCATCCAGCACCACTTTTTTCTGTCCTGTTAACGCCGTTGAGTTAACCGCTTGCCTTGGCTCCGCCTTGGGGAAGGGTTTCCGCCGGGGGCTCTCCGGGCGGTCGTGGCGACCTTGCGGTCGTGCGCTGTTCTGTGAAGGTGCCTGCCTGCATGGTGTGTCCTGCCCGCTCGCTGTCACTCTGTGCCGTGAGGGGGGCGGCGCCAAAGCCGCCGCTTCCCGCCACTCGGAGAGGCATTTGCATGGCCACGCCCCCGAGCCTCAGGCATCATTACCCAGCGTCACTCTCTGCCTCCTGTCTGTGCTCGTTGTGCCCAGTGATTGTGCCTTTTATTTGACTGTACACGCAGAACCAGCTCAAAACCTGTGTGTGCCGCATTCAGTAGCGTGTTCCATAGTCCGGGCCGCTGCATTTTCAGGACCGAAACACGTTTTGATTTCGCGCATTTTCGGATCTTCGGCCTCTGATGCGGTGGACGCACTGCAGGCACGCGCAGGTTTGAGCTGCTGAAGCAATTTGATTGGGTGAGTGTGTAACGGGGTGCTGTCACTGTAACTCCCCCCCCCCCCCCCCCCCCCTGCAGGCCGGTCCCCCCCTGGCCTGGCCAAGACGCCCCTGTCCGCCCTGGGCCTGAAGCCCCACAGCCCAGCCGATATCCTGCTGCAGCAGGGAGGAGCGGGTAAGCACACAGCCGCACTTTCCCCACAGTTCTTAAGAGGTTGTTGCCATAGATACATACCCACAAGGCAGGGATGTTATATGACCTGTTAGAAGAAAGCGCTCCTCTCAGCCTCGTATCAAAAGCACTTTTCATTTTGCAAACGCCTTCTTTTGAAACACTGATAGCATTGGTGCTGGTGAAAGGGGCGCTGTGTTCTTTTATTGGCCCTTCATTCGGGTGGTTTTGGTGAGTCCGCTTCCCTCCGCTCCAGCTCAGGGGGTTGAGTTATTGACTGCCTTCTTTCAAACAGAAGACCCTGTTTTAAGACTCACATTTACACCGCCAACATGAAAAACTAAGCGAGCCCCCTGATAATATGAAATCATAAATTATTGCTTTAAATTATTTAATTTTTATGTTGGATACACTGGTAGGTATTTAGTTTTGATAGAAGTGTTCTTAAAGAGCAACTTTAGTGAAAAAATAACAGATATCACCACATACATGTAAGGTGACATGTACATATGGGTTAATTAAGCAATCTTAGTCCTAAAATACATTTGTCGTGTTCTGTATGGCCCATGGATGATGACTGGTTTCTGTCACATGCATTTATTTTGTCTGGTACTTTGAGGAGGGATTGGGCTGGGGTTGATAGTGGGAGGGTTGAGTACTTGGAGGAGGGTTTAGGCTGAGGTTGATGGTGGGGGGGTTGAGTACTTGGAGGAGGGTTTAGCCTGGGGTTGTTGGTGGGGGGGTTGAGTACTTGGAGGAGGGTTTAGCCTGGGGTTGTTGGTGGGGGGGTTGAGTACTTGGAGGAGGGTTTAGGCTGGGGTTGATGGTGGGAGGGTTGAGTACTTGGAGGAGGGTTTAGGCTGGGGTTGTTGGTGGGAGGGTTGAGTACTTGGAGGAGGGTTTAGCCTGGGGTTGTTGGTGGGGGGTTTGAGTACTTGGAGGAGGGTTTAGGCTGGGGTTGATGGTGGGAGGGTTGAGTACTTGGAGGAGGGTTTAGGCTGGGGTTGATAATGGGAGGGTTGAGTACTTGAAGGAGGGTTTAGGCTGGGGTTGATGGTGGGAGGGTTGAGTACTTGGAGGAGGGTTTAGGCTGGGGTTGATGGTGGGAGGGTTGAGTACTTGGAGGAGGGTTTAGGCTGGGGTTGATAGTGGGAGGGTTGAACATGTGTCTGTTGTCTTCATTGCCGGGCTCGGAATGCTCTCGCATCTGCATGACCTTTCAAGGCTAGCTGTTTGTTCTGCCCTCAGACCATGAGTCATCGCAGACAAGCACAACCAACTTTACACTTGTGTTATTCATAAAATAGCAAAAAGAGGGAATGAGTAAAAAAACTACAGTTACTCTTCAATAACATTTCATTGGCAACAGAAAACAGGGTCCTGTGCTCTGTGATCATCACTGGGAAGTGTTATGGAAGTGGTCATCCCTGGGAATTCTGACAGAAGTGATCATCACTGGTACAGCTGACTGCAGTCTGAGTCCATATGGAGAATGTGAACCTGTATTTGATTAATTACACCATCTTAGCTGCCCCCCCCCCCCCCCCACACACACACCTCTGGGTCTGTTCCTCTAGGTGGTGAACGCTGTATCTCCTAGAGTCATGTTCAACTGTTCTTTCTCTCTCTCTCTCTCTCTCTCTCTCTCTCTCTCTCTCTCTCCCCTCTCTCTCTCTCTCTCTTTCTCTCTCTCTCCCCTCTCTCTCTTTATCTCTATCTCTCTCTAATACCCTTCTGCTGTCAGATGTAGAGCCTAGCCCTATTACCGATGCTGAGGAAGGTAAGAGCATCTCCACGGTAACAAGCTCATCCATCAGCTCATCCTCTTTGTACAATGTCTGCAGACTCCTCCATTAGCTCAGCAGAATAGGCAGCCATCCCACACAGAGGACATGAGCAGTCCTCTCAGATCCTGCTTCGCCCCATCCCACTGTCTCATCCGTAGCACTAGGATCAGGCCCATCCACTCACTGAAGTTTGGGACGATCCAACATTCCCATCCTAGTCACTGAAGTTTGGAACGTTCCAACATTCCCATTCTACTCACTGAAGTTTGTAATGTTCCAACATTCCCATCCTACTCACTGAAGTTCGGAACGTTCCAACATTCCCATCCTACGCACTGAAGTTTGGAACGTTCCACCATGCACATCCTACTCACTGAAGTTTGGAACTTTGCACCATGTTACATCCTACTCACTGAAGTTTTGAACGTTCCACCACATCCGTCCTACTCACTGAAGTTTGGAACGTTCCACCATGCCCATCCTACTCACTGAAGTTTTGAACATTCCACCTTGTTACATCCTACTCATTGAAGTTTGGAACATTGCACCATGTTTCATTCTACTCACTGAAGTTTGGAATGTTCCAACTTTCCCATCATACTCACTGAAGTTTGGAATGTTCCAACGTTTCCATCGTACTCACTGAAATTTGGAACATTCCAACATTCCTGTCCTACTCACTGAAGTTTGGAACGTTCCAACATTCCCATCCTACTCACTGAAGTTTGGAACGTTCCAACATTCCCATCTTACTCACTGAAGTTTGGAACGTTCCACCATTCCCATCATACTCACTGAAGTTTGGAACGTTCTACCATTCCCATCCTACTCACTGAAGTTTGGAACGTTCTACCATTCCCATCCAACTGACTGAAGTTTGGAACATTCCATCACGCCCAGTCACCCATCCTACTCACTGAAGTTAGGAACGGTCCACCATGTCTCATCCTACTCACTGAAGTTTGGAAGGTTCCACCATGTCCCATCCTTCTCACTGAAGTTTGGAACGTTCCACCATCACTTGACAGTCATTTACAGGGGCTGTCCTATAAGTCAGACGGCCAACATCCAAGCTGAGCTCTGCATTTAACCCTTTAAGGTGTAAGATCACAAATATGATTAAAATGTTTTGAACTGAACATTCTAATGCTGATGTAACAATCACTAGTGGCGATTGAAAGCAATGGAGTTGGAGAACACTGACACATTCCAAAAAACCTGCTCTTCAAAGGGTTAAAGAGTATTCTTTTAGAGGTTGTGCAGTGTTTGAGCCTAAAGACCGATCATTTCAGCATAGCGGGGTCAAGTCCAATTATTTTTATAAGCTGGTGGAGAGAGGTGTGACTCACTATTTATAGTGAATGGGAAACAGTGTTACACCTGGGGCCCTTTGAGATCTTCCCCATGATGTGTTCCATATTCTCTCATATCACATACAGTGCAGGACAAATGCCATAAAAACATGAATTATGGGCTCCCTGCATGAAAACGGGGTGCACAGGGCCAGAGAAGTACCCATTCAAGCAGGTGTGAGGCTATCATCTGCCCCAAACAACCTGGGGTCACCGCAGTGGGACGTAATCTAATAGTCTTGGTCTCAACAGGCTTAGGTATATATACATGTGTATATATATATATATATATATATATATATATATATATATATATATATAAATTATATATCGCCTAAATATAAGTTGTTTTTTTTTACACCTGGGGTTAACTGACTGTGTGTACCTCGTCTGTATTATAAAGGTAGAGAGAAGTACAAGAAAATGTTTGGTAAAACCATGTGTTGATTCAGTGCTCAGTGAATGTTCTCATACCATGTCAGAAGCATTTTAACAGCGCGATTACTGCATTTCATAAACATTGTAAGAATTTTGTCTCTCCTGGGACGTTCTTTATGCAGCGTGAGATTTGGTTTGATGCCCTTAAATGGAGTGCTGTTGATCTTTTCCTAATGGTAGCTCCTGTAAAATTTTTGTAATAAAGCACCATTCAGCTGGATTTCTCCTCACACAAATGCTTCTAACTGGGCAAGGGAAGCTGTGAAGAAACAGGCCAGAAGTGACATCACTTTGTTTTTATAGGGTAATTATAACACCTTTCATTTCATTCGTTTGCTGTTTCCCGGAGTTCTTCTGGAATTTGCTTCCTGGTGAATGACATCAGGGCTGCATCTGTCTTCCTTCTCAGGGTGTATTTGTGGTTCACATTCAGAACAAAACTGGCAAATATATATATATATATATTTTTATTCTATTATTATTTTTAGTTTATTTCATGTTAGCTGGGCCCAGTCATGTTACTGCTTATGTCAGTGGTGATGACAATCCTGATGTCAGTAGTGATGTCAGTGGTTTCTCCTCCCTTTGTTTGCAGAGCCGCGTAGCTATGTGGAGTCAGTGGCCAGGACAGCAGCTGCAGGAGGAGGAGGAGGAGGTGTCGGCCCAATGATGCACCCCGCCCACCAAGGTTACCCTGACGACAGCTTTGTGAGGCAGGCCGCGCCCCCCCATGCCTTCAACCCACCCCTGTCCTCCAGCAGTCCCATTTACAGTCCTGAAGGGTAGGTGTGGCCCGCTCGCTGCTATCGTCCCTGCGTTTCATTGCTTCGGTCCCACAATGCACTGCTTCCACACAGGCACTGCTGCTCTCCACCCAGAGGTAACTGTTTATTTCACACAGTGGTTCTGAGCATGAAGGAAAGTCCCAAATCGCCACACTGAGCCCATCTCCATGTGAGAGGGGTTCTGAGGCATTCCAGTCTGAACCAGAGGCGTGTCCCTGTGCTCTTTTCATCTCTTAACCCCAGAGAATGCACAGAGGAGTCATATTTTTCTCTCTTAAGTTGATATAAAGCAAATAGCTCGAACTCAGGGGGCATATAATGTTCCTCCTTTGGAACACAGAGCACAAACGCCCCCCATTGCTTGTTATTTTACTGCTTGACTTCTTTGTTCAGGTTTCGTCTTGTCTGCGCGGTTCAAAAAGGCGCAGGTGTTAAAAACGTTTGCTCTTGCCTGTGGTAATGTAAGTCCATGTGATTTGGGTGAGATGATTAATCGGGCTAGCGTAGCTGATCGCGCTCCGCTGTTTCTCGCTCCAGAAGTTACCCTTCGGCTGAGGTTGGTGTGAGGATGCCCGTGCACATGGCCCATCCTGCGAGTGACCCCGCCTTCCGCTCCCAGCCCCCCGACGGCGTGTACCACGGCTCCGCCCCTTCGTATGTGAGCCCCGCGCCTTCGTACACCAGCCCCGCAGGAATGGCGGGCAGCTACGTGGGCCCGGACTTCAGCCCCTACCCGTCGGACGGTGCCCAGGTCAATGTGCTGGGCGTCCACGCCGTGCCGGGAAGCCCGCACACGCTACACCGCACGGTGGCCACCAACACGCCCCCCAGCCCCGCCCTGCAGCGCAGGCTGGTCAACCAGGGCAGCCCGGCCATGAGCCGCCACGCCCCGCCCTCCAACAGCGGCGAACACGCGGTCGGCGGCAGCCCCATGCTGGGTCGACGGCCCTCGGCGACACAGGTGACCCCAGGGAGCCCCGGTCTGGACAGACACGCCATGTACGGCGGCTTCAGCACCCCCGATGACAGGCACGCCTCGCTCTCCAGGCAGAGCAGTGCCTCGGGATACCACGCCCCCTCCACGCCCTCCTTCCCCATCTCGCCCGCCTCCTACCCGGAGGGGGCGGGGATCCGGCAGGGAAGCCCCGCCGCCCAGCCCCAGCTCCCGGAGAAACGGCGCATGTCCAGCGGAGAGCGGCCGAACGGCGTGCTCTCCTACAACACGCTCAACGGGAAGATGGCCACGCCCGTGTCGAGCGGCGGCAGCACGCCCAGCGCCGCCTTCTCGCACACCCTTCCCGACTTCTCCAAACTCTCCGTGTGCGGTAAGAGATCGGCATCGTGTGCGCTGGACGCCTCTGTCCTCCACTGTCAATCACCCTTCGTTAGATTAGCTTAGCTGTTTTTCTTATTGAAAGTTTGCCAATCACCATAATTCACTTGCTAGCTGTGTTTCTGAAACAAAATGTGAACACTTGCATTTATTTCCAGATTTAAGGAAAAGTATTACTCGAATCCAGGCTTCTGTCCTGTTGGAAAAAAGCCTGCTTAAAAAGGATGCAGTAGCCTATGTGTAGTAATGCCATTGCTGTATCAAGTCAAAGTCAAAAGTACTTTATTTTTCCTTTAGGAACTTCATTTGTGTAAACGCGTCATATATACAGTACACAACAAACACCAAACAAACACAGATAAGACAAAATACAAGACAAAATACAAGTGTGGCCTAAAATCAATAAAATATAATAGCGTAGTAGAATAAATAATTAGATAAATGTGTAAAATGTCCCAGTTAAAAAAAAAATATTATTAAAAAAATTATTATTCGCTCTGGAGAAGAACATGAACTAAATTAATGTAATGTATTGGATCTGGGCCCAGGAGTGATTGTGTTCTTAACTCTTTACAGACGGAAGTCCAGAGACCAGGCTCAACGTGAAGTTTGTCCAGGACACCTCCAGGTTCTGGTACAAACCTGACATTTCCCGGGAGCAAGGTAAGGCCTCACAGGAGCACCGTTGTGTTAAAGGGATAGTTCGGAATTTTGGACATAATGTCTCAATTACGACTTACCCATGATGTAGTTGATTGATGGAAACCATTTTCGTTACCTACGAATGTAGTGCTGGCACTGGTCGACTACAAAAACAAAGAAGAGTAACAAGTTGCAATGTCCACGTTCGCTCCGCCGCCGTACTTCCACAGAGAATATTAGGTCAGCACAAAGTAAAGGATTCAACGATAGTTTGACTTCAAAAATGATGATATAAACACTGATAGACTGTCGTCGTATTTTATTTGCTTTGGGTGCACTGTGGAATGTTTAAGTGCGTTTCGTAGTGGATGCTACCGGTTACCTTAGAGTCGCGCTAGCATTAGCAACATGTGTATGTCCAAAAGAAGGGACAGCATGGAATTAGCTGAAAATGGTTTCCATCAATCAACTACATCATGGGTAAGTCATAATTGAGACATTATGTCCAAAATTCTGAACTATCCCTTTAAGCGCCCTCCAGTCACAGTGCATGAAGAACCCAAACATTTACTCCTGCGTTACAGCCCTGTAGAGAGCGGCAGAATGCCCGTTTCTCTTTGTTTATTTTGTTTGAGGGCTCTGTATGCGAGGTTGTGCATCTGTTTCAGTTTATAACTCCCATTGAATTAGATCATCTGTGGTGGAGATGCCTGTAAACAGGAACACATGTTAAACTGCAATGACATTACACTCAAATACCATGTGCATGTAGTCAGGGGGCCTTGGCCAGAATGCGTTCAGATAACGTCTCCAAACCAGAATATTACATAAACGTTATGGGCACATCTTCCCACACCACAGTAAGAATGCTATTTATTTCCATTTTCTAACCAACTGCTTCCCTGAAAGGAGCAGTGCGAGAGATCTGTTAACATGTCACAGCAGGGCTGTTATCACAGTGTCCTCTTCCTACTCCTCCGCTTCCTCTCCAGCCATTGGCCTGCTGAAAGACCGCGAACCAGGAGCCTTCGTCATCCGCGACAGCCACTCCTTCCGCGGGGCCTACGGTCTGGCCATGAAAGTGGCCTTCGCTCCTCCCACAGTACAGCAGAATAAGAAAGGTATCTGTAATAAACTCCACCCCTCACCTCCTCACCTCTCCCACAGTACAGCAAAATAAGAAAGGTATCTGTATTAAACTCCGCCCCTCACCCCTTAGCCCCTTCCACAGTACAGCAGAATAAAAAAGGTATCTGTACTAAACTCCGCCCCTCACCCCTTCACCCCTCCCACAGTACAGCAGAATAAGAAAGGTATCTGTACTAAACTCCACCCCTCACCCCTTCACCCCTCCCACAGTACAGCAGAATAAGAAAGGTATCTGTACTAAACTCCACCCCTCACCCCTTCACCCCTCCCACAGTACAGCAGAATAAGAAAGGTATCTGTACTAAACTCCGCCCTTCACCCCTTCACCCCTCCCACAGTACAGCAGAATACGAAAGGTATCTGTACTAAACTCCGCCCCTCACCCCTTCACCCCTCCCACAGTACAGCAGAATAAGAAAGGTATCTGTACTAAACTCCGCCCCTCACCCCTTCGCTCCTCCCACAGTACCGCAGAATATGAAAAGGTATCTGTGCTAAACTCCACCACTCATAAAATACAGCTAAATAAGAAAGGTATCTGTATTAAACTTCCTCCATCAACCCCTTTCCACCAAGAGGAGCATCTCATGCATACAGCTCCACCCCTCTCTCCCCCAATAGGACTCTCTCAAGTCAAGCTACAGCCCTGCCCCTCTCAAGCAATGCCAGAAGCGCGGCCTGCCCTGCTGGCACTGGTCTCCCTGAGTGAACCAGCCTCCGTGGCATTCCTGTTTGTTTACCTTGCCAGGCTTATTGTGTCATCTCTCAGTAAAGTCATTGCGCTGTTGGACTCGTACAATCGCTCACATTCATACCCGCTCTCCCAGAGTCTTTACTGAGTTTCACACTGTAATCCTACTTTCACCACATCACATACTTACTGCAACCACGTCAATGTAATAAAATACTTTCAGTATTTCCATACTGATGAAGTGAGGATAAAAACAGGTTGCCTCTGTCCCAGTGCACTAGAAAGAACTATTTTCGTCAAAATTTTGAGCTGCAAGACAGTGAGAAATTACCTTTTCACAGAATAATCGCAATAAATGCTCCTTGAGCAGGTACAATGGATGAGAATGAGGTCATTAACTCCCGAAAATATTTCCCAAGCCTTTCAAGCCTCTAGTTTGGAATGAATGCATGTTTGAATGTTGTTTGCAATCCACCTACTCAGAACAGCCTCCGGCCAGGCCCACAATGCAAGGCCTTATGTCAGTAGACTTCCTCAATAGAGGGTATATCAGTAAAGCGAGAGAAAGAGACAGAGACAGAGAGAGGGGGCACATTCACGCATTTAATAATGCTTGGTCTATTGGCTGGATGGCTAATGTGTTTTCCAAAGGGGACCGCTGTTCCCTCTAATGAAGTGGTCCCTAACCCTGTTCCTGGAGATCTACTGTCCTGTATGTTTTCACTCCAACCTTAAGAAAGCACACCTCATTCAACAGCTAGAGACCCACTGTCCTGTAGGTTTTCACTCCAACCTTAACAAAGCACACCTCATTCAACAGCTAGAGACCTACTGTCCTGTAGGTTTTCACTCCAACCTTAACAAAGCACACCTCACTCAACAGCTAGAGACCTACTGTCCTGTAGGTTTTCACTCAAACCTTAACAAAGGACACCTCATTCAACAGCTAGAGACCTACTGTCCTGTAGGTTTTCACTCCAACCTTAACGAAGCACACCTCATTCAACAGCTAAAGACCTACTGTCCTGTAGGTTTTCACTCCAACCTTAACGAAGCACACCTCATTCAACAGCTAGAGACCCACTGTCCTGTAGGTTTTCACTCCAACCTTAACAAAGCACACCTCATTCAACAGCTAGAGACCCACTGTCCTGTAGGTTTTCACTTCAACCTTAACAAAGCACACCTCATTCAACAGCTAGAGACCTACTGTCCTGTAGGTTTTCACTCCAACCTTAACAAAGCACACCTCACTCAACAGCTAGAGACCTACTGTCCTGTAGGTTTTCACTCAAACCTTAACAAAGCACACCTCATTCAACAGCTAGAGACCTACTGTCCTGTAGGTTTTCACTCCAACCTTAACGAAGCACACCTCATTCAACAGCTAAAGACCTACTGTCCTGTAGGTTTTCACTCCAACTTTAACAAAGCACACCTCATTCAACAGCTAGAGACCCACTGTCCTGTAGGTTTTCACTCCAACCTTAACAAAGCACACCTCATTCAACAGCTAGAGACCTACTGTCCTGTAGGTTTTCACTCCAACCTTAACAAAGCACACCTCATTCAACAGCTAGAGACCCACTGTCCTGTAGGTTTTCACTCCAACCTTAACAAAGCACACCTCATTCAACAGCTAGAGACCTACTGTCCTGTAGGTTTTCACTCCAACCTTAACAAAGCACACCTTATTCAACAGCTAGAGACCTACTGTCCTGTATGTTTTCACTCCAACCTTAACAAAGCACACCTCATTCAACAGCTAGAGACCCACTGTCCTGTATGTTTTCACTCCAACCTTAACAAAGCACACCTCACTCAACAGCTAGAGACCTACTGTCCTGTAGGTTTTCACTCAAACCTTAACAAAGCACACCTCATTCAACAGCTAGAGACCTACTGTCCTGTAGGTTTTCACTCCAACCTTAACGAAGCACACCTCATTCAACAGCTAAAGACCTACTGTCCTGTAGGTTTTCACTCCAACTTTAACAAAGCACACCTCATTCAACAGCTAGAGACCCACTGTCCTGTAGGTTTTCACTCCAACCTTAACAAAGCACACCTCATTCAACAGCTAGAGACCCACTGTCCTGTAGGTTTTCACTCCAACCTTAACAAAGCACACCTCATTCAACAGCTAGAGACCTACTGTCCTGTAGGTTTTCACTCCAACCTTAACAAAGCACACCTCATTCAACAGCTAGAGACCTACTGTCCTGTAGGTTTTCACTCCAACCTTAACAAAGCACACCTCATTCAACAGCTAAAGACCTACTGTCCTGTAGGTTTTCACTCCAACTTTAACAAAGCACACCTCATTCAACAGCTAGAGACCCACTGTCCTGTAGGTTTTCACTCCAACCTTAACAAAGCACACCTCATTCAACAGCTAGAGACCTACTGTCCTGTAGGTTTTCACTCCAACCTTAACAAAGCACACCTCATTCAACAGCTAGAGACCCACTGTCCTGTAGGTTTTCACTCCAACCTTAACAAAGCACACCTCATTCAACAGCTAGAGACCTACTGTCCTGTAGGTTTTCACTCCAACCTTAACAAAGCACACCTCATTCAACAGCTAGAGACCTACTGTCCTGTAGGTTTTCACTCCAACCTTAACAAAGCACACCTCATTCAACAGCTAAAGACCTACTGTCCTGTAGGTTTTCACTCCAACTTTAACAAAGCACACCTCACTCAACAGCTAGAGATCTTATTGAGCTGCTAATTAGTGGAATCAGGTGTGCCGGATTAGGGTTGAACTGAAAACCTACAGGACAGTAGATCTTGAAGAACAGGGCTGGGGACCACTGCTCTAATGCTTCTCACCTCAAACAAACTGACTTTTCTCTCTTTTTTTCTGTAGCCGGTGACAACACCAACGAGCTGGTGAGACACTTCCTGATCGAGACGAGCCCCAAGGGGGTGAAACTGAAGGGGTGCCCCAACGAACCCTACTTCGGTAAGCGCTGAGCCCCAAGGGCCCTGTGAGCCTCCGAGCCCCCTTTGTGACCCCCTTCCGTACCGTTTGATCTGCCAAAATGGCGAGTGAAAGTGTCTGTAATCCCTATTCCCTAATATTCACAGGAAATGACGAGAGAACCAGTTGTTATAAAAACAAACGGCAAACGCTGGGTTCGACTCGCCCTTAGGCCGCCCTCGACACTTTCATGTCCGCTACTTTAATTTCCTACGACTAGTTTTGTGTCTCTTCTGCAACACGTGTTTGAAGTGGCAGACATTCTTGGCCGTGAGGAGTCATGGTCCGTAAAGCTGAATTCTAATTACAGCGCAGGACTCGCCAAAGTGGGTTTTTATCACTCTGACCTTCCTTCTAATTTAATCTGTCCTCCATATTGGGTGTGCTGCCGAACGGAGTTATCACTCTCCGTCCTCCTCGTGCGCCGTCAGAAACACGGGCCAGTCACCCAGGCTACATAACATTGCCTCTTGGCAGCCTTGGCTTCGACACACATTTGTTGTTTCGAGACGTTTCTGCCCAAGAGGCAAAAGAGGAGGCGGGCGTTTCAGCTTAGCTTTAATGCCGTGGCTGCTGATTCTGCCATTAAATTTAGCTCTATCAACAGACCGCCGCCCACCCCACCCCCCCCCCCCCCCCCCCCGACTCTTGGAACGTTGCGTCCAGATAACCGAACATCCACTTTTCTTTACAAAAAAAATAAATAATGTGCCAGAAAGTGTTCTGAGAGGTGGCTTTCAGCCAGAAATGCATTTAGAAAGGCCCAGAGAGGCCTGTGCTGCAGCTCTTGTTATATATCGCTGGTGTTATTGAGCGCTTATCGACAGCGTGCCAGTAGAATGGCACTTTTAGCCCTTCCCCCCTGAATTATTTACACAGCACTCCTGACAGTGTAGACAATGTGCTGCTCTTTGTGATTTAGATGGCCCGTCATGCACACAAGGGAGGGGGATAAATAATCTGCTAAATTTGGGCCGTTTGCACCAATGAATGCCAATCCTTATGTAGTGGAATATAGCGCCCGTATGCCAATCCTTATGTAGGAGAATACAGCCCCCATATGCTAATCCTTATGTAGTGGAATGCAGACCCGTATGCTAATCCTTATGTAGCGGAATATGGCCCCTGTATGCTAATCCTTATGTAGCGGAATACGGCCCCTGTATGCTAATCCTTATGTAGCGGAATACGGCCCCTGTATGCTAATCCTTATGTAGTGGAATACAGCCCCCATATGCTAATCCTTATGTAACGGAATACAGCCCCTATATGCTAATCCTTATGTAGTGGAATACATTTTCAGATGTTCTACTGTATCCTTGGTTCTATGTAAAAACATTTTGTATTTTGCCATGTAAATGTCTTCTAGGAACTGATAAAGACAGTTATGTTTCCATTTGACTGCACTGATTTGTGTATACCCGCCTTAATTTTTGTGATAGACACAATGAGGGGAGTGGTCAATGGGGACAGAAGAACTAATATTCCCTCTCCCTGTCTGTCTGTCTGTCTCTCTCCCTGCATGTCCGTCTGCCTGTCTGTCTCTTTCGCTGTCTGTCTGTTTGTCTGTCTCTCTCCCTGTCTGTCTGTCTTTCTCCCTGTCTGTTTGTTTGTCCATCTGTCTCCAGGGTGTCTGTCAGCGCTGGTGTACCAGCACTCCATCACTCCCTTAGCTCTGCCCTGTAAGCTGGTCATTCCCACCAGAGGTGAGTCATCCTGAGTGCGTCGCTGTTCAAGTCCCTCCAGTCATATACTGTAGATCCAGGACCACAGCTGTACAAGTCCCTCCAGTCACATACTATAGATCCAGGACCACAGCTGTACAAGTCCCTCCAGTCACATACTGTAGATCCAGGACCAGAGCTGTACAAGTCCCTCCAGTCACATACTGTAGATCCAGGACCACAGCTGTACAAGTCCCTCCAGTCACATACTATAGATCCAGGACCACAGCTGTACAAGTCCCTCCAGTCACATACTGTAGATCCAGGACCAAAGCTGTACAAGTCCCTCCAGTCACATACTGTAGATCCAGGACCAGAGCTGTACAAGTCCCTCCAGTCACATACTGTAGATCCAGGACCAGAGCTGTACAAGTCCCTCCAGTCACATACTGTAGATCCAGGACCACAGCTGTACAAGTCCCTCCAGTCACATACTGTAGATCCAGGACCAAAGCTGTACAAGTCCCTCCAGTCACATACTGTAGATCCAGGACCAGAGCTGTACAAGTCCCTCCAGTCACATACTGTAGATCCAGGACCACAGCTGTACAAGTCCCTCCAGTCACATACTGTAGATCCAGGACCAGAGCTGTACAAGTCCCTCCAGTCACATACTGTAGATCCAGGACCACAGCTGTACAAGTCCCTCCAGTCACATACTGTAGATCCAGGACCACAGCTGTACAAGTCCCTCCAGTCACATACTGTAGATCCAGGACCACAGCTGTACAAGTCCCTCCAGTCACATACTGTAGATCCAGGACCACAGCTGTACAAGTCCCTCCAGTCACATACTGTAGATCCAGGACCACAGCTGTACAAGTCCCTCCAGTCACATACTGTAGATCCAGGACCACAGCTGTACAAGTCCCTCCAGTCACATACTGTAGATCCAGGACCAAAGCTGTACAAGTCCCTCCAGTCACATACTGTAGATCCAGGACCACAGCTGTACAAGTCCCTCCAGTCACATACTGTAGATCCAGGACCACAGCTGTACAAGTCCCTCCAGTCACATACTGTAGATCCAGGACCAGAGCTGTACAAGTCCCTCCAGTCACATACTGTAGATCCAGGACCAAAGCTGTACAAGTCCCTCCAGTCACATACTGTAGATCCAGGACCACAGCCGTAAAATCCAGGTTCAGAAAGTAAAAGTCCTCCCCAGTACTTTGTCCCAATCACCTGGATTTTCTAATTAGCACAATTATTCAGCCAGCAGGTAGAACTAATTAGTAACTAATCAGCTGGCTGAGTTTGTGGATGGAAAAAGCATATGGTAGGACCTTTACTTTCTGACCCCTGGACTTTCCACCACTGTCCAGGACATAGGCAAGAGTTGGTCTGTTGTAATGCCCTCTGGTGCCCCCACAATTTCATAAAATTTTCAGACAATACCATTTTAGGGCCAGAGGAGTCTGGAACATTTCTTAGACCCCAGTGAACAGAATATTGGCAATATTAAAATTCCCAGGCATGCTCCTTGCATGTCAAAAACACATCGCAGACCAATTGTGTAGCTCAAATTCATTCCAGCGAACGTGAGAATTCTCTTCCTGACAATGACAGTCCATCATCTCCCAGCCAGGAAGCACCTGATGGTATACTTCCTGTATCAAACAGGAAGTTGGCCCAGTCACCTCTAGCCTCTGGGTTCTAACCAATATGCTTCGCTGCTTCTAGATCCTCATGAGGAGACCCCAGAGATAGCCACGCCCACAAATGCGGCCATGGAGATCCTGAAACAAGGAGCTGGTAAGAACAGGTCAATCGCTAGCGTTGGCAGTTAGCGCTCAGAAATATGACTGGGTCTTCTGCTTCTTTTTCTATCATGAGACACACCACATCGGTTCTTTTTACTTTGAATTCTTCGATGAGAGTAACCCAAATCAGCATCTTTTCATTTTTGCCATTTAAAATGTATTGTTTTAAAAAAAAAGGCAATATTGATTATAGTAAGTTTTGTTTTTTTCCTTTACCTTGAGACACTATTTATTCTGGTATAGCTGTACATAAACACCCATAAACCTGTCACTTAACCCTTTAAGGTGTAAGATCATAAATACATGATTAGAATGTTCTTAACTGAACATTCTAATGCTGATGTAACAATCAGTACTGGTAATTGAAAGCAATGGAGTTCTAGAACACTGCCTTAGAATTTTGAAAAAAAAAATAAATAAACCTACTCTTCAAAGGGTTAATGCTTCATTTCTCACTTGGATTGTATAAAGTCAACTATATTTGTACTAAGTTTAGAATTATTATTATTATTAGTTTGCCTTACAAACCCAATTCCACGGTTCATATGTTCAGGCCTTTTTTTTGTCTTCCACATGGTCTTGGTTCACCCTCTCATTTTCACCCTTGTTTCCCCACCATGTTAGTGACAGTAGGGCAGAAGCCCCCTGGTGAATCCCATGGTAAATAGATTTTTATTTTCCACCCATCTCTCCTCGACTGGCATCGCCAACGGAGACTGAAACTCACTAGCGTGTCACGTTTGTGTCCTGTGCTGCTGTTTATCTCTGCATGACTGCGACCTCTTAACTCTCGCGACAAACACTCGCTCCGCACACTTGTTGCTAGGGGCGACCGCCACGCGTGCCTTTATGACTGCGTTGGCGTGTAGGCCACAGCCGTCTCTGAGAGATGGATATCTGGCCTGGCTGAGGCCAGGTAGCATGGACACAAACTGCATGGCACTGCTGGTTCAGGCAGTAAGGGAATGAAAAGAAACGTGTTCTTACTAATACCTGTTTGCTGAATTTTAGGCTGTTTAAAAACATGCTTTTTTCTGTGAAGTGAAAGGAGATGACTACATGTTCTAGCAGTGTCACATTACTCTGACAGAAGAGCACGCATTGAGATGTAAAATAACAACTACTTTGTGATCATTAGCATTAGCATGGGCTGAGGATTTCTCTCAGGAATGGAGCTCTGACCAGTCTTTTACTGGACCGCATGCACAATATGATGTCATTAAGGATTGTGTCTTTAGGAAGCAGGGTATACGCTTCTCATATGGCCAGTTTCCGGAGCTTTCTCAGGGCTTTTGGCTGTAGTGGCTGACCGGCACTCTCGTCTTGTTCCCCTCAGCGTGCAACGTCCTCTACATAAACTCCGTGGACATGGAGTCTCTAACCGGCCCGCAGGCCGTTGCCAAGGCGATATCGGAGACCTTGCAGTCTAGCCCATCCTCCACGGCCACCGTGGTCCACTTCAAGGTGTCAGCACAAGGCATCACCCTCACAGACAACCAAAGGAAGTGAGTATCGCCGCTGTGGCCAAAGCTGATTGGACAGGGGCAGAGTTACAGCACTGCAGGCCTCCACCCTCGTGTAGATGTTTCACAATGTTTCCATAACAACAACGTAGCACGAAATTCATACTGTGAGTGGTTTTTTCGCTGTCGTCATTGTAGATGTTGCTTGGAGGCAGTGTTATTCTTCCCGGATAGGGGAAAAGGCTACCATGTGTTCTTAGTGGGTATTTTTAAAAGGAATATTCCAATGCCTGACTTATTGCTACACTTACGTTTCTTCTCATTATCAGTAGTCAGCCGTGGTCTTCTTTATTCTGGAGTGAATATAAAGAGCTTTAAGTATTCCTGCACAGATTAGCCTGTTAGCATCTAGGGCAGCGCTGCCCAACCCTGTTTATGGTGATCTACTGTCTACTGTAGGTTTTAATTTCATCCCTAATTTGGCACACCTGATTCTAATTAGCAGCTCAACTAGATCTCTAGCTGTTGAATGAGGTGTGCTCTGTTAGGGTTGGAGTGAAAACCTACAGGATGGTAGATCTCCAGGGGCAGGGTTAGGCAGGCCTGATCTAGGTAATAAGCTGATGATCTGATTTCCCTGCAGGCTTTTCTTCCGTCGTCACTATCCCATCAACACGGTTACGTTCTGTGACCTCGACCCACAGGAGAGGAAGTAAGTGTGGAATATGAGGAAATGCCCATGTTTAAGATTTTAGTGAGGAATGCTGTTTATAGGGGGATTCTGGGTAGCTCATCCTGTTAAGTTACATTTCTAACATATGAGTGGGCCCCTCAGTCTGGTATTGAATCTGGGTCATGCCAGTGCTGACTGTGGCTAGCTGCCCGAAGGGCGACGCCCATTTGTCTGTAGTGTCCCCCAGGGATAGCAGGGCTTCACTCAGCTGGGACGACTATGTATAATCGCTCACCGACGACCCCACGAGTCCGTCTGTTGAGCTGATGGAGATTAGACTGGTCATTCTAAACTGGGGAGAAACAGGCAGAATGAGCATTAAAAATAATGGTTAATATGAGTACGAGTAATGGTGCTGTACTTCCGGTGTTTGATGTGCATGCCGTGACTAAACGAGCCAATCATCTTACCTGTCCGAAATTTTGCACAGGTGGCGTAAAGCGGAGGGCGGCACAGCAAAGTAAGATCGCCTTTTCTTCTTCTCACTCCTCTTTCACATCACTCGTGTTTTCATTTTCCTGGTCAGGGACTTGGGTCGCGCGTGCCGGATCAGCAGTTTTATGATTGGCTTTCATTGTTGCTTTCCAACACCAGTAATCTGCAAAGTGCTATTGGGAGCATCCTTGGTCATCCCATTAAATGAAATTGTTCATGCAATAAGGTCTGCATTTAATCCTTTTAAGTATTGGTCAAAAGCCAGTCTATTAGAGAGGTTGGCTCTTAGATGATTTGAGCATCTTGATGTAAGCCGTACCTGGTGTACACAGAAGCGTGTTGTTCATAAGACTTTCTTTCCGGTGTTATTGAGAGCTACTAGCTCTTTTTCTTACAAAATTTCCCAATCACTTTTTAACAGTAACACCCCCCAGGAAAAATAGTGTTATCTGTTAAACAATTAGTGCACTTATTGCAGGGTTATACTGAAACATGTTTTTTTTAATATACTGTATATATACAGTCAAGCCGGAAAGTCTCCCCACCCCTTTCACCTTCTCCACGTTTTATTACGTTACAGACATATTCCAAAATTGATTAAATTCCTTTTTTCCCTCAAAATTCTACACACAACACCCCATAATGACAATGTGAAAAAAGTTTTTTTGAGATTTTTGCAAATTTATTAAAAATAAAAAAATAAAATTTCTCATTTACATAAGTATTCATACCCTTTGCTTTAACGTATTTACGTAATTACACTGGTACAGTATGGAACACATGGCTGGCTAAATGGCTGTAAGTTATCAAGGATCTGAGCTATCAAACGAGCCCCAAACCATCACTCTGTTGCCAGATATGGAGTAGATGTGGATGGATCACTGCACGGGTTATTTCTCCGGACTCATTTTCCTATAGAACTCTATGGGGGAAAAAGTCAGGAGAAACAACCCTTAAAGTGATCCATCCACATCTACTCCATATCTGGCAACAGAGTGATGGTTTGGGGCTCGTTTGATAGCTCAGACCCTTGATAACTTACAGCCATTTAGCCAGCCATGTGTTCCATACTGTACCAGTGTAATTTACAGCTGAATCTAGCCCCCCAATTTCCATAGAGATCCATTCAAATGCAGAGAGGTTATAGTATCGCTTGTAACAGTACCTGAAAATAAGATATCGACAGTTTTTTTTTATGTTGATGGTCACAGACTTCAGGAAGTAACAGCATGTAAAGGATATGCGACCAAATATGAAATATGATACTTTAAAAATACGTTAAAGCAAAGGGTATGAATACTTATGTAAATGAGAAATTTAATTTTTTTATTTTTAATAAATTTGCTAAAAACTCAAAAAAACTTTTTTCATATTGTCATTATGGGGTGTTGTGTGTAGATGTTTGAGGCAAAAAATGAACTCAATCTATTGTAGTATAAGTCTGTAACGTAATAAAACGTGGAGAAGGTGAAAGGGTGGGGAGACTTTCCGGCTTGACTGTATATATATATATATACAGTTGAAGTCAGAAGTTTACATACACTTAGGTTGAAGTAATTAAAACTCATTTTTAACCACTCTACAGATTTCATGTTAGCAAACTATAGTGTTGGCAAGTCAGGTAGGACATCTACTTTGTGCATGACACAAGTAATTTTTCCAACAATTGTTTACAGACAGATGATTTCACTTTTAATTCACTATATCACAATTCCAGGGGTCAGAAGTTTACATACACTAAGTTGACTGTGCCTAAACAGCTTGGAAAATTCCAGAAAATGATGTCATAGCTTTAGACACTTCTGATAGGCTAATTGACATTATTTGAGTCAATTGGAGGTGTACCTATGGATGTATTTTAAGGCCTACCTTCAAACCTTGCTTGACATCATGGGAAAATCAAAAGAAATCAGCCAACACACCAAATTGTTGACCTCCACAAGTCTGGTTCATCCTTGGGAGCAATTTCCAAACCCCTGAAGGTACCACGTTCATCTGTAGAAATAATAGTATGCCAGTATAAACACCATGGGACCACGCAGCCGTCATACTGCTCAGGAAGGTGACGTGTTCTGTCTCCTAGAGATGAACGTGCTTTGGTGCGAAAAGTGCAAATCAATCCCAGAACAACAGCAAAGTACCTTAAATTGTGAAGATGCTGGACGGAACAGGTACAAAAGTATCTATATCCACAGTAAAATGAGTCCTATATCGACATAACCTGAAAGGCTGCTCAGCAAGGAAGAAACCACTATTCCAAAACCGCCATAAAAAAGACAGACTACAGTTTGCAACTGTGCATGCGGACAAAGATCTTACTTTTTGGAGAAATGTCCTCTGGTCTGATGAAACAAAAATTGAACTGTTTGGCCATAATGACCATCGTTATGTTTGGAGGAAAAGGGGGAGACATGCAAGCCGAAGAACACCATCCCAACCGTGAAGCACAGGGGTGGCAGCATCATGTTGTGGGGGTGCGTTGCTGCAGGAGGGACTGGTGCACTTAAAATAGATGGCATCATGAGGAAGGAAAATTATGTGGATATATTGAAGCAACATCTCAAGACATCAGCCAGGAAATTAAAGCTTGGTCGCAAATGGCTCTTCCAAATGGACAATGACCAAAAGCATACTTCCAAAGTTGTGGCAAAATGGCTTAAGGACAACAAAGTCAAGGTATTGGAGTGGCTATCACAAAGTCCTGACCTCAATCCAATTGGAAATTTGTGGGCTGAACTGAAAAAGCGTGTGCAAGCAAGGAGGCCTACAAACCTGACTCAGTTACACCACTTCTGTCAGGAGGAATGGGCCAAAATTCCAGCAACGTATTGTGAGAAGCTTGTGGGAGGCTACCCGAAACGTTCGACCCAAGTTAAACAATTTAAAGGCAATGCTACCAAATACTAACAGAGTGTATGTAAACTTCTGACCAAATGGGAATGTGATGAAAGAAATAAAAGCTGAAATAAATCATTCTCTTTACTATTATTCTGACATTTCACCTTCTTAAAATAAAGTTGTGATCCTAACTGACCTAAGACAGGGAATGTTTACTAGGATTAAATGTCAGGAATTGTGAAAAACTGAGTTTAAATGGATTTGGCTAAGGTGTATGTAAACTTTCGACTTCAACTGTACATAGAGTATTTCAAAATAGAATGTAAATATGTGTAATATATTGTGTAATATAGTGCAATATATTGATAATATATTTTATTTAGATATATTTTCTGCATATTCATTTTTCATTTTTCTTTTTATGTTAAATATGGCCTGTTATGTTTTTCAATGAGAGTTAAAAGTGCATCACAGACCCACTATGCTAACTCATTACCAGGTCTACTAGGCTCTTAGTTATGCTAATGCTTTACCAGGCCCAGTAGGTACTTAATTATGCTAATGCTTTACCAGGCCCAGTAGGCTAGTTACTTAGCTATGCTAATGTTTTATCAGGCACAGTAAGTACATAGCTATGCTAACTCATTACCAGGACAGTAGGCTCTTAGCTATAGCAATGCGTTACCAGGCCCAGTAGTTACTTAGCTATGCTAATTCAGTACCAGGCCCAGTAAGTACATACCTATGCTAATACATTACCAGGTCCATTAGGATTTTAGCTATGCTAATGCTTTAGTAAAGTAGTAGGCTCTTAGTTATGGTAACACAGGTGTGGCTCCCAGGCTAGTGCTCGGGGTTGTGCCAGTGGAGATTGACAGTGCTAGAAGGGGCCCCATGCTCCAGCACAGCTGTGCGAGCACGCCACAGTCACCTTAAAAGGAAGCCATAAAACAGGGAAGAGGAGCAATAAAAATGTCACACCAGTGATCCCGGATAAAGGGAGGGAATGAAAAGGGCCGCCGCCCCAAGGCTCTCCCCAAATCACCAATCACAGTGCTAAAAATAATCATGTTTGCCTTGAGGTCCTGGGGTTTGCTTTTCAAGCCGATATATTTTGTGACACTTGACGGCTTAGATCTTGGTGAGTTGAGATCTAATCATATACAATCACATGGGTGTGGATATTTTGTGTAGACTAGGGCCTGGTTCTGTATTTAGCATTGGTAAAGACCATCATACATTATGTATTTATTCACCTAGGCTGAGGGCGTCTACTATTGCATTTATTTATCTTTTTGCAGTTTTTCATCACATTGTGAGAATGAGGTTATGGGTCGTGGTATACTTTAGGTGTACGGTGTTATTTTGCTGGGGCGCTCTTGTTTATTGAACTATTTTTAGTTCTGAAGGTGCAGACTTTAAGAACAGTACTTTTTACATCAGTAGCCTACTGTAAATGTGTGTTTGTGACCGCAAAAGCCCCGGTTGCACTTTCTTCCTGTTGTTGTTTGTTCCTTTGTGGATTGATAGTATTCTTCCTCCTGTCGCCAAAAACAAGTCTCACGCATTTCCTGTCCCATTCCAGAGGAAGGGAATTCATGTTCGGTTCATTTTGTGACTTCCTCCTTTTTTGTCATATTAATTCCTATACTTCAGTACAAAAATGTTTTTATTTTCAATACAGCAATTCTAATGAGAGACCAGATAAGAGACGTTTTTCAGATGGACGTTACTCTCGCTTGTGTTTCTGTGACGTTTTTGTAACGTTTGTGTTTCTGTGATGTTATTGTAACGTTTTGCAGCCCTCTCTTAAAGAGCCGTTTCCTCTCTGTACACTGCAGGTTTTTCGGTTTTGTTGCCCGGAAACAAGGAAGCACAACAGATAACGTCAGTCACCTTTTCGCCGAAATGGACCCCGACCAGCCCGCCTCGGCCATTGTCAACTTTGTCTCCAAGGTGATGATGGGCTCACAGAAGCGATAGGTTCCCCCCCGTCCCCACGGCTACCATTATGTTTTACAGAGGATGTTTTCGTTAGGTTCACGTTTGTTTATTTTGATTTTTTCATAATTTTTTTTGTAGTTACTCTTTTTCTTTTTCTTGTCGTTTCGCGAAAGGACTTGGAGTAGATCCGAGATGGTGACAGAGAAAGTGCTGGGGGGGGGGGGGGGGGGGCGGGGCGTGCCAGTGATGTATTGGGGGAGAGAACGATTCGATCTCTCGCGAGGTAGCGCAACCTAAGAAGGATATGATGTCAGTGAGCTTTGTGTAAAAAATAATAAAAATTTAAAATAGCAAAGAGGCAAAAGAAAAAGCAAAGTTGAATGATGAAACAGACTGAAATCTATCAGGCTTTTGGATTGATTAACCAAAGATCAGAAAGCATTCAGGACAAGTATGTAATTATTGGATTGTCCATTTGAAATATAGTATTCTGTAAAATAGAACTGTTGAAATAGACAAAGATGAAAGTATGCTTTCTATATAGTATAAGTATTGACATGTCATTTTTCTGGAAAAAAAAAAGAAAAAAGTTTGTATTCATGCCATCTTGCAAGGAAGTATTCAAGTACATTTTTGCATGTAAGCTTGTTAATTCAATGAAATGTATGTACTATATTGTAATTTCTTAAACCAGAATGGAACATGCAGGGCCTAATGTGGTTTACAAACACTTTACTTAATGGAACTGTTCTCTACTACACACAATAGACCAATCACAAATCCCTAAATACTCTGCGGTCCAAATTCTGCCTGTTTTTTTCCTAGTGGTCTTGTGTGGTGGAGATACCCTGTCCAGGCGTGATTAGTCAATCCTCGAGCATGTAGATTTCAGATGAATGGAAATCTACCAGTCTGGCCTCCTGAATGTACTGCGGTCACAGCTGTAATCTTGTGTCTGGCTTTGCTTTGTATCTCAGAAAGCGATAAAAAGAAAACATGCTTCTTCAGGCCTACATGCTCAACTGCTCCAGCTTGTAAGAATCCACGCTTAGATTACACTGGAGGTGCCCAGGACTTTTACAGCTGGGTTATTGCACTGTCCTGCGTGTTAGTGTACTAATGTAACCTTTTTAACTATTTTTTATCATCACAACACAAAGGAAAGGAGGTCGCGTAAAAAATGTGTTTTTTTTTTATGTATAAAAGCACCTACACCAACATTTCTGGGATTGGATATTACGCCAATACAGTGTTGCTGAAGTGGCAAAGATAAATCAGAAACGAGTGGATTAACTGTCACCTCCTTTTCTTATTATCTAAGTAGTTTCTCCTGGCACACATGTTCCTGCACTGGGCGTGTGATTTCTTTCACACAATTACAACATCAACCACAGCTCACCTCATTACTCAAACACCTCACATTCTAAGAGCATGTGATTTCTTTCATACAATTATGACATCACGCACCGCTTCCCTGATTGGTTGTACACCTCACATTCTAAGAGTGCGATTTCTTTCATACAATTATGACATCACAGACAGCTACCCTGATTACTCATGCACCTCACATTCTAAGACAAGGCCAATATCTTAATTGGGCAGTCAAATGAGTAAAGGCTACAGGTTTATGTCTAGTTTTTTTTCCTCCCGTTCCCCTAGAGAGTGATATGAGGTCCTTGTTTGTTCAAGTAACAACTCGGAGGCAAAAATGGCCGACTGTTTCCTTTTGTATTCCCTTGTAATGTATTATCTCACTGTAACCATCCTTTATTCTCAATTCAATTGACTGAGCTAGCCATTTTTATAGCCAAGAATCACTTTCCTTGCACATCAGATCACAAGTATTCCTATAGCTGCGACATCTATCGAGAGAAGAGTTTCTACCACTATGCGTCAACGTTCTATGTTAAACACACATCATACCCAACTGTAAGCTAATAAAAAAAAACAAACAAAAAAATTATATAAATATATATATACTACTACAAAAGGTGACTTTACTAAAATATTTATTTTTTTGCTATGTCACTCTATGTTAACTCATATATACATATATTGTATAGTCTACATAAAGATTACTTAAAGCATTGGAAAAAATACTCTTTATTTTGGCTAAGATTTCAAAGTCGAAAGATTTTGAAAAGCGTTTAAATATGTAAGGTGTAAAGTGTCTGTATCTTAAAGCTTATCACAATGTTTTTTTTTGTTTTTCACTGCATTACATTGTTCTTGCATTGTGTTCTTTTTAGATTGAAGTAGGTATATACTGTAGGGGGTTAAAATCATGTTTCCCAGATTTTCTGAAAATGGCCTTGGATTTTAGTCTTAATGTAGTGCCATATGTAAGGTTATTCTGGTTCATATTGTTATTGGAATAAGACATGTTTTGGAGGATTCTAGGTTCAGCACTTAAATGTGTTTATTTTTCTGTTTAAAAAATGCTAATTCGACAGACTTTCATTTTAAGAGTGCATTATACTGTTGAACAAACAAAACACAATATTGTGTGACAGGATTTGTAAAACAGTTAATGAAGTGTTACTGCATGTTAATAAAACATGGCTTTTTCCAAGTGTTAAACAGATAATGAGCAGGTAAAGCAGGAAACTGGGGATGGAAACAACATATTTCCTGTCTGCTTCTATCTGTTTCTTCTTTGAAAAGCAGGTCATATATATGAAATGGTTAGGACTTGATTTAGTCACTGTTATTGCAATATGAACATGCCACTGAAACACAGTTGGATTCCATGCGGATCCTGTGTGAAGAAGTTAATCTGGCCCATTTGGCAAAATTGTAATATGAAATCTTTTCGGATGCTCTTTTCCTTCAAATTTTTTATTTTAAAATAACCTTTTCTGGAAAACGAAGGATGAAGAACAAATGTTTTATTTATTCAACATTTCATTTCAAAATGGAAGGTGAGATGCTTGCTGATGCCATATTTTTGTACTTTACTGCCACCCTGAGGCATAGTGTGGTATTACTGCCACCCTGAGGCATAGTGTGGTATTTATTGCCACCCTGAGGCACAGCGTGGTATTACATAATGCTTGGAATAATGCAGATTTTTGCTTGGATTTTGTGTACACTACAGCGAAGACAAAACAATAAAGTCTGCATACTGAACAGACAAAATACTGAATGATGAAAAAAAAAATATTTTTAAGGCAGGTAAAATATTACAAAATAATGAGTAAGCCCTGCTGAGAATGTTATACTGCCGCTCAATGTATTCCAAAACTAGCGTGCAGTTGAGAGGAAGCGAAGCTGGGATACGAGTGAGATGCCTTTTTATTTTATAAAATCATATGCAAAAAAGAATAGAACCAATATTATATGACTATAAAAGGAATGCAAAGACTCCTAATAAAATCACGGTAAATACATGTCATCAGACTGTAAATATCTTATTGTTTGCCAAAGATGTTGTCATACTTGTCTAATGACTCCACGTTCAGCATGCTTTTAACCATTCAAGTCCATAGTGTGTCCCCTCAAACAATTTCTTTAAAAAGTAAACAATCCCTTCTTATATAAGGCCTTTATGACCCCATTAACTTCACAAAGCACTTACTTTTGTTAAGCCACAACAATAAAAATAATATGTGACTTATGTCTACAATAAATCATTTCTACAGTTTGAGCGGGGCAATGCTTCTCAGTTTGGCTGCTACTTTTTCACATTTGTTTTTCTAGAGAGTATGCAGTGTTTCTACAGTCGTATAGCGATATCAGTTTAAATCAGTTTAAACCAATAGTATACAATGCGGCCTGTACACAAAGCCATTGTGATATTCTTCATTGCTTCAAACAACCGACAAACACAATATATCTTGTTTTGAAATGAGTATTTATTTTCAGATCATTTTCACACAATGGCTTTCTCTTTTGGAAATCTTCTGTTTTTTTCTTTTCTTTTTTTTTTGTATGGGGAAAATGTTTTTTTTGTGTTAACCCTTCACCTAAAGTGAAAGGCCCCCATTTCTGTGCTCAGAAGGGTAGTGCATTGTTTGTACTAATAAGCGCCCACTTTGCAAAGATAGCTCTTGACCTAGAATGTGTGGATGTGCTACTATGTCTGTACAGAACGTTTGTGTATTTCCATTTGCTTTACATTGTATGCTTTATTGTTTCTGAAAAAAAAACACATTAAAAGCAATACAAATCAATTATATTAAAATATACTGTTGCTTGAAATGTTGTCCTTTATGTGGTGCACAGTTTGTGTTCCTTGTGTAATCCTTTTTTCATGTCAGAAATATTCAATGTAGTTATTTAAACAATTCCAAAACATCCCTAAATGCAGTCTTGAACTTGGGCTTCAGAATCCAGTCCTGGAGGGCCACGCTGTCTGCAGGTTGAACTCCAGTCCTGGAGGGCCACACTGTCTGCAGGTTTAACTCCAGTCCTGGAGGGCCGCACTGTCTGCAGGTTTAACTCCAGTCCTGGAGGACCGCAGTGCCTGCAGGTTTAACTCCAGTCCTGGAGGGCCGTGGTGTCTGCAGGTTTAAATCCAGTCCTGGAGGGCCGCAGTGTCTGCAGGTTTAATTCCAGTCCTGGAGGGCCGCAGTGTCTGCAGTTTTAACTCCAGTCCTGGAGGGCCACAGTGCCTGCAGGTTTAACTCCAGTGTTGGAGGGCCGCAGTGTCTGCTGGTTTAACTCCAGTCCTGGAAGGCCGCAGTGTCTGCGGGTTTAACTCCAGTGTTGGAGGGCCGCAGTGTCTGCGGGTTTAACTCCAGTGCTGGAGGGCCGCAGTGTCTGCAGGTTTAACTCCAGTCCTGGAGTGCCTCAGTGTCTGCAGGTTTAACTCCAGTCCTGGAGGGTCACAGTGTCTGCAGGGATCTCTATGGGAATTGGGGGTGGGTCTAGATTTAGATGTAAATTATGCTGGAACAGTATGGAATACATTGTTGGCTAAATGGCTGTAAGGCATCAAGGGTCTGAGGTATCAGACAAGCCTCAAACCATCACTCTGCTGCCAGATATGCAGTAGATATGGATGCATCAATTGGTGGGTTGTTTCTCCTGACTTATCTTTCCATATAGTTCAATAGGCAAATCAGGAGAAACAACCCTTAAATGATTCATCCATATCTACTGCAGATCTGGCAGCAGAGTGATGCTTTGAGGCTCATTTGATACCTCAGACCCTTGATGACTTACTGTCATTTAGCCAACCATGGGTTCTATACTATTCCCGTGTAATTTACAGCTTAATGTAGTCCCACCCCCCAATTCCCATCGAGATCCATTCAAATGCAGAGAGATTATAGTATCGCTTGTTAGAGTACCTGAAAATAAGATATCAAGAGTCTTTCAAACTTCCAAATTTCTATTAATTGGACAATCACTTACACCTGTGTTGTGCATCAGACATCAATTTTAATCAATATATTTTATAGTAAAGGTAGGGGTGTACTTACTTTTTCCTCATGAAGAATTAGTATTTATGTTCATTTCAATTGCTTAAGTGATTCCAACGTCTACTTTTTTAGCATAATTTGTTGAATTAGTTTAATTTAATCAATCAATATGGTTGAAAATAAAATAAAATAAACTTGTGTCCAGATGTGTCAAAACAACTGTTTGAGGGTGTACTTACTTTTTCACATGACTGTACGTCTATTTTCAATCATAGATTATGTGTAATGTGTAAGCCTGTAAAATTGTGAACAATCCGCTGTAAGAAACCCGTTGGATTGTTTTTTTTTTTTTTTTAATTTAAGGTGGACTGGGAATTACGAATAAGAAACTTCAGATGAAGAGAAACGGGAGTGCACACTCAAATCACAACAAAAGTTATCAAAAAAAAAACCTCTTGGCAACTTCAAACTTCTTCATACTCGTTTAGACTTTATTTGCGAACATGAGAATAGACAAACATGTTTCGGCCTAAGCCGTCTTCAGTGTCTGAATAAGAAACTTCAGCCTCGTAAAAACGGTGAGTTCATTTCAGCTGTTCCTGTGATTTCACCACGTGGCTTATACAGGCGATGGTCATGTTATCTAGCTAATTTAAGCTTGAACCTGAGGTTTTGCAGCTATATTGAACGTATCTTGAGAAAGATTAGCTAAATGAGTCGCAAAAAAAAAAGCCATCACTTGCATCTACAGCCAGAGTGTGTGGTTCCTTTTTTATAGTTCGCTTGGTAACCAATGTCCTTGTATATACGTAGTCTTGATTTTTTTTTTGTTAAAATGATAATCTCAGTATTAACATTAAACATCTCAGCGCATTGCTGCATTTACGGACGGGTACCCATCTTGTGAGGAAGATTTATGGAACTTAATTATTATCTCACCTTCAGGGTGTTTACACACTGTGGATCGTACCAGTGCTGACTTTGACCTGCAGTCCTGCAAGGTGATGTACAATTGAGTCTTGCACTTGTACATCACCAGAAATAGGGTTTAGGTCAGCCAGGATGACAACGTCTTATACAAGGGACCAAAACCGGGCTCCGCTGTTGAAGTTCACTTCCTGGTCTTGTTGAGAGTGTTGCTGTCTGGTGCCAGTGCACAGGCCCATTGTTCAATGCAAGTCAATGGAACCAAATGCGGTCAAAATATGAAGTCAATAAATGTTTCCCACCAGAATTTCCCCCATCTAATAATAATAATAATAATAATACATTCAATTTCTATAGCGCTTTTCTAGATACTCAAAGTGCTTTACAGTTTAAAATTACACACAGTAAAATCATTTAATAAGTAATTAATAAAATAAATAAAATAAAAAATAAAATAATTAAGACAGATAAAAAAGGAGTATAATTTAAAATTTGAGTCATGGGATAGAGGGGAGGATGTTTAACAGGGGAAAGCCAGTTTGAAGAGGTGGGTCTTGAGAGCCTGTTTGAAGGATGGTAGGGTGGTTGCCAGACGGATGTGGATGGGGAGGGCGTTCCAGAGGGAGGGTGCAGCAACTGAAAAGGCCCTGTAGCCCCAGGTCCGGAGCTTGGTCCTGGGGATTGTCAGATTGTTCGTGTCAGTGGACCTGAGGCGACGGGAAGGAGTGTGACGGGGGAGGAGGTCAGAGAGGTAGGGAGGGGCCAGGTTATTTAGGGCTTTGTAGGTGATGAGCAGTATTTTGTAGTTAATCCTGTGTTTAACCGGGAGCCAGTGGAGGTTGTGGAGGACAGGGGTGATGTGATCTCGGCGACGGGTGGAGGTGAGCAGACGGGCAGCGGAGTTCTGAACGTATTGGAGTTTATTGAGGATTTTGTTGGGTGAGCCATAGAGGATGCTGTTGCAGTAATCGAGTCTGGAGGTTATGAGGGCATGGATGAGGGTTTCAGCAGCGGAAAGGGACAGGGAGGGGCGGAGGCGGGCAATGTTCCGGAGGTGAAAGAAGGCAGTTTTGGTAATGTGGTTGACGTGCGGTAGGAATGAGAGGGTGGGGTCGAGGATGATGCCGAGGTTGCGGACATTGGTGGAGGGGGTGACGATGGAACCATCAACGGTGAGAGAGAAGGTCTGGGCGGAGCGGATGAGGGAGTTTGGGCCAATGATGAGTATTTCCGATTTATTGCAGTTGAGTTGGAGAAAGTTCTGTTGCATCCATGTTTTTACATCAGCAAGGCAGGTGGTGAGGGTGGAGTGGGTGGTTGAGGTGATGGTCTTGGAGGAGAGGTAGAGTTGTGTGTCGTCTGCATAGCAATGGAAGCGGAGGCCATGGCGGCGGAGAATTTGACCCAGGGGAAGTATATACAGGATGAAGAGGGGGGGGCCGAGCACTGATCCTTGGGGGACACCATGAGTGACTGGGGCGGTGGAGGATTGGCAGTGGTTTATGGAGATGTATTGGTGTCTGTTGGAGAGGTAGGAGGTGAACCAGGAGAGGACAGTACCGGAAATGCCGAGGGAGTGAAGGCGTGAGTGGAGGATGGAATGGTTGATGGTGTCAAAGGCGGCGGTGAGGTCGAGGAGGATGAGGATGGTTAAAGAGCCGGAGTCAGCAGAGAGAAGGATGTCATTGGTGATTTTCAGTAGTGCAGTTTCTGTACTGTGATTGGTGCGGAAGCCGGATTGGAAGGGTTCGTAGAGGTTATTGTTGTCGAGGTGGGTTTTGAGTTGAGCGGCGACAGCTCGCTCAAGGACTTTAGACAGGAAGGGGAGGTTGGATATGGGCCGGTAGTTGTTGGGGATGTCAGGGTCGAGACCAGGTTTTTTTAGAATGGGGGTAACGGCAGCAAGCTTGAGGGAGGGGGGGGACGAGACCAGTGGACAGGGAGGAGTTGATTATGTTGGTGATAAGTGGGGAGAGAGTGGGGAGGCAAGCCTTGACTAGGAAGGTGGGGATAGGGTCGAGGGCACAGGTTGATCTAGTCACAATAGGTGCTTTTTCTTCATCTAATGTTTCCCCATATGCCAATTTCTTAAGTTATTGTGTCGTTTGGACAATATTTTAATATTTTGTGGACCAATCCGGGACAGTTTGCGGCACTTTCTGCGCGTCACTAGTATCTCACATGCTTAGTGGACGAACCGGATCCGACCCGGACTTAAGGGTCCCCCTGCTCCCTACTTCGCAGTCTGGCTCCAATTTTTGTACAACTTCGCAACACAAAACAGCACTTCCACGGTTTCAAAACGCTTTTCACAAGCCCATGGAGAGTCGATGGGTGTCATCACAGTCGCTTTGTCCATATTTTACTGCAGTCTGTGGTCTCATCACACTCTGGCGACCCCCAGTGGCCGATTGGGCATCTGCACCTCTGACTGATCTGCACCGTGGTAAGAGCACTGCATCTGTGGAAGCCAGACCTGAACACTGCACCGTGGTAAGAAGTGGCTGTGGAAGCTGCTGGGTGGCTCGTTTGGTTGAGGCACCACGCTGTGGTGCATGGATGAGCCCCACACTCTGTTGATCGAATCAGAATCGTGCCAGTGCTGACTGTGGCCAGTGGCCCCACGGACAGTGAGACAATGCTGTGCTCCAGATGACCTCTACTGATTTGTCCTGCTCGCTCAGATCTCACACAGGTGGGAAAATTATATTACATAATTAGATTACTGGCATTTAGCAGACACTCATTCCCACATCAACCCTTACACAACCTTTGCATTTTAACATACTATTGTAGAACCCGCACAGCTAGACCAATGAGGGAATAGCTGGAGGGGAAGGAGTAAATATGTTTTTCCTTTGCTGTTGTGATGTAAATGAAAAAGAGTTCAGTGATTTATCCTCCGGTCATGTATATATTATAAGTACATTTAAGAAAATACTGAGTCCGTCGCCACGAGTCAGATATGAATGCGCTGCTCCATATCCCGCTTAAAACAGGCCTGAAACGGATCAGTACGATTCTTATAATCTCCGTTCGTAAACGGGGCCATGGTGTCATCACGGATATATCCAACTTATCGTCCAAATGCCAATATTCTAATGGGAGCATTAGAACACTCACACAGGAGCTGAACAACACATCGAATAGATCTATGACCACAAACCGTAAGCGTAATAGTTACAATTGGTTTACTCTTAACCATATAAAATATAATTTAGAATTTTACTTTAATCATGCGTGAAGCTCAGAGTGTTTACACTCGACTCATCCTTGTATGCCACCATTACTCAATATATGCTCCCGGGATTAGCACTATTGCCGAATCTCAGTTCGGTGGAGAACATAGAGGTTGGGGGTCTGGCCGACACAATACATGTATTATATTTTACATAGATAGTTGCGAGCCCCGGTCGGCGGGCACTCAGAGGACTCCTTAAGGCTAACTTGACAAGAACCGACGTATAACGTCCAGGGGCTCTCTTCGCGTCAAATTCCCAGAGCCGTGCCTCAACCAATCCGTACGGGCCGAACTCGGTCGCCTACCCAACTTAAATACTCCACATACTGTACCACACCACTGATCAGTTGGTCATTGGTCAGAATTGTTCCCCTGAGTATTCAGTCGTAACTTAGGCTGGAAAAGGTAGAAAATGGATTAGAGTCATGGAGACCACGCAAGTTAAAATAATAAGAATTTATTCACAGGCAGGTAGGTCATTATCTTAAATTCAGGTCAATTACAAAACATACAAATTAAGAAAAGAAACACAGAGTAAATATCTTACCGGCCTGCTTCAGCTACACACACACACAGAAATCTGCACAGGTGTGGGAAATCGAATTGCGATATTCCCTACACAAAATACACAATCTGCACGGTGTGGGAGATCGGATACGATGCTCCCTACCGAAAATACACAATCTGCATGGTGTGGGAGATCGGTTACGATGCTCCCAGATAAGTGTGTCTCCCTTTCTTTTAAGCTAAATCCTGCGTTTGAACCAGGGCCATAAATTAACCTGGAGGTGTGGTCGAATCGGGAATCTAAACCCCCACCGCTGCTAAGTAAGGTGAAGGGAAAAGGAGTTAATTACCAGAGAGTACATTCCAGTGTTACAGTTTTACAGAGTTATTGGAACTATGTTTTACTAAACTCCATTTGGTATGAAATGTATCTCATTTGATTCCTTGATTTTACTGGATTACATCCATACCAAACAGCTTACCATTATAATTATTATTACCAGATTAAATATTATTATGTTGCAGTTGAAATGAAAATTCCCTTCTGATGAACCATTTTACATGCAATTCCTGTTACTACTACATAGGACATAATGTAACAATATAAGAATCACATGTGCAATGTTAGTAAGTTTTACAGGGTCTGTTGACCATTTAAACTGAGTCTTAATCCAGGAGAGAAGGGGGGTGCAATGAACTGAGGTGCCAGCCTGAGGGCACTGTGGTATTGTCCGTAGTCACGTGTGAGGCTCAAAAGATCAAAGTGGAAAAGGTCACAGATGGTCGGGTAGGACATTCCTTGCGCCACGACCCCTGTGCCATAAATGCCACTAAACACACATTCACACCCATGACATAGTCCAGTTTCCACTTATCACAGTCCTTCCAGGTGAGAACATCCTTGAGAACAGATGGGTTGAACCCCCCTGTAGGAAGTCTAAAGAGTCCATTGTTTTATCACACAGCTCTCTGGTCCTTTAAAGTTTATGACGAGCACCGTTCTCGGGCTCCTCACAAATGGCAGCCTTTCCGGAGTCACACTTTGATTCCCCTCCTACACTATCCATTTATAAAACTGGACATACTGAAGCGATGCAGGTTAAGTACCTTGCTCAAGGGTTCAACTGTAGTGTCCTACCTGGGAATCGAACCTGCAACCTTTAGGTTACAAGCCCAGTTCCCCTACCCAGTGTGCTACAGTGTACCAGAGCCCAGACGTGACCAAGTCCCTCTTATCCAAGTCACAAGTAAGTCTCAAGTCATTTCGTCCAAGTCTCAAGCAAGTCCAAAGTCATTTTTTCTTGGGAAAGTTGTGTCAAGTCTTGGAGAAGACTTGGAGAAGTCAAGTCACGAGTCTTTAACCTCCAAGTCGAGTCGCAAGTCATCAAAACAGTGACTCGAGTCGACTCGAGTCCAAGTCACAATGACTCGAGTCCACATCTCTGCCAGAGCCTGCCCAGTGGGTGTGGTTAAGAAGAAGTCCTGCTTCACAACTTGTTTGTGACACTCTTGGGGAGGTGTGAAAAAAAATTATTTTTATGGATCAGTCAACTGTCTGCTGATACAGAGAACCTCTTCCAGGTGCAGAGAACCTCCTCCTGAAACAGAGAACTTCTTCCAGGTACAGAGAACCTCCTTCTGAAACAGAGAACCTCCTCCTGATACAGAGAACTGTCTTCTAACGCAGAGAACCTCCTCCTGAAACAGAACCTCCTCCTGATATGGAGAACCTCCTCCTGAAGCAGAGAACCTCCTCCTGAAACAGATCCTCCTCCTGATACAGAGAACCTCCTCCTGATACAGATAACCTCCTCCTGAAACAGAGAACCTCCTCCTGAAACAGATCCTCCTCCTGATACAGAGAACCTCCTGAAACAGATCCTCCTCCTGATACAGAGAACCCCCTCCTGATACAGATAACTTCCTCCTGAAACAGATCCTCCTCCTGATACAGAGAACCTCCTCCTGAAACAGAGAACCTCCTCCTGATACAGAGAACCTCCTCCTGGTACAGAGAACCTCCTTCTGAAACAGATCCCCCTCCTGAAACAGAACCTCCTCCTGATACAGATAACTTCCTCCTGGTACAGAGAACCCATCTGCCAGATTTTCATTTCTGATGAAAGATTTTTCTTATGTTTCCATCTTTCATCAGCAATACCTTGATCAGATGTGTGTATTTTCATATAATATTTATTGCATCTAGATAAATATAAAAAATATAACATGCTCAACTATTTGTAGCATCCGCCGTTTCCCTTCAGTCCACCTCCCTTTCGTTTCCTTTGTATTCCCATTCCTTGTGTTCCATGTCATGTTATTTAGTTCACCCTGTTCGTCTCAGTTCTGTGTTCGTTGCAGGCTGGGCGTGGTCCCCATTAGTTCCCTGTTTCTCCCCTTGATTTACCAGCATATCATGTCTCCTGCTCACTCACATTCCTCACTCCTTTCAGTTATCCAATTAGTTCCTTCACCTGTTCCCTGCACTATTTAGTTTCTCCTCTCACGCCTTTTCGTTGCCAGTTCGTGTTCTCTGCCCTGTTTGAGATCACTCCTGATTTTTGATCCCGCCTGTCTTGTAACCTGTTTGTCTGTTCTTTATTCAGCCTGTCCAGCCTGCCTCCTGCATGCCCTACCAGCCCTGACTCCTCACCAGCCCTGCTTTAGTTCGCCAACCCAGTATCCAGCCTTCCTCCCTTTATTTGCCCTTTGCCTGCCTATTGCTTGCTTGCCTCTAATGAATATTCTCCCAAGTGGAGTTTTTAGATCAAGTCCTGTCTCAGAGTCTTGCGTTTGGGTCCAGTCCTGTACACTGCCTTAACACCATTTAGGCTTTATAATGTAGTAGGTGCTGAATCCTTGGTTGATGAATGCATTTAGGAAGAGAAGGACAGCACTCTTAGCCAATACATAGGCTAATAAAAGAGAGAATCTGGCTATGAGTGCGGTCTTTTTCTTCCTAAATTCATTCATCAACTTGGATAAATATACCTGTCAGTGTGTCGGTTAGCCATGTGTGGGGAACTGTAGCCCTGAGTGGAGTAAATTAAGTTGTGTGGAATTGAACCCCATACACGTTACGGCCTGTGGACGCATCTGCGATAAATGTGATCTTCAGAATGAAAGCTTTCTGCCCGCATCACACACCACATTCAGCAGGAGGATATTAGTTCCAGACCTTGACATCGGTACTGGACGGTCTCTGGATAATCTCATATTATACACTGTATGTCTCATTGTATGTAAAAATAGTAAAATTACACAGATACTACTTATCTGGATATTGTTACCAGTGTAATAGCCCACATAAATATATAATGATATTTTATATAACTACACCACTCTTTTTATGTGTTAAATGACTAAACACAGTAGCCATTCCATAAAGGAACTCTCATACTGTGAAATAGAAACCTTTCCCCAATTTCTCTAAATAAGGAAAGCAGGCTGTTGCAGAATATTCTGTCTGGCACTCATTGTGTGCTCTCACTCTCTCCCTCTCCTCTCTTTCTCACTCTCCCCCTCTCCTGTCTTTCTCTCTCCCTGTGTGAAGCATTAACCAGGATCACATAAAATCAGTTTTCATTACTATTTAACTGAAAGGTCAGAAAGACAATCATACATCTGTGTGCCATGTCTGTGTTGAAACAGCGGGTAATTGTAGTACACCTCATGTACACTTGGTGTCAGCATTTCTCTTTAAAAAAGAACATGGCCGTGCACACGGACAGGAGCTGTGGAGTTTCAGTGCTGGTCACATGACTTTCTCGTTTAGACAGAACCTCGGCTTTGTTGATGCTGGTATTGATGTAGATAATGGGGAGGACACTGCTGCTAAAACTGCTTGCCCATCACGTGAAAGTCACGGCCGAAAGGTTCACAACAGCAAGACAAAGGGGCCGGTTTATTCCAGCGGTCTTAGACACGTCGCAGTTTAACAGGGATCTATCTCTCCATCTGATGTTACGGGCAATAAGGAAACACAACTAGATCTTTGTCCCTACGTGTGCGCGATGGCTTTCCCTCCATAAGATTAACAAAGCTGCCTCAAATATCGTCCTTACTCTCCAAATTGCCAGTTTGTACCAGCAGGGCTCCGATTACAAGATGGGGGGGGGCGGTGGGGGTGGGGGGGGAGCACTCAAATCTAAAGCCAAATCATAAAGAGCTTTGTTCACCAGGGAGGACAATCTGAAAATCAATATTTGGTCTGGTTGCGGAGCGCAGTAATCTTTGCTGGGAACAGGTGTCGCATTTCCTGGAAGAGTCTGTCCTCTCATCGTACATCATGGAAGGCTTTCGGGTGAGATGCCCTGTCAGTCAGTGGGGGGGGGGGGGGGCGGCGCTATTCGCGATAGCCTAAACGTTAAAGAAAACCCAAACGAGGGCTGCTTGTGGATATAAATCAGCAGAATGGTGAACAGGATGTTATGAGTACAATACAAATGCAGAATGACCGAGCCATGGCCTTGAGAAGGTCCTTGGTACCTCTGATGAATTTCTTTAATCTTGCTCCACGGCGCATAAATCACCTGTCCTTACGGGAAAGCTGTTGTGCATTGAGATTTGAGGGGGAAGATGCTTGTGTGTGTTTATGTGCATTTGTGTGTGTGTGTGTGTGTGTGTGTGTGTGAGAGAGAGAGAGAGAGAGAGAGAGTGTGTGTGTGTGTCCAGCCTGAGACCGGCATAACTGACTCATGCCTCCTTCAGACTTTCCACACGACGCACCTAAACTCCGGGGACGCCCCTAAACTCCGGCGCTTGGTCTGTGAAACACCTCTGGGCTCCGCTCCGATTCCCAACTAAAAATACATCAATACTCGCTGCAGGATGTTATTGCAAAGGTTCACACGCGTGCCTGCTTTGCATGTTTCTCCCACTGGGATGGTTTTATTTCTCCCCCTTCTACAAATAAGGGATGTAAAAAAGATTTTCAGTAAAGCATTGCAATAATATGGAATGGCTATTAGCATGGGTGCTGCGCTTGATGTGAATTCCTGGTATTAAACAGGATGGACAGTGTGTGTGTGTGTGTGTGTGTGTGTTACACATGCCTCTAGGTAAGTGTAGACAGGAGGGATGTGTGGTGAGATTGGCAGTTTGCTCTCTCAAATCCTTTACACAAATATTGGAGATTGAAAATTGTTGCTGGGCATCAGAAGGAACCCTTTATGTCAGAACTCTTCTCTCTCTTTGTTCTGCTTTGTCCCAGTGGAGTAGCACACAATCCCATCTGGAGCCTTGCAGTGTGTCACATGACACAGTTATTACTGTAGATATATGAGGTGGGTCTCTCTGTACAGCTCACTGTTTCTCCCCCGGTGGCTTCATTAACAGCCCTGAGCGGGGGGGTGGGGGGTGGGATGTAATCTTCCCCTGCCAGTGAAGTTAAGTACATGTCTGTATAAATATCCCGGCATGGGGGGTGAAAGGTCAGGGCGCCGGGGGTGCCGGGGACGAGGGTCGGATCGGGTGTCCCCTCCAGGATGGAGCACATGGGAAGTTTTTTATTGGTCAGCACAACTGATGACATTTAAATAGCAACAAGGAGCAGGGCAGCCACTACCCCCACCCCCACCCAGCCCTTTTCCCACTGAGGGAGATGTAGAAACTGCCTGAGTGTGTCTGTAGAGATGTAGAAACCATGAGTGTGTCTGTAGAGATTGAGAAACCACCTGAGTGTGTCTGTAGAGATGTAGAAACCCGCCTGAGTGTGTCTGTAAAGATGTAGAAACCACCTGAGTGTGTCTGTAGAGATGTAGAAACCGCCTGAGTGTGTCTGTAGAGATGTAGAAACCACCTGAGTGTGTCTGTAGAGATAGAGAAACCACCTGAGTGTGTCTGTAGAGATAGAGAAACCACTTGAGTGTGTCTGCAGAGATGTAGAAACCACCTGAGTGTGTCTGTAGAGATGTAGAAACCCTGAGTGTGTCTGTAAAGATTGAGAAACCGCCTGAGTGTGTCTGTAGAGATGTAGAAACCCTGAGTGTATCTGTAGAGATGTAGAAACTGCCTGAGTGTGTCTGTAGAGATGTATAAACCACATGAGTGTGTCTGCAGAGATGTAGAAACCACCTGAGTGTGTCTGTAGAGATAGAGAAACCACCCGAGTGTGTCTGTAGAGATAGAGAAACCACCTGAGTGTGTCTGCAGAGATGAAGAAACCACCTGAGTGTGTCTGTAGAGATGTAGAAACCGCCTGAGTGTGTCTGTAGAGATGTAGAAACCACCTGAGTGTGTCTGTAGATATGTAGAAACCGCCTGAGTGTGTCTGTAGAGATGTAGAAACCCTGAGTGTGTCTTTAGAGATAGAGAAACCACCTGAGTGTGTTTGTAGAGATGTAGAAACCACCTGAGTGTGTCTGTGGAGATGTAGAAACCGCCTGAGTGTGTCTGTAGAGATGTAGAAACCCTGAGTGTGGTCTGTCGAGATGTAGAAACCCTGAGTGTGTCTGTAGAGATAGAGAAACCACCTGAGTGTGTCTGTACAGATGGAGAAACCACCTGAGTGTCAGTAGAGATGTAGAAACCCTGAGTGTGTCTTTAGAGATAGAGAAACCACTTGAGTGTGTCGGTAGAGATTGGGTTTGTTCCTGTTGCTTATTTAATCCGTCCTTGTCTCCTCGGTCCTCGCCTGAGGAAATATGGACGGTAAATGATGCAAAATAGTAAAAGACTGAAACATATGAATTGCATCAGCAAATGCACATAAATAGATTGACATAACATTATTATTTATCTGTCATACAAACCCCAATTCCAAAAAAGTTGGGACAGTATGTAAAATACACATGAAAGCAGAAAGCAGTGATTTGTAAATTCTATTTTACATAAAGTTGAAGTCAGACGTTTACATACACTTAGGTTGAAGTCATTAAAACTCATTTTTAACCACTCCACAGATTTCATGTTAGCAAACTATAGTGTTGGCAAGTCAGTTAGGACATCTACTTTGTGCATGACACAAGTAATTTTTCCAACAATTGTTTACAGACAGATGATTTCACTTTTAATTCACTATATCACAATTCCAGTGGGTCAGAAGTTTACATACACTGAGTTGACTGTGCCTTTAAATTAAAAGAAAAAACTTTTGATTGTATATCCTTTGCATGCCATGACTTCCTGATGTATGTGACCCAACAACATGAAAAGACTCTAGATATCTTATTTTCTGGTACTCTTACAAGCGATACTATAACGTCTCTGCATTTGAATGGATCTCTATGGGAATTGGGGGGGTGGAGAAACAACCCTTAAAGTGAACCATCCATATCTACTGCATATCTGGCAGCAGTGGTTTGAGGCTCGTTTGACACCTGTGAGAGTGAATTGCGAGAGGGGGGGGGGGGGGGGGGTGGGATCCATTCAAATGCAGAGACATTATAGTATCGCTTGTGAGAGTACCAGAAAATAAGATATCTAGAGTCTTTTCATGTTGTTGGGTCACAGACATCAGGAAGTCATGGCATGCAAAGGATATGCGACCAAAAGTTTTTTTTAATTATTATTTAAAGGCACAGTCAACTTAGTGTATGTAAACTTCTTACCCACTGTAATTGTGTAAACAATTGCTGGAAAAATTACTTGTGTCATGCACAAAGTAGATAAGTCCTAACTGACTTGCCAACACTATAGTTTGCTAACATGAAATCTGTGGAGTGGTTAAAAATAAGTTTTAATGACTTCAACCTAAGTGTATGTAAACCTCCGACTTCAACTGTATATTTAATTGAAAACAATACAAAGAAAAGATATTTAATGTTTTGCCTTATCAACTTTATTGGTTTTTGTAAATATACGCTAATTCCGAATTTGATGCCTGCAACACGTTCCAAAAAAGACTGGGAAGTTCAAAAAACACCTGTTTGGAACATTCCACAGGTAAACAGGTGATGCTATCATGACTGGGTATAAAAGGTATATCAAAAGACTCTTGATTACTTATTTTCAGGTACTCTTACAAGCGACACTATAACCTCTCTGCATTTGAATGGAGAGTCTTTTGATATACCTTTTACACCCAGTCATGATAGCATCACCTGTTTACCTGTGGAATGTTCCAAACAGGTGTTTTTTTTTTGTACTTCCCAGTCTTTTTGGAATGTGTTGCAGGCATCAAATTCGGAATTAGCGTAAAAAAATTGGCTCTGATGCCTGGGGACATGGCGGAGAGTTTGTGGGGTGGGGGGGTGTCCTGACGCCTGATCACAAGTGAGTGAAGCATGGTAGAGGGGCGTAGTGCCCGCTGGTCTTCATCTGTCATTAGCATCTACTGAACGGTATGTTGACCCAAAGGAGGTCAAAGTTCAGTCTTTGCAGAGTTCCTGAATCCCCTCCTCCATGATCTCTGGGGGGTTGAGCTTTAGCGAGGACCACAGAGCCGTGCAGGAATGAGGTACAGTAAACAAGCTCATGTGCCCTGCCAGCACTCTGCCTCATCAATCACGCCCAGAGCCACAGGTGTTCATCAATCACGCTCAGAGCCACAGGTGTTCATCAATCGCACACTGCTCACAGGTGTTAAGCGCTCAACCCCCCCCCACCCCCCCCCCCCTCGCAATTCACTCTCTCACAGACTGGCTTGGTCCTGAGACAATGGAAGAACTTTGCAGGTCAACTGCCACATATAAAGTGTGTACAGTGTGTTGTCTCAATGTAGGTGGAGCGCTCTGGCTAGGGGGCTAGCCTAGCGCACAACATTCTCATAACGCGGCTGCAATGTTATAACTACACACAAGTGTTCTGTGTTCAAGGGGCATATGAGACTGGGTGTATCGAGCAGAGAAGATATCCAGCTACGGTCTTCACGTTGTTGCATCATTGTGGCTATGTGCTCCGGGTGGCCTAGATAAGATCCTAGCTAGTGCACAGCGCTCCCACAACATTACTGCCACGTTATAACCTTGCAAGTATTCGGTGGCAATGATGCGCCACCATGAAGGTGAAGTTATGGGTTCTGTGCCGTTTGTATTTTTGTCCACACAGTAAAATGTCAGTTTTTAAATCAATTTTTTAATTAACCCTAAAAGAGTAGATTTTACTCTGATAGAGTACATTGTGGAGTCATATAAACTTGTCATTGTTAAGTTAACACTAACATTTTACAGTGTGTGTTTAAGCACTTTATCACCGTTCCTAGGCGGAAAGCATATTTGAGACTTGGGGAAGCATCTCCTGAAGGTGGGGTGGGCTTGCCGAAATCTCCCAACCTGTAGAGAGGGGTGCACTGGATTCTCACCGCTCTCCCAAACCTGGAGCCACGGGCCCAGGGAATGCCAGTCATCCCGCCTCTCTTCAGCACCGAATTCTTTCAGATGTCTGCCATGGCAGGATCGGGGTGTCTGAGATCCCCTTTCACCGTCGGCAGCGTCTCGCCGGCCCGGGGGCCCGGGGGAGAGAGGGCCCCGAAGCGAAGGAGGGAGACCCGCCCGATACCATCCGGCAGTCCGAACGCCCCGTTACAGCACACTCCATAAGTAGCTTTGGTCAGACCCCCTGAGGCCAGAGCAATGAGAAGAGGGAGTCGGTTTGTTTTTGTGTGTTTTTGTGCTTTTATGTAGAGAGTGTGCTGTGCTCTCCTCATCAGCGCCGCTTGCTGGCTAACAGCTGGCCCTACGACAGGAACCAGAAGCTGAGCTTCCTGCAAATCTACAGCTCCGCACTTATACAGATGAGTAAGGGCCGGGAGAGAAGAGAACAGACCTGTACATGTGTTTGTGTCTGTGCTTGTGTGTGTGCACATGCATGTGTCTGTGCTTGTGTGTGTGAGTGTTTGTGTGTGTGCGCGTGTGTGTATGTGTGTCTGTGCTTGTGTGTGTGCACGTGTGTGTGTGTGCACATGCGTGTATGTGTGTGTGGGAACATATGAATGTGGGAAGTTATTGATATGTCTATGAAACGGTCCTGCTGCAGTTACACTCCACACACAGCTTTCCCTCCTGGGATTTAGGACACAGAGAGCTTGTGTAATTGTACCCATTATTGGGCATTACAGGCATGCTGGCATCCATTTCCCCCACCCCCTCTGTCCCTGTGTCTTTCCAATTTCCCCCACCCCCTCTGTCTCTGTGTCTTTCCCATTTCCCCCACCCCCTCTGTCCCTGTGTCTTTCCCATTTCCCCCACCCCCTCTATCCCTGTGTCTTTCCCATTTCACCGCACCCCCTCTGTCCCTGTGTCTTTCCCATTTCCCCCACCCCCTTGTTCTACTTACTGTGTCTTTCCCATTTCGCCCACCCCCTCTGTCCCTGTGTCTTTCCCATTTCCCCCACCCCCTTGTTCTACTTACTGTCTTTCCCAGTATTTCAGCCATCAGGACCATATGTTTACACTGGTGTGGGAGTCTGGGTGTCTCAGTCCGTTTGTCTGTCTGGTGTTCTGACTTTAATATGCGTTGGATGGCGGGCCTGTGTTCTGAAGCTACTGTGTTTGTGCTCTGGAAAAACACAAGCCCAGAGCAGTCCGTTTCCATATGGCCAAACAGAAAGCAGTGCAGTTGTCACAACATTAGCTACAATGGAATTTACTCAAGTGGTGGCCAAAGGGAAATGTACACGCTAACTTCTCAGTGCATTTGTGTGCGGTTTTATATGCTTTTTATCTTTGAAACCGCAATGCCTAACTCTGCGCTATGTCTAATCAGTAGAGCTGTACAGGGCTAAAAGTAGCCTTTTCGCTAAAAGATTTTAATGAAATGCAAACACTGTAATATCCTCCAAGCACAAATGATTTAATCAGCTCATGTAATAATGAGCAGATACTGTTTCAGCTCCGGCATCGATGGAGCGGTGCTGGGAGGAACCAGTAGCTATATGCCATGTCATAATCTAAATCTAAAACTGCGAAAAGGAGCCCCCCACCCGAGGGAAGCAACACGTGTTAATCAACACCCGCTTTTTAACTCCGCTCCCAAACTCAGCACCCAGGGGGTGGTCTGCACCCCTCTGACGTCACCCAGGCGCTGGTATCTGTTGCCAGGCAACGTGAGGCCAGGTGCAGATGGTGCGCAGCTCGGGTTCGAGGTCCCGGCTGTGGTGCTGTAAAATGTACTAGTGGCGGAGCATTTCATTCATTTAACTCATTAATTGAAGTCACTGTGGCTTCCAGGACCTTAAATCCCCCGATAGAGAACCAGAAAAACGGTTGCATCCGAGGCGGGCCAGATACATCGAGGCCGGGTTTGTGGGTGATCGCTCTCCGGATCCATCGAGGATAGGTTTGGGGGGGGGGGGCTGTTTTCTGATCCATCGAGACCGAGTTCAGGGGCAATCGCCTCCCGACTCAGGTGAGATTTGGAGTGAGTTTTTCCTGCTTTTAAGGAAGGTCCAAAAAGCAGTAAAAGGGCGGGGGGATCGTCTTTCTAAACAGGAAGCGGCCTTTTAATATTTGCCATTGCAGGGGGAGGAAGTGGCGGTTAGGGTGACTGTGAGAATGTGCGGCACGCACACGCATAGGGGCCACTGCTGACGGGCAGAGCCAGGTGGCTGGCCCGCAGGAACCAACCCCCCCCCCCCCCCCCCCCACCTCGCCAGGTCCAGCTACACCAGAACACGCCACACCCCCCGCTAATCCGCTGAATACCCTGCATAATTAAGAACCCCCGCCTGCGTCCTCAGTCGCAGGGAACACAGCGTCCTGTTCGTCCAGAGACTCCAGACACTGGAACCACCGAAACAACATGACACCGGCAACACCGGGGGGGGGGGGCACAGACACGGCAGATCCTCTCCAAGCCTGTAATGGAGCCTTGAATTCCCGGCATCCTTCAGCGCAGAGAGATTTACAGCGCAAGTTGTACACTGCTAATGGAGTCCATACAGGTCCCACGTCACTCCTGTTTTCATAGTTCCATTCAAACAAGACTGCGTCAAATTTGGTGACACTACCTAACTTGAAAGTTATTTACCATTGCAGGTTTTTAAATTGTACCATGTGCCCTCACCTTCTTTTAATGAAGAAAACTGTGGGAGAATAAATTACTAGTGAAGCTGGTGATCATGAAATAGAGACTGAAGACTGGGGACGCATTCAGAACTCATCAGCATCACCTGATGTCTGTACCGGTTGGCTGGAGCCATCTGTCAACATGAAGAAAAGAAAGCATATTTTGAACCAAGAGGTCTCAAAAGCACACTTTTAGCACATAAACGAATGCAAAGAACATGGATTATGGAACCGTACGTTTGATTTTGATTGGTTTAATTTTGAAGAACTATTTTCTGAAAATCGCGTTTGCATTCGTTTATGTGCTAAAAGGGTGCTTTTGGGACATCTTTTGCCATGCAATGGGAAATATTTGACTCCATCAAATACCGGGAGATTTTAGACCTAAATCTAGCTTCCTGGGTCTGATTGGATCTTCCAGCAGGACAATGATCCAAAGCATACTTCAAAATCTACACAAAAATGGGTTCACTGACCATAAAATCAAGGTTTTTCCCCCCTGACCTGAACTCCTCACCTGTGGGGTGAGCTAAAGAGGAGAATTCACAAGTGAGGACCAATGACTCTGAAGGTCTGGAGAGATTCTGTATGGAGGAATGGTCTCAAATCCCTTTCTATGTGTTCTCCAACCTCATCAAACATTACAGGAGACTCAGTGCTGTTATCTTGGCAAAGGGAGGGTGCACAAAGTACTAAATACAGGGATAGGCAATAGTGACACACATCTTCTTCAAAAAATCATATTTGGGATTAAAGATTTGTTTTTGCTTTGATCATTGGTATCACAATTAAAGTATATAATTTTCATATTTTTACGAACACAGAAGACATTTGATAAACAATAAACTGAATTTAATCCTGCACTTTTTTCTCAAATTATTTGAGGTTGCCAATAATTCTGAAGGGCACTGTAATTACATAAACGTGAAGCATAAGTGCCACAGTAGGCACTTATACATATAACTTATATAAGTAGGCACTCTGGACACAGGATGTCACTGGAGCCTTGTTTTCCCTCATCTGATACTCCATTCAGCATGATCTGCTGCGCTGATTGGTCAGGGGTGCAGAGGAGGAGGAGCTGAGTGGTCATCAGCATGGAGATCAGCAGTGTTTGGGGGGGTGCTGTGGCACACCTGCTCCCTAACCTTGACCTCTTGGGTCTGGATCCCAGCTGGTTGGGGAGGGGGGCAGGTGACCCCAGCGCCACACTTCCCCCTGACCGCCGGCCTCAGGAGATGGTGGGTGACCCTGCTGACCTTTCCTTTCCCGTGGACTGGGCTGTGCGCGCCCAGCTGGTCCTGGCAGGTGGCTGAGGCTCGCTTTGCGGAAAATGGAAATGCGCATTTAAACGCACACAAATGACACTGCATATTAAATGCATGTATTAGACGTATACATGCAGCTGGAATACCAGACCTCAGGATGGTGCATTTTGTTTAACACTACGTGGCATTTATTTTTAATGGTGTTGGGAAGCGAAATAAATATGTAAATGAAATAAATAAAATGAGAGAATCACTGTGAACAGATTTTCCTTGGTACAGTGCGAATGACGCAGTAGCTGGAACACGCTGGAGGAAAGAGAGAGAGCTGTTTGAATGATGCAGTTGCAGGAACAGGCTGGAGGAAAGAGAGAGAGCTGTTTGAATGACGCAGTCGCTGGAACAGGCTGGAGGAAAGAAAGAGAGAGCTGTTTGAATGACGCACTCGGTGGAACAGGGTGGAGGAAAGAGAGAGAGCTGTTTGAATGACGCAGTAGCTGGAACAGGCTGGAGGACAGAGAGAGCTGTTTGAATGACGCAGTAGCTGGAACAGACTGGATGAAAGAGAGAGAGCTGTTTGAATGACGCAGTAGCTGGAACAGACTGGAGGAAAGAGAGAGCGCTGTTTGAATGACGCAGTAGCTGGAACAGACTGGAGGAAAGAGAGAGAGCTGTTTGAATGACACAGTAGCTGGAACAGGCTGGAGGATAGAGAGAGAGCTGTTTGAATGACACAGTCGCAGGCTGGAGGACAGAGAGAGCTGTTAGAATGACGCAGTCACTGGAACAGGCTGGAGGAAAGAGAGCTGTTTGAATGAAACAGTTGCTGGAACAGACTGGAGGAAAGAGAGAGAGCTGTTTAAATGACGCAGTAGCTGGAACAGGCTGGAGGAAAGAGAGAGAGAGCTGTTTGAATGACGCACTCGCTGGAACAGGCTGGAGGAAAGAGAGAGAGCTGTTTGAATGACGCAGTCACTGGAACAGGCTGGATGAAAGAGAGAGAGCTGTTTCAATGACGCAGTCGCTGGAACTGGCTGGATGAAAGAGAGAGAGCTGTTTGACTGATGCAGTCGCTGGAACAGGCTGGAGGAAAGAAAGAGAGCTGTTTGAATGACGCAGTCACTGGAACAGGCTGGAGGAAAGAAAGAGAGCTGTTTCAATGACGCAGTCGCTGGAACTGGCTGGATGAAAGAGAGAGAGCTGTTTGACTGATGCAGTCGCTGGAACAGGCTGGAGGAAATAGAGAGAGCTGTTTGAATAACGCAGTCACTGGAACAGGCTGGAGGAAAGAAAGAGAGCTGTTTGAATGACGCACTCGGTGGAACAGGGTGGAGGAAAGAGAGAGCTGTTTGAATGACGCAGTAGCTGGAACAGACTGGACGAAAGAGAGAGCTGTTTCAATGACGCAGTAGCTGGAACAGACTGGAGGAAAGAGAGAGAGCTGTTTGAATGATGCAGTAGCTGGAACAGGCTGGAGGAAAGAGAGAGAGCTGTTTGAATGACGCAGTAGCTGGAACAGGCTGGAGGAAAGAGAGAGAGCTGTTTGAATGACGCAGTAGCTGGAAAAGGCAGGGCAGTTTGAATGATGCAGTAGCTGGAAAAGGCAGGGCAGTTTGAATGACGCAGTAGCTGGAACAGGCGGGAGGAAAGAGAGAGCTGTTTGAATGACGCAGTCGCTGGAACAGGCTGGAGGAAAGAGAGAGAGCTGTTTGATTGATGCAGTCATTGGAACAGGCTGGAGGAAAGAGAGCTGTTTGAGTGACGCAGTCGCTGGAACAGGCTGGAGGAAAGAGAGCTGTTTGAATGACGCAGTCGCTGGAACAGGCTGGAGGAAAGAGAGAGAGCTGTTTGAATGACGCAGTCGCTGGAACAGGCTGGAGGAAAGAGAGAGAGCTGTTTGACTGACGCAATCGCCGGAACAGGCTGGATGAAAGAGAGAGAGCTGTTTGAATGACGCAGTCACTGGAACAGGCTGGAGGAAAGAGAGAGAGCTGTTTGACTGACGCAGTCGCTGGAACAGGCTGGATGAAAGAGAGAGAGCTGTTTGAATGACGCCGTCGCTGGAACAGGCTGGAGGAAAGAGAGAGAGCTGTTTGAATGACGCAGTAGCTGGAAAAGGCAGGGCAGTTTGAATGATGCAGTAGCTGGAAAAGGCAGGGCAGTTTGAATGACGCAGTAGCTGGAACAGGCTGGAGGAAAGAGAGAGCTGTTTGAATGACGCAGTCGCTGGAACAGGCTGGAGGAAAGAGAGAGAGCTGTTTGATTGATGCAGTCATTGGAACAGGCTGGAGGAAAGAGAGCTGTTTGAGTGACGCAATCGCTGGAACAGGCTGGAGGAAAGAGAGCTGTTTGAATGACGCAGTCGCTGGAACAGGCTGGAGGAAAGAGAGAGAGCTGTTTGAATGACGCAGTCGCTGGAACAGGCTGGAGGAAAGAGAGAGAGCTGTTTGACTGACGCAATCACCGGAACAGGCTGGAGGAAAGAGAGAGCTGTTTGAATGATGCAGTCGCTGGAACAGGCTGGATGAAAGAGAGAGAGCTGTTTGAATGACGCAGTCACTGGAACAGGCTGGAGGAAAGAGAGAGAGCTGTTTGACTGACGCAGTCGCTGGAACAGGCTGGATGAAAGAGAGAGAGCTGTTTGAATGACGCAGTCGCTGGAACAGGCTGGAGGAAAGAGAGAGAGCTGTTTGACTGACGCAGTCGCTGCAACAGGTTGGAGGAAAGAGAGAGCTGTTTGAATGAGGCAGTCGCTGGAACTGGCTGGAGGAAAGAGAGAGCTGTTTGAATGGCGCAGTTGCTGGAACAGGCTGGAGGAAAGAGAGAGAGCTATTTGAACGACGCAGTCGCTGGAACAGGCTGGATGAAAGAGAGAGATCTGTTTGAATGGCGCAGTCGCTGGAACAGGCTGGAGGAAAGAGAGAGAGCTGTTTGAATGGCGCAGTTGCTGGAACAGGCTGGAGGAGAGAGAGAGAGCTGTTTGAATGACACAGTCACTGGAACAGGCTGGATGAAAGAGAGAGAGCTGTTTGAATGACGCAGTCGCTGGAACACGCTGCAGAAAAGAGAGCTGTTTGACTGACGCAGTCGCTGGAACAGGCTGGAGGAAAGAGAGAGAGCTGTTTGAATGACGCAGTCGCTGGAACAGGCTGGAGGAAAGAGAGAGAGCTGTTTGAATGACGCAGTCGCTGGAACAGGCTGGAGGAAAGAGAGAGCTGTTTGAATGACGCAGTCGCTGGAACAGGCTGGATGAAAGAGAGAGAGCTGTTTGAATGACGCAGTTGCTGGAACAGGCTGGAGGAAAGAGAGAGAGCTGTTTGAATGACGCAGTAGCTTTAAACAGGCTGGAGGAAAGAGAGAGAGCTGTTTGAATGACACAGTAGCTGGAAAAGGCAGGGCAGTTTGAATGACGGAGTAGCTGGAACAGACGGGAGGAAAGAGAGAGCTGTTTGAATGACGCAGTCGCTGGAACAGGCTGGAGGAAAGAGAGAAAGCTGTTTGAATGACGCAGTCACTGGAACAGGCTGGAGGAAAGAGAGAGAGCTGTTTGAATGGCGCAGTTGCTGGAACAGGCTGGAGGAGAGAGAGAGAGCTGTTTGAATGACACAGTCGCTGGAACAGGCTGGATGAAAGAGAGAGAGCTGTTTAAATGACGCAGTCACTGGAACACGCTGCAGGAAAGAGAGCTGTTTGACTGACGCAGTCACTGGAACAGGCTGGAGGAAAGAGAGAGAGCTGTTTGAATGACGCAGTCGCTGGAACAGGCTGGAGGAAAGAGAGAGAGCTGTTTGAATGACGCAGTCGCTGGAACAGGCTGGAGGAAAGAGAGAGCTGTTTGAATGACGCAGTCGCTGGAACAGGCTGGAGGAAAGAGAGAGAGCTGTTTGAATGACGCAATAGCTGGAACAGGCTGGAGGAAAGAGAGAGAGCTGTTTGAATGACGCAGTAGCTGGAAAAGACAGGGTAGTATGAATGACGCAGTAGCTGGAAAAGGCAGGGCAGTTTGAATGACGCAGTAGCTGGAACAGACGGGAGGAAAGAGAGAGCTGTGTGAATGACGCAGTCGCTAGAACAGGCTGGAGGAAAGAGAGAAAGCTGTTTGACTGACGCAGTCACTGGAACAGGCTGGAGGAAAGAGAGCTGTTTGACTGACGCAGTTGCGGGAACAGGCTGGAGGAAAGAGAGCTGTTTGAATGACGCAGTTGCTGGAACAGGCTGGAGGAAAGAGAGAGCTGTTTGAATGACGCAGTCACTGGAACAGGCTGGAGGAAAGAGAGAGAGCTGTTTGAATGACGCAGTCACTGGAACAGGCTGGATGAAAGAGAGAGAGCTGTTTGAATGACGCAGTCGCTGGAACAGGCTGGAGGAAAGAGAGAGAGCTGTTTGACTGACGCAATCGCCGGAACAGGCTGGAGGAAAGAGAGAGCTGTTTGAATGACGCACTCGCTGGAACAGGCTGGAGCAAAGAGAGAGCTGTTTGACTGAGTCAGTCGCTGGAACAGGCTGGAGGAAAGAGAGAGAGCTGTTTGAATGACGCAGTCGCTGGAACAGGCTGGAGGAAAGAGAGAGCTGTTTGAATGACACAGTTGCTGGAACAGGCTGGAGGAAAGAGAGAGAGCTGTTTGAATGACACAGTCGCTGGAACAGGCTGGATGAAAGAGAGAGAGCTGTTTGAATGACGCAGTCACTGGAACAGGCTGGAGGAAAGAGAGACAGCTGTTTGAATGACGCAGTCGCAAGAACAGGGTGGATGAAAGCGAGAGAGCTGTTTGAATGACGCAGTCGTTGGAACAGGCTGGAGGAAAGAGAGAGCTGTTTGAATGACGCAGTCGCTGGAACAGGCTGCAGGAAAGTATCTCTTTCTTAAAGTAGTTCCTCTCGTGATTTCTTCCCATTGGGGAGTTTTTTCTCTCTAACATTTGAGTGCTTTTCCTCCCACTGGGGAGTTTTTACTTTGTTTGATTTTTTGTGGGTTCTTCTGGGTTCCGGCCTGGGGCTCATTTCACGAAAGCGATTTTCACGAAAATGCATCGCTTGCTAATAAAAGTGTGACGACTACAGGCCACTCGCACATCCAATTCTTTCCTCGTGTAACAAGTGTGGTGATGAGAAGCTTACTCAGAAGCCTAAGGTGAGATTTGGACCCCGCTCCTCTCACTCGTCCAAATATTCCAAAGACGAACGCGTTACCAGTCAGCTAAAGGCAAAATCACCGATAGCTAACGTTGTTATTTTGAACCTGAGAGTTGCGTCGCCAGAGAGTGTTGTCACGGTAACCTGTTACCTGCTACAAGGCCTTCGCTTTACTGCACCTCACTGTGCTTACTAACAAACTAGTCGAGCTGCACTCGCTAAACTCGCAAACATGGCATTTCCTGTGCAGTGATGGAGGCATGCTCCAGAAAAAATCTTATTTGTGATCGCACCCACCATTTAGATAACAAGGCTACGGTGATTAGTTGCTCGAAAGATATCCCTTACAAAAAAGTAGTAGCCTACATAAAAGTTTATTTTTATAAGTAGGCTATACTTAAGTAGCCTACATCAAGTTTATTTTAAAGTACACTATATTTCACGTAGACTACTTTATTAAACTAAATAGGCCTTTGTATTTAACCCTATTTACTTTGGCCCATTTGGCCCAATTTTCATCTAGTTTTTACTAGTGTCAATTAAGTGCCAATATCTCAAAAACTATTCACTGCACATCCATGTTTGAAAGTTTGAATGAAAGAAGAGGCTTGTACCATTCAGAAATTTGAAACAGAATAAATTTATGTCAAAGTGGTCACATACAAAATACACATAAGAATACAAAAAAAAGTAGAAAACGCTTCGTGTTTTTATAGTTTATCACTGAATATCTCAACTTCAAAGTACTGGAGCAAGCCAGAATTGCTTATACTAGTGCACTAATATGTTGTCCACTTGTGTATACAATTTGGTAAAGATATCTACAGGCTTTCCTTATGCATTGGTATTTTTCCCAAAACGGGGCCCAGGTGTCCCAAAAGGTATCCAAACCTCTCCAAATATAAAACATGTGCATATCTTTCTGTCTAGGCATGCCAATCATCAGAAAACATAATACAGAATGTGAAGAAAATTAACCTACACATGTTTTGTGTTTATGTGTATGAGGGTATTCTCTTACAAAGTGTGCCCAAAAGTGCCCAAATACCTCTCCGAAAAGGATTACTTACCCTAATGTTATCCAACCAATCTGCTTTACATTTAAAATGGCACTGTACTTCAAAATTAGATTTACCAGAGCCCCATAAGCCAGCTGAATAACAGGTTTATCTATAACATGGCTTTTTACAGCAAAAGTAATGAATTATACATCACTTTATTTGGCAAACCTGTCTGTTACCACCTCCTACGACGGAGGTGTCAGGTGGGGGAGGGGTGTCTTCACTGTCCTCCCTGAAAAAGACAGATTCAAGTACATTACTAAGTAGAATAACTAAAAAATTAGAACACTAATTATCACAAAAGGACATATGGCAAGTATTACAATTAAGTGAAAAAATAAATATATATACACTACTCACAAAAAGTTAGGGATATTCGGCTTTCGGGTGAAATTTCAGGATGAACCTAAAATGCACTATAACCTTTACAGGTGAAATTAATTTGACCTTCTCTAAACTTTTGAATGCACATGTCCAACTATTCAATGTTTCAGTACTTTTTGCACAACTTGCTGTTCTCTAACAAGGAGCTGAACGGCAAAATTCACAACAGGTGTTTGATCCATGAATCGACCAATACATTTCCTGGTTCAATTAGAATTGGTATTTAAACAGTCCTCTTCATCATGCTGTTCACATTTTGACATCATGAGACCAAGACGACACCTAACAATTGATCAACAGTACCTCGCCATTGCGAGGCTTCAAACAGGATGTTCTCAGAGGGAAGTGGCCACTGAGCATAGAGTGTCACAGAGTGTCATCAGCAGGTTGCAACAGAGATACAGAGAGACTGGAAGAGTCACAGAAAGGCATAGAAGTGGACGTCCTTTGGCCACATCCCACACTGATGACCGCTTCATTGTGAACAGTGCCCTGCGGAACCGGATGATGAATGCCACTCAACTCCAGGCACATTTAAGGGAGGCGAGAGGCACCCAAGTGTCACGTCAGACCATTCGAAACCGTTTACATCAGCGTGGTCTGCGTGCTAGACGACCTGCAAGGGTACCTGACCACACCACCAGGCACAGGCGTCATCGTCTTGCATGGGCCAGGGAGCATTTACGCTGGACGAGGGACCAGTGGGCCTCACTGCTGTTCTCTGATGAAAGTCGATTCACGTTAAGCAGAAATGATGGCCGCCAACGATGTTGGAGACGTCAAGGAGAGCGCTATGCATCAGCCACTGTTGTCACCAGACGACCCTTTGGTGGTGGCGGTGTTACAGTGTGGGCAGGTGTGTCTAGTCAATACAGAACTGCCCTACACTTTGTGAATGGTACAGTGACAAGCCCATACTACCTGAATAACATCATTAATCCAGTCATTGTGCCCCTGCATGAACAACACAGGCCTAATTTCATCTTCATGGACGACAATGCTCCAGCTCATCGAGGTCGCATCATTAGGGAAAGGCTGCTGGAGACTGGGGTACCTCAAATGGAGTGGCCTGCACTTTCTCCAGACCTGAATCCCATAGAAAACCTATGGGATCAGCTGACTCACCGTGTAGAGGCTCGTAACTCTGTACCCCAGAACCTCAATGACCTGAGGGCCGCCCTTCAAGAAGAGTGGGATGCCATGCCTCAGCAGACAATAAGTCGACTTGTGAACAGCATGAGACGTCGTTGTCAAGCTGTAATTGATGCTCAAGGGCACATGACAAGTTATTGAGACATTGACATTTTTGTTGTGGTATACCCACCACTGTTGTTGGCTTTTGTTTCAATAAATTGTTTGAGATGAGGAAATCACCATTGCATGCTTCTACTTAAATGCCCTACTTTCATGATACGTATAATATCACTGTAGCGTGAACTTACATTTTCCATAAATTTCACCCGAAAGCCAAATATCCCTAACTTTTTGTGAGTAGTGGTATATATATACTGTATATATATACACACACACACACACACACACACACACACACATATATTATATATATGTATAAAATATACACACACATATATACATATATATATATATATATATACACACGTATATACAGTATATACATTAAAAAATCTTACATCCACAGTACGTCTGATATTAGCTCCAACATAATTAGCAATCGTAGCTAACTAGGATTTATGAATTAGTTTGTCAGCTTGCACAAACTAAATTACATTATTATAATACTGTAATGTCTTGACTGAACCGTGAAATAAAGTATTGAGAATGGATGTAGTTTCATGAGTGAATTCAACAACTAGCCCTTGTGTTGGTTGCTACACAAAAAAAACTGCGAATGAACGCTACAAAACAAACCCCCTTAGCAGGAGCTCCTTTCCAGCCTGTGACAACATAGAAGCTAACTAGCGAACTTCTGCAAGAATCCATTCATCACCAAACTAAAAATACTCTAGATAATAGCGCTCCATACTGTTGATGATTATGATGATGATAATAACAATAATAATAATAATAATAATAATTTGTATTATATAATTTTAAAAACACTTACATGTCCAGGCACGGGTCCATGCCACAGAGTCATTGCTATGCCTGAGGACAGACTTCTTCACCTCCGGGACCTCCAAAACCTGAGCAACTGTGAAATAAGCACTCTTCTTTCCACCGTTGCTTGCCACGTTCGCGTAGAAAGGTATAAAATAATCGTAATCGTTGAAGCAGCAAAGACATATGATCAGCGCAATTACACCATACAGCAAACCACGTACGCGTAAAGAGAAAAGCTAGCCTATGACGTACATACAGCTAACAAAAGCGCTACACATGGCTAAATATCATCTGGATAGGCTAAAAACGTACTTGTACAGCAATCCAGTCCATACCTTCCAGGATAAACTCAGTAAAAAAAAAAAGTACGAACGCAAATGCGATGGGTACGCACCATGGAAATGGAGATTTTGCTGGAGAATGGATAAATGGATTACGAAAAAACGTTCAGGATTCTTCAGAAAACAGTTATAACTGCATAACCAGGTATCAAATGTGGTTTTTTAAACATGTTTATCAAGAGATCTTGTAGAAAATAAAATATATTTATACAAAACCGGAAGAACATCGGTTGTATGCATAGTGAAGTGAGCACGGGGAAAAAACACATAATGTTCATTTATACAACATTTCAGTAACATACAATTGTTCCTAAATCGGATCTTGATTATTTAGCGTGTAGAAACTGTACCAAGAGTTTTTGTGATATGCATTTTATTGCCTGTGACTGTGGCGAGGTGAAGGCTGTAAACAGTGGGTTGGGCTATTAGCACCCTGCTGCTTTACGACCCTGCAGTGTAACCTGAGAGCTGATAAGTATATAAACGAATGTGTTCGCAGGCTGTGACTGTTTTGAACAATTTTGCCTCGAAGGTTCCGTGTTTTATTAATGTTTTAATTTAGAATTTCCAAGAAATATGAACACTATAAAAAATTGGGACAGATACGTCCCACCACTAGGGGCCAAAGCCCATAGAGTTAAAGTATTTCCAGTATTTAAGTATTTCCTGGAACTAAACATTAAGTATAGGCTACTACCATATGAACTACTTCTAAACTTGTAGGCTACTATCCTAAATTGAGACTTGAAGTAGACTATTTTAACTCCTTCGCGACTAGAACGGCCCTATTAAAAATGGTTCGAATTCGAACCATAGCGTCATTTGTCTCTCTGCTATTAGTTAACCGTGGATTCGCGGTTGTTTTCATTTGAAAATGTTTTTGATAGTCAGCCAATGATTGCACAGATATTCTTGGCTGTGTGACGTGGTTCATTTACGCTGCACTTTACGCTGCACTGTTGACGCGCAATACGTCTTTACAAGCCTTTCCAAAATGGCTTCGGCCATTGGTAAACGCCGGTTTACTGCAGACGAAGTTGCTGAAATATGCACTATGCGCAACGATGATAATGACAGTGACTTTGATTCTGAACATGGAGGAATGGAAAGTGGAGAAGAAAGTGAAAGTGAAACGTATTGCGCGTCAACAGTGCAGCGTAAAGTGCAACGTAAATGAACCACGTCACACAGCCAAGAATATCTGTGCAATCATTGGCTGACTATCCAAAACATTTTCAAATGAAAACAACCGCAAATCCACGGTTAACCAATAGCAGAGAGACAAATGACGCTATGGTTCGAATTCGAACCATTTTTAATAGGGCCGTCGCGAAGGAGTTAAACCGTGATGTGAATTTACTTCTGCAACGAAAAATGAAAGTGCACTTTAAGTAGGCTATACCTGTCTCGCTTCAAATAGTGACAGCTCTGCGCTTCCTGGCAACCGGCAGCTTTCTCGGGGTTGTCGGACATCGGACAATGTTATGGAATAAGCAACGAAAAGTCCAATGCATCCGTAAAGTGACGACAGCACTATGCATTGCAAATAGCCTACTGATTAAATTCAGCCCGCAACACAGGCGTCAAGTGAAAGGAGACTTTTAAAACTCCTCAGTGCAATTGATGGGTCGCAAATTCCCACCAGGGCACCGACTGAGAACGCTTTTGTGTGTAGAAAAGTAGCCTACCTGTGACGCTCTCCATTCCCATCCCCGCTGTGCTCCTTGTTTTACCTTTTCCCTCACGTGTTGTTTGTTTTCCCTCGTGCTGCAGGTTGGGTGTGGGTTTCCCTCTTCATGTCACTCATTTCCCTTGCATTATCTCCGCCTATACCATTCCTTTCTCCGCCTGCATTCCTCACGCTCTGCTCTCTTAAACACTCACGCATACATTCTCACGCTGCACGTAACTGGTTCTCATTAACTCTCTTATATATTCTCCCGGTGTTCTTTGTCCTGTGCCAGTTCGTTATGTCTCGTTGTTGAATTAACTCTTGTCTTGTCTCGCTTCGTGCCTAGAAATCTAGCCTTGTCTTGCCTTGCTACTGGTTAAAGTCTTGCTTATCTCAGCGTATAGCGCTGCCTGTCTTGTTATGCCTTTCTGTCATTAACGCCTTTTTCTGCTTGCATGTTCACCAGCCTGCAGCTGTCCTAGCCCACTCTACGCAGCCCCGTCTCCCGCATCCCGCTCCTCCTCTGCTACACCAGCCCAAGATTCTGCCACTAACCAGCCCCTTGCCTACTCCCACTCCCGCTCTACCCCCTGCTAACTCCATTCCAGGATCCAGTCCCCGTATACCTTTCTCCCTATACTTCAGGAGCTTTTGTCGAAGTAATAAATTATTGAATTCTTGAAATTCCTGTGTGAGAGTCGAGCGTTTAAATCCAGTCCCTTCACGGAATTATAACAGAACAAACTGGCCAACATAGACTCAGCCGACTCAGAACAGATTCACCACTCCCTCGCCTGCCAGAGCGCTGTCATCGATCAATACAGCAACCGCCAGGAAGACGTCCAGGAAACTCTGAAGACCATCTTGGACCAAGTGAGTCAGATGGGTACTATGATTGGTCAGCTGGCGGTTCATCTACCTCTCCCGAGGGTCCTCCCCAGTGCTGCACCGCCAACCCCGGAGCCGCAGCCTGCTGTTTCACCACCTCTCCCTGGCAGAGAACCACACGCGCCGCCTACATGGGGGACCTTGGAAAGTGCCAAAGTTTTCTACTTCAGTGTGACATTGTGTTCCACCTGCAACCTGCCTCCTACACCTCTGATGCAAGTAAAGTCGCCTTCGTGATGGCATGTCTGGGAGGGAGCGCACGGGAGTGGGCAACGGCTATGTGGGACAGCCAGCTACCTGCCTGTTTTCACTTCGCCTCTTTCACCTCTGAGATGCGTAGGGTGTTCGACCACCCTGTCTGTGGACGCGATGCTACCCAACGCTTACTCCAACTGCATCAGGGCAAACACAGCATGGCAGAGATGGCTGTTCAGTTCCGCACCTTGGCAGCTGAGTCAGGATGGAACGACACCGCGCTCCAAGGAACCTTCCTCCAAGCCCTCAGTGACGAACTGAGAGACGAGCTGGCAACCCGCAACGAGTCCAGTTCTTTGAACGCTCTTATCTCGCTCGCCATCTCCATTGACAACCAGCTCCAATGGAACAAGTTCACGAGTCTTGTCACCTCCAAGTAACCCTTAGATCCTTAGATGCTGGGCCCCCGGAGGAGAAACCGATGCAGTTGAACCGTGCCACTATCGATGTCGACGAACGTCGCCGAAGAGTGGTCTCCGGTTTCTGTATCTATTGTGGCCGTCCGGGCCATCGTGTGGCCTCCTGTCCCATTCGGCCAAGAAGGGATGGCTCGCCGGTAAGACAGGGCGTACTGTCGAGTCCTATCTCCACTGCTCATTCAGCCCAGTCCCGTGTCCAATTGAAGGCTACCCTGGTGTGGGACACTCAATCTACTTTGTTGTCTGCCTTAGTCGACTCTGGAGCCGACGCCAACTTCATTGATTCAAGTCTAGTCAAGAAATCAGGAATTCCCGTCGAGCCGCTGTCTGCTCCTCTCAATGCCGACGCTTTGGATGGAAATCTCCTAGCCCGGGTTACACACTCCACTCAACCACTTCAACTCATATTGTCGGGTAACCACCGCGAGATGATCAGGTTCTACATCATCCACTCAGCCCAGTCTCTGCTGGTTCTCGGCCGACCCTGGCTCCGCCTCCATAATCCCCACATCAACTGGCGAACTTCCCAGATCCAGGACTGGAGTTCCCAATGCCACGCCAATTGTCTGCGCTCCGCCCTACCTCCATCTGGGGCCACTGGGGCTTCCACATTAGCCCCGGAGCCAGACTTGTCTTGTGTCCCACATCAATACCACGACCTGTCACAAGTTTTCAGTAAATCTTGTGCTGTTTCCTTACCTCCTCACAGACCCTATGATTGCTGCATTGATCTGCTGGCCGGTGCGAAGCTCCCTTCCGGTCGCCTCTACAGCCTGTCTGGTCTGGAAATGGCGTTGATGGAAGCCTACATACACGATTCCCTGGCATCAGGTATCATACGACCCTCGTCGTCACCAGTGGGAGCGGGGTTTTTCTTCGTAGCGAAGAAGGACGGATCGCTCCGGCCATGAATTGATTACCGAGGTTTGAATGCCATCACCGTCCGTAACCAGTACCCATTGCCAATAATCAACTCTGCTTTTGAACCCCTACATGATTCCACTATATTTACCAAGCTGGATCTCCGCAACGCCTACCACCTCGTCCGTATCCGGGATGGAGATGAATGGAAGACGGCGTTCAACATCCCCCTCAGACACTTCGAGTACCAGGTGGTCCCATTCGGCCTTACTAACGCTCCAGCGGTCTTCCAGTCCCTGGTCAACGATGTACTACGTGACTTCCTCGGACGGTCTGTATTCATATACATCGATGACATCTTAATATTCTCCAAAACCCCCGAAGAGCATGTAATCCATGTCCGCCAGGTTCTCCAGCGGCTGCTGGAGAACAAGTTGTTTGTCAAAGCTGAAAAATTTTACTTTCACACCTCTTCCGTTTCCTTCCTGGGATTCATTGTGGAGGAGGGAAAGATCCGAGCCGATCCCACAAAGATCCAAGCCATAGCTGACTGGCCCCAACCGGCCACATGTAAGCACCTACAGCAATTCCTGGGTTTTGCTAATTTTTACAGAGGGTTTATCTGTAATTATAACACCACCACTGCCCCACTCACTAACCTTACCTCCACTTCTGTCCCATTCCACTGGAACCTCGAGGCTAACCACGCCTTTACTACACTTAAAGCAAAGTTTTCCACAGCATCCTCTGTCACCTGGACCCCAGCCGTCAGTTTGTCGTGGATGTGGATGTGTCAGACACTGGCGTTGGGGCCGTCCTGTCACAACGCTCAGCCCAGGATCACAAACTGTTACCCCGGCGCACCATAATTATGACGTTGGGTACCAGGAGCTATTAGCCATTAAGCTCGCTTTGGAGGAGTGGCGGCACTGGCTGGAGGGGGCAGGTAAGCCATTTCTTGTCCTGACTGACCACCATAATTTGGAGTACATAAGATCTGCCAAGCGACTCAACGCCTGTCAAGCCCGCTGGTCCCTGCTTTTTGCCCGTTTTCATTTTACAATAACCTACAGACCCGGTTCCCGGAACACCAAGCCCGACGCCCTCTCACGTATGTTTTCCCCTCATGCCAGACCTGCTGTTCCGGATTCCATCGTCCCTCCGCCCTGCGTGGTGGCTGCGGTCTCCTGGGAGATCGAAGGTGTTGTGAAGGCTGCCGAGCCTACCCAACCGGACCCCTGCAATAACCCTAACTCCTGTCTATTTGTTTCCGACTCCGTCTGCTTTCAGGTTCTCCAGTGGGCTCACGCCTCCCGTCTGGCCTGCCATCCTGGTATCCTGAGGACCACCGCCCTGGTCAGGAGGAGTTTCTGGTGGCCCACCCTGAAGGGGGATACCCGTGCGTTTGTCCTCACCTGCCCTGTGTGCGCCAGGAGTAAGGCCTCCCACCATCCTCCCGCTGGCCTCCTTCACCCTCTCCCCATCCCGGGCCGTCCTTGGAGCCATGTGGTGGTGGATTTTGTGACCGGTCTGCCCCCGTCGGATGGCAACACCGCCAGCCTGACCATTGTGGACCGGTTCTCCAAGGCGGCCCACTTCGTCCCCCTACCCAAGCTTCCATCAGCCCTGGAGACAGTGGAACTCCTGGTGCTGCACGTGGTGAGGCTGCACAGGATCCCCAATGACATCGTGTCGGACCGTGGGCCCCAGTTCTCCTCCTAGCTGTGGAGGGCATTCTGCGCTGCCCTGGGCGCCTCCACCAGCCTATCCTCAGGATACCACCCCCAATTCAACGGCCAGACCGAGCGGACCAACCAAGAACTGGATGCTGCCTTGCAGTGCATGTCAGCTCACAACCCTTCCTCCTGGAGTAAGTTCCTGCCATGGGTGGAATATGCTCACAATTCCCTGAGGAGCACCGCCACCAGGATGTCTCCCTTTGAGTGCTCCTTGGGGTACCAGCCACCTCTGTTCCCGGCCCAGGAGGAGGAGGTTACCATCCCATCCGTCCGGTCGCATCTCCTCAGATGCAGAAGAGTTTGGAGGCTGAGGCACACCACACTCCTCTGCACCACCTCCCGTACCCGATGCCTGGCGGACCTTCGCAGGACCGCAGCCCCACAGTACGTCCCCGGTCAGCAGGTCTGGCTGTCTACTTCCTCCATTCCCCTCCAATCCACTTCAAGAAAATTACAGCCCCGATTCATCCGACCCTACCCCATCCTCACTGTCATCAACCCCGTCACTGTAAAACTTCAACTCCCCGCCTCACTAAGAATCCATCCCACCTTCCACGTCAGTCAGGTCAAGCCTGTTGCCTCCAGCCCCCTCATTGCTCCTGTTGATGCCCCCCCACCCCCCCGGATTATTGATGATGCCCCGGCCTTTACAGTAAGGCGCATACTGGATATCCGTCGCAGAGGTCGCGGATACCAGTACCTCGTGGACTGGGAGGGCTACGGCCTGGAAGAGCGGTCCTGGCTAGGCAAAAAACGTATCCTTGATTCCTCCCTCATCCGTCAGTTTCCAGACGCCACCCCCATAAGATCAGACCAGGGTGAACGCCAGGAGGCATTCCTTGGGGGGGGGGGGGGTACTGTGTACCATGTATCATTTTTATGTAAAATTATGCCTAAATGAATTACTTCTTACCAACCAATCAGAATGATGTGACAACAATTAAATATCATTTTAACGGGTTGCAATTGGATGGCAGAATATACTGCCTGCTTTTCCATAGTAACTTCACAGGAAGAGACATTTGTTTTCAGCTATGCTGAGAAAGAGGCGCTTATGTTTTCCCTATGATGCAGATCTCCCAGGAAACAGAAGCAGCATTGAAAATGATCACGTTTTCACAAATCAAACAGTGATGAGGTGAATGCAGCCACACCGGGTACCGCTGCTGTCGAAAGTTCTTCAAAACAAGCGTATGATCCACTGAATCACGTCTTCCTCAGAAATAGTTTCTGTAGAATCTGTAAGACATTTTGCGTTCAGTTCGCCTCAAGCAAATCATTGATGAAAAATATGTTTTCAAAAGGATATTCAAACTTGGACGGAGAGAACGGTGGCAGACACGTGAACTCAACGTGCCCTTCCATCTTCTGACATAATTCTGTCGGGTGGAGCACACCTCTCTTCACTCATGGCTTCCGCAGAGAATAAGGGAATGAGGAAGCAGAGAGCATCATGATGGGTCCACTCCCTGCTGGAAAGTTTTAGGCCATCGAACGTGTCAGCACTGAGGCCTGTTCCTCCAGCACTGGGGCCTGTTCCTCCAGCACTGGGGCCTGTTCCTCCAGCACTGAGGCCTGTTCCTCCAGCACTGAGGCCTGTTCCTCCAGCACTGGGGCCCGTTCCTCCAGCACTGGGGCCCGTTCCTCCAGCACTGAGGCCTGTTCCCCCAGCACTGGGGCTTGTTCCTCCAGCACTGGAGCCTGTTCCTCCAGCACTGGGGCCTGTTCCTCAAGCACTGAGGCCTGTTCCTCAAGCACTGAGGCCTGTTCCTCCAGCACTGGGGCCTGTTCCTCCAGCACTGGGGCTTGTTCCTCCAGCACAGAGGCCTGTTCCTCCAGTACTGAGGCCTGTTCCTCCAGCACTGAGGCCTGTTCCTCCAGCACTGAGGCCTGTTCCTCCAGCACTGGGGCCTGTTCCACAAGCACTGGGGCCTGTTCCTCCAGCACAGAGGCCTGTTCCTCCAGCACTGAGGCCTGTTCCTCCAGCACTGAGGCCTGTTCCTCCAGCACTGAGGCCTGTTCCTCCAGCACTGGGGCCTGTTCCACAAGCACTGGGGCCTGTTCCTCCAGCACAGAGGCCTGTTCCTCCAGCACTGAGGCCTGTTCCTCCAGCACTGGGGCCTGTTCTTCCAGCACTGGGGCCTGTTCCCCCAGCACTGGGGCCTGTTCCTCCAGCACTGAGGCCTATTCCCCCAGCACTGGGGCCTGTTCCTCCAGCACTGGGGCCTGTTCCTCAAGCACTGAGGCCTGTTCCTCCAGCACTGGGGCCTGTTCTTCCAGCACTGGGGCCTGTTCCTCCAGCACTGAGGCCTATTCCCCCAGCACTGGGGCCTGTTCCTCCAGCACTGGGGCCTGTTCCTCAAGCACTGAGGCCTGTTCCTCCAGCACTGGGGCCTGTTCTTCCAGCACTGGGGCCTGTTCCTCCAGCACTGGGGCCTGTTCTTCCAGCACTGGGGCCTGTTCCTCTATCACTGGGGCCTGTTCCTCCAGCACTGGGGCCTGTTCCTCCAGCACTGGGGCCTGTTCCTCCAGCACTGGGGCCTGTTCCTCAAGCACTGAGGCCTGTTCCTCCAGCACTGGGGCCTGTTCCTCTATCAATGAGGCCTGTTCCTCCAGCACTGGGGCCTGTTCCTCCAGCACTAGGGCCTGTTCCTCCAGCATTGGCCTCCTTGAAACACTGCGTGCAGTCAGACTGATCTGTTCCAGTGTTAAAGAGCTGCTAAATAATCAAAATCTCAGAAGTGAACAGAAAGATTGATGTTAGTGGCACAGACGCCTCTGGACAGAGGGGGAGAGGGAGGAAGGTGTAGATTGTCATGTTTGGCTGGGGTGAGAAGGTGGATCTGTGTGAGAGAGGTTTTGGAGGGGAAATTAATGCTCTTATGGCATAAATATGGTGGCTAAGGGACTAGCTGAAAGAGCTGGGACAGTCAGAACTCAAATTAAATCTTCCCTCACAGCAGCCAGAGGCTGTGTGCAGTGTACACCTATATATTATAGTGCCAGGGCTAGACTGTGGGATGACAATATGAGACACTAATCATTAATGTAAGGATTTAAAAAAACCCAAACCTTCCAATATTGGGGATAGTTTTTCCTGAGAGCACAGAAACTGTGTATGGTATTATTTCTACTGATTTATTTTTAGCCTGACCTGTGCATGCGTGCATGTGTATGATTATTATTATTATTATTATACAACTGGGAGAGTATAGCCATGACTTTAGAAATATGCTGTTAATGGACCAAATATCCAGATATGTACTTTTCATATATGATTTATGAACAAAGAAACTGCTAGCCCTTAGCAGTCTTTCAGCCTGTTTTGATCCATGTGAAATCAATGAAATACATGCAATGTGTAACGTTCCGTTCCCATCCTGTCCGTTTTCCGTGTTTTGCCCTTTCTCTCCGTGTCATGTTTGATTCCCTTTGTCCGTGTTTTCCCCGTTGCTGCAGACTGGGCGTGTTCCTTCCGTTTGTTTCATTCCTTTTCCCCACTCCGGTTTCAGCCTATCTCCTTTCCCCGTTGCTGCATGCATTCCTCACACTTCAATTGTTCAATCACCCTCGCTTACATTTGCACGCCTTCTTAATTGTTTCCAATCTCACTTCCCTATTTAACCCTCCGGCTGGCTGCTATTCAGTGCCAGTTCGTTAACGTTGTTCGTTTGTATCCTGGTCCTTGAATCCCTGTCCTGTGCCTCTAAAACTTCAGTTTGGTTTTGACTCGGTGCTTTAATGCTCACTGCCTACTGTTGTTTGCTAACTAGTCCTGTCTGTTTGCGGTTCTTCCTGCCTGAATATTGCCTGTCTCGTTAACCACCATTCTACTGTTTCTGCCAGTCTGTAGCTGTTTACCACTCCCTGTTTGTGTTGCGATACCTCTGCCTCCACCTGACGTTGCACCCGCAGCTGGGTGTTCTGCTTCTCCATACTACAGTGGTTCCTGTCCGGCTGTGGCTACCGCCATTGCTATGGTTACGGTTGCATCCACCGCTGTTGCCCTGCTGCCCCAACCGGGCCAACCTGAGCTCCGCTGCACTGCTCTGCCTTGCCGTATCCAGCCGCTACCCCTTCCTCTGCTTCCAGTACCTGGTTACCTGTAATAAGTATTCCTCGGCTCCCCCTCCTTCCATTCCTATTATATTCCATAACCGGTTGTCCTGTCTGTCCAGATCCATCCAGTCCAGTTCCTGTCCAGTTCCGGTTTGGAACTTACCTGAGAGACCCGCACAGTCCAGTTCCGGTCTGGAACATTCCAGTGTTCCAGTTGTCCTGTTCCAGTTAGCCCGATCCAGTTCCGGTCAGCCCAGTTCCGGTTTGGAACTTCAGTTTCCCGTACCAAGTCCAGTTCCGGTTTGGAACATCCAGTGTCCTGTACCAAGCCCAGTTCCGGTTTGGAACAACTCCGTGTTCCCGTGATCCAGTTCCAGTTTGACTATCCAGTCCAAGTCCAGTCCAGTTCCGGTTTGGAACATCCAGTGTCCTGTGCCAAGTCCAGTTCCGGTTTGGAACAACTCCATGTTCCTGTGATCCAGTTCCTGTTAATCCGTTCCAGTTTCCTGTCCTGCCCAGTTCCGGTTGGAACTCCAGGGTTCCAGCACCAAGTCCAGTTCCGGCTTGGAACAACCTGTTGCCGTTCAAGTCCAGCTCCGGCTTGGAGCAGATTCAAGTTCCGGAGAGATTCCTGACCTTGCTATTATTGTTGTTTTTCATTTGTGTACAGCTTGGGACTACCCCAAGCTATAATAATAAATTATCTTTTTCTACCTTTCTCTGCCTCCTGGTCGTTGCATTTGGGTCCAGCCCGTATTAGGTTCATGACACAATGGGAGTATCACAGCACTGTCTGTCTGCCGTAGATCAGTGTATTTTTAGAAAATTGCTTGTGGTTAACTAAAACGGTCCTAGCCATATTTACGATAAAAGACATGAAATATGCTTTGTGTGTAATATGCATCATACAGACTTCAGCTCGAGCGTTTATGTTTAAGTAAGAGCCATTGACACACTGCACTTGTGTTGCAGGTGAACTGTGTTAAATAAAATTGATCTTAAATTGACAGTGTATTTATTAACCCACATCTGGGACTGTCATCGCGATGATGACAGAGTAATGGAGCAGCACAATTGGAAAAAGATGTAGCTGGTGGATATGTGGAGGGTGGGGATGAAAACAAAACTTTGTATCAGGGGTTAGGCCTACAGCGGGGTTTTTCACCCTTTCCTGATCTGGGAACCCCCTCCCAAGCTCAAAGGCATCCAGGGGACCCCCATTATCAGTTTAAAATTATTTTAAATGAATTTTTGAAATATTTCCCAAAATCTATATATTGTAATCAAATATCAAGTCTAGCCAGGGACCCCCGACAGTCCCTTCAAGGGTCCCCAGGTGTCCGCTGACCCCCTGTTCGAATACCAGGGCCTACAGCTCATGTGAAAATTTTTTTTATTTCAGCACAGCAGTTATATTGTGGTATAAATTACCTTTAGTTATACTTCTTCTTATAACTTCTTATATACTTATACCTTCTTATAATTATATAAACTTTAATTATACATGAAGCATTTTAAAGTATAAAATAGTGAACGTCAGAACAGTTGGAGTATAATTGTATAAACTTTAATTATACTACAGCTATTTTTCAGCACAGCTGAAGTAAAACATAAGCTTTAATTGTACTTAAAGTATTCTAAAGTATAGAATAGTACATTTCAGCACAGCTGAAGTATAATTATATAAGCTTTTAATGATACTACTACTAAGTATAAAATAGTAGACTTCAGCACAGCTGAAATAAAATATAAGCTTTAATTATGCTTAAAGTATAACGCTTTTTTCACATGGGAGTCCAGAGCTCAGGGTGGTTCCCTGGCCTGCTCTCCCTAGAGGGGTGGGGCATTCTGGGTAATGTAGTGCAGATCAGAGTGTGGAGGTCAAGACCAGCAGAACTAACAGCATGCTGAGATCATACGCCTTGCTGCTCAGCATGTGCGTAAACTGTCTCCCAGGCACAAACGTCAACGCCAGGGCCCCGACAGACCCACGACACGGCGAATGGTGGAAACTCAATACGCTGTTGTTCTTTTCAGCTCCGAGGTGAAGAAGCATTCAGTCCAAATGGAAGCAAGAATCAAGGAAGAAACGTGTCTATTTAGGTATCTGTTTTCACAGAACAAGCGAGGGCCACAGGATCACGTTCCCCTCTAGAAAGACATTATGTCAAGTGTTCCTCATTATATAATTTAATGCTCAAACGGCCTCAATTTATGGAGCAAATTAGCCGCTTGGCTTTTAATGGTAGATCCACTGTTCAGGACTCTGCCTTCCATTAACCAATGAACCTAGAGAGAACACGAAGGGCTTTGAAAGTGTGTTTTGTCATATAGGCGTGGTCCCTGCTCCGTTCAAAGCGCACAGATTTTGGTGGAGGGGGGCCTTTGGGGAAACCTCCCTCACACCTCAGTGAGAGATCTGTGCTAATCCGGCCAGCTCTGACCACAACAATGGCCTGGACTTCACATGCGTGTGGCTCACATCCATTGAGGGTTATTGATTGGAAAATCCCTGGATAAGCCCACAGAGACAATGGGATCAGAAACAGGGGAGCAGTGTGCGGGTGGCCCTAGAGCTCAGCTTAATTATACCGCCAAAACTCAGTCCCTACCGCCACAACTCAGTCCTTACCACTACAACTCAGTCCTTATCGCCACAACTCAGTCCTTACCACCACAACTCAGTCCTTACCTCCACAACTCAGTCCTTACCTCCAAAACTCAGTCCTTACTGTTACAACTCAGTCCCTCCCGCCAAAACTCAGTCCTTACCACCACAATTCAGTCCTTACCACCACAACTCAGTCCTTACCACCACAACTCAGTCCTTACCACCACAACTCAGTCCTTATCGCCACAACTCAGTCCTTACCACCACAACTCAGTCCTTACCTCCACAACTCAGTCCTTACCTCCAAAACTCAGTCCTTACTGCTACAACTCAGTCCCTCCCGCCAAAACTCAGTCCCTACCGCCACAACTCAGTCCTTACCACCACAACTCAGTCCTTATCGCCACAACTCAGTCCTTACCACCACAACTCAGTCCTTACCTCCAAAACTCAGTCCTTACTGCCACAACTCATTCCCTACCACCACAATTCAGTCCTTACCACCACGACTCAATCCTTACTGCCAAAACTCAGTTCCTAGCGCCAAAACTGAGTCCTTACCGCCAAAACTCAGTCCTTACCGCCACAACTCAGTCCCTACTGCCAAAACTCAGTACCTACCGCCAAGACTCAGTCCTTACTGCCAAAACTCAGTCCCTCCCGCCAACACTCAGTCCTTACCACCAAAACTCAGTCTCTACCACCACAATTCAGTCCTTACCACCACAACTCAGTCCTTACCACCACAACTCAGTCCTTATCGCCACAACTCAGTCCTTACCACCACAACTCAGTCCTTACCTCCACAACTCAGTCCTTACCTCCAAAACTCAGTCCTTACTGCTACAACTCAGTCCCTCCCGCCAAAACTCAGTCCCTACCGCCACAACTCAGTCCTTACCACCACAACTCAGTCCTTATCGCCACAACTCAGTCCTTACCACCACAACTCAGTCCTTACCTCCAAAACTCAGTCCTTACTGCTACAACTCAGTCCCTCCCGCCAAAACTCAGTCCTCACCACCACAATTCAGTCCTTATCGCCACAACTCAGTCCTTACCACCACAACTCAGTCCTTACCTCCAAAACTCAGTCCTTACTGCCACAACTCATTCCCTACCACCACAATTCAGTCCTTACCACCACGACTCAATCCTTACTGCCAAAACTCAGTCCCTAGCGCCAAAACTGAGTCCTTACCGCCAAAACTCAGTCCTTACCGCCACAACTCAGTCCCTACTGCCAAAACTCAGTACCTACCGCCAAGACTCAGTCCTTACTGCCAAAACTCAGTCCCTCCCGCCAACACTCAGTCCTTACCACCAAAACTCAGTCTCTACCACCACAATTCAGTCCTTACCACCACAACTCAGTCCTTACCACCACAAGTCAGTCCTTATCGCCACAACTCAGTCCTTACCACCACAACTCAGTCCTTACCTCCACAACTCAGTCCTTACCTCCAAAACTCAGTCCTTACTGCTACAACTCAGTCCCTCCCGCCAAAACTCAGTCCCTACCGCCACAACTCAGTCCTTACCACCACAACTCAGTCCTTATCGCCACAACTCAGTCCTTACCACCACAACTCAGTCCTTACCTCCAAAACTCAGTCCTTACTGCTACAACTCAGTCCCTCCCGCCAAAACTCAGTCCTTACCACCACAATTCAGTCCTTATCGCCACAACTCAGTCCTTACCACCACAACTCAGTCCTTACCTCCAAAACTCAGTCCTTACTGCCACAACTCATTCCCTACCACCACAATTCAGTCCTTACCACCACGACTCAATCCTTACTGCCAAAACTCAGTCCTTACTGCTACAACTCAGTCCCTCCCGCCAAAACTCAGTCCCTACCGCCACAACTCAGTCCTTACCACCACAACTCAGTCCTTATCGCCACAACTCAGTCCTTACCACCACAACTCAGTCCTTATCTCCAAAACTCAGTCCTTACTGCTACAACTCAGTCCCTCCCGCCAAAACTCAGTCCTTACCACCACAATTCAGTCCTTATCGCCACAACTCAGTCCTTACCACCACAACTCAGTCCTTACCTCCAAAACTCAGTCCTTACTGCCACAACTCATTCCCTACCACCACAATTCAGTCCTTACCACCACGACTCAATCCTTACTGCCAAAACTCAGTCCCTAGCGCCAAAACTGAGTCCTTACCGCCAAAACTCAGTCCTTACCGCCACAACTCAGTCCCTACTGCCAAAACTCAGTACCTACCGCCAAGACTCAGTCCTTACTGCCAAAACTCAGTCCCTCCCGCCAACACTCAGTCCTTACCACCAAAACTCAGTCTCTACCACCAAAACTCAGTCCTTACCGCCACAACTCAATCCTTACCGCTACAACTAATTTCCTACTGCCAAAACTCAGTCCTTATCGCCACAACACAGTCCTTACTGCCAAAACCCAGTCTCTACCGCCAAAACTCAGTCCTTACTGCCACAGCTCAGTCCCTACTGCTACAACTCAGTCCCTACCGCAAAAACTCAGTCCTTACCACCAAAACTCAGTCCTTACTGCCAAAACTCAGTGCTTACCACCACAACTCAGTCATTATCACCATCACTCAATACTTACCGCCAAAACTCAATCTCTACCGCCAAAACTCAGTCCTTACTGCCAAAACTCAGTCCTTACTGCCACAACTCAGTCATTATCGCCACAACCCAGTCATTACCACCACAACTCAGTCCTTACCACCAAAACTCAGTTCTTACCGCCACAACTCAATCCTTACCGCCACAACTCAGTCCCTACCGCTACAACTCATTCCCTACCGCTAAAACTCAGTCCCTACTGCTAAAACACAGTCCTTAACACCACAACTCAGTCCCTACCACCAAAACTCAGTCCTTACCACCACAACTCAGTCCCTACTGGCAAAACTCAGTCTTTATCACCACAGCTCAGTCCTTATCGCCCCAACTCAGTCCCTACACCAACCTCTGCAGTTTACTCATACAGCCAAAACTGAGTGCCTACACCAGTCTCTGCTCTCCTTTATCAACTGTAAATGGCCATTTCCATCTACCTTTGATATGATGTGAGACTGTGTCAGTCGGCCTTTGATACAGTGTGAGACTGTGTCCCTCTTGCCTTTGTTTATAGGTTACAGTAGGAAGCTCTCGCTGAGCTCTTGTGCTGGAACAGTGGGCGTGTATGGGGTGACACGGCAGGGGTTTAGGGGGGCAGGGGAGTGACCCCAGAGAGAGATTACAGCATCAGGACTTTTAGTAAAACAGACAGCACATTCCAAACAAGCTGCAATGGGCGTGGAATGCTCAGGGGCCCTGATAATATTCCCAGGCAGCGCTAACGAGCGCCGTAGACTGTTTTGAAACCTGTCATAAAAGATCCAGTAGAGAACACCCGCCAACATTCTTTCAACGAGTTCAACATTTCAGAAGGAACGGGACTTGACCCTCCCTCCATTTCGCTTGGCTCCTCAGGGGAGAGCTCAGGGATCTGGCTGTTTAATGAGCCCAGACAGCGATAAGCTTCTCTAAATACCCGCAAACGGCCCAAGCGGCAGGTATCTGAGCGCTGACAAAAATCAGCCGCTACCGTCCGCTCCCAGGAATGCTTTTTCCTAAGGCACGTGCGCTGGCTACCTTCTGCCTTTGCAAAAAAAAAAACAAACAAACAAAAAAAACAGCCAACGGCTACTTCTGGTTCTGTAGCAGACCTGGTTTCAAATAGTATTTGTTTTGGATTTGCTCTATTGATCTTGCCTGGTGCATTTGAGCATGCTAGGAGCAGCAAATTGGGGTGGGGTTACACTTTTGGGATCATTTAATTTGCTCCAGTACACTAGGCAAGCTTAGTCAAATGCAGAAAAGTATTTGAATTCAAAACAAATACGATTTGAACCCAGGTCTGCCTTGTAGGCACCATGTCTAAGGTTCCCAAAGATGGAACTGCTTTTAGTGACGTAGCGAGGCTCAGTACTCTATGGGCCAGATTCAGAGTTGAGATAATCATGCACAAATGGCACTTACTCCCGAAATTCCGCTTAGCTTAAGCTATTTGTGATTCAGACATTTATCTGCTGTTTTAAGCGGCTGTCCTTTGTATAGGCTACGCACACGGGGTGGAGATTGGATGAAAAGATACGCAAGATATGCGGATTCAGAGTTTTCAGTTTATAAATTTTTCCTGTGTAACTTTGTTCCCAGTCACCATATCTGGACTGAAATAAGCATTTTTGAGATATTCTGGAACAATGCCCAATAAGTTGTTTCCCACTTCCATGGGCTAAGCATAAGATGGTTGACTTTTCATGGTATGCTGGAGTCATATTCCAATTCATGGACACTAGGAGCCTACAGAACATTCTGGTCATACTGACTACCCTGCCCTACACCCAATTAAGTGAGGTTTTTTTTTTTTTTAATCAACCAAAACATAATACATATCATAATAACATTACATTCAAAACATGCCATATATACTTATATAGCATCACTCTGTTGCCAGAAATACAGTAGATATGGATGGATAACTTGAAGGGTTTCTTCTCCTGACTTATTTTTCCAACTCAGGAGAAACAACCCTTAAAGTGATCCATCCATATCTACTGCATATCTGGCAGCAGAGTGATGGTTTAAGGCTTGTTTGATACCTCAGACCCTTGATGACTTATAGCCATTTTACCAACATGTATTCCATACAGCATAATTTACAACTAAATCTAGTCCCACCGCCCAATTCCCATAGAGATCCATTCAAATGCAGAGACGTTATAGTATCGCTTGTAAGAGTACCAGAAAATAATATATCAAGAGTCTTTTGATGTTGTTGGGTCACAGACATCAGGAAGTCATGGCATGCACAGGATATGCGACCAAATATTAAAAATGATTTTAACTAACTTGTGTAACTTTCTAACTTGTGTGTCAGTGATCACAGGTGTATTCACTTTTATTGCATTGAGTTTCCACTTTGAGGCCTGTATTTTCACTATAGTCTTTCTAAAGTATTTGTTTTTGATCGTTCATAAGAGGAAACAGTCTACTATCAACTTAGAAATAATGCAATTATTGAAAGGTGATACAATTTTGAATCATTTGACATTTAAGTGATATTGCACAGGGGTGTACTCACTTCTGTTGCATACTGTATATACCCACACATATACACATCATCCATCTATACATACGTACACGGCAGTGTAGTATAATGGGTAAGAAATTGGCCTTGTAACCGAAAGGTTGCAGGTTCGATTCCCAGCTAGGACACTGCCGTTGTACCCTTGAGCAAGGTACTTAACCTGAATCGCTTCAGTATATATCCAGCTGTATAAATGGATACTATGTAAACAATGCTAAAAAAAGTTGTGTAAGTTGCTCTGGATAAGAGCGTCTGCTAAATGCCTGTAATGTAATGTAATGTAATGTACACATATATATATACCCACACATATACACATACATACACCTACTTATATACGTACATATCTATACATATACGTGCCCCTTTATTCATTTCCCTCTGACTTTTCGCTATCTTCTCAATGTCAACAATTCAGGTTCTAATATCTAGTAATTAATTCCATGTCTCATTAAACTGATCTTCCATATTCCGTTCTCTTGCTATAACTTTCTCAATATTTAAATAATATGACATCAAAATCTTCCATTCTTCCAGCGATTCAGTTTTGGCACCACACTTGCTTTCCAATTTTTCAGTATAACTTTTTTCAAAACTATGTAAAAAACTATAAAACTGAGAAACCAGTAAAACCTTTAATTGAGATTTCCTTAACCCTAGATCCTTTTTCAATTCATGTAATAAACAAATGTAAAGTCTATTTCCTTTTTTATACTTTGTAATACCAATTTTTCCATCTCTTTCCACAACTTTCTTATTCCTTTGCATTCCCAAAATGAATGTAGCAACGAGTCTTGGTGTATTCTACATTTCAAACATTTATCTGAAATATTTTTATCAAATTTGTGAATTTTGTTTCTTGTATAATAAATTCAAGTTGTACGTGAGGTTTTTTTCACATATGTGATGTTAAAATGATTTCAGTAACTTTAAGTAAACAAAGCCATGAAGAATTGAGGACTCATTAAAACCCTCAAACTTTTAATTATGCAATCTAATCTGCAATTATGTCAGAGCAGTAGTATATGTCTTGTTATTGTTGATGAGATGAGATATTTTATTGAGAACATATTCTTTTGTGTGTGTGTGTGGGTGGGTGGGTGCATGCTTGCGTGTTTGAGTGCGTGAGTGTGCGTGCATGTGTGTGCGTGCGTGTGCCTGTATTTAGTTGTATGGAGAACACTGGAGGCACATAGAACAATAGTCTGGGATGGTAGCAACAGAATAAATAGTACTTACTCTGGGAGACAGAATGGGTGTAACATTATCAATACATGATTTGTACAGGTGACCTGGACCCTCAGGTGTAGGAGATGACAGTGGGAGCAGGAACACTTACCCTCCTCTTGTTCTCTGTGTGACTCACACACACAGCTCTACCCACACACTACATAACTAATCACTCCCTCTGGCCCTCAGCTTTCTGTCAATAATCAGTGGTAACTGAACGCCTTTAACTTCCGCTGCCCCTGGCTCTTACGCGTGCCTGTCATTACGGATGGAGTCGCAGGTTCGGATTATACGCCCCGAGCCGGATGGTAATGAGGACCTCTCCCTGGCACCGACCCCGTGCCAAAAACCCTGCAGTGGAGATCAGATCAGATTGTCAGCCGATCCCACGCACTTTCACAACCACAGGAGCTACACTGGCACGCAAGCGCCTCGCAAAACCGCGTCTCTGACACTTAATACTCGGCAAATGCAAAGTTTCTGGTATGTTCCACGAAAAACAGGCGTTTTTGCATTAGACCGCTCTCTCAGGGCCTGTACACCCTGGTTAGAAGAAGGGCAGGAGAAGCTTGTTGGGGTGTTTAAAATGGAGACTGGTTGGGCTTGTTGGGGTGTTTAAAATGGAGACTGGTTGGGCTTGTTGGGGTATTTAAAATGGAGACTGGTTGGGTTGTTGGGGTGTTTAAAATGGAGACGGGTTGGGCTTGTTGGGGTGTTTAAAATGGAGACGGGTTGGGCTTGTTGGGGTGTTTAAAATGGAGACTGGTTGGGCTTGTTGGGGTGTTTAAAATGGAGACTGGTTGGGCTTGTTGGGGTGTTTAAAATGGAGACTGGTTGGGCTTGTTGGGGTGTTTAACCTGCAGCCCAGGTTCTAGCTTCATGCACAGGGAGCCTTCATGTGCTTAAGTAACATGTCTAGAATCACACATAAAGACATATACGTATGTATATGGGACACAGGTATTTTCCAAGCAAAGATAAAGTATAACCTCAGATGAAACACTGACGATTCATGCTCTTGTTCACACAAATAAAGCCTGTCACGGCCCTCCTCTAACACAAGTTAATGCTACTAATAATTTAAATGTCTCTTTAAATCTGCGCTTTGAGTAGTGTTTATTGAGAAGGGGCACTTGAAATACACCCATACTGCTTATCAAAGTCTAACTGTTATAAAGTGAGAGAATGCAACACCTTTTATATAATAATAAATAAGAATAACGGTGCTGTTATGGGACTAAGGGGGATATACTGAATGATAAGTGCTAGCATTCATCATAAATGCATTCAAACATAACCAAGGCACATTGAAATAAACCTGCAATATATAATGTGTTTAATTGGTGTTTAATTGTGATTAATTGGTCTGTTTAATTTAGATGTACAGGCAGTACCTTAAAAAGGGAACTATGGCAGGGTGGGCGTGGTTAGCCTCTGCTTGCAGAGAGAGAGTGAGCGGAGCGGCTCTCGGACCCGGAGCCACAGCTGTCATGAGTTAGTCAGGACAACACGATAATTAACAATTGAATGATTGTTTGATTTGTCCTTTTATCTCCCGTACGGGCCACCACTGTGGCAAGATCGAGTGCCACCCTCGTGGAAGAACAGGCAGTACATGGGAGCTGTGGTTTTTAACAGACACTTTATTTGTCTTTTTTGGTTTCGCTGGCTACGGTTCTCTCGGACCCTTCTCTCCCGGTCCTCTCCCGTCATCGGCCAGCCCCTTTAATCTCCCGCTTCCCTCCTTTAAAGCCCAGGCTCACTGTCAAAGCAATCAGGCAACAATCAAACAATCATTCAATTGTTAATTATCGTGTTGTCCTGACTAACTCATGGCAGCTGTGGCTCCGGGTCCGAGAGCCGCTCCGCTCACTCTCTCTCTGCAAGCAGAGGCTAACCACGCCCACCCTGCCACAGGAACATATGATGGTTTAATGGAGTATGGAGCCACCCCATGTGGCCAATACAGCCTAAACGTGCCATGGCATTAAGTCTACCAGTATCTGCAGGATGAGTAACACAACACACAAGAAAGTGAGTGAACGCAGGCTATATCGATGTCTCAAGTGTTGGTCCAGAATATCCTTTGAAATGGTTGATGGGGTTCAAATCTGGTAGATAATAAGGTTAATAATGTTAATGGATTTTAGTTAGTTTTGTGATCCTCAAATTGTGGCAAATTGTGTCTGCGGATGAGGGCAATCTCTCTCTGGAGGAAATATATGCTTTACCATGGGGTGGAACCAAGCAATGATGGATACCCACCATCCCTGTTAAGCGTATATGAGTGAACTCAAACCACTCTACAAAAACGTACACCACAGCATTGTGGGATAACCAGGACCCTTCACTGTTGGAATCAAGACATCCTGCCTACAGCTAAGAGGCAGGGCCATATCTGCCATATGTGCAATTGGGCACGTGCCCAGGGGCACCACATTCTAGGGGGGCACCAAACAGCCGATGTTTATTATTATTTTTTTCCTTCCCCAACACAAAGCACTGGCTAGCTGAACCACCAATCAGAGCGCTCCTGTGCATAGCAATTGTTGCTAACCACGGACTCCGTAAAGCTTCCGTTTAAAAATCATTACTATATAATTTCTATGAGGATTGTAGCCTACCTAAAACGAAGAGTTGTAGCTCTGTAGGCTATATCAAATTTAAATTAAAATGGTTAAACAGTGCACACGGGAAGCAAAGATTAGCAAATCAATTGTCTATGTCCCATAGGTTAGGTAAAGAATAAATATATAAATGATGTTCTATGAAATTGTTTTGTAACATTACTTTCCCAGCTGTGCACGATAGGCTACGAACAGTTCTGCCATGTTATGGCAGTGCTGCTCACTTCCACTGACAACAGGTTAAGCTTTTCTTGTTTACGCTGAGAGCGATTTATAAATAAATTTTGATAGCTGACATTATGCGCTGATATTTTCCTTATTAGGCTATAGGCTATGTTATATCATAGCCATTGTAGTTGGTTAACATTAATAAAGACGTTTTTTCCAGTTACATATACATTTGGACTTTGGCCCCCTAGTGGTGGGACGCATGCGTCCCAATTTTTTATAGTGTTCATATTTCTCTTAAATTCAAAATTATAACGTTAATAAAACACGGAAGTTTCAACGCAAAATTGTTCAAAACAGTCACAGCCTGCGAACACATTCGTTTATATGCTTATCAGCTCTCAGGTTACACTACAGAGCCATAAAGCAGCAGGGTGCTAATAGCCCAACCCACTGTTTACAGCCTTCACCTCGCCGCAGTCACAGGCAATAAAATGCATATCAAAAAAACTCTTGGTACAGTTTCTACACGCTAAAAAATCAAGATCCGATTTAGGAACAATTGTATGTTACTGAAAAGTTGTATAAATGAACATTATGTGTTTTTTCCCCGTGCTCACTTTACTATGCATACAACCGATGTTCTTCCGGTTTTGTTTCAATATATTTTATTTTCTACAAGATCTCTTGATAAACATGTTTAATCAATCAAATTTTATACCTGGTTATGCAGTTATAACTGTTTTCTGAAGAATCTTGAACGTTTTTTCGTAATCCATTTATCCATCCTCCAGCAAAATCTTGATTTCCATGGTGCGTACCCATCGCATTTGTGTTTGTACTACGTTACTACCGTTGCGTAAAAACATTACTAGACTGCTTCAGGGATGATCTAACGTAAACCACGTAGTTTATCTTCTACGGGGTTTCCTGCCCTTTTAAACAATGTAAAATATGTCATATTCTAGCGAATGGGAACAGTGATGTATCCATGCGTAACGACAGCCCATAGGGCAATCCGCTGTGCGCTCTCGGCTGTAGACAGGATCAGATTACGCCTGTGGCCATTTTTACTGAGTTTATCCTGGAAGGGATGGACTGGATTGCTGTACAAGTACGTTTTTAGTCTATACAGATGATATTTAGCAATGTGTAGCGTTTTGTGAGCTGTATATACGTCACAGGCCAGTTTTTCTCTGTACGCATATGTGGTTTGCTGTATGGTGTAATTGCGCTGGTCATGTCTTTGCTGCTTCAACGATTACGATTATTTTATACATTTATACGTGAACGTGGCAATCAACGGTGGAAAGAAGAGCGCTTATTTCACGGTTGCTCAGGTTTTGGAGGTGCTCCACCGCAATGTCCCAGAGGTGAAGAAGTCTGTGCTCAGGCATAGTAATGACTCTGTGGCATGGACCCATGCCTGGACATGTAAGTGTTTTTAAAAATATATAATACAAATTATTATTATTATTATCATCATCATAATCATCAACAGTATGGAGCGCTATTATCTAGAGTATTTTTAGTTTGGTGATAAATGGATTCTCGCAGGAGTTCGCTAGTTAGCTTCTATGTTGTCACAGGCTGGTAAGGAGCTCCTGCTAAGGGGGTTTGTTTTGTAGCATTCATTCGCAGTTTCATTGTGTAGCAACCAACACAAGGGCTAGTTGTTGAATTCACGCATGAAAATACATCCATTCTCGTACTTTATTTCACGCTTCAGTCAAGAAATTACAGTATTATAATAATGTAATTTAGTTTGTGCAAGCTGACAAACTAATTCATACTGTAAATCCTAGTTAGCTACGATTGCTAATTATGTTGGAGCTAATATCAGACGTACTGTGGATGTAAGATTTTTTAATGTATATACTTATATATATATGTGTGAGTGTGTGTGTATATTATATATATATATATATGTGTGTGTGTGTGTGTATATATATATATATATATATTTATTTATAAAATATATGTTTTTTCCACTTAATTGTAATACTTGCCATATGTCTTTTTGAGATAATTAGTGTTCTCATTTTTTAGTGATTCTACTTAGTAATGTACTTGAATCTGTCTTTTTCAGGGAGGACAGTGAAGACACCCCTCCCCCACCTGACACCTCTGTCGTAGGAGGTGGTAACAGACAGGTTTGCCAAATAAAGTGATGTATAATTCATTACTTTTGCTGTAAAAAGTCATGTTGAAGGCTTGTTATAGATAAACCTGTTATTTTGCTGGCATATGGGGCTCTGAAAAATCAAATTTTGAAGTACAGTGCCATTTTAAATGTAAGGCAGATTGGTTGGATAACATTAGGGTAAGTAATCCTTTTCGGAGAGGTATTTGGGCACTTTTGGGCACGCTTTGTAAGAGAATACCCTCATACACATAAACACAAAACATGTGTAGGTTCATTTTCTTCACATTCTGTATTACAAAAAATGTTTTAAAAGAAAAATAAAGTTTTCTGATGATTGACATGCCTAGATAGAAAGATATGCACATGTTTTATATTTGGCGAGGTTTGGAAAGTTTTTGGGACACCTGGGCCATGTTTTGGTAAAAATACCAATGCATAAGGAAAGCCTGTAGATATCTTTACCAAATTGTATACACAAGTGGACAACATATTATTGCACTAGTATAAGAAATTCTGGCTTGCTCCAGTACTTTGAAGTTGAGATATTCAGTGATAAACTATAAAAACACAAGGCGTTTTGTACTTTTTTTTGTATTCTTATGTGTATTTTGTATAAACTGTATGTGACCACTTTGACATAAATTGATTCTGTTTCAAATTTCTGAATGGTACAAGCCTCTTCTTCCATTCAAACTTTCAACCATGGATGTGCAGTGAATAGTTTTTGAGATATTGGCACTTAATTGACACTAGTAAAAACTAGGTGAAAATTGGGCCAAATGGGCCAAAGTAAGTAGCCTACTGATTATGTCCAGATTCATATCTGTGAAAACCGCTTCAATTTTTGACTCAATGAATGAAAACTATGGAGCAGAAGAATGAAAACGGTACAACGTTAGAGAAAACGTTAAACTCTGACTGTACGGAGGTTCTTAGCAAATAATTAAACTAAACTGTCATGGTTTCTGGCAGCCTGTTGTTGTTTCTACGGTCGTTCTTTCGTTTGACGACATCGGGGCAATCTATCGGATTTTTCCGCCTCCGTTTCGGTGTTTGAATCTCGCCCGGTAATTAATCCTTTCACCTGCATTTCCTGCCGGTTATAAATAGCCCAGGACTTCCGCATTTCCGACGCTTCAATATTGTCTTTGCTTTTGACTATTGGAGTTGGTAAGGTAAAGGATAGCGGTCTCTACGTTTCTGGTTCTTACTCATCAGAAACGTAGGTAGACCGGTTAAAGAGTTAGGGTAAAGATTTAGGGGCACTATAGAGTCTTAATCCGGCCCTGCTAAGAAGGAACGTATAATTATTTCGTTTGGCACCATACTGTAACAAAAATAAGAATGCTTTGAGCTTAACGTTTTCAAGTCGAGTTATGCCAACTAACATTCATTAGTTGTTTTGTTCATAAAATGTTAATTTGTTGTTAGAAAACTTAAAATTGAGTTTTCTGAACTACTGAATGTTAGTTGACATAAATTATAAATAGAAGTTAAGCTCAAAACTAAAAAAAATTGTGTATACGTATAAGTTGCCTTGAAATTTTAAGTATTGTCTCTTTTTTATTTTACAGTGCACACAAAGACTTTTTCACGAACATGGCGAAGTATTATGAGAACAGATCGGAACCACTCGCAGACACCAAAAGTAATGGGAATAGGCTTTATTCGTAGTCAACAGAAAAAGGTCAATGTCCAGCAAAACAGAGCAATACAGGCAGGGCAGATATGTGGTCAGTTCCAGGCAAGGATCAGTGTCCAGCAAACACGGCAATGCAGAAAGAGCAAAAGCGACATCCAGGAACAGGCAGGGGTCAGAACCGGGGAATCAGTCAGAGCAGGGGAACAGGAGTGCGAAGGGTAGGAGCAGGATGGGGACGGGGAAGGGCAGGCGGGCTGGAGCAGGGCTGGACAGGAACAGGCAGGACAGGAGCAGGCTGGACAGGCAGGAGAACAGGAACTGGACGGGTAACACAGGACTGGAAACAGGAACAGGGAGCAGGGAGCAGGCAGGGATAAACGCTGGAAAGAATTATACACAAGCACGGAGGCAGGGCACAAGATGATCTGCATCATGTGGCACAGAACAAAGAAACGGGAGACTAAATACCAAACTAACAAAGAGACAACGAGGAACAGGTGAGACAAAACATAATGAGGAAACACAATTCAGGTGCGGGAAGTGGAGACACGAAATGGAGAGAAAGGGAAAACACGGAACGGACTTCATTCTTTCACAGCCATATATTACCGCCGAGTATAATTCAGTTATGCATGTCACTGTGATTTAGGAAAGGGGATGAATTGAGTTGTTAGCAGAACTGAGAGGATGGTAAAAAATGGATGACAAACCTATTAGGAGGAATGCACACACCCTTACGAAACATCATATACGGATTTTTTGGAAAATATCATAAATATAGTCCACAGCATGATTTCTATATTTTCCCATATATTTTCCAACGTGTCTTTTTTTTTTTTTTTTATTGACCGTATTTTTTATTTCAATAATGCATTTCCTGAATAAGGGTGCTATCAATGATGTGGGCGTTGAGCGCAGTGAGGGATTGCTTTTCCTCGCGTGTTTTATTATCTGTGAAATAGCCTACATATTTTTTTAAATCTCCCGCTCCATCGCATATGAGCTCACTGCAGAGGGACACTGTTGCGTCACACCCAAAATATCTGCACAAATAACGTAATGAATAAAAACACACATCCCCTCAACCGTGACATTTAAAATGAAGTACTGCTCTCTGCTTTATTAGCGGCTAATGCAGGCGGGAACGTTGTTATTTTCTCTCTCGTTCGGTCTCTGTTTCCGCGTTTGCTCGGCTGATGCGTGACAGTGGTAACATAAACCTCAAGTCTCGCTCTACCCAGAAAATGCTACAAGGAAAAACAAAATTTATAGTCGTTTTCATTGCAACCGAATTTGATCTCATAACCTTTCTCAAGTTTCAAGTGGAGCGACAATTCGCATGAGATGACATTTATAAACAGCTCCTTACAATTACCGGTGGATAATTGTATGGAACAATGTAAAAAAAGCTATAGATTTGCAGATAGAGGAAAAGGAAGATAAAGTCCTTAATTAATATGTTCAGTAGGCCTAATAACAACTGAACGATGGCTAAGATGTTTCCTGCACTGACACAATGAAATGAAAGCTAAAGGACTTTCTTTGCTACTTTGTACGTTTGGAGAAAGTATGTCTGCGCAGATCCGCCCTGTCTCGCTATTCCACAACATCACAATTAACATGCCTACCATACAAGCATCTGCACAGATTCCTTTGGTCATGTTACCTGTGCGAGCCAGTCTCAGATTGGGCTGAATTATACATGGGGTGTAGAAACGCCCAAAACCAGGTATAGTAGAAGGTCTCCTTAATATTTTGAACTAGCGGAAAGCAAAACTTTGCTCAAATGAACATGAATCAGATGTAACTATGTGATGGTGTAGACACTACTATCCACCTCAGGTTTGTTTAGCTGTGCTTTTTGGTCCCTTATATCCAGCAATGACGGACTCTAATTTCCCTGCTTTTTTCCAGAGCCGTTCCAAAACATAGTTACTCTGTCATTCCAAACCGTTTTATGTACATAGCCTACACAACACAATAAAATAGAGGGGGTGGTTGGAGTAGGTCCGAAGAGAAAGCATGTCAGACCCCCTATTTGGTTACTTGCTTGGCAATTTAAAATAATTATAACGCTTATATAGTACATACTCCTTAGAAAGAAGCTGGTGTTTCATATTTAACAATTAATTGATGACAATGTACTTTACATTAATTATGGTTGTATTGTGTGCAACTTTTTTCATGTTCTGTGACGATGCTAGACGAAAATAATTCCTGAAAGAGTTGGGACTGACTGCCACTGCAGTCAAAATGTTATATTATTCAGCGAGTACTCCAGATGTCACCTCTCTCTCTCTCTCTCTTTCTCTGTGTGTGTGTGTGTGCAAGCATTTGTATGCTGTCTGAAACATTTCCAAAAGTAAACCATCTAGTAATGAAACTGGGCTTGTAATGAATTTAGGGAAAATAAGCCTACAGTCATGAAAAATTGAGTTGCTGTGAAATTATAATAATTATGTGTCTTTATGTAACTAAATATAAAAATATATATGGATGTCACATGCCACATGCATAAACATTACTTCTGCATGAGTGCTCTCTCTCTCTTTCTTTGTCTCCATACAAGTCTGTACAGGCAATCACACACACACACACACACACACACACACACACACACACACACACACACACACACACACACACACACACACACACACACACACACACACACACACACACACACACACACACACACACACACACACACATCAATCCTCATCCACAATCCCAATCTCTTTTCATAAATCTCTCCCCGTTCCTTCTCCTGTTTACCCACATGGAAATGTATCTCTGACCCTGATAAGAATCAACATGTGGAGAGCCACAGGGATATGATTTATAAGATGTATTCAAATGATACATATTATCAGTTATGTACTAATTTTCCCAGTATAGAGTATGAATCTAAAGTAGCCATGCATACGGTGCTTTCTACTCAAAATGGAGACTTTTCAGCCTAAAACTCTAACACACAGCTGCTGATCTCTAGGAGATGCATTAGCTCTACAAGTATGCCTATATTCCATTGAAAGATTTAACTTGTGTGAGTTTGATAAATTCAATTCTATTTTTCTAACATATGGACATGGATCCAACATTAACAATACTGATAAACAGGCCTGGTATTGGGTATTTAAAAAAAAATATTTTAATGTTCACAATTTAATATCCATCCAGGTTGTTGTATTTATTATAATTCTGTACTTTTGGCCACAGCACAAGCCTTAGTTTTGGTAATATCTCAAGAAACTATCATGTAGCTTCAGGTTTCAAATTCCTCAACAGAGATCTAATGACAGAATGGGCCACTGGTAGAGCATATAGCTTATACTGCTATAATGCTGTTGACAATAAGCTGTGCCTTTTGGATATTTGCACTGGAACATGACGATCTGCCAGACACATTCAGTATCATAAAATGCATGCCCCGACACCACAGCACTTAACCGGGACAGCTTGAAAAGAACATTTCGTTACCATGGTGTTTGCAGTAAACGTTTTATGTTCCTGCGTCGGTACGGTAACTAATGCTTTCAGCTCTTAAAACACCAGAGTTTACCCATCGCAAACACCTGCATGCCCCTGTCTAGGCTCTGTTTGCTTGGTGACCCCTGCTGAAGTTCAGTTTCCATCTCATGCATTCATCTGCTTTTTACAGAAGCTCTTTAAAACATGGGTTTGGTGTGAGCTGGCCTCCCTCCTCAGTCTCCCTGACAAGTGACTGAACCTAGGATGGCCTGGACCTGGTTAATTCTTGGACAGGAGGCTCGGGTCTTTCTGCTGGAAGAGGCGCTGGTGAGCCTAACTTGTAGGCCGCACTGGGGTTTTCAAACTATGGGGCCCACCAGGCATTCCCATGTGGACAAAGGGCGGGAAAGGAAATTGGTAAATTAGCATATCATTAGAACATGTCTAAAGACTCATGTCTGTAGCCCAGGGACTACAGATGGAAATTAGCCTCCCTGGTTAACTCTGGCACATTTACAGAAATGTTATTAATGCGCATTGTCCCTGTCAAATAAACTAATATATTATATGAAATGTTATTAAACCATATTAAACTATAGTAAATAACCAACAACATTTAATGTATTATACCTGGTTGTGTGCCATTTGCCCTTTATGTTACGAACCGAATACGGGCTGGACCCAAGTGCAACGACCAGGAGACAGATTATCAGCAAGGGGTTTTATTATAAGCTTTGGGGTAGTCCCAAAGCTGTACAGAAAGGAAACACAGTATTTACACAGGGTGAGAGAGTTGGATTCGAACTGCTCCAAGCCGGAGCTGGACCTGAGTGCAGGTAGCGGGTTCCAAGCCGGAACTGGACTGTACTGGACCGGAGGTCCACTCAGGAACTGGATCCCGGAATCGGCAGGTTTGCTCCAAACCGGAACTGGACTTTAACAGGAGGTGCACGAAACACCGGAACTGGACTGGAACTGGACCGGGAGGTCCAACTGGAACTGGAATGCAGGAACAACGGGGTTGTTCCAAACCGGAACTGGACTTTTCACTGGAGGTGTACTCAACACCGGAACTGGACTGGAACTGGACCGGGAGGTCCAACTGGAACTGGATAGCAGGAACAACGGGGTTGTTCCAAGCCGGAACTGGACTTTGGACTGGAGGTGCACTTAGCACCGGAACAGGACAGGAACTGGACCGGGAGGTCCAACAGGAACTGGATAGCAGGAACAACTGGGTTGTTCCAAGCCGGAACTGGACTTTGGACTGGAGGTGCACTTAGCACCGGAACAGGACCGGAACTGGACCGGGAGGTCCAACAGGTACTGGGCTGGGTACAGAGGTAGGTGACCGGTTGAGCCCGGTTGGGTAGAGTTGTGTGGCGGAGCTCAGCTGCGGCTGGTTAAGGGTAGCTGGTTTGCCGAGGAACCTGGGACCGTAACCGCAGCGAAGGGATCCACTACGGCCGGACAGGAACCACTGCAGGATAGCTAGGCAGAAACCCAACAGCGGACGCACTGCGAGCTGGAGGAGGGGGCACCGCAACACACACACACGCAGACTAACAGCTACAGACTGGTAGGTGCAGGAACAGCTGGTAATTAGAGGGAGACAGGTTAGAAACACACAAACAGCAATTGTTAGGGCTAGATAGCTACCAAACTGGAGGGTAGGAGAACTGGAAGCTGAACAGGTATAAAACCCGTAACCAAGCAAACAGTAAACGTGACTAGAAACCTGAAGACCATGAAACACACAAGGTAGTTTAACGAACTGGCGCCGACTAGCAGCCAGACGGGGGTTTAAGTAGGAAGGTGAGATTGAAACTTAATGACGAACACGTGAGGAATGTAACCGAGAGTGATTGAAACAAACAGGTGCGGAATGAAAGTAATGAATGGGGGAAAGAGATAGGTGGAAACCAAAGTGGAAAACCGATAGAAACAAACAGAGGGCAAACGCCCAGCCTGTAGCAAAGGGGAAAACATGGACAGGAGAATCCAACATGACACGGAAGGAACAGGGGAAAACACGGAAAAGGACAGGAAGGGAACGGGACGTTACACTTTACCTGGTAAACAACCTGGGTGGCATATCTTTCAAGCGGTTGGTAAGAAATTGAAGGAAGATAAGATTATTAAGTGGCATTCCACAAATAATTGCTTGTTTTTTTTACCAGTTATTGCTACACCAGTGGTTGTTCTTACTGAAAAACAAATTTTCCATTTGGAATGCATGAGGGTATGCAAACTTAATGCCATTACTAACAGTGTTTTGTTCTTTGCTTTATCACTGGCAAAAGTTCTGCAGATTTAGACACACCAGCTTAAAAAAACAATGCAGCTTTGATATTTTATTGCTTGTCTGTTTAGCACACAATGTTCCATTAAACCTCCCTATTATCAGGCTAATTTGTGCTAAATGTGATCATAGGAACTGTCATTACTGTAGGCATACTGCACAAGTGTTTTCTATAAGCAACACCCTGCCATTGGTACAATACTGTGTAATGCCATGACTAACGTTGTCTATAAAAAAGAAATAAGACATTGTAAAGGGAGCTTGATGTTTGCCTATAGGGAACTAGAGCCGCCCTTCCGTCATCCCTGTATTCCTTCATGGTGAATGCTTGTGTCATCCATAACAAGCTAATCGCACGGTATGACTGCAGCACTGCAATACAACGTACCTCTCTGAAGTTCCCTTCAAATGCTAAAACGGATCCTATCTTTTAATCTCTAGCCATGGAACCGTACAATATGATAACTAGCAGAGAATGCGGTGGGGATTCGTGTTATTTATTTATTTATTTTTTGCTTGAGGTAGCAGATGCTCTGTCGAGTGATGGAGACTGGTGAGAAAATGCCGGCGTGCGCTATCGAGCGGGCGGCGCACTCGCTGTTGCTGAAGGGCCGCCGCTGACATTTTTACGAGCCGGGTGAGAGTATGAGCCGCGTAAACCAGCGTAGAGCGCGTATGTCATGCTGCCAGCAGCCAGCTGAGGTAGCCTTCGCCTCACGCACTGAATAAGCTTAGCTGAGCCGTGCGCCGTTCGCACGATACCTCCCACCAGCCTGGTGCACTTCGTCAAACACTTTGACAGGGAAGGCGAGACTTCTCTGTCAGATATGGGGAAATTTATACGCTCCAGACCGGTCCGCCTCCCCCTAAGGAGGACTCTGAGAGAGATCCTATGCAGAACTTCTTTTTTCTTTTTTTAAAAGAAATAAAACAGAGAATTGTGCTGGACTGGTGTTTGGCCTGTTGTGGTTTAAATGTAGACTCCTGTTTGTGTGCCAGTTTGATGTTGTGGGAGCTGATATTGTCTTCTGTCTTCCATGTTTCTCCACAACTGTACGTCGCCTTGTATAGTGCGTTTGCTAGCATAATGCAATATCTGTCTCCATCAGCCCCTGCCACTGACCTGGGTTAGACACATACATACAGTGTTCCACTGACCTGGGTTAGACACATACATACAGTGTGCCTCTGACCTGGGTTAGACACATATACAGTGTTCCACTGACCTGGGTTAGACGCATACATACAGTGTTCCACTGACCTGGGTTAGACACATATACAGTGTGCCTCTGACCTGGGTTAGACGCATACATACAGTGTTCCACTGACCTGGGTTAGACACATATACAGTGTTCCACTGACCTGGGTTAGACGCATACATACAGTGTTCCACTGACCTGGGTTAGACACATATACAGTGTTCCACTGACCTGGGTTAGACGCATACACACAGTATGCCTCTGACCTGGGTTAGACGCATACATACAGTGTTCCACTGACTTGGGTTAGACGCATACATACAGTATGCCTCTGTCCTGGGTTAGACGCATACATACAGTGTGCCTCTGTCCTGGGTTAGACACATATACAGTGTTCCACTGACCTGGGTTAGACGCATACATACAGTGTTCCACTGACCTGGGTTAGACGCATACACACAGTATGCCTCTGACCTGGGTTAGACGCATACATACAGTGTTCCACTGACTTGGGTTAGACGCATACATACAGTGTGCCCATGGACGGCGCTACACCGGGGCAAGGGTGGGCTATAGCCCCGTCACAAATTTGCTTAGCCCCGGTTTAGCCCCCCCAGGAATTTTAATAACATTTTTATAATTATAATAAAAAAATATATTAAAGTAAATTAACAATTCTAATCCCTTTCTGATATTCACCCTGGCTACGCAGCGTATGTAGCCTATGCTATGACGTAGGCTACGGGTGTGGGGGTGTGTGTGTGTGTAGGGAGCTCAAGCAAATGACAAAATAACGTAAACTGATTTCTAACGTTAGCAACCCAGTGTTTCCCATAGCCTACAATACATCAGAGTTCGCCACCATGTCAAAAAATATTAAATGGAAACGTCATTGTTTGAAAACTAATTTACTATCATTTTAAAATCAATAGAAAATGTGTTCGCATTTAGCTCTCCATGTGAATCGTCTTCGGAAATGATCAACTACTACTCAACAGATTTGTGGAGTGTGTGGACCCCCCTAGGTAGCAACTCCCAAGTGTAAACTACAGTGTTTTGATTGGCGTTAGACTAATCTCACAACATTGGCTGCTTGGCCATGCACAGATGAGTAGATTTGGAAAGCGAATAACTAACCTAAATTAGCTAAATGATCATTTTCAATCTTCGTCATCTCGACTTCAGCTAATAAGAAGAGCTTGCCTCCAAAAAATGGCCAGGTACCGTTAAAGATCTCATATTTCTTCCATGTAGCTAAATGTACAAGCTAAATGAGATAGGGGAGAGTGGTGACAGTGGAAGCTGTTCTGATAATACAGAAACCAACGCAAATGTTACGGTGCAGCTTTATGGAGCACAGCATAACTAACTGATATGTAAAGTTTGCGATCTTCGTTAGATAATGAAACTCCTAAATGTCCCAATCACAGAGCAGCGGTTAAACAACGACATTTTAGCCATCTTTTTTGACATAACGTTACACTGATAATTTATCCTCTCTTCTCATGTCCTTTTTCATTATTTTCCGGTCTTATTTTCTTTGATGTTTGATATTTTTAAGTACTCGTATTGATGAAGCCAAATTACATTTGTAATGCTATTTCAATTTACAGAATTGTACAATTCTGACTGTTGTATAGATGCTCTGCCACTTGTGCAGGCCCCCCCAGCGCACACACAAAAGCCATGCTGGGGGAAACACAGCTAACCTTAGCACCCCCATGTATTGACCTAGCCCACCCTTAGCCCAGGGAGAGACAAGTTCCTGGCGCCGTCACTGAGTGTGCCTCTGACCTGGGTTAGACGCATACATATAGTGTTCCACTGACCTGGGTTAGACGCATACATACAGTGTGCCTCTGACCTGGGTTAGACGCATACATATAGTGTTCCACTGACCTGGGTTAGACGCATACATACAGTGTTCCACTGACCTGGGTTAGACACATACATACAGTGTGCCTCTGTCCTGGGTTAGACACATACATACAGTGTGCCTCTGACCTGGGTTAGACGCATACATACAGTGTTCCACTGACCTGGGTTAGACGCATACATACAGTGTTCCACTGACCTGGGTTAGACGCATACATACAGTGTTCCACTGACCTGGGTTAGACACATATACAGTGTTCCACTGACCTGGGTTAGACACATATACAGTGTTCCTCTGACCTGGGTTAGACACATATACAGTGTTCCACTGACCTGGGTTAGACACATATACAGTGTTCCTCTGACCTGGGTTAGACACATATACAGTGTTCCACTGACCTGGGTTAGACACATACATACAGTATGCCTCTGTCCTGGGTTAGACACATATACAGTGTGCCTCTGACCTGGGTTCGGCACATATACAGTGTGCCTCTGACCTGGGTTAGACGCATACATACAGTGTGCATCTGTCCTGGGTTAGACACATATACAGTGTGCATCTGACCTGGGTTAGACGCATACATACAGTGTTCCACTGACCTGGGTTAGACACATACATACAGTGTGCCTCTGTCCTGGGTTAGACACATATACAGTGTGCCTCTGACCTGGGTTAGACGCATACATACAGTGTGCCTCTGTCCTGGGTTAGACACATATACAGTGTGCCTCTGACCTGGGTTCGGCACATATACAGTGTGCCTCTGACCTGGGTTAGACGCATACATACAGTGTGCCTCTGACCTGGGTTAGACGCATACATACAGTGTTCCACTGTCCTGGGTTAGACACATATACAGTGTGCCTCTGACCTGGGTTCGGCACATATACAGTGTGCCTCTGACCTGGGTTAGACGCATACATACAGTGTGCCTCTGTCCTGGGTTAGACGCATACATACAGTGTTCCACTGACTTGGGTTCGGCACATACAGTACATACAGTGTGCCTCTGTCCTGGGTTAGACACATATACAGTGTGCCTCTGACCTGGGTTAGACGCATACATACAGTGTTCCACTGACCTGGGTTAGACGCATACATACAGTGTTCCACTGACCTGGGTTAGACGCATACATACAGTGTTCCACTGACCTGGGTTAGACGCATACATACAGTGTTCCACTGACCTGGGTTAGACGCATACATACAGTGTTCCTCTGACCTGGGTTAGACGCATACATACAGTGTGCCTCTGACCTGGGTTAGACACATACATACAGTGTTCCACTGACCTGGGTTAGACGCATACATACAGTGTTCCTCTGACCTGGGTTAGACACATACATACAGTGTTCCACTGACCTGGGTTAGACGCATACATACAGTGTTCCACTGACCTGGGTTAGACGCATACATACAGTGTTCCTCTGACCTGGGTTAGACACATACATACAGTGTGCCTCTGTCCTGGGTTAGACGCATACATACAGTGTTCCACTGACCTGGGTTAGACACATACATACAGTGTGCCTCTGTCCTGGGTTCGGCACATATACAGTGTGCCTCTGACCTGGGTTAGACGCATACATACAGTGTGCATCTGACCTGGGTTAGACGCATACATACAGTGTTCCACTGACCTGGGTTAGACACATACATACAGTATGCCTCTGTCCTGGGTTAGACACATATACAGTGTGCCTCTGACCTGGGTTAGACGCATACAGTGTTCCACTGACCTGGGTTAGACGCATACATACAGTGTTCCACTGACCTGGGTTAGACGCATACATACAGTGTGCCTCTGACCTGGGTTAGACACATACATACAGTGTTCCACTGACTTGGGTTAGACACATACATACAGTATGCCTCTGTCCTGGGTTAGACACATATACAGTGTGCCTCTGACCTGGGTTAGACGCATACATACAGTGTTCCACTGACCTGGGTTAGACGCATACATACAGTGTGCCTCTGTCCTGGGTTAGACGCATACATACAGTGTTCCACTGACTTGGGTTCGGCACATACAGTACATACAGTGTGCCTCTGTCCTGGGTTAGACACATATACAGTGTGCCTCTGACCTGGGTTAGACGCATACATACAGTGTTCCACTGACCTGGGTTAGACGCATACATACAGTGTTCCACTGACCTGGGTTAGACGCATACATACAGTGTTCCACTGACCTGGGTTAGACACATACATACAGTGTTCCACTGACCTGGGTTAGACGCATACATACAGTGTTCCACTGACCTGGGTTAGACGCATACATACAGTGTGCCTCTGTCCTGGGTTAGACGCATACATACAGTGTTCCACTGACCTGGGTTAGACACATACATACAGTGTTCCACTGACCTGGGTTAGACGCATACATACAGTGTTCCACTGACCTGGGTTAGACGCATACATACAGTGTGCATCTGACCTGGGTTAGACGCATACATACAGTGTTCCACTGACCTGGGTTAGACGCATACATACAGTGTTCCACTGACCTGGGTTAGACGCATACATACAGTGTGCCTCTGTCCTGGGTTAGACGCATACACACAGTGTTCCACTGACTTGGGTTCGGCACATACAGTACATACAGTGTGCCTCTGACAGATACATACAGTCCATCACTGTCGGTTGTCCTGCGTCTGGCTTCTTGTCTGCGCTAAACGGCTTTCTCTCTGCGAGTCCTGTGACTGCTGCCCATGCAGATCACACCCATCAAGTGATTTACAGCTTTTTGTGTCTCTGACAGCCTTCCAAGGACCCCAGAGGGCTGAACTTACTGCCGTTTGGTTCTGGTTTCCTGTCTCTCCCGCCCTGCCACACCTATTGCATACTTCAGTCAGAAGTAGTCATGAGAGCAGAATGGCTCCGGGAAGAAGCAGTCAAGTTCACTTATACCATCCTGTGAAAACTCGGCCCTTTCGTGAGTGACGGCACCCCGAGACGGGGTCGTCCGCCTCCGAGCACCCGCGTGGGCACGCTCCGCGTTGCTGAAAGTGCTTAGCGCCGGCCGTCCTGTCTGTCGAGGCTCAGCTCAGCCCTGCAGGCAGGCCGGGGCTTGAAAGCAGATAGGGCACCCGCTCCTCTCGGATGCAAAGCCTTCTGGGAAGGCGTGGATAAACTGCGCTTTGTGCTTTATCTCAGTGCACTCACCAAACAGCAAAAGCACAGCAGATCACAATGCCCACCTTATGCAGCAGGAGGAACTGGATGGAGCTTCTAATTAAGATGACACATGCAGTCTATTTGTCTCCTGACAGTACTATGTGGGTGTATCCTATCTTATCCAGCTGGAGACGGCGCGGGCTGTCGTTCAGGAATTAATTAGCTGCAGAGAGGAAATAATCTGGGTTTTTGGCTTCCTTCATGTTTCTCTGTGGCCCCAGGCGTTAAGTATTTTAATTGGAAATAGCGGCTTCTATGCACGGCATACAAATGCTACGCCGTCAGTGAACGGATACTGTCAGGCTTTTACTAAGCAAAAGGCTGGAATAGGCTAAATTAAAAGGGTCATATGTTATGGAGTTTTGTGCACTCTTTCCCCTAAACAGTGCACTTTTATTAATTAAATGAGTTTAAATATAAAAGGACAGACCAGAAATTGATGAGAAGTGACAACTGAAATGCGGCTATATAATGAAGCATGTTGATTTTTACTTAAGAACGTGTTCATTTGAAGCGGACATTTTGTGTTCGTAAAGCTTGGAAAGAGAGACCTACAGCAGAGAGGTGCCGCTGCAGTGTTCTTTAAAACTGTAGCTAGGCACAGGAAGAACATCTGAGTGCAGTCGAAAGGCTAATCTCTTTAAATCTTTTGGAACCTATCCTTGGTTTCAATACAGATACGCAACAGATGCATTCAGCTTAATAATTGACTATCAGCTCTTGGTGTGATTTTGTAAAACCACTGGAGCAATGACCTATTATTGCTTTTGAACATAAACAAGGGCAAGAATCTAGCTTAGCATGTACATTGGCTTAACATGTAGATCCCTTTTTCATGGAAAATCCCAGCTTGGATTTTCAATAAACATGGATTTGGGTTTTAATCATGAGGTGCCAGTTTTGTTCCACATTTTTCGGTTGACTTGAGAGAGGATTGAGGAGCTCAAAAGGTGCTTATTTGCGCTAATTAGTCTTGAGCGGGCGAATCCTCTCCTACGTCTGCCAACAAGACCTTAGCACAGCCTGTCAAGGCGGATTTACTTGACAGATGGTAAAATCTTCCCAGCTTTCCGGATATTAACTAGTTTTGGCCAGAAGTCCTCAAAAAGGTGGAACGGCTAATCACCGTTCACCGTCTTCAGCCACGTGGTCGCTGGTGATTGAGATAATCCGGAGGAAACCGTGTCAGGGAGAGCAGAACGACAGCCCCTCAAGCCTTCCTGCACCAAACGGCACCAGCGTAAGAGCGTTCCAGCTGCATCTGCTCAAATCTCCACAGAGCCCACTGTTTACTCTGCGCTTATAGGACCAGCGACCGCTTTCCTTCCCAGGAAAAAAAACAGACCTATTTAATGGACACAATGCCAGATGAACTTGGACACCCAGCAAATTCAGAACCTAACTAATATATAGTATACATATAGTATATATAACACGGCTAATCCACAGCTCAGATGCACTTAAGTTTTGGGCAGAGCACATTCTGTTGAATGCTCCTGTCCAGCTCAACTGAGGTACTTCATACTTGGAGCAGGAGAATGGATGGAGCCCACGTGAGTTTATTTACTCAGGCAATGATGAGGCCAGCCCAGGGGGGCCTCTCTCAGGAGGAACACTGTTGGTACTTAGGGCTGCTGTGGAATGTCAGAATGTGCGTGTGTGTGTGTGCACATGTGTGTGTGTCTGTGTGTGCCGTGTGTGTGCATGTGAGTGTGTTATGTGTGCATGTTTTTGTGTGTGTGTGTGTTTGCACATGTGTGCTGGTGTTTGCGTGTGCATGTGTGTGTGCGTGTGTGTTCTGTGTGCCGGTGTGTTTGTGTGTGCACGCGTGTGCCTGTGACATGTGTTGTGTGTGTGTGTGCATGTGTGACTTTTTCTGTGTCTGCATGTGTGTGGTGGGTGTGTGTGTGTGTGTGTTCTGTATGTGCGTCTGTGTGTGTATGTGCGTGTGTGTTGTGTGTGTGTGTATGTGTGTGTATGTTTGTGTGTGCACACGTGTGCTGGTGTGTGTGTGTGTGTGTGTGTGAACACAGCCCTGCTCTGGGTGCAGAAGCCTGACTCTGTGTGACTGAGTGCAAAGGCACTGTACAAACATGACTGGCATCATGACGTTACGTTGCGCTAATCCTCCACTGACAGCTTCTGTCATCTCAGAGACTGGTTTAACACTGCTGGAGGCTAGGCCATAATCACTATTAACCCTGCCTTTTACTGGGAAAACAGTGCTCAGGGTTCAAGATCCCCTTACAATCAAACCCTGAATGCCAAAAACAATATGAGCTAGGGTTCAGCTATGCAACTCATTGTTGTTACATTTATACTTTCATAAGTTTACAACCATAGCCAACCCTTTCAGTTTTGGTGGCCCTAAACAAGAATGTTGTTGTGTCCCCAAAGTGTTACAGAAAAAAACCTGAATGGTTGTGGCCCCTCTATGACTGCAGTGTTTATGCCAGCAGCCGTCATGACAATCAAGGCCTCGAGTGGCATACATAGATAATGAATAAAATAAAATACTGCTCAGGAACTTGACCAGCGATGTCCATGCTGGTGACCAGTGTGCTGGAACCAGCATGACCAAGCTGATCTACCAGCATGACCATCATATTACCAGCTTGACTAAGATGGTCTACAGACATTCTCAATTGTCATTTTACGGATTAATCTAATTGTTTCTGAGGCTACTGTGGTTACATATGAACTGCTTTGTGCAAGTGTAACTGTCTCGTATTGTGTCTGTTAGTTGTGATTTATGGATTTTGATATGTTTTATGCCACTGCCATTTTGCTGGCATGACTTTTCCGACATGGAGATTTTAGTGCCAATGGGACTCATCTTGTTAATCTGAGTTTAAATGCAATAAAAAAAACACTATCAGTGAAGGCAAAAGTCAGTCCCACCAGGATCTTGCTGAGTTTTTTTGTGATTGTTGCGGCCTAAAATGCTTGATTTTGCGGCAGCTTTTCTTAAAAGTTGCGATGCAAAGTGCGATGTTTTGTGTCTGTAACCATACAAAAAAGGCTCAATATAACAAAAATGTTTTGTTTTATTTGTAAATTGAAATGTGAAACATATTTTTCTGGACCTGAAAATCAGAGTTAACGTGGATTCATTCTTGCAGTAATTCTATTTGTGCTTGTGTGAAGTAGCCTATGTGTAAATGTACGTATTATGAAACCATTTTTATGCTCAGTAGCCTAATGACGGTAAAACTGACCCTGCTTTATGAGACTCGCTACAACGGAGGAGATATTTTAATAAAAACAGATTGTAAGTTGCCTATTTGTGTTTGAAATCATTTGTGTTCTTCGAGCCAGGGTCGTAACACAACGATTTGACCATCTTTTGCGGGAAAATGCAAGCTCTTGCAACTTTTGCGAAGTTTCGTTGATTTTGCATTAATAGTTGCGATTGCGAAATCCTGGAGGGACTGAAAAGTGTGCACACCAGATTCTGCTCCTTTTCATAGGGCTCCATGAAATTATCCAAAAACGATCAGACCATCCTATTGTTGGCACAAGATGAAGCACAAGAGCTGAGGGGGCTTCAATGACTCCAATGGATGTTTAAATGTATCGTTGAGCAAAATGTTGTCAGAGAACTTCAATGTCAATTTTCGAAGCTAAAGCTCAACCGAATCACCCTGTTGTCTATACTGGTTGGCTGGAGGCATCTGTCAGTAGTAAGAAAAACAACACACTTTAAACCAACCATCAGCTGGGTGGGATTTAGAGGTCAATGTTAAATTGCAACTTTAGGTTAGTACCCACAATGAAATAATGTGTAAGAAAATAATGGAGGAACTGGAATTAATGCTTTTCTTTAAAATGGAGACTTAAAATTACAACTGATTGATTTTTTAAAATGTTATTAGCCAAGAAACAACAATTTTTTTTAACATTAATTTTAACTGTGGCCAATTTTCCACCAATTGACTTAATCCTTGTGTTGTCTTCATATTATGTATGCACCCCATGTCAATTGAATTGACAATTCCTTTAAAAGTATAACCTGTGTATTTTAAATTTCCCAGAATTCTAGCATTCATTCGCTGCCAGTGCTGCCAGCAAAAACAGAAGTTGCATGTCTGCACAAGAAGACACGATTTCTTATAAATAAATAAGATACAGAGCAATTACTAGACAATTGTTGCCCACCAACTAGTACTTGAGTCAGACACATTATTTAATTTACTATTCTAAATGTGCACGTGAAAACTTTTAAAACCGAATGACCAGCCTACCATTACTGACAGTTGCTGATTTCAGTGGAATCCATCTTTCAAAGGCAGTGGGGCAGTGAGTGCCACTGATATATAAACCATTGGTCTTTATCTCTGGTTTTCAGGAGGGGCAGATGGTAAAGAAATAGCAGGGCTATAAAAATCCATGTTGTTGTAGCAAGATTTAGTGACCCTTGATGAAGGCAGGGCCCTGGCAACCATCCGACCTCACAACAGCAGTGAAAATCCTTGTATTGAGGGAAATGGACAACAGCAGAGGAATGTTTTGCCAGGGCAGGCTGCCAGTGGAACTGAAGATTTTGATTCTAAAAATATCCCTCCCAACGCAGTGAAGTTCAAGACAAGACTGCCTCGCTTTAAAGCCCAAAGCTCAACTGCAATTACACAAAATTACTTTTTGTTATCTTCTCTTCATAATTTCCACTCAAGTTGTAATTCATCAGTTTGTGTGTGTATGTGTGTGTTTGTGTGTGTGTGTCAGGCAGGAGGAAAGGAAATTGGTAATGCCTTGTGCTATTTAAAGCCAGCTGGATTCCAGGTATACATGCAAGATTTGCTACCTTTGCCTTGCCAAGGGTTTGCCAACAGTCCTTGCAGTAGACACCTGTACATGAACTAAAGACCTTGTCATGTCAACGTCTCTATTACAGACGTCCGTGGAACAAATGTGCCTTTTCTTGGCACTGCATACTGTAATCTGATTGGATGTATCCCGATTCAGATGCACAGGATATGCAGGGAATCAGTGTTGCAACAAAATGAAGATGATTATGTTAAATGTTTTCAATGGGGAGATGTGTCAATCACTGGGCCAAGCTAACCAGTTCAGCTAGCTAGATTGTTGGTCAGAAAATCTGGCTATCTATCTAGGAAGCTAGTCAATTAGACACAACAGTAACACAATTTAAAAAGAGATTAAAGTTACAGAAGATTTATTTGAGCAATATTTCTATTTTGTCAATGAAAGACATTTAAAAGTTATTTTTAAAAGGCTAGCTAATTCCAAGTTGAAGCCCTAACTTTTCTGCCAACACGCTATGGAAAAGCTTTGATGATGATTTTGATCACTGTGTTCATTATCTGATTTGAAACGCTGCCTGTCCTGTTGTGATTTGCTGATCCAGCTGTCAGTCATTTCTTGGATCAGCAATTTCACTCCCCAAATGTGGAACTTCTGTCCAGTTAAGGGGCTATTTATATAAGATTATACGTATATCCTTAGCCATCCAATATTGATAAAAAATAGCATTACATATGCAAGTGATTTTAAAGTTCAGTATGCACACATGGAATATATGAATTCCTTTCATCCTCTAATTTGTCTCATAACATACTCATCAACAAGGTTATTATTAAAATTGTCAATAACCAAGGGGGTATACTACGAAGCAGGATTACTGAGTTAGCTGGATAAGAGAAACCTGGTACCCTCCCAAATCTGGAACATGGACTGAAGTAAAAAGAGCTGTTCCACTCAGTGCAGTTATCCAGCTAACTCAGTAATCCTGCTTTATGATACAGGCCCCTGATCATCCTACCTTAAGCCCACCTTTTCTGTGTTAAACAATGACATTTACTGTATTAAATGAACTGATTTATAGCGTATAATAGAGTATATTTGACTCCTCTTGGATTCATATACAGTTAGGTCCGTAAGTATTTGGACAGTTACACAATTTTTGTTGTTTTGGCTCTGTACTCCAGCACATTGGATTTGAAATGGAACAGTGACTATGCGGTTAAAGTGCTGACTTTCAGCTTTAATTTCAGGGTTTTTACGTCCATATTGGGTGAACAGTGTAGCTTAACCTTGAGGACTTACAGACATTTACCCATCCATGTGTTCCATACTATTCCTGTGTTATTTACATCTTAATCTAGTCCCACCCCCAAATTCCCATTCAAATGAAGAGAGATTGTAGTATCGCTTGTAAGAGTACGTGCAAATAAGATATCAAAAGTCTTTTGATGTTGTTGGGTCACAGACATCAGGAAGTCATGACATGCAAAGGATATGCAACCAAATATTAATATGATAACTTTATTAAAGTTTATGTTAATTTTTCCAATTACTTTTGGTCCCCTAAAATTGGGGTGACTATGCATAAAAATGGCTTCAATTGCTACACCATTCACCCGATATGGACGTAAAAACCCTCAAATTAATGTTGAAAGTCTGCAATTTAACCTCATAGTCACTGCTCCATTTCAAATCCAATGTGCTGGAGTACAGAGCCAAAACAACAAAAATTGTGTCACTGTCCAAATACTTATGGACCTAACTGTATATACTGTAACGTTCCGTTCCCGTCCTGTCCGTTTTCCATGTTTTCCTTGTTTCCTTCCGTGTCATGTTGGATCCCTTGTCCGTGTTTCCCTCCTGGCTGTGGACTGGGCGTCTCCCTCGGGTACTTTTGGTTTCATTTTCCACTTTAGCTTCCGCCTATCACTCGCCCCTCTCGTTACTCACATTCCTCACTGCTGTGCTTCGGCAATCACTCCTGATTTAACATCACACCTGTTTCTCGTTTTCTCCTTCACTTCCTGCACCATTTAAACCCCTGGCTGGCTGCTATTCAGCGCCAGTTCGTTGACTAACCTACCGTGTTTGTTTCGTATCCCGTTTCTGGTCCAGTGTTTGTGAGCCTGCTGGTTCATACCTGTTCGCCTGGTTTCCTGACTGGTAGCTATCTCTGCTAATCTTTCGCTGCTGCATGCATTTACCTGTTTCCCTTCAAAAACCTCCAGACGCCGCAGTTCCAGTCTTCCCGCAGCTGTGTTTGTCCTCCCCGTGTTACGTACCTCCCGTACTCGTGTTGCGGTACCAGGACCTCTGCATGCCAGCCGGCTTACGCCAGTATTGCCCGAGCTACGCCGCACCTTCCAACTCGGCGGTGCATTCACCAGCTACAGTCCTGTCACAACACCCTGCCTTTAACCTCTGCTTTCTGCCCGGTTACTCAAGCTACCCGGTCCAGTTTCCAGTCCTGTTCCAGCCCAGTTCCGATCCAGTTTCCAGTCCAGCTCCAGTCCAGTTTCCAGTCCAGTTCCAGTCCAGTTCCGGTGTTTTAGACACCTCCGTTCAAGTCCAGTTCCGGCTTGGAACAAGTTCCGTGCCGTCCCCTGTGTTCCTGAGTGGACCTCCCGGTCCAGCTTCCAGTCCAGTTCCAGTCCAGTTCCGGTGTTTTAGACACCTCCGTTCAAGTCCAGTTCCGGCTTGGAACAAGTTCCGTGCCATCCCCTGTGTTCCTGAGTGGACCTTCCGGTCCAGTTTCCAGTCCAGTTCCCAGTCCAGTTCCAGTCCAGTTCCGGTGTTTTATACACCTCCGTTCAAGTCCAGTTCCGGCTTGGAACAAGTTCCGTGCCGTTCCCGTTTCCTGAGTGGACCTTCCGGTCCAGTTTCCAGTCCAGTTCCGATCCAGTTTCCAGTCCAGTTCCAGTCCAGTTCCAGTCCAGTTCCGGTGTTTTAGACACCTCCGTTCAAGTCCAGTTCCGGCTTGGAACAGTTCCGTGTTTCTTCAAGTCCAGCTCCGGCTTGGAGCAGTCCTCAGTTGGACGCTATCCTGTGTTAACTAACTAACCTGTTTTGCTCCCGTGTACAGCTTTGGGACCACCCCAACGCTTAATAAAGTTCCACTTTCTGTAATCTGTCTCCTGGTCGTTGCACTTGGGTTCGTCCCGTATCAGGATCATAACAGAACGAACTGGCCAACAATATGGACCCAGCCGATCTGGAACAGATTCGCCACGCCTTCTCCTGCCAAACTGCGATCAGCGACCAACAGGGTCGCCGTCTGGATGATGTGCTGGAAGTAGTTAGGGGCATCACGGAGCAAGTATCCCAACTTTCGCTCCACCAACCGCTACTACGGATTCCAGCCAACCCTACTCCTTCCTCTCCCGAACCCCATCCGGAGGCACCGGCTCCCACTTCCAGCCGTGAGCCCCGTGTACAACACCCCGAGTTATATCGCGGGGGGTTGGGGAGATGTCGTGAATTTCTACTTAAATGTGACATAGTGTTTCGGATGCAGCCCTCCTCCTTCGCCTCTGACTCCAGCAAGATCGCGTTCATTATGAGCAGCCTGGGAGGGAGCGCCCTGGAGTGGGCTACATCCATCTGGGACAGCCAGGCTCCGTTATGCAGCAACTTCGCAGCCTTTACGGCAGAGATGCGACGTGTGTTTGAACACCCGACCTGTGGACGTGACGCTACCCAGCGTCTGCTTCAAGTTCGCCAAGGCAACCGCAGTGTCGCAGAAATGGCCATTCAGTTTCGTACCCTCGCCGCGGAGTCAGGATGGAATGACGCCTCCCTCCAGGGGGCTTTCCGCCAAGCTCTCAGCGAGGAACTCAAGGACCAGCTTGCCACTCGGGAGGAATCCAACTCCCTTAATAGCCTCATCAGCCTCGCTATAGCCATCGATAATCGTCTCCGCATCCGGGCCCGGGAGCGGGGAGGAAGTTCCGGGCGTCATTCGCCCTCCGTCGTCTCTAATGTTCATTCACACTCCTTCACTGGATCTCGGGCGCCTACGGGCGGGTCCGAGGAAGAGCCCATGCAACTGGGCAGAGTTGCGGTCAATCCCGAGGAGCGTCAGCGCCGTCAGCGCACCAGATCCTGTTTCTATTGCGGCAAGCCTGGCCATCAGATCGCCTCCTGTCCCATTCGCCCAAAAGAAGGGGCTCGCCAGTAAGACTGGGCGTACTGACGAGCCCCATCGTCCCCAACCATGCTGCCCAGGACCGCCTCATGTTCAAGGCTACTCTCCTTTGGAGGGACAAGACCCTATCTTCTTCGGCCCTAATTGACTCCGGAGCTGACGCCAGCTTCATGGATATCACCTTCGCCAGGAGGGCCGGCATTCCCACGGAACGTCTGACTTCACCCATTTCAGCTCTAGCTCTGGACGGTAGGAGTTTGGGGTTAGTTACCCACTCCACCGTTCCTATCCAATTAGTTCTATCTGGCAATCATCGGGAGTCCATTCAGCTATTACTGATTAACTCCCAACAATCTGCTCTGGTTTTAGGTCAGACCTGGCTTCGCCTCCACAATCCCCATATTGACTGGAAAGCCGGTCGCATCCTGGCGTGGAGTGCCCACTGTCTAGCCAGCTGTCTCCGTTCTGCACTACCCCCTCCGGGGCCCAGTAAACCCTGTTCCATGCAACCTATACCGGATTTAACGAATGTTCCCAGCGAGTATCACGACCTCGCGCAAGTATTTTCTAAATCACGTGCTCTGTCCTTACCTCCTCACAGGCCGTATGACTGCGCCATTGACCTACTGGCTGGAGCTAAACTGCCATCGGGACGCCTCTACAGTCTGTCTGGACCGGAGAAACTAGCCATGGAGGAATACATCCACGACTCCCTCGCTTCGGGTATTATCCGTCCCTCTTCATCCCCAGTCGGTGCAGGGTTCTTCTTCGTTGGGAAGAAGGATGGCTCCCTGCGACCCTGCATCGACTACCGGGGCCTCAACCAGGTCACCATCCGTAACAAATACCCTCTTCCCCTCATTAACACCGCCTTTGAAGCCCTCTCTCCAGCTGTGACGTTCACCAAGCTCGACCTCCGGAATGCGTATCACTTGGTGCGTATCCGTGAGGGGGACGAGTGGAAGACTGCTTTTAATACCCCGTTGGGCCACTACGAATACCTGGTGGTCCCTTTCGGCCTTACTAACGCCCCAGCAGTCTTCCAGAGCATGGTGAACGACGTCCTGCGGGACCTCCTAGGGAGGAGCGTTTTTGTTTATATCGATGATATTTTAATTTTTTCTCAATCCCCGCAGGAGCATGTCCGTCACGTTCGAGAGGTTCTCCAGCGGCTGTTGGAGAATCAGCTATTTGTTAAGGCTGAGAAATGTTCCTTCCACGCTTCCACGGTCCCGTTCCTCGGCTTCATTATCGAGGAGGGCAGTATCCGGGCGGACCCTGTGAAAATCAAGGCGGTGACAGAATGGCCCCAACCCACCTCCCGCAAGCACCTTCAACAGTTCCTGGGGTTTGCAAATTTCTACCGCCGCTTTATTCGCAATTACAGTTCCATTGCTGCTCCCCTGACTAAACTCACTTCTGTTGCCCTGCCTTACTGTTGGAATTCCGATGCCCAGCGAGCTTTCGAGCTACTCAAGGCTCGGTTTTCCTCAGCACCTATCCTCCTTCACCCTGACACTTCTCGGCAGTTTGTCGTTGAGGTGGATGCCTCCGACACCGGCGTGGGGGCCATTCTGTCTCAACGGTCCGCCTCTGATAGCAAGCTCCATCCCTGCGCATTCTTCTCCCGGAGGCTGTCCTCCGCCGAGAGGAACTACGATGTCGGGGATCGGGAACTGCTGGCGATAAAACTGGCTCTTGAGGAGTGGCGCCACTGGCTGGAGGGGGCAGGTACCCCTTTTCTTGTTTTTACCGACCATCAAAACCTCATTTATTTAAGATCTGCCAAGAGGCTCAATTCTCGTCAGGCTAGATGGTCGTTATTTTTTGCACGCTTTAATTTCTCTGTTTCTTTCCGCCCTGGTTCCCGTAATATTAAAGCAGATGCCCTGTCCCGCATTTTTTCCCCTCCCTCCAGTCCTGCTGATCCGGAGCCCATTTTGCCGGCCTCCTGTGTGGTGGCTGCGGTCTCCTGGGAGATTGAGGGCATTGTGAAGGCCGCCCAGACTTCCCAACCGGACCCCCGCAATAACCCTAACTCCTGTCTTTTTGTCCCCGATTCCGTCCGCTCCCAGGTCCTCGAATGGGTTCACGCCTCGTGCCTGGCATGTCACCCAGGTGTCGCCAGAACTATCGCCCTCGTCAGGAGGAGTTTCTGGTGGCCTACCCTTAAAGGGGATACCCGTGCCTTCGTCCTGGCCTGCTCGGTGTGCGCCAGGAGCAAGGCTTCCCACCAGCCTCCCTCCGGTCTTCTCCTTTCCCTCCCCGTCCCTGGCCGTCCTTGGAGTCACATTGGTGTGGACTTCGTAACCGGTCTGCCGTTGTCAGAAGGTAACACCGTCATTCTGACAATAGTGGACCGGTTCTCCAAGGCGGTTCACTTTGTTCCCCTCCCCAAGCTCCCGTCCGCCCTTGAAACCGCTGAGCTCTTGGTGCTACACGTGGTCAGGCTGCACGGGATCCCCTCTGACATCGTGTCAGACCGTGGGCCCCAGTTCTCCTCCCGAGTTTGGAGGGCGTTCTGTGCAGCCCTGGGTGCCTCTCCTAGTCTTTCCTCGGGTTTTCATCCCCAGTCTAATGGTCAGGCAGAGAGGGCGAACCAGGACCTGGGGGCCGCCCTGCGGTGCGTTACAGTGCGCAATCCTGCCTCTTGGAGCCGTTTTCTCCCCTGGGTCGAGTACGCACATAACTCCCTTAAGAGTGCCTCTACTGGCCTATCCCCGTTTGAGTGTGCTTTAGGCTATCAACCCCCTCTTCTGTCGACCCAGGAGGCCGAGATAGCTGTCCCCTCTGTTAGGGCCCATGTCCTTCGTTGTAAAAACATTTGGAGACTCACACGCACCGCACTCCTTCACGCCAATTCCCGCTCCCAACGTCTGGCGGACCTTCACAGGACCGCAGCCCCACAGTATAGGGCCGGTCAGCAGGTCTGGCTCTCCACTGCAAACATCTCCCTTCCCTCTTCATCCAGAAAGCTTCAGCCCCGTTTTATTGGTCCCTTCCCCATCATTTGTCTAGTTAACCCGGTGTCTGTTAAACTTTCCCTCCCCGCCTCCCTCAAAGTTTACCCTGTGTTTCATGTGTCCCAGGTTAAGCCTGTCTCCTCCAGCCCCCTCAGTACCCCTACCATCCCGCCTCCTCCCGTCCGAGTTGTTGACAACGCCCCGGCCTACACGGTGAACCGTGTTATTGATATCCGCCGCAGGGGCCGGGGTTTCCAATACCTCGTCGACTGGGAGGGGTACGGTCCTGAGGAGAGGTCGTGGCTCCACAAGAGCCTGATCTTGGATCATTCAGTAATCCAAGACTTCCACGAACAGTTCCCTGACAAGACCAGGCCTCCGGGTACGCCAGGTGGCGTACATTGAGGGGGGGGTACTGTAACGTTCCGTTCCCGTCCTGTCCGTTTTCCATGTTTTCCTTGTTTCCTTCCGTGTCATGTTGGATCCCTTGTCCGTGTTTCCCTCCTGGCTGTGGACTGGGCGTCTCCCTCGGGTACTTTTGGTTTCATTTTCCACTTTAGCTTCCGCCTATCACTCGCCCCTCTCGTTACTCACATTCCTCACTGCTGTGCTTCGGCAATCACTCCTGATTTAACATCACACCTGTTTCTCGTTTTCTCCTTCACTTCCTGCACCATTTAAACCCCTGGCTGGCTGCTATTCAGCGCCAGTTCGTTGACTAACCTACCGTGTTTGTTTCGTATCCCGTTTCTGGTCCAGTGTTTGTGAGCCTGCTGGTTCATACCTGTTCGCCTGGTTTCCTGACTGGTAGCTATCTCTGCTAATCTTTCGCTGCTGCATGCATTTACCTGTTTCCCTTCAAAAACCTCCAGACGCCGCAGTTCCAGTCTTCCCGCAGCTGTGTTTGTCCTCCCCGTGTTACGTACCTCCCGTACTCGTGTTGCGGTACCAGGACCTCTGCATGCCAGCCGGCTTACGCCAGTATTGCCCGAGCTACGCCGCACCTTCCAACTCGGCGGTGCATTCACCAGCTACAGTCCTGTCACAACACCCTGCCTTTAACCTCTGCTTTCTGCCCGGTTACTCAAGCTACCCGGTCCAGTTTCCAGTCCTGTTCCAGCCCAGTTCCGATCCAGTTTCCAGTCCAGCTCCAGTCCAGTTTCCAGTCCAGTTCCAGTCCAGTTCCGGTGTTTTAGACACCTCCGTTCAAGTCCAGTTCCGGCTTGGAACAAGTTCCGTGCCGTCCCCTGTGTTCCTGAGTGGACCTCCCGGTCCAGCTTCCAGTCCAGTTCCAGTCCAGTTCCGGTGTTTTAGACACCTCCGTTCAAGTCCAGTTCCGGCTTGGAACAAGTTCCGTGCCGTCCCCTGTGTTCCTGAGTGGACCTTCCGGTCCAGTTTCCAGTCCAGTTCCCAGTCCAGTTCCAGTCCAGTTCCGGTGTTTTATACACCTCCGTTCAAGTCCAGTTCCGGCTTGGAACAAGTTCCGTGCCGTTCCCGTTTCCTGAGTGGACCTTCCGGTCCAGTTTCCAGTCCAGTTCCGATCCAGTTTCCAGTCCAGTTCCAGTCCAGTTCCAGTCCAGTTCCGGTGTTTTAGACACCTCCGTTCAAGTCCAGTTCCGGCTTGGAACAGTTCCGTGTTTCTTCAAGTCCAGCTCCGGCTTGGAGCAGTCCTCAGTTGGACGCTATCCTGTGTTAACTAACTAACCTGTTTTGCTCCCGTGTACAGCTTTGGGACCACCCCAACGCTTAATAAAGTTCCACTTTCTGTAATCTGTCTCCTGGTCGTTGCACTTGGGTTCGTCCCGTATCAGGATCATAACATATACTCTGTTAGAGTTAAATTAACACGGAACATTTTGCTGCCCAAACAAGTTTAAAGGTAGTATCATACCACAATGTTTCACAAAACAGTATTGTGATATTATTTTTAATAGACATCGCCCAGCCCTAGTGTGAACTAGACTGAATTTTCATGTCTGTGGATACCTGCTACGTTATGAAAGAACTGTACTTTATCCAACCTGTTTGTAGTTGTTCCAATGACCCTCGGTATGCACTCATTGTATGTCGCTTTGGATAAAAGCTTCTGCCAAATTAATGTAACGTAATGTAATAGGGGTGGGTATGGCTACAAAGCCAAATATCAAGCCCACAGGGTTCAAAAAGCATAGCTTTTCCTCGATAGTGACAGCTGGAGTTTAGCAAGGGGATGAAAAGTGATCCACCTAGCTACGTTGACCAAAGTTGTGTACCTTTTTGTAGGATATCTAATATTTAGATATAAAGAAAGTACCCGGACCCCCCCCCCCCCCCGCCCCCCGCCCCCTTTCTCTCTATCTCTGTCACTCTCTGTCTCTCTCACTCACTCACCCACCACAAACATCAAAGAAAAGCCAGTCTTTGTCCTAAATGACCCCTCTCCCCCCGCCCCCCCACACCTTAACCCAATCAGGACAGGGATGCTCTTCCTGTGGAGGTATTTTTATTAGTGTAATGAAGGAAAGAGGTTAGTCAGTTTTGGAGTTTGTTTGGAGAAGAAGATCATCTTTTTGCATTTCCTTTTGTTCCTGTTCAGCTGGAGGGTAAATAATATTGGCAATTTTTGGCTTATCTCTCTCTTTACTGGTATCTTCTAATTAATGTCTGGTTTAATGTCTTCCCTTTTGTAAATTATAAGTAGTCAGCCTACATTCCTTAGGGAATGTATGATTTGAAGTCATTATTCTAATTGACTGTTTTTCTTTTAATAAAATTATTTAATCTCAAGACCTGATTTAGACTTTGTTTTGGCTTGTTGGTTGATCCACCAGGTTACTGTTCGACTTACCTATTAATGAATTTGGCGATTTAATTGATGATTGTAATTTTTAATAATAATTATTAAATTAAATCACATAAAACTTATTTTGAATGTAGGTTAAGTGAGGGGTTCTAGCACGCAATATTGCTTGTGTTCAGTATTCAGAGTGCCGAACGTTTTAACAAGGGCATTGACTGTTGGAACCGCTGGATTCAGATAATACACATTTTACCTAGCCTTCACTTACCCAACATAATTGGAGGTCCCACCGAGATAGGTTGTCCTATGGCATACAAAATTTTACTACTGAGTAAACTGCGGAAAACTCTGAGACAAATTCAAATCTTTTTCTAATCGACTGGTCTTAGATTGATTGATTTTATTTTTAAATTTTTTTACATTTTTATTATGGCATCCCAGACAAAGAGAGAGATGCCTCATTTACCCTCCACTGCTGACCTACCAGCATTCCCTGGCCAGTCAAGGTTGGATCAGCAGTGGTACCTCATGATATCAGAATGGCAATATTTGATAGCCCAGTGCCCAAAATTTACAGAACAGCTCAATGCAATGGACCAGCTTAAAGGATAAGTTCGCTATTTTGGACCTTGGACCCTATTTGCGGTCTGTCTTCCATGAACCTGACACATTGAGTCCGTATTTTCGCTGATCGGTCCAGTATTGAGCTAGCTACAGATTTCCTGTAGGCTCTCACTGGGCTACAATAGAAGTCAACGGGGCAATTAGAAATGTTATGGAAAAACAACGATAAATGTGCTTTTATAGCTCAGTGTGTATTCTTACGATCTCAGTATGCTCTCCTGTGAAATGTAGGCTATCGCAAACGCAAACCGAACGTTGAAACAACAGTTCCATTTGAAACAGAACTATTTCTCCGACCGCACTACCTCGCACTGTAAACTTCCGCAGTCTAGCTACGTTGTAGACAGGCCGCTTGAAAAGCAGTTGATCACAAATCCTGACCTCCCGTTGGAGTTTACTAGCTAGTAGCCTACAGCAGAACTATTTGTAACGCAGTGTTTGTAATCATCATTTGTAATAATTTACATTACCTGCGCAACTTCAGCCTCTCTCTCTTCTCTTGCTCTCTTATCATCCATCTCTTGTAGTTCCGTGTCTGTGTATTCTGGCTCAAATCTGTAGCCAGTAACGTCAAAGTCAAAATCGAATTCTTCGTCTTCGTAATCATTATAGTCATCCATCATCCAAGTTTTTTTGTGGAAATTGTAGCCTACGTTGCTGCAGGTAAACAAACGCAGACTGCTCACATAGATATTTTCGTAAACGGCCGGCACACCTTCCCGCTCCCCCACCCCCGACACATAGTACTCCGCGGGAGCAGCGAAAACAAGCAACAGAGAAATGCTTACTTCCAAGCCATGCCAAGCACATAAAAATGTTCGGATTGAGATACATTTCACAGGAGAGCATACTGAGACCGGTAACAATACACCCTGAGCTTCCCGTCTCATTTATTGTACATGAAAGCACATTTATCATTGTTTTTCCATAACATTTCTAATTGCCCCGTTGACTTCTATTGTAGCCCAGTGAGAGCCTACAGGAAATCTGTAGCTAGCTCAATACTGGACCGATCAGCGAAAATATGGACTCAATGTGTCAGGTTCATGGAAGACAGACCGCAAATAGGGTCCAAGGTCCAAAATAGCGAACTTATCCTTTAAGGAGGAGGCACTTTACAACCTGCGGACTGAGTATTTGGACTATCTAATTTCTCCAGATAGTGATGAAACCAAGCGCAGGATTGTCCAAGGGATAAGGTCGTACCTAGAGAAAAGACAACATTTTCTCTACCTCCGGCGGTCAAAGCAGGCATGGGAGGAGGTAAACCATATGTGGAAACTGGCTTGGGAAAAGCACCACTGTAAGTCAGAAGTTACTGCCAAACCAGTTTCTTCTGTGGCAGTACAGCCTGCGCTGGTAGGCGCAGTGGATGCCGCCATCCCAGCCATAACCCAGGCACCACCCCCGACGAGGACAATACACCACTCTCCATTGACTCATCCCCACCCCCTTCAGGCTTGGACAATTCTGTGGATTTTGTCACCTCCACAGACAATGTAGCCGCCCCCCTGGTGAGCCCCCCTTTTTTGGAGGAATTTGGGGGAAACAGCTCTGTGGCTTGTATCACACCAGCCACCACAGAGGATGTGACCCCATAGGACGTGGAATCCGCTGCTGCAGTCCTTTCAGCTGAGCCAGGTGAGGAGACCGTCGAACCCCTGGAGGCGGAACCTGCTACTACAGAAACAGCAGCCCAGCCTGGTGAGGAGACCGTCAAACCCCTGGAGGCAAAACCTGCTACTGCAGACACAGCAGCCCAGCCTGGTGAGGAGACCGTTGAATCCCTGGAGGCAGAACCTGCTACTGCAGAAACAGCAGCCCAGCTTGGTGAGGAGACCGTCGAACCCCTGGAGGCAGAACCTGCTACTGCAGACACAGCAGCCCAGCCTGGTGAGGAGACCGTTGAACCGCAGGACGCGGAACCGGGTTCTATAGGCCCATCAGCCCTGCCAAGTGGAGAGGACTACGCACCCCAGCAGGTGAAGTCAGCCCCCACAGACCAGGCCACCCAGGCCGAGGACCCCACCCCACCCCTTGTGGAATTTTCTTCCCCTCCTGCTGCTTCCCCTCCTGCTGAATCCGGGGTACCTCTGTCTGCTGCACAGACAGAAGGGGTGTGCTTTGTGGACTCTCCCACTTTTACAGTTCCTGTGACGGAGGAGATGGGGGAGCGAGGCTTTTGCAGAGGTCCCCCCTATCAGAGCTGCAAAGAGACCCCTGGGAAAAACGGAGCAGGAAGCCAACCCCCGGCCGTTTTATGACCCCTTAGGCCCTCAAAGTCTCCGCCAGAGTGTTGTCTTGCACTCCAAAGCAAGATGGAAGCAGCCAAGTTGGAACAACAGCTTCCCACACCGTTATCTCTCCACCCCCGAGCCACACCTACAAACTTTGCACACACACGTCATCCAGGGAAAGTGCAGGAGCGCCTTTCCGAAGTCAGAAGTGTTCGGAGAGCAGTGATGGACTGGAGGCCTATGAGCGATGATCAGCCCAGCTGCCCAGAGAGGGAACCAAAGCCAAAACTGGCATAGACCCCTGGACAGAGATGAGATAGGCGTGGTTAAGGGGCATCCACATGCGGAAGAAGCAAGATGACAGGATGCCTTCTGTCATCCCGGTTTGCTGAACGCTGTGGCCCTCCGCAGCAAAAGGACTACAAGTAACCACACTGGGGTTCTAGGAGGTAGAACTGGCGCCCTGCCCCCCCCCCCCCCCCCCCCCCTCCCCCCCTCCCCACATCCCTACCACCACCTTTTAACATAAGACCATGCCCATGTTTTTAAGTCCCTTTTCTAAAGTGTAGGTGCCCCCTCCAATGCTGTTCCTGGACACTTATGGACAAGTCTGCCCTATTCCTGTGATTATTTGGACTGGCAATCCAGTGTTCCCCTCTTCACATGTTGCCGTGAGTGATAAGGCCTAAGCCCTCAAGTCCCACAGTCTTCTCCTGCCACTCCCTAAAGCAGGGGTTCCCAACCTTTCTTCCCCAGAGCCCCCCTAACTCACTCCTGATGGAATTTGCGCCCCCTCCCCCCCACACACACACACACACCCTCCCCTCCCCCTTCCCCATAGGCTATTAAAGAAAAATGATACATTTCTGTCCTTTTATGCCTTTATTAACTAATAACTTGCAGTCGTATGCATCATATTTATTTCAAATGTACATTCATTAATGTAAAATTAATTCAAATTCTCTCAAAATAATAGACTAGGCCTAATGGTAATACTTAGGTTGGCATAGGCCTGTATAAAACAAAAATAAAAGGCTGTCATATTAAGCAGGTAAATCAAATGCTTATCTGACATGGAATCAGTAGCAGAGAGAAGACAGGGTGTGATTCAAGTTCAAGTAGGTTCATTAATGTGAACCTTGGGCTTGCATGCCCACAGCCAGGCAAAATGCCTTGAGGGTGAATTTTAGGGGTTTAGAGATTTTTGGACATTTATGATGCTACAAATATTAAAAATGTTCTGTAAAAGTTTCTAACTGAAATTTCATCGACAAAGTATTTTTTTAAACACTTTTAGAGAGGCATATAATTTCACAAAATGATGCCTTGTTCGAGATTTTGCTTGGAAATGACGCCAAATTTAGCGTAACTTCGAGCTCACTTGCTAACGTAAAATCGCATGATGATATTTTGCCAACATATTGGTTATTCAAACGGTATCTTTCTTGATGAAATAAACTATTAATTGATTAGTAAAACAACAATAATCGTGAGCTTGTTTATGGATTACAACAGCCGCCCGATAATGGGCGCCCTTTCTTTGGCAGTCTCGTCTCATCTTAAAGACGTTAAAAGTTGGCTTAAAAGTTAACATCGTTTTTGTAAAGAAATAAATCCAATGCGATTGAGCCTATCTCTTTTAAGCCAATAAACGATAGTTGTCTCCCCTTTTTTGACATTACTGTCTCATCTAAAAGACGTTAAAACAAAAAACTACCGGTCACGTCTACATGTTTAATATTGGCTTAAAACTTAGTTTATCGTTTTGTGAAGAAATAAACCCAATATCGACATCTTTCGGACTGTCAGGTAAACTATCCAGTTAGCCAGCTATTTTGCCAACATATTGGTTATTCAAACGGTATCTTTCTTGATGAAATAAACTATTAATTGATTATTAAAACAACAATAATCGTGAGCTTGTTTATGCACTACAAGAGCCGCCAGATAAAGGGCGCCCCTTTTTTGACAGTAGCTACTTTCTAATCTAAAAGACGTTAAAACAAAAAAACTACCGGTCACATCTACATGGTTATTGGCTTAAAAGTTAGCTTATCGTTTTGTGAACCTAATAAATATAATATGTTCAATGGTATGTGCCAGAATAATATCAGTATCGTATGTTGATCACAAAAATGTCTGGTTTCCGCCCGATAACAGGGTTCGGTACGCTAACATTGTTAACCAACTTGTTTTGTTTAAACTCAAACTTTAAAGGGCTATTTCTCAGTTTCGATGTTTCAGACGGTCCAATTTAAAATCTTAATAACTTCGCTTTGGAATATCCGATTTGAAAAAAGAAAGCGGAGTTGTAAAGTGCAAGGTCTATGTTTTACTAATATACCAATAACTCAAAATTGACCTCTTGCCCAATTCCGCCTGGTTTTGACATACCGCATCACATATTATAAAAGTTGTAAAAAGTTTATTGTTGATGTTCTCTGTGTCCACATTAGCGCCAGCTTCTTTTTCAATTGCTCGAGGAGAGAGCTTATGCGGCGCTTAGAGAAAAGTGCTGGACCCGGCGTCTTTTTTCATGTCAATTTTGTTGCAACATTAAATAACCCGGCTGTTTATTGTTATGATTGTGGCTTTAGCCTATTATTGTCCATTTGGGGTATTAAGTTATATAGACGCACAATCAATCTTTAAGTGTTTAAATGGAGATTTATCAAATGTAGATGGCGTGACACCGGCGCTCATGCTGTCGATGTTTTGTTGGGCAGAATGAGCGACTCCAAGACGGCAGAGCGTCTGAGAGTCTGTAGAGGAAGCTGCGCCTGCTGTCTCCAAAACACATCGTTCATTACATTAGAAACACGGGAGAGTTGACAGGTGTGGTTATAGGTATACAGCGCACGCTGGCCTTTCTAGTGTTAATGCTTTTAGCAACAATCATGTATTGTTACAATTTCTCTGTGACATATAAATATATGTCTAAATATGATGTTAGGCCTCAAATTGTCTGAGGTCTGGCGCACCCCCTGCGATCTTTGGCGCCCCCCTAAGGGGGGCGCGGACCCCAGGTTGGGAAACGTTGCCCTAAAGGACCCCCAGAGGCACAAGCGCAATCGGACCCATACCCTGCTGCGGGAAGCTAGCCTAAGCGACTGCCGTCAGCAGTCCACCCAACTGGACCCAGGCTAAAGGAGCCAAAATGGATTCCGACAGGGAAAGAGGTGCTTCCCCACCCGTCAGAAGAGAGGTCCTGACCGCACTTTGCCACCTGTGGATCGTCCAGCTTCCTGTCACAGGAGACAGAGCCCCCCTCATGCCGTGCAGAACTGGTAGAGACACTGTTGGGAGTAGGTTGCATTTCACTCACGCAATTGCAACATTAATGGGAAAAAGCACTGCGTGTTACCCAAAGTCCAGGGAACCTCTTGTCCCTTGCCAGTCTAGATGCCCGGAGAAGGAAGAGACTGAACCAGGGTGTCATAACAGCAGCGACACAAAAGAGTGTCTAATAGAGATATGTCTCCGCACCACACTGGATCATTGAGGGACATATGTCAGTGTGTCCATATATCTGCTGGCCAGCAGATCACAAAGGGACTATTAAACTGGGCATGGACTAAATGTTTTAAAGATGGTTGGTGAACCATTTGGACAGTTGTTTTTGTTGTTAGCAGGTAACTGCATCTTCAATGTTCAAATGTGTAATGTGATTCCTATTTGGTGATGTAAGAATAGGTTTTTAGCGGGTGCATGCACCTATTCTTACAAGAGAGGGAATGTGGGATATCTAATATTTAGATATAAAGAAAGTACCCGGCCCCCCCCCCCCCCCCCCCCCCCCCCGCCCGCCCCCTTTCTCTCAATCTCTGTCGCTCTCTGTCTCTCTCTCACTCACTCACCCCCCACACAAACATCAAAGAAAAGCCAGTCTTTGTCATAAATGACCCCTCTCCCCCCGTCCCCCCCACACCTTAACCCAATCAGGACAGGGATGCTCTTCCTGTGGAGGTATTTTTATTAGTGTAATGAAGGAAAGAGGTTAGTCAGTTTTGGAGTTTGTTTGGAGAAGAAGTTCATCCTTTTGCATTTGTTTTTGTTCCTGTTCAGCTGGAGGGTAAATAATATTGGAAATTTTTGGCTTATCTCTCTTTACTGGTATCTTCTAATTAATGTCTGGTTTAATGACTTCCCTTTTGTAAATTATAAGTAGTCAGCCTACATTCCTTAGTGAATGTATGATTTCCAGTCATTATTCTAATTGACTGTTTTTCATTTAATAAAATTATTTAATCTCAAGACCTGATTTAGACTTTGTTTTGGCTTGTTGGTTGATCCACCAGGTTACTGTTCGACTTACCTATTAACGAATTTGGCGATTTAGTCGATGATTGTCATTTTTAATAATAATTATTAAATTAAATCACATAAAACTTATTTTGAATATAGGTTAAGTGAGGGGTTCTAGCACAAAATATCGCTTGTGTTCAGTATTCAGAGTGCCGAACGTTTTAACAGTTTTGACTGTTGGAACCACTGGATTCAGATAATACACATTTTACCTAGTCCTCACTTACCCGACATTTTGTATCAAATTAATATAACAATGTAATATTACATTGTATTATAAAAAAGAAATACATTTGTATACAAATAACTTAGTGAAAAAAGTCAGTCACTTTTTTGCTGGCTGTGCTCAAGGGTGCTTCTTGCCCGAAACAGAGGTGAGTGGGTGGGTTTGAGGATAGAGGGGGAGACTTCTTTGATTGTAAACACAGGACCACAGCAAGGCTAAAAATACTGCATAGTGCACCTTTAAGAAGTTAAGAGATATTTCTTCCATACAGAGGTAAACCATGCCTGTTTTTGATCACATGACTGTCATGGTTTTATGGGGTAAGGCATGTGCACGGTTAAACACCGTGTCTCACATACTTTGCTCCTTTTACCCCCGTCCTCCCTAATAAATTTTACCCCATTGACCTCTTATGGCCTAATTCATCAAACAGTTATAATACTCCTCGCTCATGTCGAGTCAATTTATCGATGTACATGTGCAATACATAGATCACAAAGCTAGACCCACTAAGAAAACAATGTGAGCAAAGGGTGGTGACTTCATGCATGTTAGAAATAAAGTATTACTGAAACCAGGTGGCAGTGCTGGAGGGGAGGCTGGGGTGAAGCTGGGAGGGGGGGTTGGGTAGGGGGGTAAAATGAGATGACGGATGACTGGACACAGCTTTTACATTGGTTATAATGACAGTAGGCTATGTACCAAGCACATGGTTAGGCTGGTCACTTCTAGATGAAGAGCTCACAACTACTGTTCCTCTGGATTTTAATGCTTATACGTCAGGAGGTTTAAATACTACCTCGTCCATGTCAATAACAAAGGCAGATTTTTTTCTTTTTTTATATAGGGCTTGTCATACATGTTCCAGGGTTAGTAAATTTAATCATTATCTTATGCTGGGTAAAGATATCTGACTATCAGTCATCCGTATGAAGTTGATGGGAATGAAATGAGGCCTGTGTTTTTACCCTCTTCGTGTGCACACTTCTGTAATCCTGTATAAAGTCCCCTCTAGTCTGTTGATGCACTGACATCTGACTGATGTTCGGAGTCATGGAAAACATGGCCCTGGGACAGGTGGTCCAGATTTACAGGCAAATCTAAATATAGTCTGAGAAAACATGATCCAGGTGTTTTCGACGGAACAAAGGCCCCGCTGCAGAGGAAATTTGCCTTCTTTGTGGGTTTGAGCAGAATCCCAAGAGTAAGGAAAGACAGGACTCTGCCAAGCGGGTACAGAGGCTCTAATTCACTGTGCCTCCGTGGGAATAGCAGAGAGCTCTAAATGACTCCAAAGGGGCCTCTTGTTTCATGTGGTTTTTCCAGAATTTGGGAGGCTGTGGGCGAGAGATGTCTCTGAAATATGTTAACCCAAATCTCAACAGGAGGAAAAAATGTGCACTGCAATGCAGGTATTGTTTTTTATAAGGTTAATCTATAAAAATGATCTGCCACAAAATATCTGTCAGGATTGGGAGTTTTATGTTTCATTGATTCAGTCATTAACTCCCAAAAAATTACTGCAAATGTAGAGTTGAATATTCAATATTCTTTCACACTGGGATCAATGTTTAGGAAAAAAAAAAATCAAACATGAAAAATGAATAGTCTCTCCTGTTTGGCATGCATTACGTACAAACTAACCTCTTGCCACAACTTTAGTTGACTCACGGGTATCAGTCGACATGATTGGGAGGAGTATCAATTCTGCCCTTGCCACACACACAGAATCGGATACACTTAGCATCCAAACAAGCACAAAACATCATGTCATCTTTCACAAACAATGTTGAAGCATTGTAACCTCTATACCATGTTAGTTTTTTCCCACCCTTTAATCACAACACTACTAATAAGGTCACATTTGGACTTTTATGCAGGGAGACAGTTCAAAGATTTGTTTGCAACCTAAAAAAAAATCACAATAACGGGACTAGGAACGTCTATCTTGACTATAAGAGCACGTTGCAGTTTCCCTTTGAACGCTCTGTTGTATCCAGTTCTATATGTTCCAGGAAATAACTTCCATGGGGATGTGTTTTGGAAGCTTTCGGTGGAAAGGGCTGTACTGTACAGGTCACTGTAAACCATGTGGTTAGCCCTCTTCGATGGAGGCCTTCAAAGTTATGTTTGGCTGCTGGTCTCCTTTCCTCTACCCACTTCTCTGCAAACCCATTCCTCTGGTCTGCGTTCAGGAGACGTATTGGCCAAAAGTTTGGGTGTAGGCCCACCTCAATCAAAGCTGTGCCTTTCCAAGCTCGTATTGAATTCTGAGAAAGACAAATGTCTGAGAGACCTTTGCCTTTAGAGAGAGAGAGAGAGCTTTCAAGAAATTTAGGCGATACCACAGGAAGAATTTCAGGATTCTACTTTATCACACTGTTCCTACTGTTGATCTCCTGTCAACCACATGCTTGATCCCTTTCCAGATGGCTGAAGACACACTCCCTATTTTCTTTCAATCTTTGTCAGACCACTGCTTTCCAAGATTATGAACACGACGGTTCAGACATGAAATTCCGCAACAGCACACGTGAATCCCCGCTCTGCAGAGCACATGCTCTGTATGTAGTCCTCAAAGTTAATTTTGACATGCATTGTCCAGTTGAGAGCTCAAGTTGCCAACTCTCCACCACCCCCCCCCCGCCCCCCCAAACTCCCTCACTACCCCATTCCCGAATACATTCCAGTTGGAGCAGTCCCATCCCCGCCTAGTGGATAGATAGCCTCTCAATGGGCTTCCAGGTGCTGCGTGTCACTGTGAATGAGCGCTCTGTCTGACGTTCTCTCCGTTGGCGCCTGCAGAGGAACCCGTATCCTGACTGATCTGTCTATCTCCGAGTCTCCTTCTCCTCTTTGCACAACCTCTGACATGATTTACCACAAACTGCTCCACCCTTCTTAATAGCCTGGATTAAGAATATTATTTATGCATTTCAGCGTGGAAAAAAAGTTAAGAAAAAAATAGTGTTCCAATATTCACAAAAGCTTCAGGGTCCAGTAGCTCTGTTATTTAGCATTTTTCTAGAATAATTATGTGGTGACTAATTCTATCTGAATAATTCCATACATGTAGTACATTATACTCCATTATATTCTTTGCTATTATACCAAATAATGGCAATTAACTTCTCTTTCACATACACAGTCTTTCTTATCTGTTGTTTAAATGTTATGGTTCTTGAATTTGAAGACTGGGCACCGACAACAGAACATTCAAATGGCTATGTTAAACACGTTTTGTTATGCTCAGAGCACCTGTAGATTGGAAGGATGCCTTTTATTCTGTTTGCATTCATGTATACTCTGTCAAATGCATTGTATGGAAGGTTTCAGTAGATGACCTGATTTTCTTGTTTTCTCAATGCTGAGAATAGGCATTTGTGAATCTCAATTCCTCAAGCAGTTTGTGTGAAGGCTGGTGTGTATCTATCCAGAGGCCCTGGGGTCTGCATGCATGTCTGCTGAAAAGACCATTATATCTGAGCAAATACAGGCACCAGTGCTTGTGAATAGGCTAGATTCTGTGCTGATAGCATGCAAGGTTGGTTCCCAATAAAAGAAATCACATTCTTATCAAATGGGAAGGAAAATAAAGGAGAGAAAAATAAACCTGCTGTTTTGTTTTGGGTTGTATTTGTCCTGAAGGTCCAACCTGTCCTTTTCGTCATCAGCCGTCAACATCTTGAGTGAATGGAGCTGATAATCTCTGGGCTCCAGCTGTGTGCACATGCCACAGACGTGTGCTTTAACGTGATGTCAGCGGTGCACTGCAAACGCACTGACAAACACACGAGAGTCAAAACACGCGCCGACAAGGACCTACATGTAACGGGGCATGTGTGCTCAAAGAACAGCAGTCAGTAGAACAGAACAAACCAAGGATACGCGTTAGCTGACAAATGTGGGATTCCTGGCGCTGCCTCTCAACTTTTCCATTAGCTTCACTTTCATAATTCTTCTGCTGGAGTCTGAGGTTTTTGGTGAGCAGCCCGCTCTGCTCAGACAACATTGAGATGAAAAGCAAATGAGAATCAGGTGGACCCGTGCCACCAGGCTCGTGTTGGGCTTACTTTTTTAAAATTATTTATTTATTTTTTATTTGGCGCCCAACACGGGGCTGTCTATACTGGGCTTACTGTGTCTCTCAGTTTTTGAGAATTGTCTTTCGCTTCCAGGAGCCTGTTCCTGAAAGCAGGATTACTGAGTTAGCTGGATAACTGCACTGAGTAAAACCCGGAACCAGAGGTGTAAAATCCAGGGCTCAGAAAGTAAAAAAACCTGCTGTGTGTTTCTTCCACCCATAAACTTAACCAGCTGATTTCACTCATTTGTTCTACTTCCTGGTTGAAAACTGTGCTAATTAGAACAACATACTGTGGAGAACTTTTACTTTCTGAACCCTCCCAAATTTGGAACATGGGCTTAAGTAAAAAGAGCTGTTCCGGGTTTTACTCACTGCACTTATCCAGCTAACTTGGTAATCCTGTTCTGGAACAGGCTCCTGGTGTGTTCCACATTTTGACTGCCTTGTAGATGGTTGCTCCTTTTGCAGTTGCACATTTGTAACAGATCTATCTACTGTTCGAAGCTAAACAAATATTGCCTGTATGTTTTAGAACAGAAACGGGAATAATTGTGAGGGCTTTATTTGATTGATTACTGAGCACTGCCCACACTGTAAAACCCAAGAGTTCACACTGGTCTTTCTTTATGTTACTCTTTTTAATAGAATTATAATGACTTTTTTTAGGTTGAGAATACTCATTTATTAATATTAGAATTTAGGCCTTACACAGCACTCTTCATAATATGATAATTGCACAGTTCAGATACTGTTCACTGTTCACATACATGTACTTGTAATGGCTTTGCACGTAAAAGTGACAAAAAGAGAAAAGCAACATAAATGAATCACACAACATAAAAATGCATTATGCAGTTGATTAATTCACTGCACACATAAGAATCCTTTCTGGTGGGAACATAAATATAAATAAATTATGATCTCAGAGGAGGGACTTACGCCAGTGTATTAAAGAAAAAATTTTGTCTAAGATTGCACTGCATAATAAATGGTTCCAACCACTATTAAAAACCAAAGAAATGCTCGTGCTATACTATATATAATACTATGTAATAAATGACAGCCAAGACAAGAAAAATGACCAACCCACGGCTCCCATTTCTGCCACTTCATTGTCAACCAGCCAAGGACCACTGGAGGTGAAAAGTTCACAGTTTTTTTCAGACACTGTGCAGTTATCCTTAATCTATAAAGCATGTTTTTCATTAGAAAGCAATGCACTGTTCCAAATGTGTTTGACAGTAGTGACTTGCACAGTCTGAAAATGACAGTTGACAGTTCCATCAAAATGTATTTACAAAAATAATTTAAAAAAGGTATTATCCCAAAAAATATCCCAAAGCAGCATGCTGATCTGTTTTTGTTGTCACACTACTGTTGATTTGGGTGTGATTTTTTGTGCCAATTGGACATAGGCTTGGATCGTATCAATATTTGTCCTAAATGCTACTTTTATTACAATGTTTCTTCACAAACAGTTTAACGAGTTTAGCAATGCCCAAAATGAGTATGCTTAAGCGTATGGACACAATTATCTTCCCTTACCTAAGTTATAACTTGCTCTGGATAAGAACATCTGCTAAATGAATATGTAATGTTTGTGAATGAAAACCTAACTCCTTGGATTTAATTGTGAGTCAAAGTTAAGGACGAGTGTTGAATCAATCCAGACCATGGCTATCCATGGACCATAGCCATCCATGGCTGTGGCTGTGTATCTGGGAACCTGACCAATGCTGAGGAGAGAGAAGAGAAGGAGGAGACATGAAAGACAAATCAAAGCAAAATAATATTTATACAGCACATTTTACAAAACATCACAATACACTGCACAGCATACTCTGGCCTGAACCCCCAGTAATGCAAGCCAAGGGTGACTATGGCATGGAAAGCCTTCTCTAGGTGGTTTGTAGAAAGAAATCTTGGGAGGAACCTTACTCAGGAAGGGGGGAGGGGGGCCCGACCTCCTCGGGTCAGCTCAGAGTGTGGGTTTTGGGGGAGCCCAACCTCCTCGGGCCGGCTCAGGGTGCGGGTTGGGGGCTCAGGGTGTGGGTTTGGGGGAGCCCAACCTCCTCGGGCCGACTCAGGGTGGGTGTGGGTTGGTGGCTCAGGGTGTGGGTTTGGGGGAGCCCGACCTCCTCGGGCCGGCTCAGGGTGTGGGTTGGGGGCTCAGGGTGTGGGTTTGGGGGAGCCCAACCTCCTCGGGCCGACTCAGGGTGGGTGTGGGTTGGTGGCTCAGGGTGTGGGTTTGGGGGAGCCCGACCTCCTCGGGCCGGCTCAGGGTGTGGGTTGGGGGCTCAGGGTGTGGGTTTGGGGGAGCCCAACCTCGTCTGGCTGGCTCAGGGTGTGGGTTCACAGAAACGAGACATGGTCAAAATTGGTTCAGGACTGGTTGTATGAAGGCAGTTGGAGATGGTGGTCGTGGAATGGAGTGACGGGTTTGGGTTGGGGGCAGGGGGGCGGGTCGGGAGCAGGTGAGGGAAGGAGAGTAAAGGTAGAATAGGCATTGAAGGGCGAGCGAAGGGTTGCAGAGGACACAGAGACATGGGGGTTTGTATTCCCCAGAGATCAGCTACGGCAGACTCCTTCCATCCCTTTCTCTACTTCTGTTTCTCTGTGACCCAGATTTTGAAATTAAAACATAAGATACTGAAAAGGAATCTAAGAGACTGAAATCTGAGGATTTTTATGCCGGGCTCGGTAACAATGCTGCCAAGGAAACAATTGCTTTGTTTTCAGCAGCTAACCCAATCTCTTGATCTTCTGGCACTAACATTACCCCAGGCCTAGTGTTACCAATGCGAATAATGAAATGTGCTTACGCTCAGGTCGTATGTGGACCAGCAAAACTGTACGGTGTGCAAAAATGTAAAAAAATAAATTAACAGCATCTCTCATAGGAAAAAGTAGGCGTGTAGGCTTTGTAACTCTAAAACTAGTTTTTTATAGTTTACTTTTTTGCAATGATGCTGTTATGACCCCGGATATGGACTGGACTCAAATGCACGATTCGAAAACAGGGAATGCCAATACTCAATTATTTTATTGCTTCGACCAGAATCCCTCATGAAGCATAGGGAGAATAAGCAAAGGCAGACAATATAGACAGACAATATAGAGAGCGCTAAGCTCTAATAAATTATTGCTTCGACCAGAATTCCTCCTGAAGCATAGGGAGACATAAAAGACTAACAGTCCGGGTAATGGGTACAGCAGGGGAACAGCGGGAGCAGGAGAGGCCGGGGGCTGGTGATGTTGACAGGAAACCAGGCAAGCTGAGCAGAGGAGGAGCGGGGAGCGGGAACCAGGGCAGAGCAGAGTAGCAGGAGCAGTGCAGGTTAGTGGAGCGGGGTCCGGGCTGGGCGTGTACGCAGCAACAGGACAGCAGCGGCAGCAGCACAGGCAGGAGGCGGGCACCGCCGCAGAGTGGAAGAGCTGGGGCCCCGACTGCATGCACACATGGCAGATGGTTTGGCAGGAAACAGCAACACAGGCAGGGAATGCAAACAACTGCAGGTTGGTAGACTCAAAGCAGACACGGTTAGTACAGCGAGGCAGAACAGACCGAACAGCGAGAAGCGCCGTTCCTGGCGAGAGATAGACGGAAACCTGACGGAGTGGAAAGGCGAGTTAACGACGATAGCAAGACAAAAGGTTTTAATTACAAGGCTAGACTAGATACCAAGTATCACCAAGACAAGACCAGAGGTTCACACAAGGAGACTTAACGAACTGGCACAGGACAAAGAACACCGGGTGACTAAATACAAACATTAACGAGTATCAATTAGGTGCCGTGTGCGAATGTATGAGAGAGTGATTAACGGAGCAGAGAGTGTGTGGAATGCATGCGAAACGGAGGAGTGGGATAGGCGGTTGAAGAGTAGTGGGACAGAGTGACACAAAAGGGAAAAAACTACGCCCAACCTGCAGCACGAGGGAGACAAACTAGGGAGAGACAAACATGAAACGAAGGGAGAAGGAAAACACGGGAAACAAGAGGACGGGAGTGAGAACATCACAGATGCAGCATCTTATGAAGGATTGATGATAGGATCATGCTAACTGACCCGTATGCTAGCACAAAGGTCTTTCATTTAACACAATCTGAAGGGCTTCCAAGTGGCTCAGTAAGTTAAAAGCACAGACTGGAACCTGTGATTGCGGGTTCAAGCCCCAGTCTTGGCTTTGTTACCAGCTGATAATAAGTGTGAGACAGTGGTGGAATGTGATCCTGACAGGGGCATTGTCTTGTCTTGTCTGATTGGCGCAGTCCTGTCTGGACGCTGCGCTGGAGGATCCAGAGGGGGTTAACCTTCCTCGGACACTGGCCAACCTCCCCCAAGAGATCGATCGAGCTGATTAAATTTGTGTTTGTGGCATGTTTACATCAGGTTTTAAAGCACAACCCCCCCTCCAGTGCAGTGGTAACTCAACAATCCCAAATGTGAAAGAAAAATGGAAAATAAATAAATCGTGGATATAGTCTTTGGGAGCCAGAGCATGGTATTCTGTTAATGCCGAAATGGTCTTGTAGGACAGAAGGGGATGCCAGTACACACACACAGCTACAACAGACCAAGAACATTGCATTAGATACATTGCACTAGTACTGCCGGTACTGCCTGATAGTCCATAGCCCGATAATGTCACTGATTGGCCGGAGATTACACTCACCTGGTGCGTCAGGTTGAAATAATTTTCTTATTAGAGGGGAGAAATGTTAACCAGCAGTACTACTGACCCCGAGGGCCAGATTTGAGTAACACTGCACTAGCGCCTGGATGTGAAGCAGAGCACAGAACGTAACTGAGAAACCCATATATTCCGCTAATGTGGTTGAGGAAAAACCTGAAGAGCGAGGAGGATAAAGACATGCACTCTGTGAAAGAACTTGTGAGGACTTGTCGTCACCAGCAGTAAGTCTGGGAGAGAAACAGTGAGACAGTAAAGGCATGGAAAGCACAGGCCCTCACGTTTAGTCCTCTTTCAGTGGCTCTTTTGTTTGTCTGGAAAGGGCTTTGAGGGCATAATGGGAAAAGCGCTTTATAAATAAAGTCATTATTACGATGGAGAAGTGAGGACTTTGGCAGTGAGGTCCGGGAGTAGGTCTGTCAAGGAGAGATTGAGTTTGAGGTGACGGTGTGACATCCAAGAAGAGATCTCGTCTAGATAGGCATGTGAGAAAGCCCACATGAGCCGGGAGGGGAAGAAAGAACGCATCAGTTCCACCATTTGAAACTCATCGGGTCGGCAGTGTTGGGAGGAACCATGGGAACAAAATAACACATCCAAGCGATACGTACATCGCTCCAGTCCCCAAGATGTCAGGTTTTATTGGCCGTAACAGGTCACCTGTGTCCTTTCTCGCTCAGGTTTGGCAGAAGGCCCCCCTAGTGGCCGGATTCAGGCAGTGCGAGATGCAGAGGGCCTGGAGTCGGGTAGGGGCAGGCATGCCAGTGGGCAGCTCCCCTGTCCCTGGCACAGTAACCTTTCTGACAGCTGCAGCGGCTCTCATTAATCCCTCCTCAGCCACGCAGGTGCAGCGCAGCAACGCTACGAGCTACGCGCACGCCACCCGTCCGGACGTCCCAGCAGCACCAGCGCCTCAGCACAGTTAGGTCACCCTAAATAGCCTGGGCAGGGGTGGGGTACGGGGGGGAGGGGGGGGGGGGGGGGGCAGAGGCAGAGAGACACAGAGGAGCCAGACTCCCTAAACGGCCCGCTGATCTTTGCTGCCAGGCATCCTCAGGTGCTCTCTATCTCTCATTATCAGAGTAATATTGGCTGTGGGGGGACAGTGACATTTACATTGAGGGGATACAGACTGGTCTTGCTTAGGCACGTGCTGACTGGTTCATCTCAAGCTTGCAGCAGGGCGAGCTGTCTGCTTTTTGAGTGCTCAGCAGTGGTAGGGAGAGTCCCAAAACAAAGCTCTAGTGTACGTTTGCCTGTCAGTTTCTCAGTAATCCTAAAATTTTTCTGATTTTTACGACTAGGTTCTTAGAAAAAAAAAGTGCATATATATATATATATATATATATATATATACAGTACCAGTCAGAGGTTTGGACACACCTATTCATAGGTTTTTTGTAGTTTTTTTTTACTGTTTTCCACATTTTAGAATAGTAAAGTCATCAAAACAATGAGATAACACATTAAATTATGCAAACAAATCAAAATACAGTAAGTGTTATATTTTAGATTCTTCAAAGTAGCCACCCTTTGCCTTGATAACGGCTTTGCACATTCTTGCCATTCTCTCAACCAACTTCTGTGGTAAACAGGTATTCCACAGGTAAACAGGTGATGCTATCATGACTCTGTATAAAAGGATATCGAAAGACTCTTGATACCTTATTTCCAGGTAGAATGTGCAAAGCTGTTATCAAGGCAAAGGGTGGCTACTTTGAAGAATCTAAAATATAAGACGTTTTTTATTTGTTTTACACTTTTTTTGGGGTCTTTGCATAATTCCATTTGTGTTGTCTGATAGTGTTGATGTTTTTACTATTCTAAAATGTGGAAAACAGTAAAAATAACGAAATAAAAACTTTCTACGAGTAGGTGTGTCCAAACTTTTTTTTTACTGTGTATATATATATATGGACACAAACACACACACACACACACACACACACACAGATACACATATATAGATTAACGTACGTATATATACATACACTGCCCGGCCAAAAAAAAAGTCGCCATTGCACCCGTCATGCATAGTGCCCACTGTACAAGCCTCTGGAGGCAATGTTATGATCTGGGGTTGCTTCAGTTGGTCAGGTCTAGGCTCAGCAACATTATGCAGCAATAAAATTAAGTCAGCGAAGTGCCTGAATGTACTGAATGACCAGGTTAACCCATCAATGGGCATATGCCAGGATGACAATGCCAAGATTCATCGGGCTCAAATTGTGAAAGAGTGGTTCAGGGAGCATGAGGAATCATTTTCACACATGAATTAGCCACCAGATTCCTGACCTTAACCCCATTGAAAGTCTTTGGGATGTGCTGGAGAACACTTTACGGAGTGGTTCGACTCTCCTGTCGTCAATACAAGATCTCAGCCAAAAACTTATGCTACTCTGGATGGAAATAAATGTTGTGACATTGCATAAGGTTGTCGAAACAATGCCACAACAAATGTGCGCCGTAATCAAAGCTAAAGGCGGTCCAACGAAATATTAGAGTGTGCAACTTTTTTTTTGGCCGGGCAGTGTATATATATATATATATATATATATATACACTCACACATTTTTCTCAGAAAATATAGCTGAATGCAGTGATTATGGGGCCCAGCCACAATGACAGCAAGGGAACATACAGCCAGAACGCAGTGCCTCGCTATGCAAATAAGTCCCAGGTTCACTGGGTTGATGCTAGTTGTTCACCTAGTTTATCAAACAAAGTTCGGGGAGAAAAATGTATTGGCTTTTTGCACTTATTGATATGTTTCTGTTATATCACCCGCCCCCACATAATATCACTTGATATATATTCTCATGTTCTATGAGAGTAAAGACATATCACATTTCATTATCAGAGGTAAATGTAGTATGTATGCCATTTGATGATGATGGCCAATTGAAGATGGCACCGATGCAGATGTCTGTGTTCTAATGAGGGTATTAGTCACAGCAGCAATCTTAAAATTACTCTTTTGTCTGTCAATGCGAATACTGAGATTACGGCTCATAAATTGGCGCCGAAATGTTGACACAACATACAGTGCAGTCCGTAAGTATTTGGACAGTGACACATTTTTTGTTGTTTTGGCTCCGTACTCCAGCACATTGGATTTGAAATGGAACAGTGCAGACTTTCAGCTTTAATTTGAGGGTTTTTACATCCATATCCAGGTGAACCGTGTGTAGCCATTTTTCTACATAGCCCCCTCCCCCCCTTTTTTTGGGGGGACCAAAAGTAATTGGACAAATTAACATAAACTTAAATAAAGTTATCATATTTAATGGTTGCATATTCTTTGGCATGCCATGACTTCCTGATGTCTGTGACCCAACAGCATCAAAAGACTCTTGATATATTATTTTCATGTACTCTTACAAGGGATACTATAACCTCGCTGCTTTTGAATTAATCTCTCTGGGAATTGGGGGGTGGGACTATATTAAGCTGTAAATTACACGGGAATAGTATGGAACACATGGTTGTCTAAATGGCTGTAAGTCATGAAGGGTTTGAGGTATCGCCTTAAACCATCACCCTGCTGCCAGATATGCAGTAGATATGGATGGATCACTTTAACGGTTGTTTCTCCTGACTCATTTTCCTATTGAACTCTATGGAAATTTTGAGTTTTGGAGTGGACTGCAAGTGTGTCCCTAAGTCTGGTCTATTCCTCCCCTCTTTACTGAAAGCTAGTCAGACCATATTCGATTCTGGGGTGTTTCCATGGCCTTGCTGCAGAGCCTCATGGGTAATTCAGTCGTGTTTGCATTCCACTTGCCTTGCTTTTTCATGTGGGTGCATATGGGTGTGCCTGAAAATGGACTGGGTTTAAAAAATGTTTTTTTTATCTCTAGCCCATGCCTTTACATTAAAGAGTGTAGGGTTTGCTGTAGCACAAGTGAACACTCATAGTAAGTATATGAGGCAGTGGCTGTTTTCTACAGTACTGCTGCATTACATGGTAGTACTGCTGACCCATTTTCTCTGCTACAGTTTCACAAGCTAATTAAATTGCACAGGTTCGAACTTTCATTACTAAGCCATAGGACCCAGCGTGGTGTCATGGAGTACATCTTTAATGACTGAGCCATCTGGGAGCTCTCCGTGTCTTTTTTTGACTTGGGTAACCACAATAATTTTAGTCTTGCTACACAGCAAATTGTTCTGCGTAAGATCGACTCCGATAGATTACATTTAAATCTAACAGAGTACATATTGTCCCTACTGGACTCCTGCAAACACTGTTAGAGTTGATTTAACATGAGGAATTGTGCAGTGTAGAGGAGAGAGCATTCTGGCATACAGGGCCCTTCTACTGATTCTAACCAGCCCATCCCAGGGCTGTGCTGTCCCTACTGAATTCAGATCCACGCTCTGGGTCAGAGAATAAGAGTTTATTTACAAAGACATCGCTTGGAGAACTCACACTGCAAACCGATCAATTGGCTGTAGAGCAGCGCCGGTTTCTCAAAGATACAAAGACACACATTTACTCTTATCCTTTTCTACAAAGACCCGGGCATCCCTTCAGCAGGGTTGTTATTAGCTACTTATTAGCTACTTGTTGCAATGTTAGTTAATTTCCATATTTCAAATATTGTTAGATGCCACAGTTGCTAAGTACTTTACTTAAAACATCTAGAAATTTCAGCAATGCATTTTCTGTAAGACGTGCTTGCAAGAAAAGAGTTGTGGAAAAAATGTTGGTTGAATCCTGGGCATTTCAGTTTCTTTCTGTCAGTGTTAAATGAGAGAGGTTGGAAGCAGGTTTCAATGAAAGTAACAGCAAAGGTTTGAGTAATGAGGTTGGATACTATGTGACACATGCAAAACTTAATAATATCCTTTGGACCATGTAATTATCCTCTGCCTAACTGAATGACAGCCACTTTTGCACACACACACACACACACACACACACACACACACACACACACACACACACACACACACACACACACACACACACACACACACACTCTCGACAACTTGATATCAACAATGGGAGGACAAAAATGAAAATTATTTTACATTTGAAGAACAGAGCTTTTTTTTACAGTTACATGCTTGGCAATAATGTCACATACATCACAGACATCATTATTTAATCATAAAACAAGTTCACATTAAGTGGCATTTGCACAAACGGGAAGGACTCTAAACAGCTGAGGGAACAGCGATGAGATGGAAAAGCTGCTCCTGCTGCTCACAGCAGACTCACTGACTCAGTTACTAGGTAACCACCATAAACAAACAGACTTTCCTTGCTCAGCAACTAGCTAGCTAGCTGGCAAACAAACTTAAAACAATCGACAAACATCTTTGCAAACTCTAGCCATGAACCGATAATGGAAACACAAAACATCCATTTTAGAATGCAACATTGAATCTGAGTTTCTCTGCTCTATGTCTTAATCAACTGTATGATAAACAGCTTATGTAACAGCTAATGTATGGGGCGCCGAATGTGACATAAAATGCTATGTTCTGACCATGCATTTTTTGCCCACATTTAATGGAAATATAACTTTTTTCGCACATATAACAAAAAAGGCACTTTTACCTATGATAAAATAACAGGTGTAAATATTAAATGTACAATCCCAAACATACAGCATATACAGTGAGCATAATTCATTGGACAGTGGCACATGTTTTGTTATTTTGGTTCTGTACTCTAGCATTTTGAATTTGAAAGGACACAGTGACAATGAGGTTGAAGTGCAGACTATCAGCTTTAATTTGAGGGTATTTTCTTCCATATCGGATGAACAGTTTAGAAATTATACAACCTTTTGTATATAGTCCCCCCATTTTTGGGCATCAAAAAATATTGGACAGTTTCACATAATGTAGAATAAAGTAATCATTTTTAATATTTGGTTGCATATCCTTTGCAAGCCATGACTTCCTGATGTCTGTGACCCAACAATATCAAAAGACTCAAAAACGGATATGGAGAGGGCTTCGGCGTTCTTGGTTTTGTGTTTAAGTTGTAGGTGCTCTTTGGATTAAATCCGGGGTAGGATCCGTGATAATTAGAAAAAAAAATAATTAGAAAAAAATAGAAAAAAAATAGTAATCCAAGGCAGCTCTACAAAATTTAAAAAGCCTTTATTAAATGGCTCACATTATGGATTACTATTTATTTATTTATTTATTTTTATTTTTTTCTAATTTTTTTCTAAATATCAAAAGACTCTTGATATCTTATTTTCTGGTACAACGAACGGTTGTATCAATGAACGGTTATGATGTTAACTATGTTCTACGAGTTCCGGATGACCATTAGGGTCGTCAATCAGGATGGACCTTCCAGGTGTCCGATGCATCGATACTCTTATATCAATATATGTCATGGACATGACCTCCACGCAGTGACGTAATTCCTCCCTATAAAGGGGGGCACGTCAATGCGGAAATCCTCAGAACCTTTTCTCGCCCTCAAAGGGTCCCGAGTGACCATGATCCCAAATGGTCCGAACCTCTTCGTTTTCTCGCCGATGCAGAGTATAGATGTGAGATTGTTTGTCTCTTGGGCAAATCCTGAAACGCTTTGTGACTTCGGTGGGAGCTATGATTCTTATCGTCCTCCAAAGGCAGGGATCAGCACTTTCATGCGATATCCGCTAATAGCTTTGCTATTCTAAGACGGGTATCGTTTTCTTGGTTATACTGCAAACACTAAAAATGGCGGTTGTTTACGTTTAGCATATATATTGGCTGCGGTTAGGCACACGATGCTACCGCGTTTATTTTGTTCACTGCAGCGAAGCATATTCACGCGGTGAACAGGTTTGTATACAGCAAGTACAGGTTTGTATCCTTCTATATTTTCACTGATTCCAAATCGAACCTGGGTGTACCCCAGTGAGATTTGGTTGCTTACAATCTGCGAGCTACGGCTCGGGTGATTGATTCTATGTCTGTACTGACTGCGACTGCACCCCAGTAAGACATTCCCAATCGGTGAGTGCGGACACTACATCGATTGGTTTGTGCGGCAGAGTAGCATGTGCGCTACACTATCTGCCCCGGCTTCCCCTACTCAAGACCACCTGCCAAGTTTGCGTCCTTGGGTGCTCTTTATCCTGCTAAGGCATGAACACCTTGTGCATAGAATGTGGGGGAGCCATGGATATGGCCGATGGGCACAACCGGTGCTGCCTGTGCCTCGGCCTAGGGCACCTGCAGGAAGCGTTCTCAGACCCCTGCTGTATGGGTATGTCACTGGAGAACAAGCAGGCCAGATTGGATGCGTTCATGTCCCACATGCCCCCTTTGGGCAGAACGCCATCCGCGGTAGAGGTTGCCCCCAAGCATAAGGGTATTTCCGCCACCGAGGGCCCTTCACGAAAAAAGGGCAAGGTTGGCAGGGGTAGCAACCTATCCGCAGAAGTCACAGAGCTACACGCTGCAGTACAACAACTGACTGAGATGCTGGAAGACCGTGCAAAAGCAGAAACGGCTCCTCAGCACGGTCCCCCATAGGAGCTCCCAGTAGAGGAGGATTCATACAGGGATCCGAATTTGGATGTGTTTGATGCACTCTCTACAGCGACATCGAACACCCAGTTTGCTCAGAGTCGGTCTGACACAGGAGACCAATCTGACAGAGGGTCAGAGGGAGGCTCAGGTTCCATAACAGTTCAGTGGGTTACTCGGCCTCTCTAGAAACCATTATCCATGCAGCACTGGCACACATGGGTTGCGATATGCCTCAGACCAGCACGATGTAGACATCTAGATTTCATCAACGGGCCCAACCCTTTCATAACTGGGTGCGGTTCCCCAGTCCTACGGACGCTACTTAACTCCAGAGCCCCCTCGACAAGGAAGGCCTATGGATATATGTGGCAACTGTTTTGCACATGGTGCTCACAGGATGGCACGTACCGCTTAAAGAAATCTGTGAGGCGGCCACATGGGCCCTGCACATTCTCAAAATTCTATCACGTCAACGTGGCGCCGGGTTCAACGGTTGGTGCAACCATCCTGCCGGCAGCCTTGGCATCCACTTAATGATATGACGATCCCTCATGACATTGTTGGTATTAGTCATCCGTGGTTGATGACCCTAATGGTCGGAGGAACGAAATAGAACGAACGGTTACGACGGTAACCATGTTCTATGAGTTGGAGACCATTTGGGATCATGGTCACTCGGGACCCTTTGAGGGCGAGAAAAGGTTCTGAGGATTTCCGCATTGACGTGCCCCCCTTTATAGGGAGGAATTACGTCACTGCGTGGAGGTCATGTCCATGACATATATTGATATAAGAGTCTCGATGCATCGGACACCTGGAAGGTCCATCCTGATTGATGACCCTAATGGTCATCCAGAACTCGTAGAACATAGTTAACATCATAACCGTTTGTTCCATACTGTTCCAGTGTAATTTACAGCTAAATCTAGCCCCACCCCCAAATTCCCATAGAGATCCATTCAAATGCAGAGAAGTTATAGTCTCGCTTGTAAGAGTACCAGAAAATAAGATATCAAGAATCTTTTGATATTGTTGAGTCACAGACATCAGGAAGTCATGGCATGCAAAGGATATGCAACCAAATATTAAAAATGATGACTTTATTCTACATTATGTTAAACTGTCCAATATGTTTTGATGCTCGAAAATGGGGGGACTATGTACAAAAGGTTCTATAATTTCTAAACAGTTCATCCGATATGGATGACAATACCCTCACATTAAAGCTGACAGTCTGCACTTCAACCTTATTGTCATTGTATCCTTTCAAATTCAAAGTGCTAGAGTACAGAACCAAAATAAAAAATGTGTCACTGTCCAATGAATTATGGTGCTCACTGTATGAGCTAAATGTTTTATTATTTAGCGGCTTTTAACATTCAGCTAAATGTACACAATCTAGCTAAATATATAAAACATTTAGCTATATGTATGAAACATTTAGCAAAATGTACAAAGCATTTACTAAATGTGTGAAACGTGTAGCTAAATATTTAACAAAATGTATAAAACATTTAGCTAATGTTTCATACGTTTATAAATGTGTAAAACTCATGTAATGAGCTCCGCCTCTTCAGATACTGAGGTGCAGAAAGGGTTAGCTAATGACTGACCCCTGCATATCCCGCTCTCATGCTATTGTATAGAGGTGGAGGATAGCTAGCAGTCTACCATGAAACACAATTTTATTTAAATTAACGTCACATGTAAAACTAACTATAACTATATATAACAGTTATACACACAGTTAATATGAAAATGAAAGGATTGGAATGACCACGGAATAAGCATTGTAGCTAGCTAAAATTAGATGAAATGTTGTCTGGCAATGTCTAAAAAACAAAGGCGTAAATAGACAGATTTTTTCAGACTACCTTATCAAGTATTATAAAATATTGTTCACTTGAATCCTTTTATATATTTAGTTTAATATTTAACTAAATGTGTCATACATTTAGTAAATGTTAGCTAAATGTTAGCTATTTAGCTAAAGGTTTCATACATTTAGTACTAGTCAGTTTTTGATACATCAGTTTTTGACCTAGGCCGCGCCATTGCGCCATTCGCCCCCTAAAAATCATAAATGACCCGTGAGGAATCGATGCATGGGCCCAAGTAAGTAGCGTACCGAACCTGGTTATCGGGCGGAAACCAGACATTTTTGTGATCAACATACGATACTGATATTATTCAGGCACATACCATTGAACATATTATATTTATTAGGTTCACAAAACGATAAGCTAACTTTTAAGCCAATAACCATGTAGATGTGACCGGTAGTTTTTATGTTTTAACGTCTTTTAGATGAGAAAGTACTGTCAAAAAAGGGGCGCCCTTTATCGGGCGGCTCTTGTAGTGCATAAACAAGCTCACGATTATTGTTGTTTTAATAATCAATTAATAGTTTATTTCATCAAGAAAGATACAGTTTGAATAACCAATATGTTGGCAAAATAGCTGGCTAACTGGATAGTTTACCTGGCAGTCCGAAAGATGTCAATATTGTGTTTATTTCTTCACAAAACGATAAACTAAGTTTTAAGCCAATATTAAACATGTAGACGTGACCGGTAGTTTTTTGTTTTAACGTCTTTTAGATGAGACAGTAATGTCAAAAAAGGGGAGACAACTATCGTTTATTGGCTTAAAAGAGATAGGCTCAATCGCATTGGATTTATTTCTTTACAAAAACGATGTTAACTTTTAAGCCAATAAGGTGTTTCTTTTTTCGTTTTAACGTCTTTAAGATGAGACGAGACTGCCAAAGAAAGGGCGCCCATTATCGGGCGGCTGTTGTAATCCATAAACAAGCTCATGATTATTGTTGTTTTAAGAATCAATTAATAGTTTATTTCATCAAGAAAGATACCGTTTGAATAACCAATATATTGGCTAAATAGCTGGCTAACAAGACTATGCAGTGTAGTACACCAGCGCAGAAGTAGAATCAGATTTCGGACATTTTTTTCACATAGGGGGCGTGATAAAAAGGCTCATAAAATGTGTAATTATCGTTAAATATTCATGAAAATGAGCGGATACATACCTTGTTTGGTTTGAAGTGGGTGGGAAATACTGGTTTTCTTTTTTTCGTTGGCAAATCAGCTCTCGAGGAAGTTCAAATATGGTCGAAAGAGGACGTGCCCGATAAAGGGCGCCGCCCGATAAAGGGCGCCCTGTAGCTACAGAGATAACACACTAAATATCTTCTTTGCGTTATATGCATGAACTGTCATCTTAGCTCTGCACATGTGTAGTTTGTAGGGTCGTGGCCTATCATATTTTTTCCCAGGGAAATTTAAAAGCTTTGTGGACCTTCGCTCCGAAGATCTCCAAGAAAATCTGTTTTGCAGGGTATGTTTTTAACTTTCTTACCTAGCTTTGTTTTTGGATAAATTGTTATGCTCAAATTACCATAAAATTAAACTTAGATAGCTAGTTATCATCCTTGATCTGTCTGCTAAAAATGACATCTTTCATGGCATGTCAGGATGCTAGCTTTTTGTGAAATCAAGGTCGTTAGTCGGATACCGATGTAGTGTTACAACTGTATTCGCTTTTCTGTAAACTTTGTTTACGCTCAGGCCGGTAATTTTGGTATAGAACTAGAAGACTGCATATCTTTTCTGTATTGAAAGATAAGCAGGAACTTCTTTAGCTTTAGAGTTATAGGTTTAGTCTCTCAGACTGTTTCTTTCCTATTTTCTTTCTCTAAACTAAGTTCTTTCCTTGGTTTTCTTTCAGTCCTCTTTGATGCTGTAACCTTTGTTAGAGATACCAGCGACCCCGTCAGGGGTGGAACAAGCTATCGCCACCCAGCATGCGGCCTTAGCTGCACATGAGGGGGGACTTATGAGCAGCAGCTGGTCATGCAGAACCAGCATAAACAGATGTGTGACCAGCTGCGCAGCTAGGAGGTCTGTCTGCGTGAATTAGCGGACAGTCTTCGCCTATTGGCAGACACGGCAGGGCCCACAGTCACCCAAGCATCTCTCCCAGAAAATCCCCCGTCACCGCATCTACCACTCACGGTTAGGGAGCCTAAACTCCAGCTCTCCCTCCGTTATGACGGAGATTTGGGGAAATGCAGAGGGTTTCTGTCTCAATGTTTGGTTTTTTTTAAAGCGCAGCCTTCGCGCTTCTCATCCCAAGACTCACGTGTGGCGTTCATCTTGTCGCTGCTTACTGGTACCGGTCTCGCCTGGGCGGATCCACTTATACGGTCTCACGCACCCATCATGGGGTTTAGGGTTATTCGATGTGAACAAATTTCACATCGTCACATCGACCAATCAAATATCGCCGATGTCCGATATCATCGGCTGCTTGCGAGAGGGTGCATTTTTAAAATTAGGCTATTGCAATATAATTTGTTCAGCAAAGCATTGCCAATTATTTGTAGCCTGTTTAATTTAGTAATTTATCATTGACTATTCAAATGTTTTCATGAACTTCATGAATAAACTTTCATGTCCTTCTGAATTAAAACACAACTTTTATAAATTTTCACGATTTGTATGGTTGTTTAAGCTACACGTACATCTTTAATCGGTAAAAAAGCCTTGCATCTCACCACGATGCGCTCGGACCGGTAAAGATGAGCAATAACGTCTATGCTTCGTTTGATTACTGAGACGATAAAATGACAGACTATCGGGTACGTTTAACACCTTATCTGACAGTGTGCCCATACAGTGGTGGAGCGCATTCCCAAACAGATGGCCCTTCTCTTGTTGCATGCGTAATTTGGAGACGGCACCTCGTTTCACTTCCCCCCCACATACACAACGATGCGATTTCTCCAGCTCTGGAAATAGCGGAGGAGAATAACCAAGCTGCGCCTCGAATGGGGAGAGGCCGGTGGAGGAGTTCCACAGGGTGTTATGGGCATATTCGTCCCAGGCGAGGTCACGGCTCGACAACGTGGGATTGGAGGCAGCCAGACACCGGAGAGTGTTCTCCAACGTTTGGTTGGTGCGTTCGGTCTGGCCGTTAGTCTCTGGGTGGAAACCAGATGACAAACTAACAGACGCCCCTAGCTGAGCGCAAAAGGAGCTCCAAAACTGGGCGGCGAACTGAGGGCCCCGATCAGACACCACATCCTGAAGAAGATCATGCACCCTAAAGACATGATCAATAACCAGCTGGGCAGTCTCAGGGGCTGAGGGCAATTTAGGAAGGACGATGAAAGGCGCCTTGGAGAACCTGTCGATGACCTCTAGAATCGCCGTGTTGCCCTGGGACGCCGGCAAGCCGGTGATGAAATCTAATGCGACGTGGCTCCAAGGACGGCTGGGGGCGGGTAAGGGACGTAAAAGACCCGAGGGTGGGAGATGTGAACCCTTGTTGCGGGCACAAACTGCACTTGCAGCAACAAATTCCCGCACGTCTCTTTCCATAGAGGGCCGCCAAAAGCGATGAGGCAGGAAGTCCCGAGTACGATGGACAACTGGATGAGCAGCCAGCTGGGACGAATGACCCCATTGAAGCACTTGGGACACCAACCGCGGAGGAACAAAGAGACAATGGGGGGGACCCCAACCTCGTCCCTGGTCTTAGTGCGAGACCCTCTGAACTGCCGCCTCGATTTCCCACATGATCGGAGCCAAGATCTGGGACGCAGGCACAATGGGTTCAGGCGCCAGGTCCCTGTCAGCGCGGTCGTAAGTGCGGGAGAGTGCATCTGGCTTAATGTTCTTCGACCCGGCTCAATATGCAAAATTAAAGTGCAAAATTAAAACGGGTGAAAAACAACACCCAACGGGCTTGGCGGGAGTTACATCTCTTAGCTTGCTAAACATATTCAAAATTCTTATAGTCAGTCCATACGATAAAAGGGTGCTCCACGCCCTCTAGCCAATGCCACCACTCCTCTAAGTCTAACTTAACCGCCCCTACATCATAATTTCTCTCGGCAGGAGTTAAGCCACAAGAAAAATAAGCACACGGGTGCATCTTACGATCCAGCGGAGAGTGCTGCGATAGAATAGCTCCTACCCCTAACTCCAAGGCATCAACCTCTACCACAAAGAGGAGGGAGGGATTGGGAGTGATAAGAATAGGCTCGGCGCAAAACCTTCTTTTAAGCTCCATGAAGGCTGCCTCAGCCCTAGGATTCCAATGAAATCGCGAACGAGACGTCTTTTTAGTAAGAGCTGTAATGGGGGCAGCTACTGCGCTAAAATTCTGGATGAACTGCCGGTAAAAATGAGCAAAGCCAAGGAAGCGTTGCACCTGCTTTACGGAAAGCAGAGTGGGCCAATTCTTAACAGCCAAAACCTACCCTCAGCCACAATAAACCCCAGGAAATAGACTGAATTGGTGTGAAATAGGCACTTTTCTGCATTCACAAACAATTGGGCTTCCAAAAGGCTTTTTAATACTTGTCTGACATGGCTGATATGCTCAGAAAGGTTAGCTGAGAAAATAAGGATATCGTCTAAATAAACAAATATGAATTTCTCTAACATCTCTCTGAGCACATCATTTACTAACGCCTGAAAGACAGAGGGGGTGCTAGTGAGCCCGAACGGCATGACCTGGTATTCGTAGTGTCCGTCATGAGTATTAAATGCCGGCTTCCACTCATCACCCTCCCGTATGCACACCAGGTTGAAAGTGTTCCGGAGGTCCCATCCTTTTCTTAATGAAAAAGAAACCGGCACTAGCCGGCGAGGTAGAGGGTCTAATAAAGCCGTTGGCTAGTGACTCCTTAATGTAATCCTTCATAGCTGCACTCTCGGGAGTAGATAAAGAATACAGAGAGCCCCTGGGAGGAACCGTGCCAGGGTACAGATCAATAGTGCAGTCGTAGGGTCTATGGGGCGGTAACATAGTAGCGCGTTGCTTGCTAAAAACCTTGGCGAGGTTAGTGTAATCGTCGGGTGCATTAGCAGGTAAATGACAAGCGCTCCTCCTACTCTGGTGCTCTCCCACCTAGAGTCGGGTGAAAGATCCCACCTGATCTCTGAATCAGAAAGCTCTAAGGAATCCTCGCTCCAAAGAGAGTAACCGTCCGCCAGAGAGTCCCAAGCCAAACTCTCATCTCTATCAGAAATGGCAGAGATAGAAGCAGGACTGTCATGATCCGAGAGAGAATCAGCCTCCTCCAAATCACTGTCGGAACAGAGCTCGGAATGGTGACCACGCCCCTCTGAGGTACAGGGAACCGATGACCGGCAGTGAGACCTGCATTGAGGACCCCATTGGAGGATAACAGCCTTGTCTTCGCCCCAGTGAATATGCGGACTGTGCTGAACTAACCAAGAATGTCCCGGCAGCAGGGGATAAGCCAGAGAGTTGACTAAAAAGAACTGAATACGTTCAGCATGGGACTCGTGGGAAACGCACATATTTACGGGAACCATGATTTTTTTTATAGTACCGGTGGCCAACGACCGTCGAGAGCCGTAACCAACTGAATGAGGCGATGTACGGGAATTCTTTGTTCCCTAGCCCATTTAGTGTCCATAAAATTTTCTACAGCACCTGAATCAATAAAAGCCTCGACAGTAGTCGAACGCTTATTCCAAAGCAGCTGCACCCGCAATAAGGTCCGGGAGGCGGTAACAACACACGGTTCCCCTAGCGAGACCCCCGTTTCCCTCTAATCTGTGACACTGGTCTTTTAAATGCCCCCTACACCTGCAGTATCGACACCACTCCTCTCGCGGCTTAGGCTTGCGCAGAGAAGTGCCATCGACCTGTATACCTGTAGATATGATTGGGTGCTTTCAAAAATGCACAATGTATTATTATTGGGTTAAACCGACCATTCAACCATAAATCTGAAATGATTTAGTGCAAGGCAACTTTATATTGACATAAGTACATATTTAACTGAGCATAAACATAAAAACTGATACATTCTGCAAGGACACTGTAATGTTTCAAAATGTTACGCAGGCTAGATGTAGGACCTGCTGTGCTGTTTTGCTTTCTGAATTTTTGGCTCGCTGTAACGTGTCAATAGTTTAATCTAAAGTTGTGCAGTGATGTTAGGCTATTGGTAACGTTACACAGTAGCCTAGCCTAAGGTGAACAGATGTGTCGAGCGATAGCTTTTTTATATTGTGTATTAATGCGTTAACAAGGCTGGAACGCTGTATTGACCAATCTGCATCACGGAACTATCCGTTTTATTTTCTATCGACTGGTTTCACTCGCCAATCGGCCGAGCGCTCTCTTTTCTTCACTCGCCCAGGTGAGTGGGCAAGGTTAATTTCATGCCTTGCTTGTGTTTCACTGAAGGCACCGAAGAGTGCTCTCCATACTCTGGTTAGTTGCTCCGTCTGTCCGTTGGTTTCGGGATGAAACCTGGACGACAGACTGACGGACGCCCTCAACAGAGTACAAAAGGAGCGCCAGAATTTAGCGGCGAATAGCGGACCGCGATCCGACACCACATCCAGGGGATGGCCGTGCACCCTGAAAATGTGGTCCACCATTAGCTGAGCCATCTCCGGAGCCGATGGCAATTTAGACAAGGCGACAAAATGAGCCGCCTTTGAAAACCGGTGAACCACCACCAAGATAACGGTGTTCCCATGGGACGGCGGCAGGCCGGTAACAGAATCCAGGGCGATGTGACTCCAGGGACGACTGGGAATGGGAAATGGACACAAAAGACCCGAGGGGGAAAGCCGCGAACCCTTGTTATGGGCACAAGTTTGGGCCACCAAAACTGGTGGGAAATAAATTCCCTGGTCCGGTGAACGCCCGGATGGGCCACTAATTGCGACGAATGACCCCACTGAAGAACCCGCGACCGCAACTGAGACGGTACAAATAGACAATGGGGAGGGCCCCCACCTGGGCCGGGATCGGAACGCAGCGCCTTCTGCACAGCTGCTTGTATAGCCCACATAACTGGAGCCACGATCTGAGAGCTGGGAACCACCCGCATGGGGCATGACTGTCAGACCGGTCGAAAATGCGTGACAACACATCTGGTTTGATATTCTTAGACCGGGGACGGTAGGTCAGAATAAAATTGAACCTTCGCTTGTCGCGAATTACGTGTCTTAGCCTGTTGGATGTACTCTAAATTCTTATGATCGGTCCAGACCGTAAAGGGTGCTCCGCGCCCTCCAACCAACGCCAATTTGACCGCCAACAGCTCTCGATCACCGACATCGTAATTTATCTCGGCCGATGTAAGGACATGAGAGAAATACGCACAAGGGTGAAGTTTGCAGTCCAGCGGAGAGTGTTGGGAAATAATAGCTCTGACCCCCAAGCTCAGAGGTGTCGACTTCTAACACTTTCGGAGTGACCCTGGAGAGAAATGCACATTTATCTCTACAGGGCTAGTTCTCTGCTCAATAATCCCAGAACCCAAAGGGCGACTGTCGAGGGCGGTAACCTGGCGAGAACTAGTCAGTCGGTGTGTTGGAATTTTTAAATACCTGGCCCATTTTGCATCAATAAAAGACTCCACTGCCCCGGAATCAATAAAAGCATTGACGCTAACTGATCGTCCCTCCCAAAACAGTTGAACGGGTAACAGGATCTGAGAAGGAGTACTATTTTGTCTCACTGGGGACCTCGGTTTCCCCTGTGAGACCCCCTCTTTTCCTGTTAACTTAGGACATCGATCCTTTGTATGACGCCTACGCTTGCAGTATTGGCACCAGTATCCTCACAGTTTCGCTCTCCTAGATTGGTGGAGAGACGACCCATCCACCTGCATGGGCTCCTCCTGATCAGCGGAGGGGTAGTTGGGGGAACTAGGCGGAATACCTACTGGCAAGGCGGATTTAAAACGGACCAAATGATTGCTACGCTCATGTTCAGGCGTATAGCTGTGATGACCAGGTCATTGAACGTAGCGGGTGGCTTGTGCATAGCTAACGCATCCTTAATGGGGTTGGACAACGCTTGTAAAAATAAGGATTTTAGCGGGCCGTCAGGCCAACCTGTCTCCCCGGCCAATGCTCGAAATGTTATGACAAAGGCCGCTACTGTATCAGTTCCCTGGCGCAAACTGGTCAATTTCCTGGCTGCCTCTTCACCTGAGACTTTGTGATCAAAAACCAGCTGCATCTCTTTCATGAGCTGGATTGAATCATGAATAACAGGGGCGTTGGCCTAAATTAGAGGGTCAGCCTAAGCGAGAGCCTGATCACCAAGAAGGGACAAAATACATGCTACGCGGGAGGGTTGTGCTTGAAAAAAAATAAGACATTGTGTCAAAAATTCCCCGGTTCCCCACCATAATGAAGCGGTAGTTGGAGTTTAGGCTTTTTAAGGGTACGGGGCATGGGAATGGGAGGAGTTTGTGCTTGTGTAACTGAGGGGGGATTCACTGTCACAGAAATCTATGCAAACTTTCAGTAACTTTCTGTACGCATTCTCCCTGGTTGTGCAGTTGTTCCATCAACTAGCCTTGTTGAATTTGTAGGGAGAAAATAGCCTCCTTAACAGTAACCCCTGTAGCGCCCTAGCTAGGCAGCGTTTTGTAGAATTCGGTAGAAGTCACTGGTTCTTCCATACTGACTTTGATATTCTGTGAGGGGGAGTGTAAGGTTTGGAGAACCAAACATGACCGATAAGGATTTCTAAAAGCGTATCTAGAAAGATATGCCACAAAAGTGGAAGTAACAGAAAAGAATAGAAAAGAAAACCTGTAATCCAGAGCTCTTGTGGCGAAAGAGCTGAACACAAAAGATAACAGGTAACAAGAATAAAGGATTGGAAATAAAAGAGAAAACCAATCTAATCCTAATTCTCTAACCGGACTTGCTGCGTTTCTTATTCGTACGAACCAGGAATGCAGCGACCAAATTTCCTATACCTTACCGACTTCGTTGTCAACATAGCAAAGACAATGTCGAAGTGCCGGAATGCGGAAGTCCTGGGCTATTTATAACCGGCAGGAAACCCAAAACAGGTGTAAGGAATAATAGCCGAGCGAGATCCAAAAACCGGAATGAGATGGAAAAAATCCGATAGAGCGTCCTGACGACACCAAATAGAGTAACGACCGCAGAAACATCAGAGGCTGCCAATAACCATGACACAATCACATTTTCTTTCTCCCTCTCAAATATTTTCTCGCTTTGTGAGGCCATGGAAAAAACAAGTAGCAGGACTGATCTAAAAATGCACTTTATGACAAAGAGCTGTCACGGTATAGAATGGGAAATTCTCACTCCCACAACCCAGACCAGGTTTTTATTAGATCCACCCTTCCCCAAGCGGTACATCAACCAAGAACTAAAAGGTAAAAAATGCAAGCTTTATTATCACAAAGTTCACGAAAGCACAGAATGACAATGACGGTGGACTTTGCCACGTCCGCACGTTTCTATCCCCTCCATCCACTCACAATCGCCAGACAAGGCCAGCCCCCACCCACAGGAAAGCGTGACCAGAATCCCCACACCACACACTTGTCACTCCTCCACATCACACACACTGTGCACTATTAAGGGCACAGACACACTCGCTCAGAGAGGATGTACTTTGGCTTAATTCAGCTTTCAATAAACTAATTTGCAGCCTGCGTGTGTTAGGGCAATTCAAGATACTTGTTTTACTCTGAGCTTTTTGTGGCGAGCCTACGGCCTCCACTCGCCTCATCCTCCTCAATTTCCTTAACACACACTGCCGATCATCAGTCTGTCACCTTATTTGCTGAAAATTCTGATTTGATCCTTCATGTCCGTTTCCTTTCTTCCCAAATGGCAGGGCCGGAATAGCAACGAGTCACTGAGAGAACAAGTGTTTCCCTGGTTACTGAGTCACCAAGGTAACAGGTACTTGATGTGAGACATGGAAGCATGTCATGTGCAAATGTGCATTTTTTTAAAATTCACACCTTTATTTGTTTAGCATTGTTGCCAAGTTGTCTTTATATAATCTGAGTTATATAATATCTGCATTATATAAAATCACGTAGAAAATATCAGTAAATCTCTGCAGAATCAGCACAGAATTGATCCGGAGAGACAAGCTGTAAACATTTTCCTGGCTATTGCTATGTGCTGTCTTGAACATATATTTTATTAAATGGCACTGAATTAAAACACAAACAAAAAACTCATAAGGAAAGGCAAAAATAAAAAAAAACATGCATTCTAATTTTTAAGTGCTTAAAAAGAAACATGATCCAGAGGGAACAAGTTAGCACTGTTGTTTGGGGAAAAAATAATTTAAATAAAATTTATAATTAATAAAATTTATGTTTTCTGCCAGGCCAGGCTCAGATGGTCCCTGTAGCATTTTCTGTAATCATGGCAAGGATATAAAGCAAAAATTTGGGAATGAGGTAATGTGATTATGATCCTTCATTTTTATAGCATCATTAATAAATGGCTTGGAAGGGCTTCATCAAGGAGGAACCCAAGGAGGAACCCAAGTACCTATCAGCAGGTGAGGACAGAGGTCATGGAGCAATAATAATAATAACCTTGTATTTTTGGGGAGACCCATACAGTCTGTCCCCTATATGCAAATGATATTGTAAAATAATATTCATTTTACAGACCCATGGTTGATTGGGAACCAGGTGGCTGTACTCGACAGATTTACAGAAGTAGGACTCTGCCCTACCAAACAGTGATGAAGGATTCTGGGATGAGAAAATGAAATTGGATGGGAGTGGTGTCTTCTTCATGTGGAGCTTCTTGGTGCTAGTGGTAGTTTCCACAGCTCAACGTGATGGATTGTGTTTGGTTTTAAGGAAAAGCTCATGCAGTGATTAAATGTCATGCACTAATAGGAAAGCTGGAGGACATGTGAACTGCATGAAGGATAGAGCCTGTATTTCCCACCCCAGCTTCTGTTAAGCAGCTCAGCCAGTGGCTTCACCTGGAGCCACAGATCACACACAGCTCAGTCTGGCATAGCTGATTTAAAGGAGATGTCCAGGAGGAGCAGAGAGGGGGGGGGGGGGGGGGGGGTGCTGTTGATCCAGGAGGGCGGGGGCTTGGAGGTGAGTGTGGAATTTTTTGGGGGATTTAATTAAAACGGAGGTGTTTTGTTACAGTTGACTGCACAAAGCAGAGAGTCAGGTTCCCATGTAATTTGGGCATGTTTCGTGATAGCAAATCATTTCCGGTCGTGCCGGAGCCAAGAACAAAATCTGGGGGCTCTTTGGGCTGACTGCAGTCCAACCGGAGGAGTTTTCTTTTGGATGATGAGGCAAACGGAGTTTCCTAATCACTGAAACCATTCCTGGGTGATGTTTCGATCACCCTGTGGGACTGCTGTCTAACAGTGGTACTGGAACAGCCAAGATTTGGTTCCATGGGCCGTGACAAGAAAAGTAGTGAAAAAGAGTACTTACCTGGACACTCCCCACAGTCCAAACAGTCCCACTATTTCAAGGGAGGTGGTATCCAATTACAAAGCCCTTATTAAGTTAGCAGATCCATATCGGAAAGGTTTAACGTGGACCAACTGTTGTACTGTTTGATCTAATGGATGAATGGATAAAAATGTCCCATGTTGTTGGCTAGCAGTTGATAGTGGTCTTCACATTTATTAATCTTAGATAGCAGATTATCCAGCCATTATTATCTGGATAATCTATTAACAAGTGGTTGCATTAATATTGATATTGCTACTCTTTACAAACAGGGTGAGGAGGTCAGCAGGGATCTCATCCCTTCATACATGCTGAAGATGGCTAAAGAGTAATGGAAGCTAGTTGATAGCTATCTTTGCCACACCAACACAGCTAGATGGTTTCACAGGGGTGCACACTCCTGAAAAAGTATATTGAGCTCTCTGTGTAGCCTGGATCCCCCGTTTACCCCAAAAGAAGATCCTTGAGTTACCCCAAAAAGACCCAGTAACCTAATCGTACTTAGCCCGAATCTGTGTGATCGTTCTAGGGCAGCTCTTAAAAGTGTGTTGCCCTATTTCATTTACATTGCTGTATCAATTTCCCAAGAATCCCCAGTTTTTGTCAGGGTGCCTCCAAATGATTGGATGGACAGAAAAAGAGTTTGGCAGATGTTGTACTTTCCTTGAGCATGGCTGAACCTGGGGAGAAGCAGAATGCTTTTAAAACCTCTAATTGGCTGGATTGCTGAGTTTAAAAAAAAATCACAACATTCTACACCATCAGTCAAATACCGGCCTTTTGATAGTGTGTATTTAGTTTTGAATTAACAAAACTACTACACAATAAAAAAATACAATTATAGACGTCTTAACTCAAAATATATAAGCCTATTAAAACATAGCACAACACATGTACATTTCAGTGAAAAAAGTATAGAAAACAATTTCATTGAATTGTTTTCTAAAGCAATGATATTTCCTAGTGGAAATGCATTCAAAAGCACTATACCACTAAACAAAAGATTTTAAAAGTAAATCTTTGCACAGTATAGAGCAAGAGATAGAAAGGAGAAATAAAGAGATCACAAGAATGAAATCTGGCAGGCTGTTGTGGAAAGAGTGTATGCTGTTTCCAGTTCTTTGCAAACTACATGGGCTATCAAGGAAAAAAGAGGTACTTAGATGGTAAAAGCCCAAATGTTCTCTGTGTGACACATCTGGTGGGCCGGTGTGCCAAATTTGTCTGATCTCTATAGGACACCTTGCCTTGGGCAGAAGGTCAGTGGGTGTGGCTTCACAATACTCTTCTGTTTCACACTCAGAGGACAGGAACTATTGGCCAGGAGGTCAATGGGTGGGGCTTCAGGACTCAAAGGACAGGAACTGTTCATCTTCACATTTCAATAACAAAGTGCAAACTAGCAAAGAGAAAAAACACACGCTTGTTCTCTCCCACACTGGTGTTCAAGATAAAATTAGTAAAAGAATATTTATTTTTTCCACTCCACGCACCTGTTGCCTAAAGCAGTATTATTATGTCTCAACAAAATAACGTTTTCAACATACAAAAATGGCAAGTTACTCACGCATAGCCTGTCTGTAAGTCATTAATTAAAACTTGCAGAAACTAAGCCTGCCGCTAAAAGTATTGATATCAAAATGAGGCCAAGTTACAACTAACAATATTGGCTATCGTAGCTCACACTAATTATAGCTCTATTCCAAATCAATGCTACCCAATCTTTCCTAATTTATTTCATGTAACTTTTCATTTTACCTTCTTAATTATCTTATGGTTCGTAAATTGCATTACCATCATCAGTTCCTCATAACAAACACAGTACAAATGTTATGTCAACAAAAAAACATGTTCAATGTACAACAATGTTATTCTAAGGTTTTCCCATGGTCACATTCTTAAGTGTAAGAAGCACAACATAGTTTTTGTTGAAAATAAACTTAATGGTAGGGATCTGGCAGGGCTTGAACATGGGTCTCCAGCAGAAAAGCTCATCACACTATCCACAATGCTATAACACAGCTACATTTTGGTCCCTGTCAGCTGGATCATGTATAGTGAAGTGGAATGGGATATTTTTACTGGTACTATAACATTACCTGCGGTAAATCTTTTGGTGGTAGTGAAGATGTCGGACCATGTCGGCTTACTCACCTCTTTTTAAGTATACTTTAAACAGTTAACCATTAAGATTGTTCAATTTCTTGGCCTTTGCAATAAAAAGACATTCTTTAATGTGAAAAAAAAACACTCTTACATGTGAAAAGTATAACAGGTGCACATAGTTTTTGTAAAAAATTAATTTAATGGTGAGGCTTGAACGTCTCCAGAGTGAAAGTTTAGGGCTCTATTGTGTGGATGTGTGAAGTTATATCTGAATTATGTTTGTTTACATGAGGTCAGAATGTACAGTAATGTTTTGAAAGGCTGAGAGTCTGTGGTTATTGTGGTTATATTTGTTGGAGACCCTGAAAAGTGGCAAACTTTCGGTGAGGGGCATGACCCGCCAAGCTGTAACTTGGTGGATGGCATACCCGCCATCCATATATTGTATATATATATATATATATATATATATATATATATATATATATATCACTGATTAAATATTATATCAAGCTGTAACTTGACGGATGGCATACCTGTCTTCCCAAAGTCTGTAACGGGTGGCAATTCCTTTGCTTGTTTTAAAAGAATGTTTATCCAGAGACGGTCCTAAGTTGTACAATATACGCAGAACATTCTGAGAATTTTAAAAGTACACGAGAGAAATATCTATGCTTCTCCCTTTGTGACTCTTAAATGAGAAAAATGATGTGTTCATTTCAAAGCTGTAGTTGGTACTGCAAAATCTCATCTACCACATACCTAATAAAACTGGTTTATAATTCAGATTACCACAGGGACATTTTGGTTGCCCTAACGAGCTGTTATGTACGAGAAGATTATACATTTAAACAAGATAATTAGCTAATGGTTTTGTTTAGGCCTAAATCACACCAAATATAGATTTGTGAAATGCATGAACATGTGACACATTAAACATTTTTACAGTGATATTGTCCCACAGGTGTTTATTTTAGAAGCTAGGTATGGGAAATAAGACTTAAAAGACTTTTTGAGTGTCTATACCCAACAAATATACCCAACAATGCTGAATTGAATCAAGACGGGAAAAAAAGAAAAAACCAGACGGTTAAAAAAAATAATTTCCTCCTGGTTGAGAGGCAGCTGAAGGAATTCTGTGTCTGTGTAACCCGAGCATTGCTAGGTGTGGAAGCCCCTGCACATTTTGAACGTGGGCTCTTGCAGGTTCAGGTCAAACGCAGAAAGCTTGACTTGTGCTCTCAGCTGGCTGGGGGGGGGGGGGGGGAATTAGTTAATAATTCCTAAGGTTCTTTGAATTTAGACTCAGAAGAGGCAGTTTTCTTCCATTTTCTCAATCAGTTTTCTTTCTTCTCTTTTCAAAATGGGAAGAGAAAACCAAAGGAATTGTTATGGACCCTCAAAATCTCACCCTCAAAAATGTGATAGCAACTAAAATGTGATAACACATGTATAGTGTGTGTGTGCATGTGTGCGCACACGCATGTGTTTGCATACCTATGCAAAAACACAATAAATAAAACAGTTACACGAGCAAGACGTGGAAGTCACTTAAAAAAAGTTACATTTAGCTCCTCCCCCCAGGGCTAGCTTAGTAACAGATATTTCTGTTCTCAACCACACCAGTGTTTCTGCTCAGTTCAGGTTGAGTTCACACGTTCACTTTATTAAAGATACACACAAAATAAAACAATATGTGGAAAAATTCAGGAAACAAGGAGCCAGAAAGCTTGCTGATCTTGGCAGGAATTCCCAACGCCTTTACACTTCCGGAAGTGGCTAGCTTGGTTTAAGGCTCCTCACATAATCGGTCCTGTAAACCATCCAAGTCATTGGTCCTCAAACATGACCGCAGTGGTGCCTAATGGACACGAGAGATCATGATTCCCAGAGTTAAAAGAATCCACATCAATGGAAAACTACAGTACCTTCTTGGCTGTATTCTTCAAATATATTTCAAACCGGGCAGCCGTTGCATGTACTGTCTCTCTTCCCTCTGCGAACACAACCATCCCCTGCTGAGGCACCAAAATATTATTACGGGCACATTTAAAAGCAAAATTACGCGGAATATTTCTGACCGCACAAATTGTGTCCACACCACCACCCACCCCGGTCAACAGTTCGTTGGGAGTTTCCCCGGCAACCGCACTATTCGTGACAGTAAACCATCCTCTTTGAAATCCTGGATCCATCCATTAATAACTTCACCAATTTGCCTTTGTTTGAAGATTTTTTTGGAAGGACAACATTCTGTCAGTCATACCTTGCATTTATTTTCTTAGTTGAGGAGCTTTCGTTTTAGATCAAGACCATTTTCTCTCTCACACACTTTCTATCGCTCAGTCACAAACACAGACACGCACACACACACAAACTCTCTCTCACTCACTCTTTCTCTCTCTCTCACACACACACATGCACACACACACACACACACAAACTCTCTCTCTCTCACACACACACACACACACACACACACACAAACTCTCTCTCTCTCTCTCACACACACACACACACACACACACACACACACACACAGCATTCCATCTTTCTGTTCTCCTTCATTCTTTCATTTCTCTTTGATTATCATTCTTCCTCTCTCTATAATCACAGACTGCTGCTCTGTCTGGCCAAATCCCCTGTACTTCTTGCGGAAGTAAGCACTCAGTCATAAAGCCTCCATAAAACCCTCTAAAGGAAATTATTTTACCTTTACTGCACCTCTCTCTATATATCCTGCAGCGGCGAGTGGAACTGTCTGGGAACTTTTCATAATTTAAATCTTTGTTTTTCATTGTTTTGTGCGTGTCTTTATGTGTGTGTATGTTTGCGTGTATGTATGTGTGTGTGTGTGTGTGTGTTTGTGTACACATTCACAGATAGATATTTTACATTGTTTATACAGTTATAAATTTATAAACTAATGCTATAAGTTACAGTTTTTTACGATTGCTTTGACTCATTTTGCACAACAGAGTTTCAATGTGCAAAACTCTTAACACAGAATGCTATCCTGCTCATTTTGGGTTCAAAATGTAATATAGCATGCAAAATTAAAATACCAGTGTCAAATAAGAGAATATTATATGCAAAAGTTTATCACAGCACCAGAACATTAGATATTTCAAACACTGAAGTTAAATCATTGCTGCATTTTCAATATACAATGGTCATCATGAAATAATGCTGCCAAACACAAAATCCTTCTGATAAAAAAAGAGTTTGAAAGTGTTTTTTGGTCATAACGAAAAATGCTATACTCCTAATTTTGGGCTCAAAATCATATATAGCATGCACAATAGAAACAACTGAACCAAATTAGATTGTATTTCATGCTAAAGTTTATCATAGTGTCAGAACAGTGGATATGTTCATCATTGAAGTTTAATTATTGGTGCATTTTCAAATACAACGGCCATTATCAAATAATGCGGTCAAACACAAAATACTTGTTACCAAAAAAGACTATGCAATGGTCATTTCCTCATAAATACTTGGAATTATGTACAGCAATCATCCCCTGTGATAGACTGCAGTTTTGCGCTTGTGTTTTTATGAAAGACAAACAAAATATTCGATTAGATTATATGAAGTTTAATCAGTAAAGAAAAATCATACAGTAATGCAGTACTGTAAACTCAACTGTATTGTACAGTAAAAACAAAAACAACAGTAAAAGCAAAAACAGTTACAGTAACAACAAACTTTACTGTAAAGTAAAAAAAAAAACTGCTTCTCGGTGCTTAAGCAGCATTTTGCCTCTCCGCTGCATTTGGCCACAGAATTTTGTCGACGTCGCATCTGATGTCTTCGTTGGCAAGACAGCGCTGGTAAAATCTTTTAGAGTGCCACCCCTGACACTGCTGGGCTGTAATGTCATCGCATGCCTCATCCATGGCCTGAAGGAGCGTTTCCTGCTCATACGGACACCTATCGTATACCTTCCACCTCCAGGCCGAGAAAAACTCCTCGATGGGGTTCAGAAAGGGGGGGTAAGGTGGAAGGAATTGGAATCGGAACTCTGGATGGGCTGTAAACCAGTCTTGCACAGCCAATGCACGATAGAAGTTTACATTGTCCCAGACAATGATGAACACCATCTGAGCATTTGGCTGTACGAGACGGTTGTACAGCCCATCCAGAAAATGTATGAGGCGCATGGAGTTGTATGCCCCCAGCAGAGGGTCAGGCTGACCAATCAGGGATGGATGTGTGTGGGCCTGCCCAATGGTCTGAGGGCCTGGTCTAGGCAAACTAGGCATGTACAGTACCTATTACCTATATACTGTATATTTACTGTACATGGTCCACGACCATGACCACGTCCTTCGTTACCAACCTCAACCTCACTGACCTGCTCCATGTTGTCAGAAACTGCCATTCAGGTTTCTAAGCAGCCTTTTATGTAGTGGTGAAGATATTATCAATTGTGTTGCAATGCTACTCACCTGGGCAAGGTTGTTGGAAGTACTGAGACATGACTACAAACATCTGTTGAATTCATTTAGTGATCTGCATTTGTAGTAATAAACATTTGAACATTGTTGTAATATTAGGTGGCTGTATTCTGAGAATGGAGCATATGATTTAGAGTTTGGAACTTTGTATTAACAGTTTTGCACTTTGTATGTCAGCACACAAATTGAATAGGATGTAGTGTCCTAAGGTAAGAATTCTGCAAGTCAGTTTAGCACTTTGCGTTAACAGTTTTACACTATGGGCTCTATTTTAATAAACCAAACGCAATGGTGAACACAAGAGTAAGCGCTTGGCGGTATCGCTCTGAGGGCGTGTCGGCGAGAAATTTGGTAATTTCATGACGGCAATCTTGGCGCATCTGATGGCAGTATTGCTAAAAGGCTGGGTTTAAATGTCCAAGGTGTGTCTCTATGGTAGCCAATCAAATTGTTGTTCTCATGCTTTAAAAAAAGCCAGTTGGAACGCAATCGCTCCATGCAATTTCATAATGAGCAACCCAAACACACTGGACCGTCAACGACAAGAGCGATTTTCCGCACAGGAATCAGACATACTTGCAACAGAAGTACAGGCTAGGACTGTAGTAATTTATGGATCACAATCCACACCACCTCATCTCCCAGAAGTTCGGAAGGCACGGGAGGAGGTGGCGAATGCATTAATTAGCCTACATTAGGTGATGTAGGCATAATAATGATTCAAATGGTAGGCTTATGATTCAACTGTGTCAATGTGTAATTTATATATTATAGGCTATTGGCCTACATGATCGCAAGTTTCTTGTAAGCTGTCCTGTTTTATTCTAGTAGTTTAAATTAAAATTAATTAATTAATAATAATTATAGGCTATTTGTTCATTAAATGGAAGTGTAATGTTGGCATCACCTATAGACACTACATAGAACTACATGACTAATAAGTTGCCAAATTGCCAGAGTCTATTGCGTTGCCGCTAAGAGGTGGTTCCAGCTGATCATAACGCAATGGGTTTTCGTTGGTTCAAATTGTCACTGAGCCGAAAGTATTTTAGAACACGCCCCAGACAGCGCCACCCATCCCACTGCAGTGCAAGCAAAAGGATGTTATGTTGAGAATTTGTTGATCCTAGCGGTATTGCTGAGAAACGCCATAGCGCCAGTTTTAAGACGTTGATGCTGTCAACAAGCTTGCGTTTGACTATACCGTCCCCTTGCGCTGGTTTGCGCCGGTTTGAAAATAGAGCCCTTTGTATGTCAGCATAGGATGTAGTGTCTTAGAGTATGAATTTTGAAAGTCAGTTTGGCACTTTGCATTTTGAGTTTTGTACATTGAAATTCTGCTGTGCAAAATGAGTCAAAGCAATCGTAAAAAAACTGTAAGCTAATTCTATGATTAGAATTCTGAACTCTGAACTGTACTTCAGCTGGAAATCTTTAATATGCTACTGCAATGGCCGCATGTAAATGTGGCATTGACCATATGTAAACACATCAATGACACTCTGACCACATGTAAATGTGGCATTTACCATATGTAAACACATCAATGCCACAATGACTGCATGTAAATGTGGCACTGACCATATTTAATACATCAATGACACTCTGACCACATGTAAATGTGGCATTGACCATATGTAAACACATCAATGACACTCTGACCACATGTAAATGTGGCATTGACCATAAACACATCAATGCCACAATGACCACATGTAAATGTGGCATTGACCATATGCAAACACATCAATGACACTCTGACCACATGTAAATGTGGCATTGACCATATGTAAATACATCAATGACACTCTGACCACATGTAAATGTGGCATTGACCATATGTAAACACATCAATGACACTCTGACCACATGTAAATGTGGAATTGACCATATGTAAACACATCAATGCCACAATGACTGCATGTAAATGTGGCATTGACCATATGTAAACACATCAATGCCACTTTGACCACATATAAATGTATAACACATCATATGTAAACACATCAATGCCACAATGACCACATGTAAAAGTGGCATTGACCATATGTAAACACATCAATGCCACGCTGACCACATATAAATGTATAACACATCATATGTAAATACATCAATGCCACACTGACCATATGTAAATGCGGCATTCACCATATATAAACACATCAATGACACACTGACCACATGTAAATGTGGCATTGACTATATGTAAACACATCAATGCCACACTGACTGTATGTAAATACATTAATGCCACACTGACCGTATGTAAACACATCAATGCCACACTGACCAGATGTAAATGTGGCATTCACCATATATAAACACATCAATGACACACTGACCACATGTAAATGTGGCATTGACCATATGTAAACACATCAATGCCACACTGACTGTATGTAAATACATTAATGCCACACTGACCGTATGTAAACACATTAATGCCACACTGACCGGATGTAAATACATTAATGCCACACTGACCATATGTAAACACATTAATGCCACACTGACCGTATGTAAATACATTAATGCCACACTGACCGTATGTAAATACATTAATGTCACACTGACCGTATGTAAATACATTAATGCCACACTGACCGTATGTGAATACATTAATGCCACACTGACCGTATGTAAATACATTAATGCCACACTGACCGTATGTAAATACATTAATGCCACACTGACCATATGTAAATACATTAATGCCACACTGACCGTATGTGAATACATTAATGCCACACTGACCGTATGTAAATACATTAATGCCACACTGACCGTATGTAAACACATCAATGCCACACTGACCGTATGTAAATACATTAATGCCACACTGACCGTATGTAAACACATCAATGCCACACTGACCATATGTAATTACATTAATGCCACACTGACCGTATGTAGGTAAATACATTAATGCCACAATGACCATATGTAAATACATTAATGCCACAATGGCAGTATGTAAATACATTAATGCCACATACATATTTAAATTTACACAAAAATATTGTTCTGTTTACGTGATGTGTCTTCTTTTTTGGGTTCTCTCTACAGCCACCTATAGTTTTCAGTCACTGCATGACTCTCCTTTGCAAAGAAGGAGAGTCAGTGAATGAGAACGAGAGTCTGAGTGAATTGGTGAAAGGATTCGCTGAACGAACCCTATGCGTGAACTGAGTCAAATGATTTGAGTCCTTGAAAAGAACCATAACGCACCCCTCTAGAGGGCACCTCCTCCCTGCCAACTGCCCTGGTCCACATCCCTCCCCTCCGGTGGGGTGGGGGGGTTCTGTCGTTAGAACTCTCCTTTTAATGTTAGGTATAGCTGTGTAAGGTCAGATTTAGCTGTGTGGTGGTAATTACCACAGTACTAATTGCTGGTTTGGCTAACTTCACACGGATTGATTATAAATGGGATTTTGTACTTTTGCATTCCTGAGACGAACACTGATGTTACTCCACGTGTGTGAGTGGTTCAGGATAAGTGTCTAAGTGATTGTGATGTAACAGAGCACTTCTTGCCATCAGGAATTGGGGGGTGGGGGGGAAGTTGTTGAGGTGTAGGGGGCAGAATGTCCTACCCCATCCATGGAAATGCACTTTCTGCACTCTGGGGAAAGCTGGCCTTTTTTCACCAGGGAGTGAGAGGACAAAAAAAGGACAAATATATAGAATAGAATAGAATAGAATAACTTTTATTTTCCCTTTCGGGAACTTCAGTTGTAGCCACCAGTAACAACAAAAAAGACGTAGACAGCGGGGCAGACTCACAACACACAAACAAACACACCAAATAAAGACCATACAATATGAAATTAAGTGAATTAAATTGGAATACAGCCATGATTAAAAATAGCCCCCGCTGTCCAGTGTACGTCGCTTTGGATAAAAGCATCTGCTAAATGAATGTAATGTAATTTATCAGTCCAACACACAATCTCCGCCTCTTCCTCCATACACGCAGTGTTGCGGTCTCTGTAGCTACTGTTGAAACGGAGCACCAAACTGCATCAGCCTTCCCACTCGTCCCCCACAACATTCTCCTTCCAATTTAAGAGCATTTAAGAGCATCTCTGTTTCTCCTTACCTTTTCATTGTATTGCGCAGTTTGTAGGCTAACGTTATACGAACACCCTCTTCGAGCACTTGGTCGATTGGCTTCCTTCCTAGCACCTTATCGAACATTAGCACTGATATGGTCCTTGCATGTGTGATCCCTTTGGGTTAGTGTAGGCTAGCCTACCTCTCATACCATGATGCATAAACATTCCCACCTTCTCATTTCTCTTGGTGAACTTGTAGGAAGCGGCCTTCCAGCTGTTTTAATCCGCACCTTCTCCCTGTATTGCAATGAGTGGAATGGATTTTGCACAACAGAATTCACCACATCCTCCAACACTCTTTCTATTCTGCTTATTGTTAGCGAAGTTCACTCTATAAATTTCATTCTATAAAAATCTATAAATTTGCATAGCTGTCGCATCACAAGCTTCTCTCTTTGCTCGCCAATATGAAGTAACGTTACCTAATGTTCTTTCGCCAAGCTCCTCCAAATTAATAACAAAAATAACTCCTACAACCTCTCATTCTTGCCCTATTACCCTCAATTTAAAAAGTACAATTAAAAAAATTTGCACTACTATATTTTTATCACAGGCTTCTCTCTCTCTGCATCTTTCACAACGCATGGATATTTTGATATAAACTAAATATAATCTGGAATGAAAATGTACTTATTTTAAAACAAATGGAGCACCTTCCTCACATACTTTACGTGATGTAATGGGGAGCAAGCAACTGACCAGCTATTAATAATATTTTTTTACGGTCTATGGCTAATACACATCACTCATTTCAATGATTAACGATTGCATTTTTGAATCTACAGAGTTTCATTCATTATTATACACACAGTCAATTTTGTAACTATGTACATTAGTCATCTTGGAACTTTGTTATTCAAATCAAGATCGAAAGTTTAATATTGGAAGAATTTGACAGCTTAGGAGGTAAATTTTGATTGATTTTAATTACAATTAGCTATATCTTTAATTGTTTTTTCCATCTAAGACATCAACAAGATGAACATTCTAAGTCTAATTTTTATCAACTTTTAGGGGTTATTTTTGCTTAAAACTTTTCTCCGGCCCCCCCCCCCCACATATATACATATATACATATATATTAATTAATTTAGGGGAGAAGACCAATGATTTGATTGCAGAAATGATGCAGTGGAACAGATGGGAAACACGTGTGACTCATAACTCAGAACTCCTGAGAATCCCTGAGAGGATGTTAGCGACCAGCAAAGGGCTAGTAAAAATGGCAGATAATTTAAACGTAAAGAGTAGAAACTTTCCTCTCTTCCTCTCACGGAGGATACGCATTCGGCACGTCCTCTTTCCTGACTGTCTCCGAGGTGCATGCGAAACATTGGGACAACTCAATTTTAAACATTTCGGATTTTTGTTTCTCATAAACCGCAATAGAAAAATAGGTTTGTCAAAAATAAGTCTCTCCACAGCTGTGCTTGAGTTATACTCCTGCAGTTGAGCTGAGCCACTGCTGGTGAAAACAGACAGAAGCTGGCAGGGGCCATTTCAGAGCACAACACCGGTATCACCAGTTCAGTTACAGTTCAATCAAATCCAAATGCCTAGAAGAGCAACCATGCTTATATTATCCAATACAGTGCTCTGGTCTGTCACATGTCTAACCCCCAGTTAAAGCTATGCTTCACCTAATAAATAAAAATGAATATTTTTTTCATCATCATTTACTCTACTTGTGCCTTGAACACCCATTTCTTTCTTCACATTTAATCCATACATCCTGTAGCTCAGCCAGGCCAGTAAAAATGTCATTGCTGTGCAGAACATTACCCCTGATCTCTGTGGAGAGAAAATCTAACTCAGATGAGAAAGAATCCTGGCCTCCCCTTCAACGGAGGGATTTACAAGAGAGTTGGCAACCAATGTTGTGGAACCCAAACAGAGCTCTCTGTAGGTAAAAGGCTTTCACATGGAGAAGTTACAAAGGGCTTCAGTATTCAGTCCTTATCTCTTTCTCGAATTCTGTCTCTCTCTCTCTCTCTCTCTCTCTCTCTCTCTCTCTCTCTCTCTTTCTCTCTCCCTCACACACACACACACACACACACACACACTTGGGAGTGTCAAAGAAAATTCAAACCACCACAAAGCAGCACCAAAAGACTGGCCAGACTCGTTAAGATTTCATGTGGGTCAGGTCAAGAGTCATATGTTATGGATTTTCACTGTGAGATGCGTAGGCAGGAATCGCTAAATAAGTGGAATTTGTATTTGCCGGCTGGCGCCCATGCCGAGCCGGGGAAAGTGGGTAGATCTAAGTCTCTGAAAAAGAAGAAAGGTCCTTTTAACGTGCTAATCATTATGAAATTATGAAGAACATGCTTCATAAAAAAAGGGATTTCTTTTAAACATGGAAACACTTGGGAAGGGCACTGTCAGTAGACCTGTTTTGAATTTCTGATCGGAGAAGTAGAAGCAGACTGCCTTGAAAAATGGATAGCCATACCCCTGGCTATCCCTGCTCCCCCAGGCCTACCTATTGCCCCAGTAGGTAGCCATGGAAGCAGATAAGTGAGGCCATTGTGAATGAACGGGATTGTCTAAGTGTGGAGCAGACACACACGGCTGGGAGGAGATGAAAGTATTCATCGTGTGACTAGACCAGCTACCACCTCTGTAAATCGAACGAACACCCCCAGCTGTTCACTGGCTATTCCACGATAAATATATCAGAATTATACCCCGTATTTTATTTCCAGGGGCAAATGGGGAAAGGGTTGGACTGTGCTATCCACACCAGCACAACTTCATAGCTCGTACTGAACTGTACTGTCAGTATTCACCCCATGTCTTTAAATGCATGGGCTGTTACTTATGTTTATTGTGGCAATGGTAGGTATATGTCAGATATACTGTAGCTTGCTTAATGTTCACAAGCTTTAAAAAAAATGTTTTTTTTAAATTCAGTCATTTTCTGCAAAACCAGTCTTCTGATTTGGCATTGTACTATATTTCCAATCATGCTTTTCACTGGTTCGCCTTTCCTTGATTCCTTCCGAATGCATTGCTAGGAAACACAGCGGTAAAGGGTGGAGGAGAAGCGGAACCGGGAAGATCAAAAGAATTTGGGAATCCTTGTTTACTCCAGTGTCACTGAGTTTTCACGAGTGATGTTGAAACCCCAAGTTTCTAATCCAGTTATATTTCTATGTGACTTTAATCACATACAGCTTAACAATTCTGTAAAGGAACACAGAATGAAGACCCTTATGTGAACTCAGGGCTGTATTCTATTGCTTTATTTAAATTCAATTAACCCCTTTGCGTAGGTGACGCCGGCGGAACCTTTTTGCTCAACTGAGACATTCGTTGCTACTGCAGCCAAACTATTATTGGAAATCACAAACTCTGTGTTTTAAATGTATTGGTAGACGGTTCGTGACGATTTCTGCTGAATACGGAGTTTCTAAGTGTCACTATTTCCCCGTAGCAAGTCCATTTAACAAGCAACCCCCCACCTAGTCTATACCTACCCATGCGTGACATAGTGGACAATAGCATCTATGGTTGAGTTCATAAATATATTTATTCATCATATAAAATTAGAATAACGTCATAGCAACGAGATAACCCCGACAATAGCCTGATCATATGCCGTGAAAAGCCCTGCTCACTCAAATGCAAAATAAACTGTGAAAGTACTGTCTCATTCTACCATGTATTCTACTAGCAATATATGCTACTAAATATGAAATAAATATACAATCCTACCATTGGTTTTACACATCGAGATATTCTTTTCAAAATTCAGTGGTCATTTATTGTCTGGTACAATTTTTGTCCGGTTTGAGAAATATACAATACTTTATACCGCTATTACACTATCTGAAACGTCGACGGGTAATACCCCCATGCCCTGTAAGCCTCATTCATTACAGTTCATTCTGGTTTAATTGTCAGCTTTTTTATCCAATAGAGTACATTATAACCTTAGCAACGGTATATGCCATGTCTTTTTGGGTGCTTTGAGCAATTTACTACAGCCCAGCGTAACAGCAGTTTTCGTTTTAACTGTCTAGTATTACGCAAGCTCTTTAGAATACGCAGGGAGGGGAGTTTCCCTTTTCCGATATTTAAGTATTTTTTGCGTCTAAAATGCCGTTGGTCTCGCTGGCTGCATAAGTACGTTCATGTTTCCACTCGAGCACTGTCTTTCCAATATGTTTGATAGCCCTATTGTTATTTTCGCATTTTGAGTGCATTTCACATACTGTAGTGCAATCGTTAAATGTATTTTTGATGTAGGCTACCGATGTTCATTGAAGATAGAACATTTGGCAGCATTTTGCAGATGGTGGAATACTATTTTATGTTCATGTTATCGTACATAATATAGGCTATGGCGTATATACTTGTCTCTTAGGGCATGCCAAATGCTCATTCCAATTTACTGTGCGCTGATATGTGGTAGATTAAGGTAAAAATTTCCTTGGAGTCATTATGAATAGGAAAATAATAAAAAAACTACAGAAAAATGCAATCCCAGGACAACAGTATACATACTGTAGAGTATAGGGACAAGTGATGTTTTATTGAGGTACAAGATTAGGCAACATATTTAGGTGTATGTAACACTGTGATATCAATGTTTTTTATCTTAAGCCATCAGAAGGAGCAAATTTATATGCGTTATAATGGACAAAACTAATTTTATTCATTTTATGACATGTTTTGCATAGGGGTTTTGGACCCATAGATATGTACCCCCCCTATACTGATGAAAATATGTAATTCCCGCTTGGAAATTATGCAAAAGTGAGTTTTATGAGCCAAAATTGTTGATTTGTAGTTAAATATATCATAATTTTGGATAGATTTGGAGACACTAATGGACAACAGGGTACACTGCTATATTTTGCATCATAGACCTTTAGTAGTTCTGCATATCATCCTCAGATTTAGCAAATCTTGTGGACATGGAGTTTATGATGGAAATGTATATATATTACCGATTTCACTTATGCAGCTCTCAGCAAACTAAATAATTTTTTATTTTTTTCAAAAGTTTCTTTGCATTTGTGGCACTTTATTTTGACTTAAATTATGAAAATAAACAAATCTAAGCTTGTATTGTAAATGGTACACCTGTCTTGTTTCATTTAAGCTTATGTGATGCTCACACCTGGGGCCCTATCTTGGCGATCTTGGCGCTTAGTCTAAGCGCATGGCGTAAAGTCAATTTTGGGCGTGTCCAAGTCCACTTTTGCTATTTTAACGGCGTGTTTTTTGGGCGCTAAGCACAGCGCAAGGTGCAACTGGGCTGAACCTAGTCTCTTCATTAGGTGTGTCTTGGGCGTGACATGCAATAAACCAATCAAAATGTTAAATCCCATTCCCTTTAAAAGCCCGCTTTTCCACCTTGGCGGATTGCTTATGATGGCGAAACAGACATGCTTGTGCGTGTTTAGTGCGATCAAGGAATTGGCTATATGGATCAATAGTAGCCTATGATCAATATTATTCGGGCTAACCATTATGAGTTCCCGGTAATTCCTGACAGTGCTGTTTACAAAATATATGCGGTTAAATTTTGTTAAAAGCACCTGCAACAGCTGAGAATAAGCGACCAGTTGCTTCCGTCTCACCTTAGAAAACGCCAAATTAGCCTGCTTGTTTAACGAATTTCGTTTGATTATGCAATTAACTCATGTTCAAGCTTCAAATTTGCTGCAAATTTCGTTTCTAATTAGCCGCTTAGTTCTCTTTAAAATCTTTTGTTCAGTTAAGGAATAACAGGTGAAATCAGCGGGGTTTTAATAAGCTGAGGGTATGGAAACCTTGTCACTGTAATTAAAAAAATATGAAGGACAAAGAATTGCTAAGGTTACAATTCAGTTAACATGATGACATTTATCTCCGTTTTTTAACCATAGGCTATCGAAAAAACCTTATGTAGGCTATGCACAGCGAATCCGCTGTAGTCAGGCTATTTGAAAAACAATAAAAGCAATATTCACTGGACAAGGTTTTGAACTTTTTTCAGTCACAAACCATTCTATTTACTTACAGGCTATATTCCTAGATAAACAGAGCTGTATTGACGTCTGAAGCGCATTTTCAGAACTCAAAAGTCCGTCTATTGCAGTGCGCGAGTTTTCCATTGAATGACAATTCACGCATTAGGTGTAAATGACAATTCGCATATTAGGCTTGATATAGGTGTTATCAGCTCCTTTTTAATGGATAGCCATTGTCCCGTACCATCGCACATCGCCTGGATGTTGATGGAGTGTGCTGAGAGCAATGTAATGTGGCATCGTTTCCCTTCGCTGAGGGAAAGGTATGTGGACCTATGGAACCTTTTATTATTATGCATTTTTGATATAGCCTACACAATAATAATATTTCACATTGTGATCTAGATATTTTAGTCATGCTTGTGAGCGCCCCTGTGTGTAACAGACAGGAGGCTATGTGCGTTGTGCACACGCCTATGTAGATGCACTTATATGCGCCGTTAAAATAACATGTAAACAACTGCGACATGACTTTAGACCAGGTTTGTGGTGGTTCTAGCGCAATCGCTTTCTGCTGGCTCAAGATAGCAATACGCCAGAAAGAATCATGGCCACTCCTCATCTTAAGACCAACACGCCCAGTTCACTTGTAATGAGTGCAAGAATACATGGTAGTTAAAGGACGTGAATGCAAGGCGTTATTATGAACCATGCGCCGGGTGTAAGATAGCAAAGACACTTTTGGGTTAGCGCCGGGTGTAAGATAGGGCCCCTGGAGTTATAAAGCCTTAAACAGAGCACCCCTAAATAGGTGAAATTTGCCATCTGCGCCAAGGGGTTAAACAGGGTGGTCAAGATCCATGAATGATAATGGCTCAAAACTACTGACAATATCAGCAGATCTAACGGCTCCAAACTACTGACAATATCACAGGGCTAACCGCTCTAAACTACTGACAATATCCGCAGATCTAACAGCTCCAAACCACTGACAATATCAGCAGATCTAACAGCTCTAAACTACTGACAATTTCACAGGTCTAACTACTCTAAATTACTGACAACATCAGAAGATCTAAATGCTCTAAACTACTGACAATATCAGCAGATCTAACAGCTCTAAAGTACTGACAATATCAGCAGATATAATTACACAAAATTACTGACAATATCAGAAGATCTAACCGCTCTAAACTACTGATAATATCAGCAGATCTAACGACTCTAAATTACTGACAACATCAGAAGATCTAACCGCTCTAAACTACTGACAATATCAGAAGATCTAACCGCTCTAAACTACTGACAATATCCGCAGATCTAACAGCTCTAAACTACTGACAATATGAGCAGATTTAACAGCTCTAAACTACTGAAAATATTCGATCTAACAACTCTAAACTACTGACAATATCAGCAGATCTAACGACTTTAAACTACTGACAACATCAGAAGATATAACGACTCTAAACTACTGACAATATCAGATCTAACGACTATAAACTACTGACAATATCAGAAGATCTAACAGCTCTAAACTACTGACAATATCACAGGTCTAACTACTCTAAATTACTGACAACATCAGAAGATCTAAACGCTCTAAACTACTGACAATATCAGCAGATCTAAACGCTCTAAACTACTGACAATATCAGCAGATCTAACAGCTCTAAACTACTGACAATATCAGCAGATTTAATGACTCGAAGTTACTGACAATATCATAAGATCTAACCACTCTAAACTACTGACAATATCCGCAGATCTAACAGCTCTAAACTACTGATAATATTGGATCTAACGACTCTAAACTACTGACAATATCAGCAGATCTAATGACTTTAAACTACTGACAACATCAGAAGATATAATGACTTTAAACTACTGACAACATCAGAAGATATAATGACTCTAAACTACTGACAATATCAGATCTAACGACTATAAACTACTGACAATATCAGAAGATCTAACAGCTCTAAACTACTGACAATATCACTGGTCTAACGACTCTAAATTACTGATAAAATCAGCCGATCTAACGGCTCTAAACTACTGACAATATCACAGCTCTAACGACTCTAAATTACTGACAATATCAGCAGATCTAATGGCTCTAAATTACTGGCCAATATCCGCAGTTTGCAGCATGAAGACTGAGCAGCTGCAGGGATCAGAACGACTTCCTTCTTCTCCACATACTACTGATCTGCTTTTGGGTCAGAATCTCCCTGGGAATGACAGGCGATCTACTTACTAATAGTGTAGATGGTAATTTGGAGAATTCCCTCAGTTCCACACGCTCCCCTGACTGCTATATAATTTGAAGATTGTTTAAAAACAAATTAACAAATTCTATTCTGGCCAGAAATCTGCATCACTACAGTATCTCAACAGGCAACTGATTCAATCCCCCTCTGGGTAATGACTTAATTTTTGGAAACTGCAGCATGTCTAAAATATTTGGAAAGCTGTGATTGATGAGAGAGGAAAATAATCCCTAGAAAGTCGTAGGAAGTATTCTGCTGAATGAATGCTATTTAGATCTCATGTGAACAACAGTAGTACGACTACTACTGTATATAATAAATAATACAAATAAATAATAATAATTATTATTCATTACTGCTGTCTCTTTGCAAAGATTTGGTTGCTGGTTACCTAACACACACAAACACAAATGTGGGTTAACTGGGCAGATTTGGGTAAAAAGACCCACAACATTACACCTCAGAGCTCTGTGAGACCTCAAAGTTACACCGTGCACATAGGACATGGTTATCTTCTTATTTATAGTAGTAAACTTGTCCTTATGCCATTGGAGTGATGATTTACAACAGCATTATAAAGGCCTGTGCTAAAGTCGGTGCATAGTTCACTCACCTTGGGAGTAATGTAATAAGGGTTTTTGCACACCACTAATTGGACCGATGTAATTAGTAGAACATTGGTTTTGCAGGAAATAATATCTATATAGATCTGGTGAGACTGATCATGTGCACAGCTTTGCTGTGAAGCACTGCGCTTGTTGTGGAGAATTTACACTTTTTATTGACTCCCATGGAATGTGTACAGCTTTAAATGTGGTGAGAAAACCGCCAAGTGTACAACATTACAACGTGTGACTCTTGGATCAAAGTAAATCTGACATAATTGTACAGTACCACGCACTCCTGATTGGTAATGGTTTGCACATGTTCAAATATGCAGAGTCCACTTGGCCAGAACCTGGATCCGCTGTAGATCGAAGCTCAACACAGCACATTTGTGGATATCTGCAGAATCAGGGCTTTATGATAAATGGTTTAGATTCTTATTAGCACATGAACTGACAGCCCCAGACTGTCTTGTAAAGAGCTGCACCAGTTCCCTTGATTGCTAACTTCCTTATAAAACATCTGTGTCAATATGTATGAAACACACAGACACACTCACACACACACACACATAGCAAAGGAATTCCTGACAATATGAGGTCACTATTTTCTATGTCCGTCAGATTCCTGACCCTAGCCTCGACCCTTCCCACCCAGTCCTGTTCCGGATCCTTCTGTTTCCAGCCCAACTCTTTTACAGCTGGAAAGGAGCGAGTGGAACCATCCAGTCAAATTATCCTTCCTACTGGGAACTGTGTGTAGCTGGTGGAGACTGCATTTCCCATCAGGCCACAGCTGCAGCCACTGCCCTTTCAGGCACCTGTGTGTGTCAGCTGAACCTGGCACAGGAGCGGGGCCACAGGTGGAGCCGATGCTGCCTATTGCTTACGTGCAGTGGACCTGGGCCTGTGTGTGTGTGTGTGTGTGTGTGTGTGTGTGTGTGTGTATGCGTGAGAGAGTGTGTGCGTGTGAGAGAGAGGGTGGGCGTGTGTGTGAGAAAATCTGTGTGTGTGTTAGAGTGTGTGTGGATGTGTGAGAAAGAGGGAGTGTGTGTATTTGTGAGAGAGAATATGTGCATGTTTGAGAGAGTGTGCGTGTGTGTGTGTGTGTGTGAGAGAAAGAGAGTGTGTTCATGTGTGTGTGCGTGTGTGTGTGTCTATGTGTGTGAGAGTGTGCGTGAGTGTATGAAAGTATGAGTGAGTGCATGTGCAAGTGAGTGTGTGTGTGTGTGTGTGTGTGTGAGAGAGAGTTTGTGAGTGTGATACCACTGATGTGCACCACTGATGTGCAAATAATAAACATCTGCACAAAATGACATTAATGTACAATAATTAAATATCTCTGCACAAAATGTGGCTCTCACTTTGATAGTATTTATCTCTGCAAAACAGAGAAACATTCAGGATGGGCTTACATTTTTGCCAAGCCCTATGTGAGTTTTATACCAAAATGCCCATATAGTTATCTTATCAGATACGGACACAAATTAAGAAACTGGCCAGTGCATTTATCCTTTTTATATAAAGTGTGATATCCTGTCATATCGCATAATAAATAAGCATACTGAATAGCCACAGAGACCAGAGCATGCACAAAACAGTTATAAATCGAAGCTTCAAAACTTCAGTGATGCCAACGCTTGGAAATAGCATAGTAGCTTCAAAGACTTAATGTTCAAAGTGATGAACCGCATCACTCATAAATCCAAGGACATTCACCGAACACATCTTAATTCCATAATATTGCTTCATGTGTCATGGGTTTACTATACCCTTGCACGCCACTGTCCTATTTTGTTTGTTTCATGTATGGAAAAGAACAAGTTAACAAAAATATTATTTACTTTTCACATGTTTGAAATGGATGAGGCTAGCATTAGATCATTAATAAATCAACTGATTTTTAAACCCCTTCTCAAGCACCACCTTTTTTGGACACAAGCCAAAAATAAAATGGTCGCTGTTCTTGAATCTCTTTGACTACAGGCATAATCCTGGTCTGTTCTGTAAGGTAACCCGTAGGAGTTTATTTTCCAAGAATCAGAATTACTGTAAGTATTACAAAAACAAAATAACAGAAGCTCAAACACAGTGGAAGTTATTTCTTTCCTTGCAGATTTTTCTTTATTTTTTCCGGGATAAGGGATACCGACTTTACCGGTATTCCTGTCGTCTGGGAAATTTCCATGGAACACACAGAACGTACAGAGTCGTCGTTTTTATACAGCCTGTTTTGTGTCATGTTACAAAATAAGGAACCATTGTCGCTATAACATTGGAATCATAAAATAGTTTATAGAGGTAGAATTGTGAGTTTTAACGCTTTCAAACAGTATATTGTGTTCCCAGATTGATTGAAAATTTCACCACAAACAAAAAAGAAACGCAATGAATGCAAATCAGAGGATGAGTTCCCGAAGATTTATTTTTTGTTTTGTGTCTTCCAGATGTGTTATTTCATTGAGACGCTTCTTATTTAAACTGAATAAAATAATATGGGAAAATGGGTAACCAGCAACATAATGTAAAAGCAAATAAGAAAAGCCTGAAGTGAGCGCTGGACTTCCATCCCGGGAAAACCACTCGGCTGTGGGCTCTTGTGCGTTTGGACCTCTGTAAGAGTTCATCGGTGTCCCACCTAAAAAAAGCTAATATTTTACCATCTGAGAATCACTTAAACTGTCATCACACCAATCTTTGTGAATCTGAATCAAATGTGAATTGGAGTCATGGGGCCCCTTGTTTGTTGCCTGAGTAAATATGGGACATAGAGCAGCTCAGCTTTGGCCTGCCCCATATGGAAATATAATATACTGCAGTATATTGTAAATATATTGTGAAGATAATTTTGATATATTTACAATATACTGCAGCATATTCTTTTTTCCATAGGGCGCCCTTCAGTATAAGTTACTCTGTTCAGGTCATGCAGTGCTGTCACGAACTTCACACCATCTTTGTGTTTAGAAAGGTCATTTGTTCACTTCTTAGTTGTGAAATGTTGTTCGTTGCTCAGTACTGTGGCAGGGGAATGTCGGAATGTAATGACAAACCTCATGAATAGCATGGTTACTTTGCCATTACACAATAAGTTAGAAAAACAGCCATGCTGTATTAAAGAGGCTTTTAGACCCAAATCTTCCATGCTTCTCGCATATCCTCTGCCCCACGAATGAACCCTCGCTCCACTGTGGATCCAAGTGTTCCTGAATTAATATCACCGTGACATTAGAAGAAAAAGTGCGTCATAATAAACAAAGCCAATGCCATGGTTTGACAATGCATTGGTATACCTTCTTTTACATGATTCACCTGGGCTCATCTATTGTTCAGGTGCACATGGAACACACCTTTCTACTTGCCCACCTGCACTCTTTATTCAGTGCTTTAAACGGGATCTGGCGCATCTGTCCTTCATACGAAAAAAATACACCAGATCTAAGTACACAAGTGCACAATTACAAAACTTTAAAAAAGTGCATTATATATTAACACGGTACAGCTATGTATTGTTTGGAAACAAGCCTGATATAATATTGCCACAGAAACGCTGTGAAGAAAACCCAGTGAAGTTCATGAAACAGTAGGAGACAGTATGTTAAAGGGTTAAATAAATATGTGTGTTTACTCATAAGCTGTGGGGTTGAAACTACAGCATAGGGGTGGGATGAAAGGCCAATGTAAAGACATGGTGTCATTAGCAAGGTGCAAGTTTTCTTGTATCAATCTAATCTTTACATAAACACAGCTGTAGTAAAGGAATGTTGCTGTTTCAAAACATATGTTATCTGTGTGAAATGACACTTGGCCCACATAGACTAACCCCTATGAGAAACATACAGTAGAGCTATGCAAATTGAATTGATTTTCAACGCTGGATATAGGATACTGCCTCCAGCCTGTGCCAGCACACTTTTGTGAGACTAAAGTCAAATGTTCATATTTTCTCGGAGGCCTCAGCAACAAAATAAGTTTCTGTGCGGAACTGTAGGCACATGATTACATTCTCTTGATTTAAGCGCTGTGTTCAGAGCGCTGTGTTCAGGGTACTGTTTTTAAATAACTTTGTTTAGGGAACTGTGAGCGCTATGTCCAGGGCACTGTGTTTAGAGAGCTGTGTTCAGGGTACAGTGTTGAGGGTGCTGTGTTTAGATGGCTGAGTTTAGAGAGCTGTGTTCAGCGCACTGTGTTCAGGCCAGGGAGCTATGTTTAGAGAGCTCTGTTCAGGGCACTGTGCGCAGAGCGCTGTGTTTAGATGAGTGTTCAGAGCGCCGTGTTCAGATGGCTGTGTTTAGAGAGCTGTGTTCAGGGCACTGTGCGCAGAGCTGTGTTTAGGTGGCTGTGTTCAGGGCACTGTGGTCAGGGCGGTGTGCTGGGGAACTGCCAGCCAGCTGGTTGGACTGCACAGTGTGAGCCTGCCTATGCAAACAGAAGAGAACACAGAGGAAGTCCAGAGTCCAGCATGAAGCTTTGTGTGACCCCGACCTTGCACATTCACTCCAGTAACGTCACAGGGCCTTTTTCTATTATTATTGTTATTTTTTAACAGACCGCACATTGTTTCCTTTTGTTTCCAGAGGAAGGATGTGTCAGTGAAACTGGAAAGCGCTTGTGTGAAATATCATTGTGCTCCATCTGAGAAAATTATGATTTTGTTTCTTTTTGCAGGATATGGCTTAATGTGGAGAATGGTGCCGGAGGTACTTCCTCCCTGTGATTTCAGTTTATTTTACGATTACTAAAGATGAAAGAATCTAAGCTGACAGACAGGAGATGAAAGTTGACGTTTGGATGAATACGTTGAACTATTAACTCGTCCGGCCACAAAATTCACAAAGAATCCTCCTCCCTCCACACCAAAATTAGTCTAACCAGGTCACTTGGACGAACAACTTTCTTTTTTGAGAAAAGGGTACGTTTGTATCACACGATCGCTATGGTTACAGAGAGCCGCAGAGAAAGCGGGGTGATTACATTAATGGAGGTATGAGAAAATGCATTTTAAGAGCCTGTCAGGCATTCCACCCCTGAGATCAACGTGAGAGCGCAGCCCAGGGAGAGATCGGCCCTCTGACATGTGTGTTCTGTGTGTGTTCTGCATCTCTACACCCGGCTTTCGGTTCCGAGGGTGCAGAGGGAGAAAGCCATCTAAGTGTGAGCCCATAAGCTCTCTCCCTCCATCACGCTCTCTCTTTATCTCTCTCTCTCTCTCTCTCTGGAGTGTGTGTGCGGGTGGCGCTGCTGAGAGAGCTGTGTACTGGAGTTTTTTCTTCCTCTTGTCATCCCTTTCTCCTCTCCTTTAGTGCACTGGTTCTATTGCAGCTTTCTTAGTTGATGGAATGGTAGGAACTGGCCGGCGTGGCGGTTCAGGTTTGGGAATGGCGTCTTGGGCTGATGAGGGAAAGCACCCCTTCTCCCTTGGCAATGGGTTCAGGTGCGTCTCTGAGGCTGGTGCTACCATCGATGAAGTACTCATGGCGGTGCGAGAACAAGACATTGAGGATGTTGCCCTGTTTCTGAAAGATGCAAATCTTATTCGTCAATTGATTGAGAATGGTCTCTGGATTAAGTAATATTATATGCAAATAACACCGCCGTCAGCATCGGCAGCAAAAGTAAGAATTTCAAATGTTCCACCATTCATTAGGAATGATGTCATTGAGAGGGAATTGAGTCGATTCGGTAAGTTTGCAAGTGCAGTAAAAATTATGCAAAAATGCAGCATTAGAACATGTTCGATCCTTTTTGGAGACAAGTGCTTATATTTCTAAAGCTCGCCCACAAAAACTTTGGAGGTTTGCACTCTTGGTTTTACTTTGGATAGAAATGGTGAAGAGCCTTACCTATTTTCTACAACTGTTTTAGCTGGAATTATAACTCAGTTTGAAATATTTGTGTGGAGGGAGAGAAACCCAGGTGTGAAACTGTACACCTGGGCAAAGTTATAAGATGAAAGGGTAAGAGCAGCACATTTGTACAGACTATACGTGAGTAAGGCGGTGATCAAGAGTCTTTGCTAGGCATTTTTTTCCAACCAGTTTCTCAGATCATCATTTTATCACTGTAAATCTAACAGCCCTACACACTACACCACAGAGTTCCGATTTTAACACTCGACTTATTCAGGATATAATTTTCTATTGAAAAATTTAAACTGTTCTGGAGAAATTGGAGTGAGCAGAAGGGAGAGAATATGAAAGCTTTCTACAATTGTGGGATGTGGGGAAAACTCAGATTAGAGGTTTCTGTCAGTAGTATACCTCTCACTCTATGGCTAAACTGAAACAAACTATAGAAAAAATAGAACAGGATACCTCTAAAATTCAGTTGCACGTGGTGCAACAGTACAACACAGACTTACACACCAGCTCTCCACAGGTCAGGCATCTGGAATTCATGGACTGCCAATGGAGTTTTACAAAGAATTCTGGGGAGTCATTGGACTTCTTTAACATTTTAAGAAGTAGTTTTGAAGCAAAGACTCTTCCAAAAATCTGTCAGTGTGCTGTTCTGTCCCTGCTTCCAAAAAAAGGGGACCTTGGCCTCTTGAAAAATTGGAGGCCAGTAGCTCTCCTTTGTTCAGATTATAAGGTGTTTTCCAGATGTCTTGCAAACAGACTCAAGCGGTTTTCGGAAAGCTTTTCATAATCACTAGTCGTATTGTGTACCGGAAAAATCAATTTATGAGTTTTTGATTTTGATGATGCGCAATTTCTTTCTCTGGATCAAGAGAAAGCATTTGATAGGGCTGATCATCAATATCTATTCAATGCACTGAAAACGTTTGCGTTTGAGGAGGTATTTGTGTCTAGGATAAAGTGACTGTATGAAGGTGCCACATGTATGGTCAAAATAGGAGGTAGGAGGAGTGTTCCAGTGGAGGTACAAAGGGGAACTAGGCAGATATGTCCTCTATCTGACCTATCATACACCTGTAAACCTGTACACCTTTACCCTGCATGCTGTGGAGGAAAGTAACAGGGATACACATTCATGGGAAACCTAATGATGAGGCGATAAAGTTTTCAGCCTATGTGGATGACATTGCTGAAACGAGTTATTCAGAATTTGCAAGATGTACAAGCTGTACAATTGGTAGTCAGGGTTTATGAGTGTACTGCGGGAAGATCGAAGCATTATGGTGTGGAACAGGTAATTGGGAGCAATTGGCAGTTCTCCTGGGTAATGTGCAATGGGGAAGTCAGGTTCTAGATCCCGCTCAAATGGTAAGAGGGATAGTAATGTTTTTTTGTTGGAGTATGCGTATTCAGAACGAATTGGGGAGGTTGACAAATTATTTGCTATTTGGTGGGTGGATCTGTGTATTTGTAAACCTGATGAAGGTGAGGGCTTTGAATGAATGGTTTGAAGTGGTGTAGAAAACTCATGTTGTCCTGGAAATTGTTTCTAATGATTGTTTTATTTGTTTGTAATTATTATTTTTATTTAAAAAAATATTTTTCCAGGCCATCATTGTAAATAAGATTTCCATCTTAATTGGCCTACCTGGTAAAATAAAGGTTCAATAAAAAATAAACTAATTTTCTTTCTCGTTTCCTTTCTCTATTTTGTTTATTTATTGTTTTGTGTTTTGTTGTGTGTCAATATTGGTGATTTGTGGGTATCTTTTGTCTTATTTTTAATAAAGGGACCTTAAAAATCTCTCTCCCCCCTGTCCCATCCCAGGGCAGTTCAGCGCTCGGTGCCAGCGGTGGAGGAGTCCGGATGAGCTGATGCGTGATGATTCCAGGGCGTCCGCCCGCCTTGGGGCCTGGCCCAATGCCGCGACCCAAAAAAATAAACTCTTTGAGGTCTAGAGCTGTGCCTATTTGGAGCTAGGCCCACTTGTTAACTGCAGCTGGGCACTGTCTCAGAATAACACAGCCTCTGGCTGCATTCTAGCCCCCTGCAATAGGACTGTCTCTTTCAGCTGGTACCCTGCGTTCTGTATGCCAAACCTTCAGTTCTGACCCGATTCTATTCCAGCGTCAACATTCTGCTATATTCCCACACTTCTGCACTGAGGCCTGTTCGTAACGCAACCTTTGTGATTACCCATGAGCTCCCATTCTCTTTAAAACAACTGTCTCTGGCTCGTATTCCGGCCAGCTGACAGCGAGGCACGGCGTTACCGTTAAAACCTGACGTGTCGGACAACTGGGGGATGTGCGCGGAAGGAATGTTCCGGTAAACGCTCTGCTGGCGCGCTCTCTCTTTGTGAGCCCGTCCAGGAACTTATATCCACGGAATGTTTGACCTTCTCCACAATTCATCTTCTGGTGTTTGGTCTCTCAGGCCTAGACTGTTTCTTTGGGCCTGAAAGCATATTGGAAAAGGTACATACCAGTCATTCTTTGGGCCAAAAGCAATAGGGCTTTACGTGAGCTCACATTTATTTTCTGTCATGTGTACTAAGTTTCAGTGGAATGCAGTTTGTCAAACTATCACTCCGGACATGTAACAGTGAACGTGAGATTAATTCTGTACAGCAGTAAAATATACATTTTTAAAAATAAATGAGACCCCAGGTGTAGCCTAAAGGTGAGTCTTCTGCTTGTAAATCCTTTATGCTGTATGTGAAGACCACACATCTGGGAGCTCAGATTTACTAAGGCAGCAGAAGTGCAAATCTCCCAACACAACAGACTGAAAGCTGGAGTACTCAACTTTCTCAACATTTGCATTTGTTATCAAAACATTTCAAAGTCATAACACCCCTTGGCCCTGCCCACAGAGAAAGAGACCCCCACCCCACTGCTTCCGCAGACCTAGTTGTGAATGCGCATCCAAGTTTCTAGATACGATTGCAGGATTAGGCTGGTATATCATTACAGTTAGAGTGTTACAGTAAAAATGTCAAGCTACAGGAGTCCAGGTACAACAACAGAATCTTTTCTGTTGTTGCAAAGTTTAACAATAACGAATACCATTTAGTCACTGAACGTGCTAATGAAGTGATGGTTTTGCAAGGTTCTAAGTCTAAAGTTAGCTATCTACCTGATGGTTCACGATAGCTAACATTTGCAAAATATTGAATTTTTTTAAATGTTGAACAAGGCTACCCTCAATCACAGATTTACAGTTACTGAACACACCTAGCCCCAATTGAGCACCGTGCTGGACGTTTTACAAAAGGACCTTTTTTCTGGTTTTCATAAATAAAGAAGCCAGTTTTACTCAAACACTACAATTGACAGTGATGCTAGCTGAAATATATAGCTAGCCAATTTTATAAAAACCCCGGATATGTAAACTTATGCCGGGCTCTAATCCCAAACAAGGCTAGCCGGGCTCAGGCTACAAGATATGTTTGCCCCACTGGTGATCAAAGCATCATAAATCTTGCCATGTCTATCACAACAGACAGATCACACAGAGTTTGTGTAATGTTAGTCTGAACCAGGCATTATCTGGCTACAGTTGGCAAGCATGGTTATAGCGGAGTAGCCGGTTCTAGTGAACGCAATCTATACGACAGGTAACGTTAGCTTACCTAGCTAGCCAAGGTAAACTATCTACCACATAGATAACGTTAGCAAACATTTCCTTATTCTAAGAACTAACCACCCAAACGAAGCAACGTTATCAATAGCAACCTAGCTACTATTCATTATAGGTAATTACAATTGGCTGGCAAGCAGAAAGTCCAGGTAAATTAAAATAAATAAATCCATTCAGTGGAGCTGCAGCACTGTTGACATGTAGCCTACCTCTCAATGTAGGCTGTCCACAGCAGCATACAGTCAGTTCACGTAGCTTAACCTTATCCATATAGCTATATGTAGTTATTTCTCTGAACAACATGAAAACACAGGATGACGAATGGCAGCTTAATCTTTTCTTGGTTTTAATCCTTTCCAACGTTTTCCCGGGACTAACAAGAACACAAGTAGCATGTTTTAATACCCATTATCCAATAAATTAATTTGTAATTGGACACCCTAGTTTATCTCTGCAGACCTTCCATGATATTGCTGCAGCTTTACTACAGGATCTCCCTGGTGCTGCTACGCAGGAACAATAACTCAGCTGTGGTGATGTGGATTTTTAAGGCTCTGGCTGAGCTCAAAATCAGCTTTTAAGAAAACAATTTAATTAAAACACGTCTGACTTTGCTGCTAAGCAAATACTGGTACGTCTCAGAGCTCTTCAGGTTGTTCATCACCTCCTCATCACAAGCACTGGACTGGACAAAGTAGCTAAACATTTTCTCGTACGTAATTATCGGCCACTTTCTAAGATCATCCTCCCATCCGTCAATGGTAGAGGGACGAGGGATGACAATGTCACTGCGTTTTAAAGTCCCCTTTTGTACAGCTACCTAGCAAGTCATCTGGCTCTGTTAACAGAAGTTGATCCCATTTGCGCAAAGCAATCGTGGATATACACTATTCGATTTCAGCAACTGATGATGTTGAGGCCGATGAGGGAATGCCTGCATGACTAGGTTAGCTCAGTTAGGTTTGGGCTCTATCTGAACCTGACGGTTAATTACTCTGGCTCTGAATTATGCTGTGGTAACATTGGCCATGGGAGGTGGGGAAGACTGTAAGGTTTGCAAGGCCAGCTCTTGTCCTCAGGTCTTATTGCTTGTGGTTTTTGGTCAGGCTGAGAAAAATGATCAAAGTTTAAATAAAAAAATTAAGTTTATGCCAAGACAATTCTCATTGTTAGCTCTGGGTGTACAATTGCAGCGTGAGAAGGGTTTTAGAACCCTGCCATCTCCCCGTTTCCCTCCAAAAACCGAAAACCGCCAACATCAGAGGATCTGATGAGGTTGCATCTCCGGTAACTACAGATTGTCTGTTTGTTTTTTGTCCTTGTCGTTAGTAGTGGGGTAACTGCCTGGGTTCTGTGCAACCCTAACGGGGGGGGGGGGGGGTTAAGTTTCTAACCAGCAGCCAATGTGGCCCTCCAGGACTAATGATGTGTTTCAGCACTTAACTGCTTCATTTAAGTAACTGTTGGCTAAAGTTGAATCTTGAATCTTGTTTTCATTGCATAAACTTTCTACTCGTTGAAACCACAAAACCCAGTAGGCACTGTGGCCCTCTGGGACTGGAGTGTGAGACCTCTGCTATAAATGCTTCCAGTTCATCCAGGTGGCTTTTGTAAGGCATTAAATCCATCCATTTAGCATGTAAAATAATTAGCATTGTCTAATGTTTGCTATGTACTGCAAAAAAGACTACTATTTGTCACCTTTCACCTTGCCACACACACTCCAACAGCGGTGTGAAAAAACCGCCGGTTTTGAAAAACACTCAGGAGGAACTGAGCTGAGGCAGGAGAAGAGAAAGGAAAAAGTTGTGTTCTTGTTAGTCCCGGGAAAACGTCGGAAAGGATTAAAACCAAGAAAAGATTAAGCTGCCATTCGTCATCCTGTGTTTTCATGTTGTTCAGAGAAATAACTACATATAGCTATATGGATAAGGTTAAGCTATGTGAACTGACTGTATGCTGCTGTGGACAGCCTACATTGAGAGGTAGGCTACATTGAAAGCAGGAGTAGGTGGCTAGCTAGCTATCCATTACAGAAAACATACTGTGAGTCTATTTTGACACAAAATCAAATAGAATTCAATACTAAGTTATGCAAGTGACAGCGAAACTTGCATAGCATTGGCTTGCTCTTATGAAAGTGTGATTCCCAGCTGGCAAGCTAGCTAATTAACAAACTAGCTCACAATGTAGGAACTACGAACATATTTTTCCACCATTTGGACTCATATCATAGCCAGGTAACTAGACAACCCAAAGTTCAAACAAAGTTCAGTTGTGCTTTTAAGTTAGCTGCAGTCTGCAGTCAGTCATGGAATTTGCCAAATATTATCAGAAAGAAAACTGGACAAAAATAGCCTACAAATGTTTTGTAATAATAAATGACACAGAGCGTGAACACGGGTGTTGATATGTGATTACCACGACCAAGGATTTGTGGAATCTAAAAAGACATGTCTAGAAAACATGGGGCTAAAACGCTAGGCACAAGTGCATTTAGGGTGCGTCCAGGTCCAATTTTGCTAGTTAGATGGTGCGTTATTTTAGCGCTAAGTAAGGCGCAAGGTGCTAATGGGCTGAACTTAGTCTCTTCATTAATTATAGATGTGTCTTGGGCGTACAATGCAATAAACCAATCAAAATGTCATATCCTATTCCCTTTAAACGCCTGCTTTTCCACCTTGGTGGATTGCTTATATGATTGTGAAAGAGACATGCTCGTGTGTGTGTAGTGCGATTAAGGAATAGACTATATGGATCAATAGTATGATCAATATTATTCGGACTAACCATTATGACGCGTTTTGATATACACAATAATAATCTCTAACATTAGGGTTTAACCCCGGCATGGGTTCCCGGTAATTCCCAACAGTGCTGTTATTTTAGAAAATATATGCGGTTACATTTCGTTAAAAGCACCTGCAACATCTGAGAATATGCTACCAATGGCTTCTGTCTCACCTTAGAAAATGCCAAATTAGCCTGCTTGTTCAACAAATTTAGTTTGATTATGCAATAAAGCATTGTCAAACATCAATTCCATGAGGCTGTTCTCATGGAGTTGTCGAAGTTCAAGCTTCATCCGAAGTTCATTACCTGCATTCTAATATTGATTAATAACATAAATACCGTTATTTTGCCTTAATGATGACGCTAAATACAATAAAGCTGTCAGGTTGGCAACCCATAGGTTCACACATATTTCCCCTTGTTTTATGATGTCCTGCTTATGGAAATGTAACCAACACTTTAAAACAAGTCCACTTTCCCGGGAAGACCGAGAAAAGTGTGATTTACAGCAGGTGAAACAGACCTGCTCCTGCATGAAGTTAAAGCCCACATGCAGAGAATGGTGTTGAAATTAACTGTGAATTAATTGTGCAATGTTCTGCAAAATTAGACTCTTAGTTCTCTTTAAAATCATTCTATTCACAGTTATGGTATAACAGGTGAAATCAGTGGGTTTTTAATAAGTTAAAATTCAGTTAAAATGGTGAAATTTAAATTAATCTCCGTTTTTTAACCGTGAGCTATCAAACAAACCTTATGCACAGCGAATCCCAGGGACTGTACCCTAAAGGCTATTTGAAAATAAATGCAATATTCACTGGACAAGGTTTTGTACTTTAAGTCAAAACCATTCTATTTACTTACAGGCTGTATACCTAGATGTAGAGAGCTGTATTGTAATGACATCTGAAGCGCATTTTCAGAACTCAAATGACCGTCTATTGCAGTATGCGAGTTTTCCATTGAATGACAATTCACGCATTAGGTGTAAATGACAATTCGCGCATTAGGCTTGATACAGGTGTTATCAGCGAAGTTTTCAATGGACAGCCATTGTCCCGTAACAGAAGATTGTCCCCCTGGAAGATTAGGCTACAGGAACTATTGGCAAATATAGGCTAAGTCATAGCTTGATCCAGGATAATTGCGAATAGTCTACCTGTAACCTTACACGTACCATCGCACATCGCCCAGATGTTGATGGAGTGGGCAGAAAACAATTTAATGTGGCATTCCCCTTCGCTGAGGGACAGGTATGTGGTCTGACCTATGGACCCTTTTATTATTATGCATTTTTTGATATAGCCTACACCAGAGGTTTTCAACCTACGGGCCGTGGTACTGCAGGGGGGCCGTAATTTTTATTTTTTAAACTGAAAAAAAAAATTACCCCAAATTAAATAACAATTTATAAATTGCGTATTTTAATTATTTTATTTTTTTCTGCAAAAAATAAGACCAGATAAGACTTAGGGAGAACTCTGATTGGTCTCTATGGTGGCTGGGGAATTGTCACTTAGCGATCATCGCACATTTTAAACATATGCGCTGACGTTACATGCAAAGGAGAGGTTAATCTTCGCGGTGTCTGAAAACCCCCGCAATGTACGAGTACGACGTGTCGAAGACTTATAACAACTTGAATAAAGAAATGGGGCATGGAAGCGTAAGTGTCATTGTCAAGTGGCCAGGTTAGTTTGTAGGCTACTGTTTAAATGTGAATGCATTTAATGTTACTCGCAAAACCTAGCTTGGCTTTTAATAACGATAGCTAGCCATAATGCACAAAATACATTCCTTTACAACTAGCCATTCCAAACAAGCTTTTTATGTAATTGTAAATTATGGTTCAGGGATCTAGTTTTATCTAGCTATGTTTTACAACTGTTTATGTAAACAGTAAAGTAAAGCCTGGCCCTACCGAGTCTAGTAATTTTCAATCAAATTAACTTAAATAATGTCACTATCATGTTTCTGTCCGCCTATCCCACACTATCGTTTCTATAACTAAAGGTTGAATTTGTCAATTAGATGTAACGACACATTTGATTAATCGCACATAACATCAGAATTGGTTTTGTAGCTATGCATTTGATTTGGCTCGTGAATTAACTGTATCCATTCTCAATTCACAGCAGTGATTGTGTTGCTACTGGTTGAACATTTAGTAACGTGCATTTCAATTAGCTATGTGGTAGCACCCTATTAGCCCAGGATCATTGAATGTTTTTTTTTCTGTAACATTAGTGTTATTATTTTTTATTGTTTGTTGCATCAAAATTCATTAGCCCAGCCCCCCCGTAGCTCCCCCAATCACAGTTATCAATGCATGAAGCCGTGTTACCTTGTAGGTCTGTCCGTGATTTTCAGTGTCGATTATTACATGTGTAATTGCATTTGTAAAACGTTGGGGTCCTGTTGTGGGCCGCGGAAGCTTTTGTGGTCGGTCGTGTGGGCCGCGAAGTTGTAAAAGTTTGGGAACCACGGGCCTACACAATAATAATAATATTTCACATTGTAATCTTGATATTTTTAGTCATGCTTGTGCGTGCCCCTGTGCGTAACAGAGGGTGTACGCGCGTTGTGCACACGCCTATGTAGAGGAACTTATATGCTCCGCTAAAATAACATGTAAACAACTGTGACATGATTTTAGACCAGGTTTGTGGTGGTTTTAGCGCAAGTGCTTTCTGCTGGCTCAAGATAGCAATAGAATAGAATAGAATAATTAAGGAACTTCAGTTGTAGCCACCAGCAACAACAAAAAAGACAGAAAGTGGGGCAGACCCACAACACACATACAAACAATAAAGACATTCAATAGAATCATTGCATTAATCAAACTAATTAAGTGAATTAAAGTGGAATACAGCCAATAACAGCTCCCCATCCACCCCCACTGTCCCGAGATGTCCAGTGTCATCATTCAAGCAGTCCAACACACAAACTCCGCCTCCACCACAACTTTCCTCCATACACACAGTGTCGCAGTCTCTATCCACTGTCGCAACGGAGCACCGAACTGCCTCAGCCTTCCCAGTCGTCGCTTCACTCCTCCCCTGCATTATCTTCTCCTTCCCTGGTGGCCTATTGAAGATTGCCTGCCTGGATCAATCCCGACATATTCAACACCAGTGAAGAGCGATGGCAAACTTTTTGGCTGCAGATCCAATTGACATTCCCGAGCATATGTTGCGAATGCGTCTCCATGGTGACTACCACAAACAAAATTATCCCGACTAGACAATTTGTCAATATTATCAAAACGAGCAGCAGGAGTGCCCTGAAAAATCTCCAGCCCACTTCCCTGTCCCACAACATACACACATCGCATGAAAAAAACAAAAGACAAAAGCCAGACACAACTAAACACATTCAAATTAACAAACACGAACACCAGAGACAGCTGGACTACATGTCGCCATTACAGCGCCACCTATTTATACGCTAACAATTATCCTGGCCACACCTCATCTTAAGACCAACCCACCCAGTTCACTTGCTATGGGCGCAAGATCACCTGATATTTAAACATCGTGAGCGCTAGGCGCTATGATGTCTCCTGCGCCGGGTGTAAGATAGCAAAGACACTTGCGTTTGGGTTAGCGCCACTTAGCGCCGGGTGTAAGATAGGGCCTTTGCTTACCCAGGAAGAAAATCTGGGTGGGTAAATGGGTAATAATGTCCCAGTGAGAAAAAGCTGGAATCTAGATGTAGAGAGGGATGTAAATCTTAAAAGACGTTTTGACAGACGGGCTAGGTTAACGTTAGCTCAGATTTTATCCAGATATAACCTACATGCTAGTCGGCAATAGAAAACTTTCACTTTTCAAACAAATGTAGCTGGTTTTTCAGCTGAACACTATAGGCGTTTCGCCAACTTTTCAGCACAAAAATGTTTGGCTGGGTTTGTGTCTCTCCTCTCCCAGATGAGAGGCCTAGGCTAGCTATTCAAATTTTTTAAATCATCATACTAATTAATACATACTGTATAGCCCTTGCAATTGTATGGAAATTGCGCAAACATGATTTCCCATAATTAATTGAATTTAACAAACGACCAAAAACCACTGACACACAGTAGCCTAGCCTACGTTAAAAAATAGCCTATATTGAGAAAGCAGTTAACCTAATAGCCTATGTAATTTGTTTTAATTCATAGAACTATAGCCCTACCAATGTTCAATTTTAATTTTAAAGGGTAACATAACACGCTGGTTTCGCTAGACCCCGCCCCCTTTTGAAATTCGAAAAATGCCAAAATCTGGGCGTGATAAGGTAATAACATAGGGGCTAAGCTCCAGGTATCAAACCACACCCCAGCATTTTTGTTCACCAGTAGCCAAAAGCTCATTTCTACAGTACTCACAGCGGCTGCTTTATTCCACTCTGTTAGGGGCGTACGTTGCAAAGCTAAATGTGTAGCATGCATATACTACAACTCCTGGCTCTAAATCAAATCCCCCCTTTCTGCAGGAATTACCACATATAGCAACAATATACCCTAAAACACAAATTCAACAATATTTTTTAAAAAGTGACTTCATTAACCAACAAAATGTAAATGACTTCTCTCGTCCACAGTCAGCACTGCAGCTCACACTGAACGGTGTCCTGCAGCGCAATTTATAGTTTGTTTACAAAACATATTCGACATAAACAGGCCAGCTAAGGCACAGTCTGAACAAAGTAAACAATAGATACTTTACTTACCTCGTCAAAACGAAAAATTCTGTTTTGTTTTAACATAAAAATACAGGTAATATCCACACCATGCATGCAACGCAGAGAGTAGCTCTCCACATACCTGTCAGATACGCAGTTTTCATATGCTTTATACTATACAGATCCTTTCCAAAAAATTAGAATATCATGGAAAAGTTATTTTTTTCCCATAATTCCATTCAAAAAGTGAAACTTTCATAGATAATAGATTAATTACACACAAAGTGAAATAGTTCTAGCCTTTATTTGTTTCATTTTTCATAATTTTGGCTTACAGCTCCAGAAAACCCCCAAAACAGTATTTCAAGAAATTAGAATAGTGTGTTGAAAATCAGCATTTACTTCAGTTATTTCAGAGAATGAATGTTTTAGACTGAGTGTCACACTCTAATCATCTCATTTACTCAAAACACCTGCAAAGTTTTTCTACAGGTTTGTCGTTAAATTGGACAGGTATCTCAGTATGGGGAAGACTGCAGACTTGACAATTGGCCAGAAGACCATCATTGACACCCTCCAGAAGATGGTAAGCCACAAAAGGTTATCGCTAAGGAGGCTGGCTGTTCAGTGCAGTGTCCAAGCATATCAATAGAAAGTTTAGTGGAAGGGAAAAATGTGGCAGGAGAAGGTGCACAAGCAAAAGAGATGACCGTAGGCTTCAGCGGATTGTCAAGCAAAGCCGATTCCAAAATTTGGCGGAGATGCAGAGGGAGTGGACTGAGGCTGGAGTCAGTGCTTCAAAAACCACCATGTACAGAGTGTGACACTCAGTCTAAAACATTAATTCTCTGAAATAACTGAAGTAAATGCTGATTTTCGACACACTATTCTAATTTCTTGAAATACTGTTTTGGGGGTTTTCTGGAGCTGTAAGCCAAAATTATGAAAAATGAAACAAATAAAGGCTAGAAATATTTCACTTTGTGTGTAATGAATCTATAATCTATGAAAGTTTCACTTTTTGAATGGAATTATGGAAAAAAAAAAACTTTTCCATGATATTCAAATTTTTTGGAAAGGATCTGTATATTTATTTTTAATAAAATAGCCTATATATATATATTTATTTAAAAATAAACTAGTTAGCTACTTGCTCAGCTAGATTAAAAAACTAACTATCAAAAAACAAGATTATTAAGCTAACTATAAAAAAATATATACCAAAAATAAATAGGCTACTATAACTAGAATATTCAAAAAATCTAAACTAAGCTAGTTATATCGCTTGCTCGCTTGCTCTCTGTCCCCTCTCCGCTGCGCTGCCCGCCCTCGCTCCAAAACGTCAAGGTGTAGCCACCGAACTATCGGTGGGCGTAGCTGTAGAGGTTTCTATTTCGTCACCGGGAGGAATACGTCAGCTGGAGGACATTTCTGGCCAATCATAGATTGAACGTGCCGTACCTAACATTTGTGACGCGGTATGTCAAAAGCAGGCGGAATTGGGCAGAGCTACGAACAGAGGAAAAGCTGCAAAATGCCTTGGGGGTGAATTTTAGCGTTTTTGAGATTTTTGAACATTTATGATGCTACAAATATTAAAAATGTTCTGTAAAAGTTTCAAACTGAAATTTCATCGACAAAGTATTTTTTTAAGCACTTTTAGAGAGGCATGTCATTTCACAAAATGATGCCTTGTTCGAGATTTTGCTTGGAAATGACGCCAAATTTAGCGTAACTTCTAGCTCACTTGCTAACGTAAAATCGCATGATGATATTTTGCCAACATATTGGTTATTCAAACGGTATCTTTCTTGATGAAATAAACTATTAATTGATTATTAAAACAACAATAATCGTGAGCTTGTTTATGGATTACAACAGCCGCCCGATAATGGGCGCCCTTTCTTTGGCAGTCTCGTCTCATCTTAAAGACGTTAAAACGAAAAAAAAAAACACGTTATTGGCTTAAAAGTTAACATCGTTTTTGTAAAGAAATAAATCCAATGCGATTGAGCCTATCTCTTTTAAGCCAATAAACGATAGTTGTCTCCCCTTTTTTGACATTACTGTCTCATCTAAAAGACGTTAAAACAAAAAACTACCGGTCACGTCTACATGTTTAATATTGGCTTAAAACTTAGTTTATCGTTTTGTGAAGAAATAAACCCAATATCGACATCTTTGGGACTGTCAGGTAAACTATCCAGTTAGCCAGCTATTTTGCCAACATATTGGTTATTCAAACGGTATCTTTCTTGATGAAATAAACTATTAATTGATTATTAAAACAACAATAATCGTGAGCTTGTTTATGCACTAGCCTACAAGAGCCGCCCGATAAAGGGCGCCCCTTTTTTGACAGTACTTTCTAATCTAAAAGACGTTAAAACAAAAAAACTACCGGTCACATCTACATGGTTATTGGCTTAAAAGTTAGCTTATCGTTTTGTGAACCTAATAAATATAATATGTTCAATGGTATGTGCCAGAATAATATCAGTATCGTATGTTGATCACAAAAATGTCTGGTTTCCACCCGATAACAGGGTTCGGTACGCTAACATTGTTAACCAACTTGTTTTGTTTAAACTCAAACTTTAAAGGGCTATTTCTCAGTTTCGATGTTTGAGACGGTCCAATTTAAAATCTTAATAACTTCGCTTTGGAATATCCGATTTGAAAAAAGAAAGCGGAGTTGTAAAGTGCAAGGTCTATGTTTTACTAATATACCAATAACTCAAAATTGACCTCTTGCCCAATTCCGCCTGGTTTTGACATACCGCATCACATTTTACCACGACACTTTTGAGCCAGATTCTTAAATTGTATGCTTTTTTGCGCAGACTGCAGTAATTTGACAAGATTTTGACCAGGATCAATTAGTAATACTTAGAAAAAACCGAATGTATCATCTAAAATATGTTGTTTTTCGTGCTTTGTTACCTTTTTTTGTTTATTAACCTTTTAATTTATTTAATTCCAGGTAGGCTGTTTTCTGCATGGTGCAAAGTAGCCTATACAATTAAAAAGTAGGCTTCATGGTTAACGATAGGCTTTAAACATTTAAACACTGTACAAATAGTTACCCATGCCATGTAGGTTACTCAGTTTACACAGGCTGTAGGCAATCACACTACCTGCAAGATATCAACAATCCTGGTTTTGATTTCAATGGGTGCACATGTGGTGACTGCACTGAACACTCTCCAAGAGAGAATGACAGTAATACTCCAGTTACGTGACTGTATGTTGTAGGGATGTTGCAAAGGTAAACGTGTAGCATGCATATAGTACTGTCATGGTTTCTCTGCCTGCTCTCCGCTCTGTGGCCACTCCGTCTTGGAGCGCTCTTTTAGCGCTCACTCTTTTGTTTTTCTTCGTCCGTTCCGTGTTTTCGCTCCTCCACTCCACTCCACAGTGTTAGCACCTGCGCCGCCTTTCCGCCGGCTATTTAAACTTTGCGTCTTCCTGTCTCGGCGCTTCCATATTGTCTTTCATTTTGACACTAAGCCGGTACGGTATAGGACCAAGTACTGAAGGAGACCACTTTGCCCCATCGCTTTGCGTTGGAGTAACACGGGACTTGCCTGAAGTTCTTTAGAGTATTATAGGATTCTTTCTCTCTCTTAGCACTTTCTGTCCCTTGTTTTGGTTTTCCTTTTCTGGTCATCAGAGACAGTTTTGCCTTTACCGTTTTTCTTTCTACCGCTCTTTTTTCTGTTTTCGGTTATTGAGAGTGAGGTAGTTTCCTTTCTCCGTTTTCTACACTCAAGCCTACGAGTCGTTTCGCCCGTTTCGGGTCGCTTTCATTTATCTTTTGTTTCTCGGTTTCACCCCTCCTTAGTTTCCTCTCTTTTATCGAGAGCATGGGGTGTACTCGGACTCAGCTACCCGTCAATGGAGGATCCATTTTCCACCCGTCCGTGTTTGCCAACGTTCCGCCACGTTCCAATCCTCCTGTCCCGCCACATTCCAGCCCTCCTGTCCCGCCACATTCCAGCCCTCCTGTCCGGTCCCGCTCCAGCACTCCTGTCCGGTCCCGCTCTAGCCCTCCTGTCCAGCTGCAGTGCCAGCTATCCGCCTGTCCTGAGCTGCAGAGCCAGCTATCCGCCTGTCCTGAGCTGCAGAGCAAGCTATCCGCCTGTCCTGAGCTGCAGAGCCAGCTATCCACCTGTCCTGAGCTGCAGAGCCAGCTATCCGCCTGTCCTGAGCTGCAGAGCCAGCTATCCGCCTGCCCTGAGCTGCAGAGCCAGCTATCAGCCTGCCCTGAGCTGCAGAGCCAGCTATCCGCCTGCCCTGAGCTGCAGAGCCAGCTATCCATCTGCCCTGAGCTGCAGAGCCAGCTATCCGCCTGCCCATTCCTTTTGTGTAATCTTCTCCCTGTGTATTTAAACCCTGTTATTTCAGTCTGTCTTCGCGAGTTCCTCACCATTGATTTTCTACTGCGTGTTTTTCTAGTTTCCCGAGTACCTGCCCTAGTATACGTTTCCGAGTTTGTTTCCCTCGTCCTTTTCCTGTGGTTGTGTTATTTCTGTTTCTGTCTTATGCTATATAAGCCTATTTATTTTTAATAAAGTACATATTTATTTTTGAATAAATAAATTGCTAGCTACTTTCTAAGCTAGACTGAAAAACCAACTATCAAAAAATGAAGGGACTATCAAGCTAACTATAAAAAATATACCAAAAACAGGCTACTATAACTTACTATAATAAAAAAAATGTAAACTGTAAGCTAGCTATATTGCTCGCTCGCTTTGTCTCCTATTTCCTCTCCACGCAGTGACGCAGATCAATTGAACCACTGAGATTCGTTTTTATAGCTGGGGCGTAGCTTGCCCTCGCTCCAAAACTTCAGGGCGTAGCTGTACAGGTTTCAATTTCATCACCGGGAGTCATACGTCAGCTGGATGAAGTTTTTGGCCAATGACAGACTGAACGTGCAGTACCTAACGTTTTACTAGAGACACTTTTGAGCCAGATCCTTTGGGTTTACGCTGTTAGTAAAATATCGAGATTTGGACCAGAATCAATCAGTAGCACTTAGAAAAAAACAAATGTATCAGTTCTCATCTAAAATAAGTGGTTTTAGTGCTTTGTTACCCTTTAAGTTATTAACGGCGTTAACAGAAGTTACTCTATATCAATTTCATTTTTTATTTGTTAATATGGTATCCTGTCCAACTTATTGAGTTGGACTACGTTAATGTTAAAAATTAAGTTACCAACTTGCCACAGATCAAGAATTTACAGTTTATGATGGTTAGCTTGCACTCATTTATAACATACAGCTAGATGCTAGCTTACAACAAAAAGAATTGAAGGTACAGAAAAGTTGTAATAAAACTAACGCTAGCGATAATTTGTACAGCTTTGCCAAGATGAAAATGAAATAAAATAACTAGAAACAAAACTAGACGTGTTAAATCATTGATGATCAAGCCTGCCGCATTGTGATAGCCTGCCAAGGTGATACACCTTTTTGCCCCAGTGTTGCGCACGCATCCTCTTTTGTTTATAAACAAGAAATGGGTCTATTGGAGTAATTATTATTACTCTATTATCCAGGGTTCTATGGAGTCATGTTTGCACTTTAGAAGGCAGTGACCTTTGTGATGACATTCTTAACTGAACGTTCTAATGATACGTTCTAATGACATATTTGTGATGGTACGCTTTTGGGCCTGTTCTGGAACGATCATATATTTGTGTGCGCGAAAGGGTTAAAAGAGTCTTTTTTTTTATATTTACATTTTTATTTGCACTTAACATCAGGTTCAATCAATAAGACACTTGACACATTTGCATGTTCAGGTATTAAAGGTACATGAATGTAGGGACACAGCCCAGGACTAGGACAAGTATATACTAGAAATTAAAAATAAATTAAAAAATAAAATTAAAAAAACCCAGATATACATGTTTGTCAAGAGAGGTTTTCAATATAAGTCCAAAGGGGTGACCATATCTTCCAAAACTCAGATTTTTTGTTAGTTTTTTTGTTAGTTTTTCTAGGGGAAGCAATGAGGTTGCCTGATAAAGCCACATATTGAGAGATGGTACCCCAGGAGCCGACCACAGGAGGAGGATACACCTTTTTGCCAAGTAAACAAGAACCGAAAAAAGACGTTTTGATTCATTGGAGAGGGTGACAATATCAGATTCGATGTTCATAAGGTACAGAGCAGCTGACATTCTGAAATTGACCTTGAGAATTTATTTGATAGTACAATGTATCTCTTTCCAATATTTTTTAATTTTATTACATTGCCAGATAGAGTGAAAAAATGTCCCCCTCTCCTGCTGACACTTAAAACACAAATCAGATCTATTAGGGTATATTTTTTGCAGATGTACTGGGGTTAAGTAAATCCTATTGATAAATTTAAAATTAAGGTCATGTATATTCATACTAGTGCATTTAGGGTACATCTTTGTCCAAACTGTTCTCCATTCATCCTCACTAAGGGTCCGCTCCAGGTCCCTCTCCCAAATTGCTTTTAGCCCCAGGGTGGATGACATACATTCATTAGATAACACATTATAGATCTTAAATAGATCTTAATAAACTTTTCAGCCTCTGTCAATTCAAAACACAATTTCCCACTCTCGAGGAGGGATTTACAGTTTTTTACGATTGCTTTGACTCATTTTGCACAACAGAGTTCCAATGTGCAAAACTCTTAACAGAATGCTATACTGCTCATTTTGGGTTCAAAATGTAATACAGCATGCAAAATAAAAATACCAGTGTCAAATCAGAGAATATTATATGCAAAAGTTTATCACAGCACCAGAACATTAGATATTTCAAACAATGAAGTTAAATCATTGCTGCATTTTCAATATACAACAGTCATCATGAAATAATGCTGCCAAACACAAAATCCTTCTGATAAAAAAAGAGTTTGAAAGTGTTCTTTGGTCATAACGCAAAATTCTATACTCCTAATCTTGGGCTCAAAATCATATATAGCATGCACAATAGACCAATAGACAACTGAACCAAATTAGATTGTATTTCATGCTAAAGTTTATCATAGTGTCAGAACAGTGGATATGTTCATCGTTGAAGTTTAATTATTGATGCATTTTCAAATACAACGGCCATTATCAAATAATGCGGTCAAACACAAAATACTTGTTACCAAAAAAGACTATGCAATGGTCATTTCCTCAAAAGTACTTGCAATTATGTACAGCAAGCATGATAGGCTGCAGTTTTGCACTTGTGTTTTTATGAAAGACAAACAAAATATTTGATTAGATTATGTGAAGTTTAATCATTAAAGAAAAATCATACAGTAATGCAGTACTGTAAACTGCAGCATTTTGCCTCTCCGCTGCATTTGGCCACAGAATTTCGTCAATGCCGCATCTGATGTCTTCATTGGCAAGACAGCGCTGGTAAAATCTTTTAGAGTGCCTTATCCACCCCTGACACTGCTGGGTTGTAATGTCATCGCTTGCCTCATCCATGGCCTGAAGGAACCTTTCCTGCTCATATGGAAAAACTCCTCGATGGGGTTCAGAAAGGGGGAGTAAGGTGGATGGAATTGTGATCGGAACTCTGGATGGGCTGTAAACCAGTCTCGCACAGCCAATGCACGATGGAAGTTTACATTGTCCCAGACAATGATGAACACCATCTGAGCATTTGGCTGTACGAGACGGTTGTACAGCCCATCCAGAAAATGTATGAGGCGCACGGAGTTGTACGCCCCCAGCAGAGGGTCACGAGCCTGAACTCCATTGCAGGAAATGGCAGCACACATTGAGATGTTGGCTCCAAGCTGTCCTGGACACATCAACAGTGGCCCTCTGCCAAATTACATTCCAGCCCCGACAACGACGCTTGCAGAGATTGAATCCTGCTTCATCCACGTATATGATCTCATGCTGCTCTGCTCCAGCATCAATGTCCATCATGCTCTGAAATCTAAAACACATGAGCATTACCGAGATAAAATTAGACTAATGCTTTACTGTATGTACAATATGCAAAACAACAACATGAACCATATTGTAGCGCTTTCCAAATATCAGTAAACTTGAATAGGCTACATTACAATTGATTAGGCCCAGGTGCATTTCCTCATTGAACATGTTGGTTGCCCACAGGCTGACCAATCAGGGATGGATGTGTATGGGCCTACCTATTGGTCTCAGGGCCGGGTCTAGGCAAACTAGGCATGTACAGTACCTATACCTATACCTATTACCTATATACTGTATACTTGCGCTGAATAGACCCCCTGGCGAAATTGGACCCTAGGCTCATGCCTAGTTTTCCTAGATCCGGCCCTGAGGCCAATTGGCAGGCCCACACACATATGTACATAATCCTAATGTGATGTCTAGGGCATAATGTCAACCAGTCTACACATTTATAGAGGATGGGTTGCTAAAGTATTTGCTACTGTAGTATTGCAACATTGCTATACACATACCTGAACATATTCCACCCTCAAAGCCTTCACCCTATCTTCATTCCTTTGGAAAGGCACCTGGTGGTGCTCTTTCAGTTCTAAACTACAGTAAAGATAACGATTACAACAAAAATAATTCACACCCACACTTTAGTATTTATGAAATATACTGTAACACAGACAGCGATATCAATTTTACAATTACTGTAATTTCAATAAACAGTTACTGTACAGTAAATTACACGTATTGACTTACCAAGTATCTCTCTTAAAAATTCTTATTATGGATGCCGCAATTGACCTTTTCAGGTTTGGCTGAACAACCTTCCCAGCTTGAGCCAGTGTTCAACCTCTGTTTACCACATGGTCGACAATTTCATTTGACACAACATTTCATTTGACACTTCTGCCTCCTTGACCACGACCACGACCATGACCCTGTCCTTCGTTACCAACCTCAACCTCACAACCTGCTCCATGTTGTCAGAAACTGCCATTCAGGTTTCTAAGCAGCCTTTTATGTAGTGGTGAAGAGATTATCAATTCTGTTGCAATGCTACTCACATGGGCAAGGTTGTTGGAAGTACTGAGACATGACTACAAACACCTGTTGAATTGATTTAGTGATCTGCATTTGTAGTAATAAGCATTTGAACATTGTTGTAATATTAGGTGGCTGTATTCTGGAGAATGGAGCATATGATTTAGAGTTTGGCACTTTGTATTAACAGTTTTGCACTTTGTATGTCAGCATAGGATGTCGTGTCCTAAGGTAAGAATTCTGCAAGTCAGTTTAGCACTTTGCGTTAACAGTTTTACACTTTGTATGTCAGCATAGGATGTAGTGTCTTAAGGTAAGAATTCTGCAAGTCAGTTTAGCACTTTGCGTTAACAGTTTTACACTTTGTATGTCAGCATAGGATGTAGTGTCTTAGAGTATGAATTTTGAAAGTCAGTTTGGCACTTTGCATTTTGAGTTTTGTACATTGAAATTCTGCTGTGCAAAATGAGTCAAAGCAATCGTAAAAAACTGTAATAAGGTGACGCAACTGGAGGTATTTGTAAAATTCTGATGTTGGTCATTCGTACTGTTCCTGAATCTGCATGAAAGACTTTAAAATACCATCTGAGAACAAACAAGAAAGGTCTGAGATTCCCCTCCTAGTCCATCCCGACAACCCAATACTCCTCAGCTGAAGAGGCAGATCAGGATTAAAAGAAATTGGGGATGCCGAGGAAAGAAAAGAAGGAAGCCTGAGATACCTTTTCACGTCTCTCCAGGCTAGGAGAGTGTTATGCACCACAAATTTCCCTAGTATATCCGGTATTTTTTCCAAACTATTAATAAATGGTAAATATTATATTGGTAAAGGGTAACATGCTATAGACTCCATGTTAATGCAGAGAGAATCAGATCTTCCAATGCACCAGCTGACCATGTGTTTTAGCTGGGCGGATCAATAATATAACTGTAGGTTTGGTACACCCTTTCCCTTAACTTGAATTTGAGTCTTGGTTTTTTACTGTTCCAGATGAATTTAGATAAATGGTTGTTCAGTTCTTTAAATAAGGCTACGGGTAGATGACAGGGCAATGACTGGAATAGGTAGATTAGACGAGGAAGGATATTCATTCTAATTACACTAATTCTACCAAAAAATGAAATGGGAAGAGAGCACCAGTTACTAAGATCAGCCTTGATTTTCTTAATAAGGGGAAGATAGTTCTTGGCAAAAAGGTTATTGAGGTCTGGAGTAATAAAGATACCGAGATATTTAAAACCACCCTTTGTCATGGTTTGTGACCTTTTTCCCTTGCGGTTGTGTTCCTCGGTCGCCACTAGTGGGCGCTGCTTCGTTGGTGGAGTTTTGGCTCCTTTCCTTCTTCTCACGAAGAAGTTCTCATCAACGTTGCACAGCTGCACATGGTTGCCGGTGAGCTATTTAAGCCCAGGTTCCTTTTGTTCTGGGCTTCGATATTAATTGTTCATTGTGATTGTTTGATTGTTTGTTCTGTGGTGTATTTTCTGGTGTTAGTTGTGCTGTTTTGTGTACGGTTTATTTTGCCCTTTTAAAGTTTTAAACGTATGATTAGATCTAGGTTTTTAAGGAGACCATTGTGCTCATTTCAGTCTCCGCTTTCTGGTCTGTCCTTGGTTTGTCGTTTTTACCTAGATCTATTGCCTTTTACTAAGAGACAGGGCAGCGTTTGTATCATACTGACTTTAGGGTTTTATTTATTCTTAGAGGCAGGTCGGTTATTTTCGATTAAGTTTGCGTTGGCCTTTTGTTACAGCTGTTCCTGGTCGTCCTTTTCACCTACGGGGCGATTTTGTTCGGAACTGTAGTTCTGTTCGTTCTCTGGGTGTGTCCCTCCTTATATGGAGCTTGGACGATGCTATGGACATGTTAGTGTTGGATTGCGCGTTTATGAAAGTAACCATGGAACGTTATCTCTGTTCCTCCGCCTCGTTACTTTCCCCGTTATTGAGAGGCAGTGCGTGCTGTTTTCTATTGAGGTTGCATTGGTCTTTTGTTGCAGCTGTCCTGTTCGGCCTTTTTGCCTGTGGGACGATTTTGTTCGGAACGGTAGTTCTGTTCGTTCTCCGGGTGAGTCTCTCCTTATCTGGAGCTTGAGTGATTCTGTGGACATGTGTGTGCGGGATTGCACGCTTCTGAAAATAGTCTTAGAACGTTATCTCTGTTCCTCCGCCTCGTTATATTTCCCATTATTAAGAGGCTAGGGCATGTGTTTTCAATTAAGCTTGCGTTAGTCATGTTTGCTAGTAAAGTTATGGGACGATGGTGCTCCGTCGGCTCGCCTGTAAAATGTTTCTCTCTCCTGGGAGATCGGGCGTTTACCCCTTTACGTTTTCTCGATCAATGCGGGACTTGCCTATGTGGATGTAGTTATTCGGACTCTTCCCCCCTGGCGTACTTGCCTATGTGGACGTAGCTATTAGGACTCGTCCCCCCTGGCGTATTTGTAATTCCGGTGCAGCTGTTCTGTTTCGTCCTTTTTACTTGCGGTACGATTTTGTTCTGAACTATAGTTCTGTTCGTTCTCCAGGTATGTTTCTCCTTATATGTCAACGTTTTTGTTGACAGGTTTGCGTTTGACTGCGAGTCCCTGAGAGTAGCCTTGGAACGTTAGATCTCCATTCCTTTTCGCCTCCTTGTACACTATGCTTATTAGTTTTCAGGGTTTGTTGTGTGTTTTATGTGTACGTATTGTGTTTTATTTCTGCCTTTACGCTACTCGCCCTTTCTTATGTGTCTCGTTACCGAGACAGGGCGCGTATTATTTCTGGCTATTCAGAGACCTGTCCTTGCGCTTCTACTTATTTGGCGTGGGACAGTTAGCCGGTTGGTAGCGTCTGTAGGTGTGTTCGTTGTATGTTCTCCTCCCTTATCTGCGGGGTTTCCCGCCTTAGTGGCCCTAGGGCTTTAAGAATCCCCTTACTGCGTTTGGCTCCTCCTACCTCACACGTCACGCCCCTTTACACCCTTGGCTATCCGGAAGGGAGAAATGGCTTCTATAGGAGAGATAGGGACAATATTTATTGGTAGTGCCATAGATTTTGATAAGTTAATTTTATATCCAGAGAGACTGCTATATTGTGAAATGCACTCCAGCACAGCTGGAATTGACTGCTCTGGTTTCCGAATCCCTTTGATTTAGTAGAACCTGAGCCATTGCAGAATCGCGTATATCAGAGAGACGGAGAAGTACTGAGACTAGTGGAGAGAGAAAAAGACTTGGCCAGAGACTGTGGACAGGAATCCTGTATGAGGGGGAGATGTACTGAGACTAGTGGAGAGAGAAAAGGACTTGGGCAGAGACTTTGGACAGGAATCCCGAATGAGGGGGAGAAGTATTATTTTACTGTTAAATAAGAAATCCCTGCATTTCCTCTGCAGTTTAGACTACATATAGCTATATATGGAAACAAACAATACAGATATCATCTTGAACTGTATTAAAATGATAAACTAATGATAAAAACTGGATTAATTGTAAAAAAAAAAAAAAAAAAGCTTTTTAACAAATGTAACAAATGAATGAAATCTGGAAAATGTCCTATAATGTACATCCTGGAGATACATACTGTTATTTTGCTGTCCTATAAAAAAATCACTGCAGTTACTCTAAACTACATTTCCAATAGCTATGTATGGAAATGATCAATACATAAGGCATCTTGAACTGCACTCCAGAAAACTTATAGTGATTAATTGTAAAAAAAATCTTTCTCCCTTGATGATCCACCTCTATAAACTTAACAGGTGTCTGTAATCTCAAAGTAGACGGCATCAGCTACAAAACGTGTGGTGAACTTCCACCAATACATAAACAAACCATCAAAGACTCCCCTCACCTCTTTCCTCATAATCTCTTTTAAAAAATTGCCAGAAGAAGGGAATCTAACCCCTCTTGCCTCCTCCTCTCCTCCATTCCATTTTGTGCTTTTAGTTGCTTGGCCAGCTGACCTTCTGAGAACAAGGGGTTCCTCGTGCTGGGCGACATTCCGATGACATCACATGGGAAGCCTGGGATGAGCAGCCTGCTCTGGGAAGTGAATCAGCCCATTCCCAAGGACCTGGGCCGCCGCTGCGGGCCAACGCGTGATGTCACTGGATGGTCTGTGCGTCAGGCTGTTACTCAACCAGCTCCGGGGGGTCAAGGTCCAACCGGGCTTTTTTATTTATTTGTTTATTCTTTTATGAGGAAATCAAAACAAGTGAGGGGAAACCGGTGGGATGGGAGATGGCTTCAGCGTTTATTGCAGTTGGTGGGTTTTTCTTGGGAAAATTACAAAGGGTTGGGTAAGGCCTGCTTACTTAACCTCTTCTACTGCCTGCAGCATTCACAAAACAGGCAGGCCCTGCTATTCGGGCAAACAGCCATTTGTTCATTTGATATTGTCAGCCTTTTATACAATCATAATAGGAATTACCGCCTTTAAATTTAAACATGTAAATTGCCTGTTCCCTAAAATGCAACATGGAACATTATGCAATAAGGTCATCCAGTTAAAAGTGAGGAATGAAATGAGCAGTATAACATGTGAGAATACCTCGTTAGAATTTTAATATTTGAAGCTATAAAGATGGAACAAATACCTTCGTCTTTTCCTCAATATTGTGTCTGTATTCTTAACCATTTTATCGGTGCTATAGAGCAGCATGCAGTATATTATAAACTAGATTAACAATTCCTAAAGAAATTGTAGGTGTGGTTGCTTCGCAGTGGTATCAATTGTTTCTATACTGGAAATGGTATAGAAAGATGGTAATATGTTAAAGTGTGAGGTGGTAAATAAAAGGTGGAAATGGTATGAAGTGGTAATGCGGTATAAAGGGATCTAAAGAAGGTGAAAGTGTTAAAATATGGTGATGTATTTTGTGGTAAGTAGTCTAAAGAACCTGGAAGTGATACAAAGAAATAATTAATTGTGATGAAAGCACAAAAAGGTATTGTCAAATTATCTGGGATAGTATTGTTAGGTCATAACAGTGTTGTAGAGGAAGGCATTGTGATGTCATAAGCAGTGTAATATGTTACAGCATCCACATTCTATTGCATCAGTTTTCAAAATGTGCCCATTGACTCCCATTCATTTTTTTGGCGATAAAAGGTCAATTATCTGAAAATGTGTATATGGTATAAAGGTAAAAGGTAATAGCAACCTGGAGGGTGTATAGAGGTATAATATTAGGTATGAATGGTGTTGATGGTGGGAATGGTGTAGGAGGAAATAGGTTCTCAAAAAGTGGTGGAATAATTATAAATATGGTGAATAACAATAGGGGTGGTTTCACAACCACACCTAATTACTTATGAAACGTCTTCTATAGATTTACAGTTTGCCTTGCTGTGTTACGAGGTAACACCAGCGTACTAGTCACAGTGCATGAGTTTTAGTAAGTGTCATTGTTTATTTTTCATGCAACCCTCATCCCACAATGAAAACCTCAATTTATGGTCCACCCAAGATAAAAAAAAAAATCTGTAGTTTTGCTTACTAGAACTGAGAAATCTCCCGTCAATATATTTCATATATGTTATTACCTATTTATTTTTCCCTTTTGCTTTGTGTTGGATCCTTGAAGGAAAATGATTTTCATCAGGTTCTGGCTCTACACACACCGATGACTCACCCAGGGGTCACACACACACACACACGCAGGCACGCACACACACACTTACTTCACCTCTCATACTGTCAGCGCAAACATGCGCACGGTGTGTGGCATTGGGTGTGTGAGAGACCCTCCTGTCTTGTGCTGATGTTTTCATTTAACATGAAAGTACGCAGCTTTACGGACATTATGCGCTATTTGCTAAAGATTAAGGAATAATACAAATTTGATTATTTTCACTTGGAAAAGTCTGATTAGGAAAGAATCCAAGGAAACTCCTTTGTTTTGCAACGTTCGGGGTGGGTCCTGCAGTGTGTTCCAAGGCATGTCTGAAATGACAGCTCCCCTATAGAAAGTTCCAGTGTCCGTGAAATCTTATTGCTTGACATCACCGGCATGTTTGGAATCCTAAGTATACACGGTTCCCTGGCTTTGCTTTCCCTGTCCTGTCACTGTCTCATGCTAATTAAAATGGCCCAGGACGTGTTATGCATCTCTGGGAAATTCTTAATGCTGTGTGAACACCCTCATGCAACACAGTGACATATATTCATGCACGTCGGGGGGTTAGACCGTCCCGAGACAGAGGCGTCATTTATGGTTTCTCTCCAGGACAGACGCCCTGACAGGATTCTGTATTTAAAGTCAAAAACGGATTGTCAGACGGGTTCCAGCTTCGATTACAGAAAAAGGGATTGCGCCCCCCTCCTCTTTGAATGACTATGGAATTGGAACCGTGTTGAACCCAAAAGCACGGCCCGTGGTTCTGGGCCCACTCCGAGGTGCTCGGCCGAGGCTGAAGGTCAGCGACGAGCAGCCTGATTCAGTGTGAAGGCATTTTGAAAACTGTGAAATTTGGTAGCTCCGCATTCCCAGGGTCACCCCAACGCCCCCAAATATGATCCCTTCTTTTCTTTTTTTTAAAGCAATGACACTGCACTGGAAAACGAACGAGCGGGCTGCATTCCAGAAGCTGTCATTGATGTCATTCCTGAGAAAAAGGCTGGAAAACCGCTGCACTTTAGAGCACTTGTTCCTGTTAAAAATGTTTGTGGTTTTCAGAATGCGTTGAGTTCTTGAGTGAGCTGGTCAGACATCTGCACAGTTGAACCACCAAACCATCAGATGTCCTCATTCCCAAACATTTCCTTTCATACGTCCCTAATCTGCACATATGAAAAGTAATCAGTGCATTGGACGGCAAGGAGGCAAATTTTCAGTTTCCAAATCATGATGCTCATACACAAGTTCATTCATTAGGCTACATCCATTCCTATATGAATACAGGTCAGTATAATGTCTGTGTGTAGCTGCATGCCAATATAATATGTAAGCATGTAACTAAATGCACCTCTTTGAATGAAGATTTCAACAAAGTTGAGGTAGGAGCCACACCATAAGGACAGAGTGGTGTATCGGCATGTGATAAATTAACCTCTGCAAATATGGATTGCACATTTTATAAGTTTTTTATTTTGAGACCAATGCAAGGCTGATATAAAACTGGGGATAGTTTTGTGACTTATTTCAGGTATTAATCCAGTTGAAAAGATTCAATCATATTTATGCAAGAGTATTTATTTTTTTATTTTTTTAGTGCAGGTTTGAGGACCCTTGTAGAGTCTGTGGCCACGCAGTGACACATTAACTTTTATCGTGAAAGATTTGAGTTGAATAGTGAATAGGAACAGAATGTATTGGGTGTTGTTTTTCAAGAAAATCTGTAATTTCTGCTTTTCAGCTCTTGGGGTTCCAGGAGACCTCAGAATTGTGTAGAACGCCAGCTTAAATTAAACAGGCATAGCAGCTGAAATTAAAGAAAAGCCAAAACGCAAGCTTTCAGAAGCTCAGCATATTTGAACGTTATCATTATGCTATTAAATATCTTTTTGTTCCATGAAAGAGACGTCTGTCTTGTAGCAGAAGCAGCACAGATGTACATTGTCTTCATTAGTAGCGTGCCACTAAACCAATTCCATATGAAAACAGACACGGAAGGGTGACGGAACGGATAACTGCCACGGTTGGGACGTCTAAATGAACTCGGACTATCTGTCCCAGCGCTGGCTCCTAATCTGGCAACCTTTCATTACCCAGCCCGAGCCGCTCTCTTGCGCTCTGACTCAAGGACGCCACGACGACGGCCAGGGCTCTAAACTATTGGAGGCTTGGGGCAAAGTTTTTTTTGGAGGCCCCCTCTTTAGAATTGAGGGGCGGGGACAGATGGGGCCCTAGGCAATCGCCTACGATGCCTATGCCTAGAACCGGTTCTGGTAACGGCGAGAACGTGGCTCCCGGCATTGCATTTCTCTGTGGCTTAACACAAGGGCTGGAAGCGCCATCTCTACCGTGCACTGGTCTATTCACGCTCCCACCAGGCTCCATACAAACCACCTCGCTTTCTCAGCTGAACAAAGAGTAAGGCCCTTGTCTAAAATACTCATCTGTCTCCCTGATGTGGAAAAATAACAGCTGTCAGAAATCACTTAACTGACACGGCTAAGAGGCTTCAGGTGTTGGTAAAGTGCTCTTGAGTAATGCTGACCAAGTGAAAGGGTGCTTTCTTTGCAAGCTACAGCTGTGTCCCAGCTCAAATTGGAACAATACACTGGTATATATCCCCGTAGACACAATGTTAGTTGCATCTCAAGTGGTGCTTAGATATCACTTATTCAATCTGGCCACCATACTGGTCCTAAAGGCATGAACCAGCGATCTACACATTATGAGAATCTAATGGCTGGAAAAGGAGAGGATAATTTTGCATGGGAAAGTCATTGGTGCTAAAAAAAAATACAATTTGAAGAATTCTACTGTATGTAAAACAACTCAGAGATGTACCATCTGTGTGTGGAGTTTCATGTGAACCTTTAAGCTTTCTTGAATTGTGTCACAGAGTATGTGATAATAACTATTGCAATATCCTGTTCTCATTGTTATATTAAATATTTTGCTTTCAGCACTCGATTATTATCATGATAACTGCTCCCAGTTAATGGCTACGTTTCACGCTCAGTGACACAAAAAATAATTATCTTAATAATAGGAACATCCAGATGTAGGAACACAGACTCTTAATGGTTTCTGAATTTAGAGGGGTAAAAGAAATTAAATGAAAATGCAGATGTAATTGAGCACGGTTCAGTAGATAAAGATTGCAAGCATATTGTGTACATGATATATTGTTTAAGAACATGTATAACTGGCACTATTAGTCAGCAATGGTTGTGAGCAAAACTGCTAAAGCTCCCTTCAAGGTACAGTCACTACAGTATGACTATCAACTTCACCTGTTTATCATTTGGCACAATCACTGTTAACTGCTTTGGTATTTTTCCAAATGTCTATCAACCTATCAATAAAACCTTGGGTCATTTTTTTAAAATTAAAGTATCTTTTGGTCAAGTCTAGCTCAAGCTGATCAGGAGGGTGAGTTGACAGCATTCTCCAAGTCTAGGTCACGCCGTTCTGCCCTTCGATTGGTCATTCTGTATTTAAGAGCTGCTGACGACAAGGATGTCTAAAGATAAGAATCCACAAAGATTAAACACGTTGAATTGTCTAATGAGTGCTGGCAGCACTGGGAGAACTGGTCAATAGTCATGTTTGTGCACATACTGACTGACAGTGTGTATAAGGAGGTGTGTCCCCTTCTCTCCAGCATCACTTATAAACATCGAACAAAAAGTTCGGAAATTTGTGTTTGGTAGATTATTTCTCTGTTGTAACAATGCTTCTTGGCAATAACTTTTATACCGTTGGAAAGCCTGTTTATTTCCCTTTTAAATGGTGCCCCATTTGTAAGGAACATGCATTTGTGGGATGAGCAGCACAGCTGAGTATGTGGGTTGCGCTCATGTAAAATTTGCCAAATCTTCTCTGCCAATGCCAAACAGCTTATTCTGCTGTTGCAGACTCTTGTTTGGTGTTGTTTGGTGGATTGGATGATTGAAGTCTATCAGTAACAAGGAAGAAACAAGACATATTGGCAATTTTAAAATTTATTCATTTAACAAACAGTCAGGAGCCTCAGTAGCGTGTGGAAGAACCATACACAGCCACAACAGCCTGGCAGCTCCTCCTCATGCTGGTCACCAGCCTGGTCACACACTGCTGTGGGATGGCATTCCACTCCTCAACCAGGATTTGTCGCAAGTCAGCCAACGTGGTTGTGTTGGTCACTCTAGCACGAACAGCACGCCCCAGCTGATCCCACAAGTGTTCAATTGGGTTGAGGTCAGGACTGTTGGCAGGCCATTCCATTCTCTCTACTCCCAAATTCTGGAGGTAGTCTCTGATAAACCCCACTCTGTGGGGGCGAGCGTTGTCATCTTGGAGGATGGAGTTCGGTCCCAGACTGTGGAGATATGGGATTGCCACTGGTTGCATAATCTCATCTCGATATCTCTCTGCATTGAGATTGCCTCCAATGATGACAAGCCTCGTTTTTCCAGTGATGGAGATGCTGCCCCACACCATCACACTGCCTCCACCAAAAGGTGTTACTCTATTGGTGCAGCAATCAGCATAGCGTTCTCCCCGTCTTCTCCACACTTTGACCCTACGATCCAACTTCCGTAGGCAGAATATGGACTCATCGCTGAACATAACGTTCCTCCGCATGTTCAGGTTCAAGTGCAGGTGTTGCCGACACCAGCGCAAACGGGCCTGACGGTGAAGGGCAGTCATGGCAGGCCTCCTGGCAGCCCTATGAGCCCAGAGATTGGCTGCGTGCAGTCTGTTCCGGATTGTCTGTGCCGAAAGCTGTGTGCCATATCATCCTGCAAACCTTGACTGCAAATCTGTAGAAGACAGCCTACGGTTCCTAAATGCTGAAAGGGTGAGGAACCGGTCTTCTTGGGGTGTCGTCTTCTTGGGGCGCCCACTTCGCGGTCTGTCTCTGACATCCCCTGTTTCATGGAACTTGGCCTTCAGTTTGGAGATGGTACTAGGGCTCACTCCACATGATGTCGCAACTTGCTTTTGTGGAACACCAGCTTGAAGTTGCCCTATCGCACGGGCCTTATCGAGATCAGACAAACGTGGCATGCCGATTCTTGGAGCAGACACCAATTGATCACTGTAGCAGGGCCCATGCTCACAGATGCTGCCAAATCGCACGGGCCTTATCGAGATTAAACAAACGTGGCATGCCGATTCTTGGAGCAGACACCAATTGATCACTGTAGCAGGGCCCATGCTCACAGATGCTGCCAATCAGGTGCCAATCTGGCACCTGATTGTCAGCACCTGGGGGTACCGGAAGCTCAAAACAAGAGTCAATAGCAACAGCAGAATAAGCTGTTTGGCATTGGCAGAGAAGATTTGGCAAATTTTTCATGAGCGCAACCCACATACTCAGCTGTGTTGCTCATCCCACAAATGCATGTTCCTTACAAATGGGGCACCATTTAAAAGGGAAATAAACAGGCTTTCCAACGGTATAAAAGTTATTGCCAAGAAGCATTGTTACAACAGAGAAATAATCTAACAAACACAAATTTCCGAACTTTTTGTTCGATGTTTATTTCATATCATCACTCAGCTACTAAATACTTCTGTACTGTAGTGTTACCATTGTACTGTTGTATTCCAATTCCAATTTATTTCACTTAATTTGATATTGTATGTCTTTATTTGGTGTGTTTCTTTGTGTGTTGTGGGTCTGCCCCACTGTCTATGTCTTTTTTGTTGTTGCTGGTGGCTACAACTGAAGTTCCCGAAAGGGAAAATAAAAGTTATTCTATTAAATTGTATACTATAGCGGGCGGCGTTAGGGAGAGTCCATATTCTGTAGGGGGTGTGGTTTCCGCTAGTCCATAAACTTGAGGTAAGGTTGTGGCTGTTTTTTTTTGTGCTGCAACCTGGTTGCTTTGTCCAGTGTCCTGGGCTTTAGAGTTAATCAATCAGATTTTTCTTCATGAGTGTAGAACTACACTGCCTGGCCAAAAAAAAAGTCTCACACTCTAATATTTCGTTGGACCACCTTTAGCTTTGATTACGGCGCGCATTCGTCGTGGCATTGTTTTGACAACCTTATGCAAGGTCACAACATTTATTTTCATCCAGAGATTTTTGGCCGAGATCTTGTATTGATGATAGGGGAGTCGAACCACTCCGTAAAGCCTTCTCCAGCACATCCCAAAGACTTTCAATGGGGTTAAGGTCAGGACTCATGCTCCCTGTGTGACGACTGCTTTCCCATCCGTTTGTTGTCCCTTGTTTTCCCTATTCCCCTGTGTCTTGTTCGTCTTTCCCCGTGCTGCAGTTTGGGCGTATCCTCCTAATTGTCTCACCCTGATTCACGCCACTCCTTTCAGCCTATCCCACTTCCCCGCTAATCACTCTTGCATACATTCGCACGCGGCACATAATTGATACAATTAAATGCTGTATTTAGTCACCCGGTGTTCTCTGTTCTTTGCCAGTTCTTTAACGTAGTTGTCTGAGAAACTTCTGGTCTTGTCCTGTGTCCTGGTATCCTGTCATGTGTAATTCCTAAGTCTTTGCAGGTTTGGAGTTAAATCTCCTCCCGCTCTGTTTGAACCTAAGTCCGCTCTTGTCTTGAACGAACACGTCTGCCGTTTATGGCTCCTGTTCTGTGATTTAACTCTGTCTGTTCCCATTGCCCGAACTGCAGTTGTTAGTTGTTCCTGCCTGTGTTGCGGTCAACAGCCCCCCTCCTGACGGACGTGCAGCCGTCAGGGCTTCTGTCCTTCCACACTGCAGCTGAACCAGCGTCCGGCCGTGCCGCTACTGCTACCACGGTTACGGTTGCGCTTTCTGCTGCTGCCCTGCTGCAAATGCCCGGATCCTGGTCCACGGTCCTGCTCTTCCGCTCCCGCGCCCTCTCATCCCCTGCTCCAACTAACCGGTTGTCTGTCTCCATTGCATTCCCTGCCCTCTCCTAACTCTCTGATTTCCCCGCAGCCTCAAACCCGGTCAGTCTGTATTAATTGTTGCTCCCTACTCTTCAGGAGATTGATTGAAGTTTAATTGGACATCTGTCTGTCCGTCTGTCTACCGTGTGTTCAACCCAGTCTAATCCTACCAACTCCAGTTCCGTCCTGGAATGAGTGTTGCCCAGTTGCCAAATCCTGTTCCGGCTTGGAACAAGTCCAGTCCGTATCCAGTCCCATTCCGGTCAGGAACGAAGTCCAGTCCGTATCCAGTCCCGTTCCGGTTAGGAACAAAGTCCAGTCTGTATCCTGTCCCGTTCCGGTCTGGAACGAAGTCCGGTCCGAATCCAGTCCCGTTCTGGTTTGGAACAAGTCCAGTCCTGGTCAAGTCCAGTTCCGGTTTGGAACAAGTCCAGTCCTGGTCAAGTCCAGTTCCGGTTTGGAACAAGTCCATTCAAAGTCAAGTCCAGTTCCGGTTTGGAACAAGCCCAGTCCAGGGAAAAGTCCAGTTCCGGTTTGGAACAAGTCCATTCAAAGTCAAGTCCAGTTCCGGTTTGGAACAAGCCCAGTCCAGGGAAAAGTCCAGTTCCGGCTTGGAACAAGCCTACCCGGTCCAAGTATAAAGTGTGTGTGATCTGAATAACCTGTCTTGCCTTTTCTCCCCTTGCCACAGGACTGCCCTGTAAGCAAATAAACACCTGAGAATTGGCAATATTGTGTCTGAGTCGTGCCCTTGGATTCAGTCTGTTGTCTGGCCGTAACACCCTGGACCACTTTCACAATTTGAGCCTGATGAATCTTGACATTGTCATCCTGGAATATGCCCATTGATGGGATAACCTGGTCATTCAGTACATTCAGGTACTCAGCTGACTTCATTTTATCGCTGCATAAGGTTGCTGAGACTAGACCTGACCAATTGAAGCAACCCCAGATCATAACACTGCTTGTATTGTGGGCACTATGCATGACGGTGCAACGGCGACTTTTTTTTTGGCCAGGCAGTGTATTAATAGTCAGAACTATTAAGGACTACGTAAGTACTAAGCAATTAGGAAAACATTTACTAAATTAACAACTTGGTGAGGTTTTTTTTGCAATGCAGTATATTTCTGAAGTCAAATGGTCTTCATATTGATAAAATATGGGGTTATTATTGTCTCAAAAATAAATAAATGTAACTGGTTCACAAATAAATGCAACTGATCCACAAATAAATTCAATGGATTCATAAATAAACACGATTGATGTGCAACTAAATGCAATTGATTCACAACTGTGTTTTTGCACTAACAAACAAAAGTCTCCTAAACTAATAACTGTGCACTTACGCAACGCTTGCAGCATGTGGAATCACGTGCATTTATTTGCAGATTTTTGAGACAATCCTCACAGCGAGATGTGTGAAAAAATCCACAAATATGTGTTTTTTTTTAACTGAGTTTACTTCAGCCAATCAGATTTTAAGACGTACTTTTGCTAAGGCCCACATTACTCCGACGAATCACAGCAGGTTTCAGGCCAGGGTTCTGTGAGTTCTGGTTTGGCTGAGTCAGGAGTTACGAAGATATTCAGCGTTAGGGGCCCATGTGCAGTGTCATGGTTATTTGCAGCCTTTTTTTTCTACGTTTTTGGTTTCCTTTTTGGCATCGTCAGGACGCTCTATCGGATTTTTCCACCTCCGTTCCAGTATTCGTGTCTTGCCCGACAATTATTCCCTTCACCGGTTTTGCGTATTTTTTGTGGTTTTGCGGCTATAAATACCTCGGGACTTCCGCATTTCCGCACTTCGAGATTGTCTTTGCTATGTTGACATTCGAAGTCGGTAAGGTATAGTAATTTCGGTCGCTGCATTTCTGGTTCGTACGAATAGGAAACGCAGCAAGTTCGTTTATAAGATTTCGGATTAGATTGGTTTTCTCTTTCCTTTCCAATCTTAATTTATCCTTTATTCTTTTTTCCTGTTGCCAGTTGTGTTCAGCTTTTTTGCTGTTGCCAGTTGCTAGGTCTTTTCTATTCTTTTCCTTCACTCGTTTTATCGAGTTTTGTTTAGTTTCAACACCTCTTGTTACACCTAATTATTTAGTGCGTGAGGTTCTTTTGCTAGGTATTCTCGCTGTTTATTGAGATCGCCTCAGTTTTCGGAGGTTGCTTTATTTTTCCTTGTGCTAGGGAAGTTTTGCTCCCAATCCTGTGTTATCCAGTCCTGGTGCGGCTTCTTCCGCGTTTTGTGGCGTATCTCTCTCTAGATACGCTTTTAGAAATCCTTATCGTTCGCGTTTGGGTTCTCCAAACCTTACACTCCCCCTCACATGCAGTCCATTAGAGTTCATCTGGAGCCCATAATGCCCCCCACCCCACCCTGCAGGGCATGAGCAGCGTGCTCCAAACACGCGGGACCTAAATTAGCTTTACGAGGTAACATCGTGGCCCTTCAGATGGCCCTGATATTCATTATCCGCCAGGGAATTCTTCCTTTTTATTTTTATTTGAAGGAGAGCAGTATCAGAAATAAACAAGCATCTCTTGAATTTAAAGGCGGTGTATCCTTCATACATCTTTCATAAATGTTTTTGCCATTCTCTGTTTGAGAGAATAAGGTTGGTTGTAATAAATGTCATTTAATTGCCTGTCCCACCCATGGCCTTTTGCAACTGCCCCATGAATTCATTCTGGCTTCTGTGAGATTGTTGGAGTGCAGTTGGAGTGAAGCGGTGAGCGGTAATGATGAAGAATAATGATTTGGCTCCCCACCTTCGCCTGCTGATGAAAAAGATCATTACACCGTTCGTGCAGTGTTCTGTTGGTGTTCAGAACTCTGCCAGTTTAATTTTCACACAGAAACACATGCAGAGATTTGGTTGCTTTTCAAATAATAAATTATGAAGAAGAAAATATTTTTAATAACTATTAATCAGTTCTGATGCTATGCTTTGAGGAGACTTTTTCCAAAGAAATGATATGCTATATAATCAGACCATTTTACAAACACACTATAAAGCATAGAGTATATCAATTTTGAAATCTCTTTTTAGCTTTTTCTGAAAAGGTTACAGGACATAACCACTTTGAGCCAGTTGCAATCCTGAACTCTTGAACGAAAGTCACATTTAGCCATCACATATCAAAGCTACTGACGCTCAATTGTTCTGTGGATTTAAAAACAAATCTCTGTGACTGGACGCAAAAGTATTTCTGGCAGTCCTCTGGACTAAGTATAGGATCCGGGCAATGTCACGAGTTTTGAAATGAGATCGACTGAAATGAGATTTCAGTCGATGAAAATGCACTAGAATCTGGTTTAGGAGTGTGATTTAGTCAGTCATATTGTTAGCTGCTGATATAATATAATTTCTGAGGTTATTTCATGGTACTATTTTGGAGTTATCTTGCTAACTTGCTTATCCTGCTTTGTGGAATACCCCCCCTGTTCCCATCACCGTGAGGGTCCCCAGGTCTGTTATATAGCATTGACATGTCATTAAAAAGCACATCTCATGTCACTGGTAAGATGAATGCATTTTTAAAAAAAAGCTCTTTTATTTGAAAAATGATTACTCAGCATACCGTCTGCAGGCGCCTTTCAAAACAACCAAAAAACCTTTAGTGTATATGCCACACCTTGTAATATTCGCCCAGACCCATCTTTTAAAAGGGCTTTGACTTAAAGCATTACTTAACCTTTAATTTATAGGAGCAGTTGTTTTTGAGTGCTACCCCATGTGGGCTTGGTGATGGCTGACGGCTCGTGGGTCCACAGTAGGTGGGGTACAGCGGGGTGCGCAGACTGTGGCACATGCACACACTTCCTGTCACGCAGATTACGCGGAGGGCCTTGACTGAGGCTTGCACATGGTTGATTTATTCACAAATAATAACATGGTAATACCTCAACTGGACAGCCTGGTGGTTTCAATGAATACTCATCTATAAATATCAGGAAGAGATGAAAAAAAAAAACCTCTCGGACCATGTAGCAGGCCAACATCTGTTTGTAGTTTTATTGGTTTATTGGTTTCAATGTGCAGTCCAAAAAGAAAAAGAAGTGTGACTGTTGTGACAATGATGCCACGTAAGTCACTGGGTTGGAAGAAAGGACCTTTTCATTGTGCTAGAACTTCCTTTAAAATACAGAGGAATTGAATCAATCTGTGTTCTCCCCAACTAGAACACAGTCTGTTTTCTCTCTCCCTTTTCCATGTCTGCCATATTCTGGCCAAATGACCTGAGAGTTTTTTGTTTTCTACCCCTAATTGAAGCATAGTTGGGCTGCTACGACTTGGGCTGTTAAGCCCTGGAATGGTTTAATGGTTTTAGAAAAGTTAAGAGGAATTGTCTTAGCAACGTCGTTGGACAGCAGGAATTTCCACTGTGTAAACCTGTGCTTTCTGGTGGAGCCGCAGATCAGGTTAGTCTCCCTCATTTCTGTTTGTGTGAATCAGGCCGTCCGCTCGGCAAGCGACAGACCACTGATTAAGGAAACCGCACGCTCTGCGACCGAAGTAAGTTCTGGACCGCCATATTTTGGTTGTGGCAGAAGTTATCTTTAGCACTGCCTGTTAAAATAAAGACAAATGTGCTCTGGCTGGGACAGCGTCCCCCCCCCCCCCCCCCCCTCCACACACACACACACACACACACACACACACACACACACACACACACACACACACACACACACAGACACACACGCACACACACAGACACACACACAGACACACACGCACACGCACACACACACACACACACACACACACACACACACAGACACACACACACACACACGCACACACACAGACACACACACAGACACACACACACACACACACACACACACACACTCCTCAGAACTCATTTCAGCACAGTTTTGAGCACTTTGACATGGGCTTCATGTTCCAGTGAGAGGCACATGCAAATAGTTTTTTCTCCCTGGACCTTTGGAAAGGCTGTAAACGTAATTTTTTCCTGATTAGGGTGGGGACGGAGGGCTGGTTTTTGTGGTAACGGTAGATTATAAATCACCAAGCTCCAGACACCCAGAAACAACATACTGCAAATGGAATTCAATTATTATTATTATTCACAACGATAAAACAAACCCTTTGAAAAAGTATATGGCAGCTTCACAGGAGTCTGTGCGGTTGGTTTTATCAAGCTCACTTAAATTCATGGTCAGTGAAAATAAAAAATAAATAAATTATGGTTTTAAAAATGAACAACGTTTGCACAGTTGAAATAAACTACTAATGAAGTAATTTCAAATTGCACAATTGGGAAAAATCATAAAAAGATGAAAACCATTTCTACCTACTTTTTTAGAAATCACCACCATGCACTACATACCTTTTATAACAACATGCTATAAGAGTGATGTAAGGCCAACTGCTGTAAAACAATAAAGAAATAAAGAAATAAATAGCTAAAGAAATAAACGTACTGTAACTGCAGCAATAACATCCCACACTTTTCATCAACAAATTCCTCCAGGGTCTGTTCTGTCTCACTCGGTCCCTATGGCAACTCGGTCCCTGCGGTGCATTATGGGTTGTTCTTAGGGCCTCCTGTTGAGCATATCACGGATAAACACTTCTCCGCTTCGCGGGGCCTAAGAGACGCTTTCCTGAACAGGACAACTGCTTCCGTGGGCAGCACATCTGCTAGAATGTTCTGCTCAAACCCATATTTCATGTATTTCAATGTTTTGTCTATCAGCTCTGCACCATGATACAAGCCTGTATCTCCCTTTTAGTTCAGCCAATATTTCCAGAGAAGGGGGAAAGCTACGTGGGCATTTGTGTTCAGATCACCAGATTAGCTTTAGAATTCAGTTGTCTTTTCCATTATTTTATTCACAATTGTTGAAGTTAGTCACTTTATCTGGACAATATGCAATGCCTCAGCGGTATAATCCATGTTCTCTTCTCCGTGGCTCACTGCTGATAAATGAAAGTGAGCCTCTTTTCCTTCGCCAACAGTTTGGCAGGTAATTTTGCATGACTGCTAAATTCCCCAAAGCTGTGTTTGTGAGGGGGAAAAAAGAAAACACTTGTGGCCTTAACTTTTACAAAAAAAAAACGTACATTTTGATTGAATCCAGAATCGGTACAGTTTTATCCAGATGCTCATTGCTCAGTCTGTCTCAACCTTTTCTACAGCTTGTGTTTTTATGCCTCCGCGCTTGGGACAGCGCTGGCGACGGAGGCATTATGTTTTCGGGTTGTCCGTCCGTCCGTCCCATTCTCGTGAACGCCATATCTCAGGAAGGCCTTGAGGGAATTTCTTCACTTTTGGCCTAAGTGTCCACTTGGACTCAAGGATGAACTGATTAGATATTGGTGGTCAAAGGTCAAGGTCACTGTGACCTCACAAAATACGTTTTTGGCCATAACTCAAGAATTCCTACGCTAATTATGACAACATTTCACACAAATGTCTACTTGGACTCAAGGATGAACTGATTAGATTTTGGTGATCAAAGGTCAAGGTCACTGTGACCTCACAAAAGACGTTTTTGGCCATAACTCAAGAATTCCTACGCTAATTATGACAAAATTTCACACAAATTTCTAATAGGATAAAATGATGAAGTGATTACATTTTATATCCAAAAGTGCAACTTCACTGTGACATCATAATGTTTTGCTTACCACTGTAGCTGAGAAAACAATCTAATAATCACTTGTTCAATATTTTTTGCATGGTTCTCAGTTGCTTGATCTCAACTTATGTCTCAGTGATCAGCGGCCAAATTTATGTCTTTTAACATGTTCAGGTACATGACTGTACAGTTTCTTAATTTCATTTGCAAATAAAAAAATTACAAAACTGTATTGGCTGGCTAATTAGCTTCTCTATCAGTCCTCTGTACTCCTCTGTAAAAATAGTCTCTAAGTGAAGACAGCATGTTTCTCACTGGAAATTATTCACTGGAATCATACATGTCAATATAGTGATAACTTCCATTTGGCCAATAAATACACTTCATACCTTTTAAATTAAATTCCTTCAAAGTCTTTACTACATATATTTTATGAGTCTGGACAGACATGGATGTAAACTGCAACTTGACTTGTTGGTGGAGGCATACAACCGCAAGGCGGTTATTTCTAGTTTTATTTATTTTTTGCTGTATTTGGTGTTTTACTCTTATTTCTTACAAAGATAATGGTTTTCTACTGCCTGGGCTGACGCACTGTAGAAATGTGCCTTTGTTTGGCCAGTGACAGAGGTACACCACATCACATTACTCTGCATTAATTTAGAACTTACTCTTGTCCAAAGCAACTTACAAAATAAGAGAGTTTACATTCCACTGAAATAATATGAGCAAAAGTGCACGTGAATAAACTATGCTAACATACAGTAGACTAGATCCTAAACACAAATCATGCGTACATACAAATCATTACATACATGTAATTTAAGGATGTGGCCACCTAGAATCAATGTTCTGGTAAATGTGTTAGCTAGATTATAATTATGCAGCTTTGTCTGCCTTTGAATTAAATCAACCCTAAATTAAAGAACATGTTTAGTGATGGCAAGTGATAATAAACGGTAATAAAGCTCCAATGGCTAAGCCTTATTGTGGCACTATTGTGGAATCTGACCCCCCCCCCCCAAAGGTATCCAATATTTCCTGCGTCAATGGTGAACCTCAACTGTCAATTAGTTTCAAAATCCGATTTCCTTTACAAAAATTAGATCTGCCATTTTGTAGTCCTGGATAACCATCTCAAAGGGTTTCCAAGTAAAAACATTTTGATTGGTAAATAATAAGATTGATTTCAACTAATTGCCCGCTTACGGGTTGGCTGGTGCATGCAGCCAGAAGAGCTCTCGCAATGTGGTGAAGAACAGCTTTCCAGGAAAAAGAGAAGAAAACTAAATAAACTGCTGAAAAAATTCCATGAAAAGAAATGAGACCAAGGCCCAACCATAGGCAGATAATCAAAACCGTGGCCTGGGCTCAATGAACATCAGTCCTTAACTTTTTAAGTAAAAGAAGTAGACCTAATATATTTTGTCTTCACAAACACATGTTGGTAAGTGCAGAAATCACAAAAATTTGCAAAAGTTTATTCAAAATCCAATGTAGGAAAACATATACAAACACAAACAAATTGAAGTATAACTTAATACACTGTGTTGCTTTGAAGTACAGGGATGAGCCTAATGTTATCAGAATCTTCAAATGAGCCTGGCTACATTTGGGTGTTTATGATGTAAAATGAATAAATCAAGCAAACAACTGTAAGAAAGAAAGAACAGAGAGAGAGAAGAAATAAAAGTTTCCTGGAAAGCAGGAAAGGCTTTCTAGTCCTGGCCAGCCACATGCCTGCCACATATGCCTCGTCACAGCTAAAATACACATGGGTAATGAAGGGGGTTCATGCTACATTACAATAACTCTGCAAATGGCACATAAATTATTGGAGAAGGAGGTTTGTGTAGCTCATAACCTATTTTAAGAACAATGATATCACAGAGATTTAATTTATTGCATATTTTCTTTCCAATAAATAAAGCATTAAAATAAATGGCACTTCTGGTACTAAAAATAAATATGTTCCTGAAACTGTAATCCAATTCAGTTTGTTTTACTTGCATAATGCTTTTTAAAGAGACACTGTCACAAAAACATTTTTCAGGAAAAAAAAGGAAAGTAAATATAAAAGAAAACCTGCCAGTTTCAATGCACAACACATTTATTGTGGGTTTTCAAGTCCAGGTTCATTTTTTAAAATGGAAATCCGATTCAAATCTGACAGATTTGGAAGAAAATAAATAATTTGCCATTTTGTCTTCAACTGTAGAAAACAGCAAACCACCACAACAACCTGGAAAGAGTTGTAACACATAGTAGTAATGGTCAGTGGCATAGTTCAGGCCTCCATAGGTGAGTTTTATAAAACAATAACGGCCGAAAAAAGCCATTGTGATTCTTGAAGGCAGTAGCTGCATATAATAAACTGTCACGTAGATAGTTACTGCGGCAGCTACAACCCAAAATCCAGACAGAGAAGTATGGAAACTCCTTTATTCAAATCACAATGAGATTCTATGACGAACAGCACAGAACAAGGTAGGGTTTTTCTTTATCTATCTTTTCTGGTTATTATTATAGTGTCTGTTTTATTTGTTTGTGGTTTAATTACATTTATTTGGGATAGGCAAGTTCAATGTAGTCTATTTTTAATGACAGCATAGTTTTGCTACATCCGTGAAAGTATGAAAGTATGCGCAACATCTGTTTTATATGCTTTCTTTTGCACAGAGTGACATTGATATTGTTGAGTTCAATACGGCTTTTCAAAGTTAAATTTGTGTTTCCTTTTGTTTACGGTCAAGCTGAATTCAGGGGAAATCATTTTTAAAGTGCAATTATATTTTCTTAATTGTGCATCTATTTCGCAACACATCCGAAAATAAAGTTATCAGTTAATCTAAAAAAACAAGTCCTTTTTTCAGATCCAGTCACAATCCTGTAAAATATTTATTTGAACTAATTTAGCCTTGCGAGGCCGAAAGTTGCAGGCCATAATTGAAGACTGGTGCTAAAAGTACTGAAGTCAGAAAATGTCTATTTTGAGAAAATCAAATCCGAAAATATCATTGATCCATAAAATCAGCCATTAAAAGTTTTGCTGTTTTTATGCATTGCTTAGGCACCTTTTCTGTTAACAATATTTATAGGGTGGACTTAGCTAAACAAATACAACATATTTCTATGCTCAACTTGAATTGTCTAAAAATGTGACTTCAGTACTTTTAGCACCAGGGTCTTCAATTACCTCATTCGACTGCAAAAACACAAGTGCTGTTGACGCTCTATTGCCAGCACGTTTCTTGGGAGAAATAAAAGTGTATAAAGTGGTACAAGCTTAACTGAGCCACTGAGAGGTCCTTGCCAGGAATTCAGTGTCCCTTTCATCTGATAATTGTATAATTTGCCAATTCCTCACACATGGAGAAACAGGCCGGGGTGTTCACCCATGCCCCCCCCCTCCCAAACAACCGAAAGGAGAATACTTGAGCCGAGACTCACACTGTCTTCAGAGGAAATGAATAGTTTAAAGAGAAACATCCCTCATGAAATGCATATTAGCCTTTATATTTCCATGCCATATTTGGAGGTAGCATAGAAGTGGTCAGAGACACCTCAGTAATAGTGTAGAGAGAAATCCCTCCTCACATCTGACTAGTGACATAAGTAAAGGCATCAGAAGTCATTGAGTGGGAGGTGTCAGGAGTTCTTATGGCAGCTGTCACTGTTAACATGCTAACAGTAATTTATTGGTGATTTGGGATAACATTTATTTGAACTGTGGGCTCCTTTTCACTCTCCTTGCTGGAACTCAAGGAGTAAAGATCCATCCTGATCTACAGTCCATAGAAAAACACTGTATTTTGTTTGTGTGCTATGAGTGCAGCATGTTATACAAAAATAGAGGGTTTTACCCTCTAAGTGTGGGGAAAAATAGTAAAATACATTTTACTGAATTGAGTTTTGTCTTTAGCTATAGCTAAATTCTTCCGCTTTTGGAGAACAGAAGGCTACATTGTGAGATAATTCAGAGAGAACTTCCCCTCTTGGTTATTCAGGCAAACTGACTCCATTTTTATTGAATAAATGACTGTTACACGCCCTTCATAGTCCAGGCCTTTACTGCACGCGAGTCTGTGTGGCTGAAGTGGTGTGGAATGTGTTTGGACAGGAAACATCCCCGCGCTGCATGTGGCCACAGCATAAAGAGAAGTTTAGTGTTAGAACGTCTTTCCCCCGAAGCCAGATCCTAAAACATGTTTCTAAAGATCACCAGAAGAAGGCCAATGGCCCTCGGACAAAGAGGGTCATTGGAAACATAGCTGGACAATGGAAAAACAAAAAAGTGTTATTAGTGTTTCAGGCCCCCACCTATAATCTGAAGAAAGTGAAAAATATGTTCATGAGCTGTTGCTGATTCCGATGGTCGGTTTGCAGTCAGAACTTGAACACGGGGCAGGGTAGGTCGAGGGTTGCTCTTTGAGGTCAGTCAGAACTTTAAATTTGCCAGTCAGGTCAGGGTAATGTTCACTAAATGGCTCCCAGGCGCTTTCTTTCTCTCTTTGTACTTGTGGTACATGGGGAATGAGAGAGTTAATGATCCACGGTCAATCACTTTATCTTCCTGACTTGAGAAGTGCAGGGTTTAGTAGTACCATGTCTTCTTTTTAAGAGCTGAAGCATCCTGTCCACCCTTTGTCCAGTTTCTGGCCCCACCTTTCAGCATAGCCCAAAATAACCCTCCAGCAAAAAAAATTTTTCTTTTTGCCCCCTTCTCTCAATGTCCGCTTGTAATTTAACTGTTTTGTTAAATTAATAGGAAACTTGCATGGCAACCGAAAGTTCATGCAGATGTCAATAGAAATTCAGCATGTGTTTGCACTTAACCATTTTACCATGCTAGGTAGGCTACAACATATGGCGTACTCTGTTAGTATTTATTAGAAGGGATGGTTACAGTATGCAGTGCACATATGATATACTTATTTCTGTGACTATGTTTTGCGTTTTGTAGAGAGCCCTCTACAAAGGCAAGATCTACATGCATATTTCATGAACACTGTCTGAAGGTTATGAGTGGGAATATTTCTTAGCATATTTTTCTCATCCATCTCCTCAAATTTCACTTAAAAAAGACATGATACCAGTGTAGTTATGAGATAAAATGTTATATCCATTCATTTGTAAGATATGCCTTCATATGTGTATACATGCATATACTATATACGTACACAGTATTGTTACGACCCCGGAAATGGACTGGACCCAAATTCACGACTCGAACACAGGAATGCCAATACTCAATATTTTATTGCTTGATCAGGGTAGTCCTGAAGCATGGGGAGAAAGGCAAAAGGTGGTTAAAGTTCCAAGCCGGAACTGGACTTCACAAGACAGACAGACAGAGCGCGTAGCTCTAATAAATTATGCTTCGACCAGTACTCCTGAAGCATAGGGAGAACATAGAATACAGACAGTCCAGGTATGAGTCAACAGGGGAGCAGTGGGAGCAGGAGAGGCCAGGGTAGGAGATGGAGACGGACAACCAGTTAGGTGGAGCAGGGGATGAGCGGGAGCAGGGCGGAGTGGAGTGGCAGAGGAAGTGCAGGATGCAGGCGTTGCAGCAGGGCAGTGGCAGTAGCGGCACAGCAACAGCAGAGCGGCAGCGACAGCAGCAGCAAAAGCGACAGCACATCAGCAGCAACCGCAGCACTAGCAGTAGGCGGGCACCGCCGCAGAGTGGAGGAACAGGAGCCCTGGCTGCATGCACACACGTCGGATGGATGGCACGGAAACCGCAACACAGGCAGGGATAGCAAACAACTGCAGGTTGGCAGACTGAAGCAGACAAAGTTAGTATAGCGAGGCAGGAATAATTGAACAGCGGGAAATGCCGTTCCAGACAGGAGCAGACGTAGACTCAGACGGAATAGCAAGGCGAGTTAACGCCGGTACAGGACAAGACTTTAATTTACAAGCTAGACTGGATACTAGGACTCAAGACAAGACCAGAGGTTTCAGACAAAGAGCATTAACAGGACAGAGAACACCGGGTGACTAAATGCAAACATTAATTGGTATCAATTAGGTGCCGCGTGCGAATGTATGTGAGGGTGATTAACAGAGCGGAGAGTGTGGAATGCATGCAAAACGGGGAAATGGGATAGGCTGAGAGAAGTGTAGTGAAACAGAGTGACACAAAGGGGAAAACCACGCCCAACCTGCAGCAAGGGGAAACGGACTATGGAGAGACGAACACGAGACAGGGGGAGAGGGAAAACACGGAAAACAAGAGGACGGGAGTGAGAACATCACAAATATGATGTTAAGTCAACTGTAATAGAGTATACACAATCCCTTTGGATTCAAATAAACTATTTAAATGACAAATTGAATGACCCTGTCCATTTTAATGTGTACGGTATGTCCGTGTGCAGAGTTTGAAATAAGTTTTAAAGAAACCCTTTATTATTTTTCATTTGCTAATATTCTCATCAGAGCTGGCATTGGGCTGAGTGTTTTGGCAGAGTGGTCAGTGAAATAAACAGTACAGAATCAGTCAACTCGAGTCCCCACTTTCCTTCTCTCTCTCTCTCTCTCTCTCTTTCTCTCTCTCTCTCTGTCTGCCTGTTATTATTATTTACTTATTATTTGCTGAGTAGTGATTTACACTATTTGAAACTAGGTGGTGAATGCCAATGTTACACAGATGATGGTTAACACTTGAGAAGGAAACATTTGAGGTGTTATTTTAGTTTGTCCTTAGTTGTGTTGTGGTTTTGGTGTGTGGATAAAAGCAAAAGCTATGCCTTGACCTGATTATGAAATAAAATTTGGGTTTAAAAGACTCTTTCCCCCCATTCTCTACCCCTCTCTCTCTCCCTCCCACCCTCCCTTTCTCCCACCATCTCTCTTTCCTTCCCAGCCTCCCTCTCCCTCCATCTGATCTCTCTCCCTCCCTCCATCCCTCTCCCTCTATCCCTCTCTCCCACCATCTCTCTCCCTCCCACCATCCCTCTCCCTCTATCCCTCTCTCCCACCATCTCTCTCCCTCCCTCCATCCCTCTCCCTCTCTCCCACCATCTCTCTCCCTCCCTCCCTCCATCCCTCTCTCTCTCCTCCATCCTTCTCCCTCTATCCCTCCCACCATCTCTCTCCCTCCATCCCTCTCTCTCTCCCTCCATCCCCCTCTCTCTATCTCTCTCTCCCTCCATCCCCCTCTCTCTCTCCCTCCCCAGGCATATTTCAGTTCTCCACTGCTTCTGCACACATCTCCAGATCCCATTTGTTTGCACCACCACAGGTCTGGCGCTGAGGCTCACATAACTCAGGTGGATGCACTTCTGGCCCGTCACCGTGGATACGAGTGTCGGCAAAATTAATGTAATGTCGCAATGTTTGCCCTGTTTCTCCTCCCTGTTCAAACCTGCTGCACACTCTCTGTGTCTTTAATCCACGGTGAAAAGACCTGACATGAGTTTAGGTACAAGTTGTACCGTGTACCGTACAACTGATAGATATATGTTGAGTTTTATGCTGAAGTCACAGAGAATTGAACATTAAACATGTGTGAAGGGTGCTGCTATAGGCGAACCTCTGAAGAGTCCAAGCTCTTTGGATCAAAGGCAAACAGGGCCTACGCGGGTCTCACAGCCTGTAGAAATGCACTCGACAGGTCAGAGCTCAGAAGCCAGTAAGATGAAACAGTATGTTTTAATTGGCTGTAATGAGACATTCATTCTCAGAGCCAGTGAGGTGAAATTGCATGACCGGGTCACTGAAGCAAGAAGGCAAATCTTGGATCCAAACTTGCTTACAGATCACTGGAGCCAGAAAACCAAACACTTTCTGATCATTTTTGCAATGATTGTTCTACTCTCTAGAATAGGGAGGGTTGGATACCCCAGCAGACCCTGCAGCTCTCCAGGACCAGGGTTGGGGACCCCAGCAGACCCTCCAGCTCTCCAGGACCAAGGTTGAGGACCCCATCAGACCCTGTGGTTCTCCGGGACCTGTATTGGGGACCCCAGCAGACCCTCCAGCTCTCCAGGACTAAGGTTGAGGACCCCAGCAGATCCTGTGGTTCTCCAGGACCAGGGTTGGGGATCCCAGCATACCTTGTGGCTCTCCAGGACCAGGATTGGGGACCCCAGTAGACCCTCCAGCTCTCCAGGACCAAGGTTGGGGACCCCAGCAGACCCTGTGGTTCTTCAGGACCAGAGATGCAGATCCCTGGAAAATAGAGGGAAAAAAGATAAGTTTAAAAGGAGGGATAAAGATAAGTTATGCAAATGCTCTTCCCCTATGATCTCAAAAGCTAGCCTACAATGAGAGAAACTCCCAGCATGGCTAACATGAGGAGCTGTTGCCATCTCTGTCATTGATAAGGAAAATAACTCTGCCCCCAGAGATTCCCAATGTGTTTCTTGTTAAACATCACAAATCAAAAACAAAAATATCTGTTCTTTTCTGGCAGAGTTGATAATACACAATTATAGTGTTGATGGGGTATTTTATTCACCATTCCAGGCCAAACAGGGCAGAGGACATTGAGCAAGGGAGCTGAAACATTCGGCTCTTACTCTATTTTCACAGAATATTTGATGCCCTCTGTCACTGGAAAAGCAGTCGAGCATGAGCATGTTCTCTGCAGGAGTAAAATTAAAACAGTGTCCTGGCCAAAAATTCACTTAAAATATCAGTTTCTTTTTGGTTTTTGGTTGCATTTTATGCAATGATGTTTTAATGAAGAATATTTTTAATACAAATAATAAACTGATTGGAAGGCAGGCAATGAATACCATAGATTCGATTATCAGTCGAGATACAATTATATTAGATTAGATTATTTCCTTTTTCAATGTTGAGATGCTTTCATTTTTAGCATGTGCTTATGCTGTATCTACCCTCTATACATCATTTAATACAATGGGAATTCCTTTATTATGTCTTTTACAACACATTTTTTTTGACATTTTCAAACTGACAGAGATGCTACAAAACAATGCTATGATATCAGACTTGAAAATACTTAGCTTAACATCTCAAAAATAAACTACAGATATAAATGTGTAAATCTTAACTCTCATAGTTTTAGCTCTTTCACAATTTCAACTTCGAAAATTGGATGATGATTACTAAGTTTATTAACTATTTAAAAAAATAAATCAAACGTATTTGTTAGGAAGTAATTTTATCTGTATATCAATGTAATAACATCACAGTATAACATAATTTTCCCTTGTTCATTCTGGAACTGCTCTGATGGCTTTGCCAAAGAAGTTGATTTACTTAAGTTTTCATTTTGTTTAAGGTGGTCCTGTCAGTTAGTTGGCAAGGCAATCAAAAACAATATCAAGTCATTGTGGTCTTATGTGTTTCTCCTTTACTGTAATGGAGAACAGGTTTCATCACCTTGCTGTGGGTCTGTGGTTCATGGATGAAATACACACATATTGAAGGTGGGCGCACGCTGGGGCAGGGCTCAGCGGTTTCATCTCAGCTGTGGTGGTCAGTGGAATTCATCTCTCGTCGTAAAAATGCTGGGTGGTCCCTTATCTGCTTGATATACGACCTTCTTTTAATTTCGGAGCCATTGAAGGGTGCGGCTTTTGTTCCTCTCGTATATTTCTCTCTCTCTCTTGTGGTCTTCTCTTTACGGTCCCAGAGGGCATTGTTGTGCAGAATACTTCTTAATGTGCATTAGTCATCATCATTTATTTTTATTCTTTTTAATAATGATTATTAATGCCATGTCAGACACAAAAACATGTTAGAGAAAGAGAACATGGTCATAACTGGATGAAGCAGTTACAGAGCTATACTAACAAAGGGCTTTATCATATTAACCAATGTTACTACAATGAGACAACACAATTGAAACTTTTTCACACTCATTATATTATAAGTTACATATTATAAGTTATGTTGTACAGATAAATATTATATTATAATATTTATTATAATATTCACAGTAGTACAGTATATATATATATATATATATATATATACGTATATATACACAGTGAGCACCATAATTCATTGGACAGTGACACATTTTTTGTTATTTTGGTTCTGTACTCTAGCACTTTGAGTTTGAAAGGATAAAATGACAATGAGGTTGAAGGGCAGACTGTCAGATTTAATTTGAGTTTATTGTCATCCATATCGGATTAACTGTTTAGAAATTATAGGACCTTTTGTACATAGTACCCCCCATTTTCGGGCATCAAAAAATCTTGGACAGTTTAACATAATGTAGAATAAAGTAATCATTTTTAATATTTGGTCACATATCCTTTGCATGCCATGACTTCCTGATGCCTGTGACCCAGCAACATCAAAAGACTCTTGATATCTTATTTTCTGGTACTCTTACAAGGATACTATAACTTATCTGCATTTGAATGGATCTCTATGGGAATTGGGGGGTGGTACTAGATTTAGCTGTAAATTATGCTGGAACAGTATGGAATACATGGTTGGGGAAATGGCTGTAAGTCATCAAGGGTCTGAGGTATCAAACGAGCCTGAAACTCTGCTCTCATCACTCTGCTGTCAGATATGCAGTAGATATGGATGGATCACTTTAAGGATTGTTTCTCCTGACAAATTTTCCTATTGAACTCTATGGAAAAATAAGTCTGGAGAAGAAATCCTTCAAGTTATCCATTTCTGGGGACTGGACTTACAAGTTAGGCTGGAGAGGATGGCAGCCCAGCTGGAAAAATTGGGTATAATGCGCCAGTACCAACCGACCAACCCCAGAAACAACCACACTCTCTTCTTCGTGGTCAGAAAAGGACAAGCTCTGACAGCCTCCAACTTGTCCAGCTGCAGCTTGATGATCCCTCCACCCAGCACATACCCCAGATGAGAGACCTCAGGTTTCGCCAGATGGCACTTGCATTCACTACCAAACCAGCGTTGTGGATCCACTGAAAGATGTTGGATAGGTGTCCCAAGTGCTCCTCCCAGGAAGAGCTGAAGATGACAACGTCATCAATGTATGCAGCTGCACCCCGCAACACCTGGTCCATCATCCACTGGAAGGTCGCCGCAGCCCCATCCAGACCAAAGGGCATCACTGTGAACTGATATAGCCCACTTGGCACTATGAACTCAGCTCCTTCGCAGACTCTGTCAAAGGCACCTGCTAATATCCCTTGCACAGGTCAAGAGTGCTCAGGAATCTGGCCTTGCCAAATACAGGAAGGTATTTAGGGCCCAGCGTGGCATAGAATACCTTTGCTTTTTGATTTTATGTTTGAATGCCCATCTCTGACATTTAATTGAAATAATCAATTGAAATTTAAATGTCTAGGCAGATAATGGATGTGAGGGGTACTGCCCGTTCATAATTTACCATAATTTTCATAAAAAAACATAATTTACCATTTTACCTCCAGATCATCATCTACGTTCATCAATGAATGTATGATTACAACTCATTATTCCAATTGTCCTTTTCCTGTAATAAAACTACTCAATCTTAAGACCTGATTCAGACTTTGTTTTGACTTGTTGGTTGATCCACCAGGTTACTCTTCGACTTACCTATCAACGAATTTGGCGATTTAATTGATGATTGTCATTTTTAATAATAATTAATAACTTAAATCCATTAAATATAATTAAATGTATGGTTGAGTGAGGGGTTTCAGCACGTGATACCGCTTGTGTTCATTATTCAGAGTGCTGGGCAGTTTAACGAGTGCATTGAGTGCTGGAACTGCGGGATTCAGAATTATAAGCATTTTTACTTCATCATCGCTTCCCAGACACCATCAAGCGTCAGTTGAAGCTCGTATTGCACAGCTGTATGTCAGTGGGCTTGTAACAGATTGTTCTGTACCGTATTGTTTTTCCCCAGAAAATGGGATGTACTGTGTTATTGGATGCTGTATTTCAGACATGAAATATGTATGGTAAATGATGTAAAATAGTAAAAGATTAAAACATATGAATTACATCAATAAAAGATGGCAAATGCACGTAAATTGATTGAAATTCCATTATTGTTTTTCAGTCATACAAGAATAAGTAAAAAAACGATTTTGAACGCAAGGCAGCTTGCATGTTTATGTTTACGCAGCTGAAACGTGCCCCTATTGTAGAGCCAATTATTTTTTAGTTATTTGCCGGAAGCAAATACACTTGTGTTTCCTCGCTGAAGCATCCTCCGGGAGCCTCCTCATTCCTCACTCCTGTCGGGTAAGTGAGGACTAGGTAAAATGTGTATTACCTGAATCCAGTGGTTCCAACAGTCAATGCCCTTGTTAAAACGTTCAGCACTCTGAATACTGAACACAAGCGATATTGCGTGCTAGAACCCCTCACTTAACCTACATTCAAAATAAGTTTTACATTATTTAATTAGATAATTATTATTAAAAATGACAATCATCAATTAAATCGCCAAATTCTTTGATAGGTAAATCGAACAGTAACCTGGTGGATCAACTAACAAGCCAAAACAAAGTCTAAATCAGGTCTTGAGATTAAATAATTTTATTAAATGAAAACCAGTCAGTTAGAATAATGACTTCAAATCATACATTCCCTAAGGAATGTAGGCTGACTACTTATAATTTACAAAAGGGAAGACATTAAACCAGACATTAATTTGAATATACCAGTAAAGATTGGCCAAAAATTGCCAATATTATTTACCCTCCAGCCGAACAGGAACTAAAGGAAACGCACAAGGAACCAAAAAGGATGACTTCTTCCCCAAACAAACTCCAAAACTGACTAAATTATTTTTCTGCGGTAAATTCATAAAATACCTTGACAGGGAGGAGATCCAAGCCCTGATTGGGTTAAGGTGTGGGGGAGGGAGGGGAGAGGGGTCATTTATGACAAAGACTGGCTTGTCTTTGATGTTGGTGGGGGTAAGTGAGTTTGAGAGAGACAGAGAGCGACAGAGATAGAGAGCATTTAGAGATTTGGATTTCCATTAAAGATTGCTAACCTCGATCGATTTCCAGGTCAGGCAAAGACTGAGGAGAAGAACACGGATAAAATAAGCGACTGGAATGAACCCAGTGATTAGTGTGATAAGTATGGTAGACAGTGAGGAGTGAGATAGATAGTGATGAGTGTGATACATAGTGATAAGTGTGATAGTGGTGAGCGCCCCAGTAGTCAGTAATCCTGAGAGGGCCAGAAGTTTGAGACACTGCTGAGTGGCCTGGGATCTGAGAGTGTCCGTCAGCCATGGAACGAACGATGCAGGTGTGTGCTAGTCAAGCTCTTCCACAGGGCTGGGAGTCGCGTGTGTGTGGAGCAGACAGGTCAGCCATGGGGCGATGGAGATGGTGTGCTAGCCAAGCTCTTCCACAGGGCTGGGAGTCATGTGTGTGTGGAGCAGACAGGTCAGCTATGGGGCGATGGAGATGTGTGCTAGCCAAGCTCTTCCACAGGGCTGGGAGTCGTGTGTGTGTGGAGCAGACAGGTCAGCTATGGGGCGATGGAGATGTGTGCTAGCCAAGCTCTTCCACAGGGCCGAGAGTCATGTGTGTGTGTGGAGCGGACAGTTCAGCCATGGAGTGATGGACACACTGTTCCAGAGACTATGGGCCAAATCCACAAAAGGATTGCACAGCGTTTGCCCGGGCAAACCCTGTGCAAATGAGTCAAAAAAATTGCATCCAATCCACAAAGCACATGCAAAGGCTGAAAGGTATAGCAAACTACACCGACGAGCAAATAGCTCCACGGCTGCACCCCTCTCATTTAAATGTATGTAAATTAGGTACTTGCCTGCAAAATTGCCCCAAGGAAACCTTGCGTGTAATCCACAAACACCATGAGCTAATTGCCACACACAGTTAGAGAGGTGCAAATACCACTTTTGAAAAGCAGGTATTAACCGGACGAATTGGATGATAAACCTCTTAAGGCCTATTTTGTCGCAAATTAGCGACAAACCGACTCTTTTCAGAAACGGCCTGATATGAATGTGCATTGAATAATATAACACAAAACCTCTATTTATTTTTTCTTTTGAAAGTAAATTCCGTCCATAAGGGGATTTAAGGGAGAGACATAACAGACTGATATTAATATCAATATTGATATTAAAAAAAAGTGTGGTCTGTCATTTTCATTAAGAACCAATCTGTGTCCTGAAATATGGAGAAAAGCCTGAAACACTTTTTGCAATCAGATGTAGCACATATAAGGGGCTGACATGCCAGGCTTTCCAGGGATCATGGCAGCAGTAATTGTAGCCAGACGGAGACACTGTAACGCCCAGCGTGCGCAAGAACGCGTATTTCGGAGGAGAATATCCCTATTTGACCTCAGCGATAATGATATCGTTCGGAGATACAGGTTGCCAGGACACGCAATTATTGCCCTTCTGGATGAGATCAAGGACGACATTGAGCCGATCACCCAAAGAAGCCACGCAGTACCTGGGATTGTGAAGCTACTGTCCACACTACAGGTACTTGCGTCGGGCTCCTTCCAGACACCAATTGCAGGTGTTTCTGGTACCTGCCATAATCCGAAGAGTGGGGAGGCATATTAGGTTTCCCCAAAACCAACAAGACATCCAGGAGACCAAACAAGATTTCTACCAGGTTGCCGGCTTCCCAAATGTTGTGGGTGCTATTGACTGCACCCACGTCCCTCTGGTTCCACCATCTGAAACGGAGAATGTTTTCAGAAATCGAAAACACACACATTCTGTCAACGTCCAGGCTATTTGCGATGCACATGGGATCATTACGAATGTGGTTGCCAAATTCCCAGGGTCAGTCCACGATAGCTTTATCTTCAGGAACAGCGCTGTTCACAGACAGATGCAGGACATGGATGGCCGTTGGCTAGTGAGTAGGCCTAAGTATATGTTTTCATTCTACTGCAATAATGTAGGCCTAATAGCTAGGCTACTGCAAATGTGTTCAAAATATTTAAAATGTTTTTCTTTTTCAATTAGGTGATAGCGGCTATCAGCTGCAACCCTGGATCGTGACTCCTGTGCGTAATCCCGTGACTGAAGGGGAAGCAGCCTACAACCGGGCACATATCCGGACCCGGGGCATTATCGAGCGCATCTTTGGAATTCTGAAAAGCTGCTTCAGATGCCTGGATCGCAGCGGTGGTGCACTGCTGTACAGTCCATGCAAGGTGTGCAAGGTGGTTGTTGTGTGCTGTATCCTCCACAATATAGCCATAAGAGCCGGGGTGCGTCTCGGGGAGCAGGAGGCCGAGGCCGAGGGCGAGGGGGATTTCGACTCCAATGAAGAGGAGCCTAATGCCCCACTGGGTGAAGTGCGACCTGAGCGGGGCAGGGATGTCCGACTGAACATAATCAGAAATTATTTCGAGTGATATGTGAACATTCTTGTTTGGGAAATTGGCTCTCAGGCTAAATCTATATATTTTTTTATTTCAACCGTTTAGACTCGATGAACACCGAGGTTACCCTCATCTGCAGTAGGCTAGACCTAAAGCCGAGTAAATTAATTAAGCTTATCTAAACCTGCTTGAGAAATGCCGTTGACCTGTTTTGATGCCAAATAAAAGTTAGGCTACTGAATGTTTCTGCATCAACAACAAGTTTTGGTCTTTTGTTACGTTCTCTTAGTGCATTCTCATGTGATTTGCGAGGTCTCTCTCCGCAAATCATAATAGGCTCGGCTCAAAAGGCAAAACATAGGCCTACTTTTATTTTGTAGACTACAAAATCATTTATTTTGTAGACTACAGGACGCATTCACTGCTGTGTTGGGACCCCAGACAAATCAATAGGCCTACATTGAAAGTAGGCCTACTTTAGGCAATAGTCTAAATGACTACAAACGAGAACACAGGGAAATGAAAAACAGTGAATGACATTTGCTTGAATAAGTCTGCATCATTGTCGGACAATAAATGGAAAAACAAGAGAATGACCATTAGGCTCTTTATTAACTATTGGTCAACACAAACTCCAGCCTATCATTTCCCCTTCCTCTCCCTCAGCTGCCGTCGGGGCATGTCGCTCACGACTCGGCTGGCGCTTGGCTCGTTCTTTGCCTCAAGGACATCAACAATCCTCCCCAAGGCTCCTAGCAGCTCGATGTGATTGGCCTGCATTTGGCTTCTCCAGGATGAAATGTTGATGGTAAGACCTGCCAGAGCACTGACAACCTGTTGTGAGCTGCTAGCAGCACCTCTTATTTCGGACTCTATCTCACTGAGAGTGGAGGCATATTGCATTTGTGCAGTGGTTTGTTTCTGCTGCTCCAGGTAAAGAAGCCGGTCAATATCAGCGTAGTTGATGGGAACTGAGGGGGGTGGAATGACAGGTGTTTCACGGGGCTCCGGGGTGGATGGGGTGAGGCGAGATGGGGAGTCGTCTTGGTTTGAGGCGGCGCCGGTGCAGGATGGGCCAGACATCGGACAGTCTAAGAAGGGGTGGCACATATTAGAAATATAATAATAATAATAATAATACCCCAGTTTAAGAGGAAACATACAGCATACAGAAACGTGTAGGCCTATTTATGATTTCTAGCATGTAGTTCACAGCCTAGGCTACATACCTTCAATGTCCTGTGGCATAGGCTCGGCTGTATCTATTCCATCCAGGCCATGCACTTGTTCTTTCTGGAGGGTCTGCTGAACTTCCTCTTCGATTTCGGTCAATGGGTCTTCGATCGGCGGTCCCCCTCCCGTTGCAGCGGCCTGTCTGCTATTAAAAGCAACTTTTTCTTTGGTCCTCCTTTTGAGATCCACCCACCTTCTCTTACAGTCGTCGGCCATGCGTTTGCACTGACCGACAGCACTAACCCTTTTTGCAACTGACTCCCAAATATGGTTTCTCTCACTTGGGGCGCGACTGCAATTTAGCTGCATTTCTCTGCACCTCGTTGGTGAGGACATGCAACTCGGTTTCAGAAAATTTTAATTTGCGCTTTCTCTCTGCCATTGTCATTGATATTGTGTTCTTGGCACAAGCCAATATATAGGCTGCCACATGGCTAATTGCAATCATCGGTGCAAAGTGCAGACAGGTGGCAAATTTGTGGGCATGTTTGCCCGGGCATATCATTGGATCAAAATCTTTTGTGGATACCGTGGTAAACTGGTGATGATTGCTTTTGCAATCTCTGTATTAACTTTGAGCTAATTGCCAGGAGCAATCTGTTCTTTGTGGATTTGGCCCTATGGTTTTGAAATGGTCCCAGGCAGAGAGGAGTCACCGTTTGGTGAGAGGAGTTGGGGGGGTGTTGTTGTGTCATGGTTTTGTGGTGTGGCTCAGTAGTAGGTCGCTTGTGAGAATACATTCCTTATTAATACGTGGCCCGGAGGGGATTCATACATTTTTTTTCCAGGGGGTTGGGGAGGGGGCGGTGTTGTGGTTTTGGAACGGGATATCAAAACACAGCATAACTTATTGTCTTTAGCACTGAGAACATGCGAGCAAGAGAGGCGGCGCTTCCAATAAACAGATCCAGCCTGCCACGCAAGCCCAACAGAGTTCGCTGCTGGGTTAGTGGCTGGGTTACAGACTGTAGTGGGAAATGTGTTCTGTCAGATTGCCGTGTGTTTGCTCCTTAAGATAGCTTGCGCTGATGGCCCTCAACTCTCTGTCAGACCGCAGTGAGCTGGAGCCAGATAGTGAGCGCTCTTTGTTTTATGTAAAGTCAGGGGACGGCAGTGCAGAGGCCATTGAGTCCATACTGTACGGCAAGCGTACGGCGCCAAAAAGAGCAGTTCTTTTGTTGATGTCTGATGGTTTCTGCAAAACGGAGAAGATACTTATCTGTCAGCACCAAATGGCTTTCTGACAAAACGCTGTTATCCCTGAGTCAGCATATCCAGGGAATGCCTTGTGATTGATATTTACAAGATGGAAAATAACAAAAATAACCGAATCATCATAAAGCAAAACACTTCTGGTTCTTGGCTCAATATACAAACCCCAATTCCAAAAAAGTTGGGACAGTATGTAAAATGCACATAAAAGCAGAAAGCAGTGATTTTTAAATTATCTTTTACATATATTTAATTGAAAACAGTACAAAGAAAAGATATTTAATGTTTTACCATATCAACTTTATTGATCTTTGTAAATATACGCTAATTCTGAATTTGATGCCTGCAACACATTCCAAAAAAGTTGAGACAGGGGAAAAAAAAAAGACTGGGAAGTTCAAAAAACACCTCTCTGGAACATTCCACAGGTAAACAGGTGATGCTATCATGACTGGGTATAAAAGGATATCAAAAGACTCTTGATATCTTATTTTCCGGTACTACAAGCGATACTACAACCTCTCTGCATTTGACCCATGATGACACAACCATTTAGCCAACCATGGGTTCCATAGTATTCCTGTGTAATTTACAGCTTAATCTAGTCCCACCCCCCAATTCCTATAGAGATTCATTCAAATGCAGAGAGGTTATAGTATCGCTTGTAAGAGTACCTGAAAATAAGATATCAAGAGTCTTTTGATATCCTTTTATATCCAGTCATGATAGCATCACCTGTTTACCTGTGGAATGTTCCATAAAGGTGTTTTTTGAACTTCCCAGTATTTTTTTTGCCCCTGTCCCAACCTTTTTGGAATGTGTTGCAGGCATCAAAATTGGAATTAGCATATATTTATAAAAATCAATAAAGTTGATAAGGTAAAACATTAAATAGCTTTTCTTCGTAGTGTTTTCAATTAAATATATGTAAGAGAGAATTTACAAATCGCTGCTTTCTGCTTTTATGTGTATTTTACGTATTGTCCCAAATTATTTTGGGAATTGGGATTTGTATATACTGTAATACGTATATACAGTACATACATACATACACATATGCAGTACATACATACATACACACTTCCACACCTTAAATTGATTGACGATAAATGATTTATGTTACCTATGATAACGTTGGGCTCGGATCTATGCACTTACATCCATATGCCCAGTGTAATGATGGCCGCCCATGGGAGGTGCATGACCATTACATCATTGGTATACTGTTACCCTCCTGCTGCTAAACAAGTGAGCACACATCCCAGACCAAGGTGTTCTGCAGTATTCTCCTTCATGGGGGAAGGTGTCCTGAGAAACATATCTGGGCAAAATATCACTTGGAAACTGTTTGGGTTTCAAGGGTAAGCTGCCCATATCACGGTCTCCTCATGCTGGTAGCGTAAGGAAAATAAACACCAGTTTTTATACAGCGCCGGCGCTATTGCGCGCCGACAAAATCAGCAGACGCATCAGAGCAGCATGTGCTCCGGATAGGGGTGAAAAGAAATGGCCAGTGTCACAAATCCAGTGTACAATGGAGGTATTCAGGAATCTACGTCTCCATCAGTCAACATAAATATGATACTTGTGATTCAGCGCTTTCCCCATCAATGCCTCCTTTCTTCTGCTTGCAGTGGCCGCTGTCGCCTTGCTGCCTCGCAGTGTAATCTTCCCATGGCACTTTAATTAGCTCACACTGTTTGCAACCAACCTGCATTACGTAAATAGACTAACGGCAGAAAAGGGCAGGGGAAGGGTTTAACTTAAAGTCTAAAATGATTTGCATGCAGTCTGAAGTATTTGATGTGTTTAGGGTGCAAAATTTGACATTTGTGACCCAAACCAGAATTTCTTAATTATTAGAATGATAGATGATCACAAACTTGTACATCATGACACACCTGTTCTATTTAGAAGTGTAACTGCTGATGTAAGTAAGGTCTAAAGCAGGGGTTTTCAACCTTGGTTACAGGCTCTGCTGGTTTATTTTTACACCTTAAAACCCAACAATCAATTTAGACCCAAGAAACCAATTGAGGTGAGTCAGCTGTGCAATCAACCACTTCATCTGATCAAGTGCAGGAAGCTGAAAACAAACAGACCCCTTCAGGACTGGGACTGGACCCTTGGTCTAGACAAATTCTTGTTTAGCTAAATAAGCTAAACTAAAGTTATTCCACAGTTTAGTTATGTCTGTCACAAGTGTGGTACTGGCTCAGTAGTGACAGGCATAAAACTAGCACTAGGACTTGAGCGATGGTAACGAGGGCCATCCATACAGTTCTATGGCGATAGGGGGCGCAAGGGATCGTGGGAAAACTTCAAGAGGTTTTTTTCCTTCAATGTCAGACTTGTGCAGTTATATCACAGTCCATTTTCTGGGATATAATTTGTAGCAGAAATGATTAGAAAGAGCAGTCGCAATAACGCTAAATGCCCGTGCTTCTGATAACTGCAGGACGGATGGTTCACCTTAAAACTATTTGTGACAGAAGGCTGCATTGTTATGCTCTCAAACTGAACAAAAAATATTGCATGACATATCCATTTGCTTGTTTTTATGCATAAATGTGCCAATTATGAATGATTGATTATCAGTTTGAATTTTCTATTTCTAAGTACTCACTTGCACATGGCTAGAATTGTTGTTCCACAATTTTTCTCCCATATTTTTTAAAATAACTATTCTGCTTTAAGCTTATTTTACAATGCAGGTTTTGCTTGTTGCCATTTGCTTTGTTTTTTGAAGTCTTAATTTTCTGCAAATTATATCAGATTTAATCAACTAAAGATGCTATTTGTTTCCAAATTAATCGATTGCCATACTGCACATAAAAAATGAACACATTGATCTGTGTTGGGACCACTTCCTTATTTATATTAATGATCTTGACAGGGACATTGAAAGTACATTAATTTCATTTGCTGATGATACAAAACTGGGAACTTAGTAATCCAAGAAGATTTAAACAGAATCCAGAAGTTGGTGGAAACCTGGAAAATGATACTCAACATAACTAAATGTAAAGTTCTACTTGTGGAAAATAAAAACATAAGGCAGGAATTACTTTATGGGAGGAACAAAATTGGAATGTGCTCAATTTGAAAAAAAACTTGGGCGTAGTAGTTTATCAAAACCTTTCAGGTTCAAGGAAGTTATTCTTACAGTATATTATACAATACCTTCATCAGATCACACTTCGGGCCTGATTTACTAAGACATTTAGCACATGCAAAACCTTTTAGCACATGCTAAATATATAACACAACCAATGATTGGTCATGGTATTTTTTGCACCAATCATTGGTTTTGTTACTTGTTTGCATGTACTAAAAGGGTTTGCACATGTTAAATATCTTTGTAAATCAGGCCCTTAGATTACTATGCAGTTCTGGGGACTGTACTACCAGAAATATATAGAGGCTCTGGAAAAAGTTCAAAGAAGAGCAACTAAATTATTTCCTGGAATGAAAGATAAAAGTTATGAGGAAAGACTTAAGATACTTAATCTTTTCAAGGAGTAAAAGGAGACTTAAAGGCAAATTGATTAAGGCTTTTAAATTCATGAAAGGGATGAACAAAGTGAACTACAAGAGATTCTTCAGGTTGAGGTCTGTCAGTAGAATGAGGGGGCATAGATGGAAATTAGCAAAAGGTAAATTCCACAGACATCAGGAAGTATTTCTTGACACAGAGAGTCATCGCTGTGTGCAATAGCTTGACAGGTCATGTAATAGAGGCTGAAACTCTGGGGGTTTTCAAGACCAGGCTTGATATGGTGCTAGATACTATCTAGTTTGTAGGTAAACGGTGAGCATACCCCGTAGGAGGTAGGAAATGGTGAGCATTGTTGTGCAAAATGGCCTGTTCTTATCCTTGTTATGTTAAATACATACAATTAATTGTGTTTTCAAATTTGAGTTACTTGGATGTTGTTTATATAGATTATAAATTAAACCTTTTGTACGGGCAAAGTAAACATGCACTGAAGTGTTACCATTTCTTTATCACAGCTAAACAGTGTATAATTAAGATGTGAAATAATTTTAATGTTTAATAAAGTTATGTTTTCCAAAGACTCTAATATTTTTTCAGATGGAGAAATTGTTTTTAAGAATTTACTGTAACAACTTGGTTGTCACTCATGCAGCCAGTTTTGTTCTCTTGAATATTTATATCTCTTCACTATGGCTGTACCTCTCAGCACCTTGGTGGTCCAAACCAGTTAAGATGAACAGGGCTGTGTGTGTGTGTGGGGGGGGAGGACGGTAAGAATGTAGGTGAGACAGAAAAGGTAGACCAGATTCAAACCTTTGGAGGCAGCGGCCTTAAAACCACTCAACCCCCCCATTGGCCACCACGGGCATGATAATTGCCGTTAATTAGATATGAAGTTAAACATATATAGAGTAATTTGGCATGTTATTACATTAAAGGTTGAAATCGTACATTATTCATCAAAAAAGTTGCAACCCCCAGTTAATGTAATAACCATTGATTAATGTAATAAGTTATTACAGTAATCATAAAAATGTATTACGTTAACCGTTCAAGATTTTTATTACAATAACCAGCAGTTATTACATTAACCATAGGTTAGCTGTGTAGTGGTACTTACTTTTGTTAACAATCCCAATTGTTCAGCTAACTTCACATGTATTGATTATAAATGGACCTTCTTTGCCTTCTTGGTGATATCACATGTCAATATTCCTGAGATTTAAATGATGTTTCATCGCTATCTAGCGACTCCGGCTGGTTGATCGGGCACCCGTAAAGCCAGATATAAAAGGTCTTCCTTTGACTCCAGTCCATGCGAGCATGGCTGTAGTCTGCCATGTGAAAAGAAGCAGCCTGGGGACCCCACGTGTTTTGGAAGAGAAACACGGGTGTCTTCACTCTTCCGGCAGTGGGTTTTGCGCATGAACGCGGCTACGGTTGCAGGCCATTCCAAATTAGGGTGGGAATTGGACATGCTCAGCCCTATGTTAGGTGCTAAATTTATTAAAACATTTTCTTTTTTAAATCAAATAATAACCACAGAAGACTATACAAATGAGAGGCATTCCCAGACTAATTTCACTAATATTCGGCTCAATTAAAGGCTTCCATTGTACCCAGAAAATGCAGTACACACTTAACACTGAAGGAAAGACTGGTTATTTTTATGAATGTATTTTCCACCACACCCTGCTGAATGTGTGCTAGTGCATGCAATGTGTTATACAGCTTTCCATAAACACCATCTTGCATGTGTGATAACTTATTCATAAGTCAGTCATCATCATCCCGGCACATTCTCCAGGATCTTCCCTCTAGGAAAAGGACATGACATATTCCCCTGATAATCTCCTCGGTTTTTTAAAGGGTGTATCTTGCATTACCACTGTGAGAACATTCAATTCTATTTCACTTTGTGTTGTTTTTTTATGATTATTATTTTTATTGTATTTTATTTCTTGGAGAATTGGTACTCGCACGAGAGAAGTGGATGGATGACGGCGGGTATCCATAAGGTGCGATGCATTTTCATCTGTGAACAGATGTTTTCCGAGTAGAAGCTGACATTGGGAGGCAAGCCTGAAGGCTGATTGCTCTCCTCCTGTGTACAATGTCGTCTTTTTTTCCAGAAAATCCCATTTCTGAGCTCTGGGTCAGGATATTTCTCCCGCTGGGCTGGACTTGGACACCATCTCTTTATTTATTTTCCTCCAGACGTAAATTTGCGGCACCTCAGGAAATGGATGTAACATCTGCGTGAGATCAGCACTGTGCTGTAACATCTGCGTGAGATCGGCACGATGCTGTAGCATCTGCGTGAGATCGGCACGGTGCTGTAACATCTGCGTGAGATCGGCACGGTGCTGTAGCATCTGCCTGAGATCGGCACAGTGCTGTAGAATCTGCGTGAGATCGGCACGGTGCTGTAGAATCTGCGTGAGATCGGCACGGTGCTGTAGCATCTGCCTGAGATCGGCACAGTGCTGTAGAATCTGTGTGAGATCGGCACAGTGCTGTAGAATCTGCGTGAGATCGGCACGGTGCTGAAGAATCTGTGTGAGATCGGCACAGTGCTGTAGAATCTGTGTGAGATCGGCACAGTGCTGTAGAATCTGTGTGAGATCGGCACAGTGCTGTAGAATCTGTGTGACAGTGCTGTAGAATCTGTGTGAGATCGGCACAGTGCTGTAGAATCTGCGTGAGATCGGCACGGTGCTGAAGAATCTGTGTGAGATCGGCACAGTGCTGTAGAATCTGTGTGAGATCGGCACAGTGCTGTAGAATCTGTGTGAGATCGGCACAGTGCTGTAGAATCTGTGTGACAGTGCTGTAGAATCTGTGTGAGATCGGCACAGTGCTGTAGAATCTGCGTGAGATCGGCACGGTGCTGGAGAATCTGTGTGAGATCGGCACGGTGCTGTAGAATCTGTGTGAGATCGGCACTGTGCTGGAGAATCTGCGTGAGATAGGCACAGTGCTGTAGAATCTGCGTGAGATCGGCACAGTGCTGTAGCATCTGCGTGAGATCGGCACGGTGCTGTAGCATCTGCGTGAGATCGGCACAGTGCTGTAGAATCTGCGTGAGATCAGCACAGTGCTGTAGAATCTGCGTGAGATCAGCACGGTGCTGTAGAATCTGCGTGAGATCAGCACGGTGCTGTAGAATCTGCGTGAGATCGGCATGGTGCTGTAGAATCTGCGTGAGATCAGCACGGTGCTGTGGCATCTGTTTTAAATTACTTTTTGTTTTGTGAGTTGTTCTATTCCGGGCAATTATTCCACTGCTTAACTTTGTATACGGCTTTGCCCCCCCCCCCCAGAAGAAGAACTGTGCTGGTACTTTTCAAAAACTTTGTCTCTGCACAGGAAGTATTCAGAAATCACTCATTCAATATGCTCCTGCAAACAACATGACTTCAGGCAACATGCAGTCCCCACGTTGAACCAGATGTTAAGACCATGTTTCCGTTAGAGACATCGCAGGTGCCACAATTCAATTAGCATTAAACTGTGTCAGCTGGGTGCATTACAATCCTGTTTTGAAATCCAAACCCAAGAGAATATAAATGTTTTGCTTTCCTGCCAACAGCAACTGCTGTACATCTGAGTCCATCAATTGCACCAGTTGAATATATAATAGATTTATTCTGGAAATAATCTGTTTGTTTTCATCACATTTTCACACAACCATAAAATTAAAGACTATCCTGGAGCAATTTATGATATCTGTAGATTATGTGTTCCACTTGGTATTCCCTATGTAGAGGAAGTGAAATAATTGAATGTTTTATACAAAAAATGAGCGCAATAATGCCATATTGCTGACAATTTAATTCCAGTTTTTTTTTTTTTTTCAAAGAGATGTTTTCAGTGGTTTCTGTAATCTCCGCTGACTGTGGTCACTGCTAATGCCAACTGACCCATCTTTGGCACTATGGCATTCTTCCCCTGCAAGGATACTCCAATGAACGCACGACAAGTGGTCACGCTACCGGTCCACATCATCAGGGGTTCATCTGTTGGGTTCATGTCAGGTGAATCGGGTGTCCTCTTCTGCCAGGAAAGTTTAAAGGATGTGTGAAATGTCGTGCTGTGCATTGTTGTGTGAGAATGTGACTATTGTCTTTCACTATTCTGGCATAATGCCGGATGTCAGACATTCAGCACTCTACTGACATGGATATGGTAGGCTCTGATGTCTTGATCTCAGAGTCATTGTCTTACTGTTGGGAGAACTGATCTAGGCCAAAGTCCTCCTAGGCTCTATTGAGGTTATTACCATTGACGGTATCTAAAAGTGTTGGATTTTCCTTGAGTTTTCTCATAAGACAGAGGATCTCCACAAGGGTGCTGCATCCCTGGTTTGTCATGTTGAAAAGGATGGCAAATTTATTGACTCTTAATTGGTATGGCTACTAAGATGGAAAATGCATTGACAGTAATTGTCATGGATACTATTCATGTGGAGGACATGGTAATATCTAAACCACTGCTTAATGTGTAAATAATGAGATGTTGGAGCCCAAAGTTACCATGGTGGCAGGGCATAATCAATATAATGAGACAAACACTCAAAAATGAATAACGAAAATAAAAAAATTTAATAAATAGCACGTATTCTCTTGCACTATTTTTTGATTATACTACCACTATTAGCGACACCAAATAAGAAATTCAGGGACTTACAAACAGTAGCTGAAATGATACATTTATTAATCCTAAAGAGCCCAAAGTGCACATTTCTACTCTGCTAACACTGGTTCTTCTTCAACGGAGAAACTTCAAAGCTTCAAAAGAAACTTGAAAATACTACGTTGGGTTTTGGTCATTTGCAAACATTTGTTGACTCTCATTCACAGCAAGTCTTACTGAAGCTTGCGCTTTGTGGCTAATGACGTCGTCACCGTCGAGCTTGTTTTTTCGCATTTCTTTTTTTCCTCTCTTCCAAACAGCAAATCTAAAATCAGACCATTAAGCCAACAAGCTAACATTCGTTCTCTTTGGCTAAATTAACTTGCTTATACGAGGAGGTTCACGTCAACTTAGTTAGCAAATTGAAGGACAAAACTAACTGAACATCAGTGTTTTTTGTTTTAAGATATCAAAATATAGGTAGAGGTATAGGAATGTGCGCACTAATCTAAACACATGCGTATAATTTTCATTAGTGTGTTAATTATCATATTGTAGGCTAAGGGTGTCAAACTGAAGTCCTGGAGGGCTGCACATTCTGCAGGTTTTTTTTGTGTGGTCTCATTTCAGTCAGCAGCCAATGGAGGCCAATGGAGAACACGGTGTTCCTTCATCCAATCAGCGACTTAAATGAATGGTGCCGAAACATACCGAAAACCAGCGGACACTGCAGCAGTCCAGCGCTGCATCCTGACACCTGTGTTCGGCTAAAATTCACCAGTTGAAAATGTGGAAAATGAAAACATAAAGTTATGGTAGTTTCACACTTGACGCTGCATTGCTTTATCTTTATCTTAGTTGCCTGAATCACTCATAAATTAATGCTACAATTTTAATACCGTTTAAGCTACAATTTGTCTTTGGGAAGCACCACAGTCATGGCATCTGGACTGTGTACAATCTAACAGTGTGGCTATGCAGCGGAAATCAGATACATGCGAAGGTGCACTACAGGATGTGATGTCACCCCCCTGGAGGAGCAATAAAAGTGCAATTAGCTCCCTTATTCCAGCGACCTTAATCAGCAGGTTAATCGTATCGCTTGTTCTGCGGAACGGCTGCAGCAGATCTATTCTCATAACACATAGCACTATGATGTCAGTGTCAAATTGTTAGGCATTATGGGATTGATTCTGTGAAAAATTACTTTGGGAAAAGTTATGTTATTGTGGACCAGTATGCACCAGAGGATCTGGCAGCTCTGGTCACTGACAATTCCTCTGGCTAGCTCACAGTAATCTTTTTCACTGTCCTGATGCAGTCGTGCCATTTGTGTCGATCCGTTATATTCACTGCTACTTTCAGTGATAGTAAAGTTCAGAAGTGCATGAACACACAAAAGATTTCACAATCGCACAGCTCAAATTACTGATGTTACACTAGTAATTGTGTCTGAGGTAGGATTAAAAAAAAAAAAAAGGAATATTCTGGAACAACCTCTGAGACAGTTTTCTCCACCCACCCACTGTTCAAATCCCCCATGCAGAACTCCAGAATCTTTGCCACAGCGCATGTGCACACACACACACACACACACACACACACACCTATACATATATACACACACACACTCACACACACATGCAGATACAGTACATACACATGCACACTCACATACCTATACGCACACAAACACACTCAAGGGCATGCACACACACTCATATATGCACACACACACTAACACACAGAGACACAAACACACCTATATGCACACACACACACACACACACACACACACACACACACACACACACACACACACACCTACATGCACACAAACACACGCACACACACAGAGACACAAACACACCTATACACACACATACACACAAGTACACAACTATAGACACATACACATACTGTACACACACACCTATACATGCACACACGCACACACACATGCACATGCACACACACACACACACACACACACACAAACACACTCAGTAGAAAAACATCTTCAGGGCAATCCTTGTTTTTTTGAAATTGGAGCCCCTGTAATTAAAGGCTGTAATTAAATTGATCAGTTGGCAAGACAGTAGTGCTTGGGTTTTTTTTAGAGTGCAACTTTCCCAGAAGCACCTTTTTTCACATCCCTCGTGATATCTGGTAATGCACAGCAAAGAAATTGTGCTTTTGTGATTATGTATAGTATAATATTTAGCTTATATATCCTGGGTGTACAAGGATATCCATGAGAATAGTGAGTATTTAAAATGTCCACAAGCTGGCCAACTTCATTATAGGGAGAAAAACTGTGGCAAGTCAGCAGCCATGTAACATGATATTGTAGTGAAACGGAAGGACTGTGGGGTGAAATCTGCACCTGTCGAAAGCTGGGCAAAAACCCCCCTCCTCCACCCTATCTGGCTGTTTTTTTTTTTTAAGTATACCAACTTTGAGCAAAAGTTAATGGGAAGATGTAATGCCATTTGCAGGTTTGAAGTGATTTCACAGTATTTTATGGACTGGTACTGAGCCACTATTGAATTTTATCTATTTATTATGCATGCTTAATTGCTTTTTAGGAAAAAATAAACAATGTACTGCTCATTTTACAGACAATGTGCACATGTGTCTCTAATAATAATAATAGAATTATATTAAATCCAGTATGAATCTAGTCTAATCAAAATGACAGTCTCCAAGTGTATACACGTTTTCCATGTTTTCTTAAATATCAGTTTAATCCATTTCCTATTTTTGTTCACACTTGGTGTTATTCAAATATTATCAGAATTTATACAAAATAAAGCAGAAAAGAGAGGGAAGGACTTTTCTTGTTCTGTTGAAAGTAAATAATTATCTTGTCCCAGGCAAACACACACCCCACAATTCAAACCTCAAATCAGAGACCAGCTCTCTTATTTGCTGGAACAGATTTTATACCAGTAAGCATACCAATGTCTGCATCTCCTGCACATATTGCACATGAATTGGGGAAAGAAAAAAAACAATCAAAATATTGTTACATTTTCTTTCTTTTCCCCCAAAATATTCCCATTATTGTCAACAAAGTGTACAATAGCAGAAAGAGCGATGCAAAGTGACTTATTGGGGTGTGTTTTTGTGTGTGTCACTGAATAGGGTGTTAAGCTGCCACATGCAGGCTGAGCAGTCTGTGTGCATTGCGCTGTACGGTCTAGCAGTGTCTGGAATTCTGGAGGAGCAATATGATGCTACTTTTCCACGGGAAAGTCAATCAACGCACGCTTAGCTGAAGGAAATTAAAAACTCTGTCTCGGGTGTCATTCCAGAATATTCCACAAAAAATGTCCCACACTGTTGCACATGGCACATTAGCAAGCTGATCTGTCTCGGTCACCGAAGCTCTTGCTATGTACCCCAACCATCACCCCTCTTTCAAAGACACTCAGCTATCCTTTTGCAGTCATAATTATAGGCAGCTAGGCCTGACCACAATTTGTGTACATGACACATTGCATGCTGGCAGGTTATTTGCCTTAATTCATGCATGAGTCACACCTGTGTGGTAGCCTCTGCTTTGCAAAGATTTGTTTTCCCTCATTCACCCGTCTCTTTCTATTTTTTTGGCACTACCAGAATATTGGTTAACTTAATTAAGGGTAGATTGTTACGACCCCGGAATAGGACAGAACCCAAATGCAACGACAAGGAGACAGGAATGCAAAAATGAATATTTATTTAAGCTCAGGGCAGTAGGAGAAAAAGGCAATGACAGTAGAAGTTCCCAGCCGGAAACTGGACTCAACCGGGACCTCAGAATTGCTCCAAGCCGGAGCTGGACTTGACGGGTCACACTGGAATCGTTCCAAGCCGGAACTGGACTTGACGGGTCACACTGGAATCGTTCCAAGCCGGAACTGGACTGGACGAACTAGACGGACAATCCTAGCGGATTGGAGCGCTAGGCATCCAATAATTTAAGCTTGTCTCCTGAAGCGAGGGAGAAAACAATTAAGACAGACAGTCCAGTAATGAATGTGCGGGAGCAGAGGGAGCAGGGAAAGTCAGGGGTGATAATGGCAACAGGTAACCGGTGGTTTGGAGCAGGGGATGAGCGGGAGCGGGAGCGGTAGAGCAGGACAGTGCAGCGGAGTCCGGGCAGGACGCCGGCGAGGCAACAGGGCAGCGGCAGTAGCAGCAGGGCAGCGGCAGTAGCAGCACGGCAACGGCAGGGCGGCAGCAGCGACAGCAGAGGCAGGAGCGTCAGCACATCAGCAACGCCGCAGCACAGGGCGTGAGCGTGGGCCGCCGCAGGGTGTGATAGCAGAAGCCCAAGCTGCTTCCACAAACGTCAGGTGGAAGGCTGGGAGACCGCAACACAGGCAGGGATTCACAGACAACTGCAGACTGGCAGACTTTAAGCAGACAAGGTGGTTAGCGAGACAGAATAGTGAACAGCAGGTAATGCCTCTCAGACTGGACAGACTGAGGATTTAAACAGTTCAGCAGAGTGAATAAACACCGAACAGAACTAAACTGTTTGACTAAGATTTCTACAGTTCAGCAGAGTGAATTAACACCAAGACAGAACTAAACTGTAAGACTAGACAGAGAACCAGACAGGACCAGAAGTTTCAGACTACAAACGTTAACGAACTGGCAAAGGACAGAGAACACCGGGTGACTAAATACAACATTTAATTGGTATCAATTATGTGCCACGTGCGAATGTATGCAAGAGTGATTAGCAGATTGAAGAGTGTGGAATGCATGCGACAACGGGGAAATGGGATAGGCGAAGACAGGAGTGGTGAAACAGAGTGAAACAAACGGGAGAAACACGCCCAGCCTGCAGCACGGGGGAAAACACGGACAATGGAGAGACAAACACGAAACAGGGGGAGAGGGAAAACATGGAGAAACAACAGGATGGGAGTGGACCGTAACATAGATATCAACTGCAAATACATTTTTGGACTGCGGTTTTATGAATGTACAAAACAGCACCATTAGAACTCAGCTCAATAATTTATTGAAAGCATGGGTTACCGTAATGCAGGGGCAGCCAACCCTGGTCCAGGAGTGTCGGAGATGGTCCTGGTTTTCGCTCCATCCAAACCTATAACTACATAACTGGATTCATTTTAATTAATCGGGTGTAATGAATGCAGGTAACCATGTGTTTCACCATTCAGAATATTCAGGCTCAGACTTCTAATCATCCATCAAACTCTTGCGATCAAGCTCAGATGCAACAAAAAGCAGAAACGTCACCGGCAGTCCAGGGGGGCCAATCAAATCAAAGTGAGAGTTGCTCTTCTATCAGAATGTATATAATGTAATCAATATGGATCTTTGTACACATGTTGGCATATGAGTCATACGATCATCCTTAGCTTTTTATTTATTTATTTATTTACACTGGTCTTCAGCCCCATAATAGCCTACCTGCATTCCATAGGCCTTTAAAGGCATACTGAACTTTGTTAGAACATAATATTGTATAGCTACTGGGCGCTGATATGAGTCGTAATATTCAAGCTCACCATCATGACTTGCTCCGGTGGTCAGCAACTGGCCTTTATCAATGTATTATCCGCCGTAGTTAATTTGTGCTTTAAAACGATTAAATTTGGTGAGGTTCCGAAAATGAATGGGAGTGAATGTGGACCCTGACAACCAGGACTAACGGCGATGCCGTTAACGGTCAGCAGGAACAGCTGAATATATAATGGGGTAGGCTCCAGAAAATTACTTATGTCAGACAAAGGTGAAATATCCCTTTAAGAATATTTATACTGATTAAATCACAATGTATTGCACTTTAACAATAGTAGAGAACGTTAACTTGTGTATATCTGGACAACATAATATAACATCTGTGACTAATTAAAAAACTGCTGGGGCTCCTGTCTGAAGGGGTGGGGGGGTGACGGGTCTCAGAGTGACATATAAGCAAAGGCAATTCTCAAGAAATGTAAAGTGAAGCTTCGTTTGAGCTCGAGACGTGACCGGGAGCATCAGCTCTAGACGTGGTAAACAGAAAGGCATCCGGTGTCTGTGATAAGAACTCGCTGTGACCCTGTCCCATACCCTGATGAGAATCTCCTGAATCCCAGAAGCTGGAGAATTGAAATGCTCTCACAGCAGTGACCCTGCTCTGGACATACTCTGGCAGACCCTCTAAGCTTGTAATGCCAGTGTAAGACCAGCACCCTAGCAACAATTGTATCTTGTTGATCTCTGATGGATAAAACCTTACTGCACTTAGGAAAAACATCCGTTATTATTAGCACATGATCTATGCTGTCACTAGAAGGTTCTTTGGATCTAAACAGAGTTGACAATGACAAAAAAAGTGGGGAAATTCAAATAGGTGCGCCAGGGCACTCTTACTTGACCGACGTAATGAAGGTGCATTCCAACACCCGCTACATTTTAGGCTTCATTTCAGATAAAACTATCAACAGAGGCTGCTTGTCTTATTTTAAGAAACAGCTCAAAACCCATTTTTATGATCTTCCTTTCAATTAATTCCACCTTATTAATTTTTTTTAACACCATTGTTATTATGTTTTTTTGTTTGTTATATATTTCTTAAACTTGTTTTATGCTTTTTATATCTTTTATACATGGATTGTTTTTATCATTATCAATTTTTATTACTATTATCATCTTATTTTTTTATCTTATCTTAACACCTGTGTTATTGATTTCTATTTTTGCTCTTATAAAGCACTTTGAGCTGCATTTTATGAAAGGTGCTATATAAATAAAGTTTATTATTATTATTATTGTTATTATTATAAAATTTCTCAGGAATGAGCCTTTCTCTCAAACAGCCTAAAATAATATTTTCACAAGAGCGCTGCACATGCTGAATGTGTTACATTTACTGTCAGGTCACATATATTACATGTGACCGGGCATTTTATTGTAAACAATTTGACTGGAACAGAAGTTTAGTCCATTAGAGTTTGGGCACACGGGTTTGTGACTTTGTTGACGATAGGGCATGCATTTCTTTCACCACCCCTCGATATAAATGGTAGTTATAATGAGGTCTATTTATTCAGTTGCATGTTCCATATCTTGTCAGCTATGCCAATCATAAAGCTTTAATAGAATTTCCCTCTGCAATGTTTAAGACGATACCAGCTGCTGCATGACTGCCATCCCATAGGTTCACAGAATACGATGACACGTATGATGACACGTATGACCCTATCTCTCTGGAACACTGAGTTCCAGTGCTGAAGCCAGTCTAAGACAGGTTTAGACGGTCTTTCTATTTTCATTCTATCCACATTCCGCTTTTGAAACAATTTTAGGGAAGTGCAAAAAGGGTGTAGCTTGTCCTCTGTTACAGAATTATAACATAGTGCTGGATTAACGCAGTTAACTGAAATTATATTTTTCTCATCATCTTCAAACGTCTGAAGCAGAAGTAATGGTCCAGGAACAGACTCATTAACCCATTGCAGGGGTTAGTCCTTCAGATATTATGTGTACAGATTAGCATTACATATATGATTAATTTCTATATGTACTAATTATGCCCATAGTAGTTCACAAAGGTAGTTCCTCTTTTAAAGCCAATTCCAATGTTAGGAACTCACATAGCAGTAGTAGCAGTAGCACAATGTTTTTTAAACCTTTATTTATGATGGGTAGCATGCATGCTCTTTTAAAGCAATGCCCTGTTAACACCCCCCAATTAGCCTAACCTGCATGCCCTGGATTGTCAGAGGAACCTGGAGTACCCAGAGAGTACCTACTGGAAACTCCTGGTCACAGGGAGAACGTGCAAACTCCACACAGAAAGGCCATCGATCAAGATTTGAACCCGGTGCTATCCACTGCACCACCGTGCTGCCTGTTACTTTCTGTTGCTCTTTGCCCTTGACTAGCATTCGCTATAGCCCTGCTATTCCAATCATGAGAGAACTGCTGGTTTTCCCAGATATGGAGTAGATGTGGATGGATCACTTTAAGGGTTGTTTCTCCTGACTTTTTTCCCCATAGAGTACTATAGGAAAATGAGTCCGGAGAAATAACCCTTGCAGTGATCCATCCACATCTACTCCATATCTGGCAACAGAGTGATGGTTTGGGGCTCGTTTGATAGCTCAGACCCTTGATAACTTACAGCCATTTAGCCAGCCATGTGTTCCATACTGTACCAGTGTAATTTACAGCTGAATCTAGTCTCACCCCCCAATTTCCATAGAGATCCATTCAAATGCAGAGAGGTTATAGTATCGCTTGTAACAGTACCTGAAAATAAGATATCGACAGTTTTTTGATGTTGATGGTCACAGACTTCAGGAAGTAACAGCATGTAAAGGATATGCGACCAAATATGAAATATGATACTTTAAAAATATGTTAAAGCAAAGGGTATGAATACTTATGTAAATGAGAAATTTTATTTTTTTATTTTTAATAAATTTGCAAAAATCTCAAAAAAACTTTTTTCACATTGTCATTATGGGGTGTTGTGTGTAGAATTTTGAGGGAAAAAATGAATTTAATCAATTTTGGAATAAGGCTGTAACAGAACAAAATGCACTGTAAATGGATGACACGGCAGCTAGTATCACTTTCATGTTTTGTACACATGGAGACAGGAGGTTTTCAAACCGGAAAATGTAAAGTTTAACCTTATTCACATATTTGACTCGCACGTGTTCACTTTAAACTAGAGTGGCGGAACTTTGTTTTTTACCCTGCCCATAATTTACATCTGAGTTATGAAAATAATTTAATTTAAGGCATGATAATAAATAGCCATTATTTGTTAGGGTAGGTGGGAAACAGGACCCAATAGCAGGCGGGAAGTAGGAAAGCCGAAGTTTAATATAGGGGCAAGGCAGCAATCCGTGGTACAAAATAGACAGGGTCGTAAACCGGGTACAAATGGTGCAAAAACAGAGTCCAAAGAGTAGTCACAGAACAGGCTGGGGTCAGAACTGGGAAGGCACAGCAGAAGTACAAAATCAGGGTCGCGAGAACACAGGCAGAAGTCCAAAACCAGGGAGGTGTAAAGGGAAACAAAAATAGAACAAAATGAAGACAGAATACAAAAATAAAATAAAGACAGGAGATAGACTCAGGATAACAAAACTAAGAAACAGATACTCAGAAAACAAACAGACAACGCGGGAAGCTACTCAGGAAAATGGTAAGAACACTGAAGCAAAAACCAACGGTGACAAACTCGTGAAGAAAGACTGAAATAACAGGGTTATATGGGCCATTCTACAGAAGTCGTGCAAATTGAGGGTTGGAGAAAAGTGTAAATTTGTATTCTTTTTGCAAAATTATTTTATAATATATGTGTTACACTTTATCTGAGATACATAAATATACTAGATGTACAGTGCAATCACATGCCATTTTTTCAGAATAAGGATGAATTTACTGACTGCTCCTAAATATGTCACAACCGAAACATGGTGTAAACCCTGCATTTGAAATAAAATTACATACCCAATTGATAAGTTTAATTCACCCCTTTGAAAATGACATTTTTGAGAAAAAATCTTGACTGCTGTTGAATTTGAATCAATTACCCTGCATTTTTAAATCGAATAAAACATTGGATAAATTAAATTGAGTGAAAACTCTGTACAAATGTTCTCTATAAAATGGACAGATTTGATCAAATGAATTTGGTAGATTCTTATTTATGAGATTATATATACCCTCACCAGCACAATATCTTGGATATTTGATTGATTATTCATATAATTCAAAATTTTAACAAAACAGCAGGGGTTTCGGTTGTGACCACATTGTTGCGGTTGTGACATCTCTTACTGAAACCTGAATTCCAAAGTTGGGACAGTACATAAAATGCAAATAAAAGCAGAAAGCAGTGATTTGTAAATTCTCTTGTCTATATATTTAAATGAAAACGATATTTAAAAGATATTTAATGTTTTACCTTTGCAACTTCATTGATTTTTGTAAATATACGCTAATTCCGATTTTGATGCCTGCAACACATTCCAAAAAAGTTGGGACGGGTATAAAAAAGACTGGGAAGGTTGTGGAATGTTCAAAAAACACCTGTTTGGAACATTCCACAGGTAAATAGGTGAATAGGTGACAGGTCATGCTATCATGACTGGGTATAAAAGGAGCATCCACGAAGGCTCTGGCATTTACGAGCAAGGATGGGTTCGCCACTTTGTGAAAAACTGCATCAGCGAATAGTCCAACAGTTTAAGAACAACGTTTCTCAACACACGATTGCAAGGAATTTAGGGATTTCACCATCTACAGTCCATAATATTAGTAAAAGATTCAGAGAATCTGGAGAAAACGGGCAAGGCCGTAAACCAATATTGAATGCCTGTGACCTTCGATCCTTCAGACAGCACTACATTAAAAACGGCATGCTTCTGTAATGAATATAATTCTGAATACTTCAGAAAACCATTGCCAATAAACACAATTTGTCGCTGCATCTACAAATGCAAGTTAAGACTCTACAACCCAAATTGTAAGCCATATATCAACAACATCCAGAAACGGCGCAGACTTCTCTGGGCTCATCTGAGATGGACTGACGCAAAGTGGAAACGTGTGCTGTGGTCTGACGAGTCCACCTTTCAAATTATTTTTGGAAATAATGGATGTCGTGTTCTCCTGGCCAAAGAGGAAAAGGACCATCTCGATTGTTACCAACACAAGGTTCAAAAGCCAGCGTCTGTCATGGTATGGGGGTGTGTTAGTGCCCATGGCATGGGTTACTTGCACATCTGTGAAAGCACTATTAACGCTGAAGGGTACATATGCATTTTGGAGCCACATTTGCTGCGATCTAGACAATCGATTTTTCAGGGACATCCCTGCTTATTTCAGCAAGACAATGCCAAGCCACATTCTGCATGTGTTACAACAGCATGCCTTCGTCGTCAGAGAGTGCGGGTGCTAGTCTGGCCTGCCTGCAGTCCAGACCTGTCTCCCATTGAAAACGTGTGGCGCATTATGAAGCCCAAAATATGACAATGGACTGTTGAGCAGCTGAAGTCTCATATTAAACAAGAATGGGAAACAATTCTGCTTTCAAAACTACAACAATTAGTGTTGTAGTTCCCAAAAGATTACTGAGTGTTGTTAAAAGGACAGGTGATGTAACACAAAGGTAAACATACCCCTGTCCCAATTTTTTGGGAGGTGTTGCAGGCATCAAATGTAGAATGAGCTGAATAAAGAATGAAATGTAGAATAAAGTTGATTAGTTAAAACATGAAATATCTTGTCTTTGTACTGTTTTCAATTGAATGATTAGTATTATTTACAAATTAGTCATTAGTATATTAGTAAGAAATTATTGATGTTTGTGTTACATTGATATCTGGAGTTATAAAGCTTTAAACAGAAGGGTACAAAACAGATGAAAATGGGTAAAATGAAGCCTCTGCGCAAAGAGGTCAAGCCCTGCAAGCACTTTGCATTCCCCCATCCAAGTCGAGTCAAGTTAAAAACTCGAGGTGACCGCGCATTTGCGGTTGTGGCCCCCAAACTATGGAATAGTCTCCCGCAGCCAATTAGATCTGCTCCCTCTGTGGATGCTTTTAAGTCCCAAGTCAAAACGCACTTTTACTCACTAGCATTCGAATAACCTTAAACATGTATCATATACACCTCATTATGTAGCCTACCTCTCTGTATAGCTGTTATCCTGCCCTATTTGTTTTCTGTACTGTCCTACTGTGTTGTCTTACTGTGTCTTACTGTATTATCTTACTGTAGTGTCTATCACCTTACTGTATTGTCATACTGTTTTGTCTTATTGTCCTACTGTGCCAATGTGCACTTTTATCATGATGTGTAGACCTTGTACAGCACTTTGGTCAGCTCCTGGAGTTTTTAAATGTGCTTTATAAATAAAATGACTTGACTTGACTTGAATACAAAAAGGACTCGCAAATCATTGCTTTCTGTTTTTATTTACATTTTATACACTGTCCCAACTTTTTTGGAATTGAGATTTGTACATGTGCATTGATTGTCTCACTATTTATTGTCTTTAATAAGAATTTACTGACAAGTGTCACCAACCGAAACAGGCCTGTCAAAACAATACCATTTGTTTCGGTAGTGACTGTTTCGGTTGTGACAATTTTGGCTCATTTCGGCCACAAAACAAAAGATTTAGCAAGCACATGGTTAGCAACCACTTCTCTGTGCAGATGCACCTTCCTTTTAATCAAATCTACAGTTATGAAATCAACTTTTTTTCTCTAAGATGAAAACTTGGGTGTTTGGGTCTCTTAAAACCACAGACTAATTTTCATACTTTGAAGGACAATTATATCAAAACGCTAAAACCTAGCTACTCACCATGTGGCCTTGATTCACATGAAGGCTGTCTAATTTCCTGGTTAAAAAAAGGGGTGTGTGGCTACAAGCAGGTTCACTGCACAGACTCAAACAGTGTACGTTTCGGTTGTGACGTAAAAATTGGGGACATCATTTTTTCGATAGGTTTTTTTAATTATAAAATTTACTACAAAATAGATTGCATTATTTTAACTTATATTTGATAAAAATTCACATGCTTTATTGAATGAGACAAGTCAAATAATTGGCAAAAATATTTAGGGTATTATTTTTTTATATTTTTTTTATAATAATAATAATAATAATAATAATAAACTTTATTTGTATAGCACCTTTCATACATAAAATGCAACCCAAAGTGCTTCACAACAATAAAAACAAAATACAGAACAAAAGCAATAGAAGAAAAATAGACATAGAAGACAATAGAACATTTACAAGACAATATAAAAGGAAATACGATAAAAACACTGGTGTGTCTGTACACTAATGTCTCTCTGTACACCGGTGTCTCCCCAACAAACACTCCTACCACAAACAGCCTACTACCTGCCATCTGCTACGCACCGTATAGCCTCTGTCTCTGGGTGATAATATACCTGCCAGCACCGCTGCAGGTGCCTGCCAGCTCCGCTGCAGGACTTTTGTCCCTCCTTCGAGGTATATTTGCCCATGGGTGGGAGCAGCAAAGTTTAAGGGTTGATAGTGGGGACAGCCATCTCCCAATAGGAATTTATACTCCCAAGAGTATAAGTGTTGATCTTGGATAAATGTAACTATTATTACTGCAATTTATATGTTGGATTATATTAAAACATAACATGATCTAATGAATTATATAGCATTGAAAGATTTTATTGGTCAATTTCTTACATTTATCAGAGTGGGACAGCAATTTGCATGACTTTTGTAGAATGGCCCATATACACTGAAGGAGACAGACATAATGGGAATCAGGTGTGCAGAGGCGGGGAGGGGAAATTACTCACAGGTGAGCAAAATGAAACGATAAGGGAAGCTGATAATACAATAACGAGGGAAGACGAAAGACACGGACTGGACTGAACTGTTAACATACAGAAAAGACATGACCTGGATTGAGAGAAACCCATGCACACAATGAGACAGAGGAATGTGGAAATGAGGTACAGCTGTAGCGAGTAGAGAATCACAGAAAGATATTCAGAGATAGAACAGAAGAAACGAAAAACAGCTGCAGATGGAAACTAAGATTGCATTAGTAAATTAGTAGGTTAGCAGAAACTCTAATTCCCTGACATTAGTAAATTAGTTGATTAGTATTATTTACAAATTAGTCGTTAGTATATTAGTAAGAAATTATTGATGTTTGTGTTACATTGATATCTGGAGTTATAAAGCTTTAAACAGAAGGGTACAAAACAGACGAAAATGGGTAAAATGAAGCCTCTGCGCAAAGAGGTCAAGCCCGGCAAGCACTTTGCATTCCCCCATCCATGGACCATACAGCAGCCTCCCTAACGCCTTCGCTCAAACCCGAGGCTACCAGGATGTGAAGCAGAGAAGCACAGTCAGCAAATCCCCTTTTGAGTCACACCTAAGAGCTGACAAATCCTAGGAACAAACCTACGCTCTGTGTGCGTTTCGCTTCTGTTTTCCACGTTCCCAATTGAGTGACTTGGGCTGGTGGCATCAGCAGGCAGTTTGAGAGATTGCATGCACCAGCTAATACATCTCCCTGCAATCTGCTGTTAGTGCTGCAGAGGTCCCATCATGCACTTGTCATGGTTTTTGTGCCTGCTTTTACTTTTCTGGTGGTTGTTGCGACTCTTGGCCGCTAGGGGGCACTCTTGCCTTTTTTCTTTCCCTCTAGAGACCATTTTGTCTTGATTGGTTTCAGCCGCAGGCCGAGCAGGGCGCTTCCGCTGATCCGTGCTTCAGTGTAAACTCTGATTACGCTTTGGCCTGTAATTTGGTATAGGAACTTAGTGTGAGCAACACCTTTATGCTTAGTCTGCTAAAGATTGTTGTTCCACATTATCCTGAGCTCTGTGGAAATTCCACCTAGGATTTTCACTTTCCTTTGTTCTCAGTAGTGTCTACCTTTGGTTTTCTTTCAGTCCTCTTTGAGGCTGTAACCTTAGCTACCTTTTTATTTTCCTCCTTGTATTGTAGCTCTTTTATGGTATATTGAGCTGGAGGTTTTCATTTGTTTAGTTGTTTATTTTATACTTGTGTTCTCAAGCTTTTCTCACCCTCTTTTCTGGGTAGTTTTCAGTTGGCTTATACGCCGGGTGTTATCTCCCGTAGGAGTACTTTTCTTTTTCTGTTTGTGTTTCCTGTTATCCCCTTCCTATTAGAGACTTGTGGTTACTCCTCCTGTGTGGGTAGCTTTTAGATCCTCTTCCACTCCATCACAGCACTGGCTCCTGCATTTCCACATATGCTCTGTTCCGGATTGAAAAAATAATTGTTGTTCCGGATCAAACATGAAACATCAGCATATGTAATGAAACCATGGACGAGGAGATAATCAAGGATATGACATGTAGGAATGGACTCCTACATAAATGCACCACTTTTCCCAGTGAACTAGCATCCTTAGTCCACACTTCTGACTGCATAGGCCAGCATAGGATATCTTCTCTAGCAGTTGGCTGTGTTGATAGTGGGTGGATAGCGGGTCGCCTTATTATGCCATTGATCCAGTGTCTGGGTGGACCCTATGGTTAACTGTGGCCAGCACATAATTGGCTGTAGTGTCACCCAGGGAAGGAGTCAGTGGGCTAGAATGACTTTGGCTGTGTCCAAATCCCTTCCATACTATTAAGTAGGCTTGTTGAGTAGACAGGACGAGAAAGTCGTTAAGTAGGCGAAATGTCCTCTAAATGTCGTATACTTAAAACCCCCATGTGATATACTTCACTGAGTGTGTTGCATAAATATAATGTGCAGCTTCGTTTTAAAAAACAAGGAGTAACTTCGCTGACATTTTCCTTCTATAACAACAAAAACAACACATGACATGGCCGCGCAAGGATGGGACGTCTTACGACACTTCCACAGTACGAAAATAGTATGGCGGATGTATGGAGGATTTATTAGCATACTCCACATCGTGTACTAAACAGTGCACATTATACAGCACACATCTGCCAGTACACTGTACACAGGAGACGGGACACAGTAGATAGGGCTCTGATTCAGACACAGTAGACTGTACACAGGACGCAGTAGATGGGGCTCTGATTCAGACACAGTACACTGTACACCAGAGGCATGGCATACACCTAGGCCCTGCCTATTGGGCTATAGCCCCGAGTCTTTTTCCATTAGCGCCGGGTCTCAAGAAGGTGAGTCACCATGTGTAAAATGTAACTACTCCACCCTAGCCTCCTGGGGTATGATTAAGTTAGTTGATTCGGGATGAGACGATAGAAAATTGTAACCTTAACATTACAAGATATAACGTAGCTATAGCTAGACAGCAAAGATATTGTGTATTACATTATTATTACAATATCCGTTTTATAACTTTGTACTGATGAAACATCCTGTGGCCAGTCAAGCCATTTGTTCGTTGCTAGCTGTCGAGTTAGCTTATCTTGCCTCTGCACCATATTCAAACAAGATCAACCACTCAGAAGTAAGTGCATTTTTATGAACATTAACTTTATTTAGTTCTCAGGATCATTGTTCGCTAGTGTTCCAACTAGCTAGAAACCAAACGTGGGATAATGGTCTAACCAATGTTAAAAGTGTTATGTGTATGATGGCTAAAGGATAATGCATAACGTTAATGTTTGGTTATTATGTGTTCACTAACTCAGCTAGCGTTAGTAACATTACCCAACCCAGTATTTAAATAGAAGCAGAATAATATCTAATAATACAGCATGTGATACAACTACATGAGAAAAGAAAGGGAGGGAGATTTTGCAAGAGCACAAATTATTATTATTTGTAAGATTGGTTTGTTTTGCAGTAGGATATTGTTAGCTGGTTTGGAGTGCTTTTGTTTAACGTTATCATTTTTTAACAGCAGATGAATAAATACTGTTCTCAAAGGGCACTAGAAATGAGCTTTTAAGTTATGTTTTTCAAATAAAATTTTCCCCCACAGATGCCAAACCACTCCTATGGCCTTGGCCCCTTTGATTTGGTTTTAAAAATTCACATTTGTACTGTTATTGTAGCATTAATTTGAATCATTCATCTTGGGTGTCGACAAATAGTTTTTCTAGGTTGATGTGCCCTTTTCTCACTTTGAGCAAAGAAAAATTGATATTATGTCCTTGGCTGAGCCCCGGGTCTTTACAATGTATAGACATGCCCCTGCTGTACACAGGAAGACAGTGGATAGGGCTCTGATTCAGACACAGTACACTGTACACAGGAGGTAGGGCTCTGATTAGGACACAGTGCACTGTACACAGGAGACAGAACAGAGTAGATAGGGCTCTGATTCAGACACAGTACACTGTTCAGTGTCTGAATCAGATGTGTGCCTGATAGTTTACACTGTGCAATAATCTAACTCATCTTGACTTACCATCTCCCCTGTGGTACCTCTGCTGGTAGACTCTAAATGTGTACCTGAGAGTTTACACTGTGCAATAATCTAACTCATCTTGACTTACCATCTCCCCTGTGGTACCTCTGGTGGTAGACTCTAAATGTGTACCTGAGAGTTTACACTGTGCAATAATCTAACTCGTCCTGACTTACCATCTCCCCTGTGGTACCTCTGCTGGTAGACTCTAAATGTGTGCCTGATAATTTACACTGTGCAATAATCTAACTCGTCCTGACTTACCATCTCCCCTGTGGTACCTCTGCTGGTAGACTCTAAATGTGTACCTGATAATTTACACTGTGCAATAATCTAACTCGTCCTGACTTACCATCTCCCCTGTGGTACCTCTGCTGGTAGACTCTAAATGTGTGCCTGATAATTTACACTGTGCAATAATCTAACTCGTCCTGACTTACCATCTCCCCTGTGGTACCTCTGCTGGTAGACTCTAAATGTGTGCCTGAGAGTTTACACTGTGCAAATACATTAACCGCATGAACCAGCAGCACATAAGCTGTGTATATAATGACCTTGACAATGGTGCAGAAAGCTTATAGCGCAGCTGGTGGAACGTGTCCATACCCTTGTGGTCCACATACTGCAGTGTAGGCATACTCCAAACATTTCTGCAGAAATGCGGTTACAGCTGACCTCGCTGTTGGCCCGGCAGGCATCTACGCCACGTTCTGCCCCTAAACTCACATGGATTTCTCTCTTGGATCGGCTCGTTAGAGGGACAGCTGCATTTTACAATGGTAGCATAACCCTGGAGCTTGTTTTCGGAGGGATGATCAAACAATGCAATGGCATGCTGACCAAATACGATATTTTGTCACAACAGTGTCCAGTTGCAGTCATTCCCAGAAATGCCAACACATTTCTCTTTGTGTACTGCACTGCCTGTTTGTATATAGAATTGTTTTCTTCGTATGTGTCCCATAAAGGTGGCCTTTAACATGGCTACTTTCCTCAATCTTTCTGAGATCAGTTATGTAACTGACAAAAAAAAGTACTGGATTCAATCAAAGCTCAACAATTTTTAGTCTTAACTTTGACTCACCATTTACCTCACAAGCTCAGCAAACTGAAATGTTTTTTTTTTAATTGAATCAAGTGCACGGTAAAGCTTTTACACACATTTTACAGTCTTTCTCCTAATAGCCGGATTCAATGAGACCCCCATCCGGTGAGAAAGACAGAAAGAACGTACATTTGGTTGTGGTACTAGAGGGTGTTTACCTGGTGGAGTTCAGAGACAGTGACGTTTGTGATGACATCACAGAGGGAAGGGCATTCCAGATTGAGTGGCGGCTCCCTAGGAAAGGGAAAAGGGGTTTGCGTTGGGGTTTTTTTTGGTGTCATGAAGCAGTAGCCATACAGCTGAACAAACACAAGCAGTGGTAACTAGTCAGTTACAGAGCAAAGAGGGATCACCCCTCATCATGAGCTTCTCTGCGTAACGATCCGTGTACAAGCGCACCACGGCACACTGCTACCCTCTCACATGGACATCAGAGGGAACGGAGGCAGCCCTGTGGGCTGACAGAGCCCTGGAACGGCATGACGGTGCTATGCTTTTAGCTTTTTTCCCCCAATCACGGCGGATCTCAAGTGCTAATGAATTTAGCGTGTGTTCCATTTCCCCATTGGCTCACTTTTTTTGCGTGCTTATTGCCTGGATTCAGAACAATGAGCTTTTTTTTCAGTCAGAATGAATCAAGAACAACGCTGTCTCTACAACTATTCATGAAAATTAATTTGGGCCTGTAAATAAAAGGGCATTCGGTCAGAAATGTCAGCGTAGATTTATTAACACTTGCTATATATTCAACAACAACCTCTGAAATGGCTCATTCGTGTCAGCAGATATCAAGCCACTCCACAGAACAATGGCTGCCAGTCATCTTTGTATTAATCACACAGGGACTGAAACCAGGAAGACAATAGTATTAAGCTTTGTGTAAATAACTCTCTTCAAGTTCAACTCCACCCAAAGCAATTCAAGAAAGTGTTTGGCCCAAAAACATTGTTTGCGCATAACAAACGAATAGACAAATACATTAAAACATCTCTGCGCACAACAATTAAGATAAAGCTACTCAAATATGAGAGGGCTTATGGAGATTTAGAGCCCTTTCAAAAGTACAGAAAAATGGATAAGAGCTTGAAGTCACAGAATGACTTGCACCTGTCAAGCAATACCTTTTATTTGTGTGCATCGGCAGACATGCATCAAACAATAAAGATGTGATTCAGCAAATCTCCAGGAGACTCTAATTAGCGCACACAGTTTAATGCATTCTTACCTGTACACACAGGTGTATAGGTAAGAGTGCACTAAACTGTGTTTGTGTGTACAAGTAAGAGTGCACTAAACTGTGTTCGTTTGTACAGATAAGAATGTGTAAACTGTGATCGTGTGTACAGGTAAGAGTGCACTAAATTGTGGTTGTGTGTACAGGTAAGAGTGCACTAAGTTGTATTTGTGTTTACAGGTAAGAGTGCACTAAACTATGTTTGTGTGTGCAGGTAAGAGTGCACTAAACTGTTTGTGTGTACAGGTAAGATTGCACTAAACTGTATTTGTGTGTACAGGTAAGAGTGCACTAAACTGTGTTTGTGTGTACAGGTAAGAGTGCACTAAACTGTGTTTGTTTGTACAGTTAAGAGTGCGTAAACTGTGATAGCGTGTACAGGTAAGAGTGCACTAAATTGTGTTTGTGTGTACAGGTAAGAGTGCACTAAGCTGTGTTCATGTGTACAGGTAAGAGTGCACTAAATTGTGTTTGTGTGTACAGGTAAGAGTGCACTAAACTGTGTTTGTGTGTACAGGTAAGAGTGCACTAAGCTGTGTTCATGTGTACAGGTAAGAGTGCACTAAATTGTGTTTGTGTGTACAGGTAAGAGTGCACTAAACTGTGTTTGTGTGTACATGTAAGAGTGCACTAAATTGTGTTTGTGTGTACAGGTAAGATTGAACTAACCTGTGTTTGTGTGTACAGGTAAGAGTGCACTAAATTGTGTTTGTGTGTACAGGTAAGAGTGCACTAAACTGTGTTTGTGTGTACAGGTAAGATTGCACTAAACTGTGTTTGTGTGTACAGGTAAGAGTGCACTAAACTGTGTTTGTGTGTACAAGTAAGAGTGCACTAAACTGTGTTTGTTTGTACAGATAAGAGTGCGTAAACTGTGATAGTGTGTACAGGTAAGAGTGCACTAAATTGTGTTTGTGTGTACAGGTAAGAGTGCACTAAACTGTGTTTGTGTGTACATGTAAGAGTGCACTAAATTGTGTTTGTGTGTACAGGTAAGATTGAACTAACCTGTGTTTGTGTGTACAGGTAAGAGTGCACAAAGCTGTGTTTGTGTGTACAGGTAAGAGTGCACTAAACTGTGTTTGTTTGTACAGATAAGAGTGCGTAAACTGTCATAGTGTGTACAGGTAAGAGTGCACTAAACTGTGTTTGTGTGTGCAGGTAAGAGTGCACAAAGCTGTGTTTGTGTGTACAGGTAAGAGTGCACTAAACTGTGTTTGTTTGTACAGATAAGAGTGCGTAAACTGTGGTAGTGTGTACAGGTAAGAGTGCACTAAATTGTGTTTGTGTGTACAGTTAAGAGTGCACTAAACTGTGTTTGTGTGTACAGGTAAGAGTGCGTGAACTGTGTTCTTATGTACAGGTAATAGTGCACTAAACTGTGTTTGTGTGTACAGGTAAGAGTGCACTAAACTGTGTTTGTGTACAGGTAAGAGTGCACTAAACTGTGTTTATGTGTACAGGTAAGAGTGCGTAAACTGTGTTCTTATGTACAGGTAATAGTGCACTAAACTGTGTTTGTGTGTACAGGCAAGAGTGCACTAAACTGTGTTTGTGTGTACAGGTAAGAGTACACTAAGCTGTGTCTGTGTGTACAGGTAAGAGTGCACTAAGCTGTGTTCATGTGTACAGGTAAGAGTACACTAAATTGTGTTTGTGTGTACATGTAAGAGTGCACTAAATTGTGTTTGTGTGTACAGGTAAGATTGAACTAACCTGTGTTTGTGTGTACAGGTAAGAGTGCACAAAGCTGTGTTTGTGTGTACATGTAAGAGTGCACTAAATTGTGTTTGTGTGTACAGGTAAGATTGAACTAACCTGTGTTTGTGTGTACAGGTAAGAGTGTACAAAGCTGTGTTTGTTTGTACAGGTAAGAGTGCACTAAACTGTGTTTGTTTGTACAGATAAGAGTGCATAAACTGTGATAGTGTGTACAGGTAAGAGTGCACTAAATTGTGTTTGTGTGTACAGGTAAGAGTGCACTAAACTGTGTTTGTGTGTACAGGTAAGAGTGCACTAAACTGTGTTTGTGTGTACATGTAAGAGTGCACTAAATTGTGTTTGTGTGTACAGGTAAGATTGAACTAACCTGTGTTTGTGTGTACAGGTAAGAGTGCACAAAGCTCTGTTTGTGTGTACAGGTAAGAGTGCACTAAATTGTGTTTGTTTGTACAGATAAGAGTGCGTAAACTGTGATCGTGTGTACAGGTAAGATTGCACTGAACTGTGTTTGTGTGTACAGGTAAGAGTGCACTAAACTGTGTTTGTGTGTACAGGTAAGAGTGTACAAAGCTGTGTTTGTTTGTACAGGTAAGAGTGCACTAAACTGTGTTTGTTTGTACAGATAAGAGTGCATAAACTGTGATAGTGTGTACAGGTAAGAGTGCACTAAATTGTGTTTGTGTGTACAGGTAAGAGTGCACTAAACTGTGTTTGTGTGTACAGGTAAGAGTGCACTAAACTGTGTTTGTGTGTACAGGTAAGAGAGCACTAAACTGTGTTTGTGTGTACAGGTAAGAGTGCACTAAACTGTGTTTGTGTGTGCAGGTTAGAGTGCACTAAACTATATTTGTGTCTACAGGTAAGATTGCACTAAACTGTGTTTGTGTGTACAGGTAAGAGTGCACTAAACTGTGTTTGTGTGTACAGGTAAGAATGCACTAAACTGTCTTCGTGTGTACAGGTAAGAGTCCGTAAACTGTGTTCATGTGTACAGGTAATAGTGCACTAAACTGTGTTTGTGTTTACAGGTAAGAGTGCACTAAATTATGTTTGTGTGTGCAGGTAAGAGTGCATTATATTGTGTTTGTGTGTACAGATAAGAGTGCATAAACAGTGTTTGTGTGTACAGGTAAGAGTGCACTAAATTGTGTTTGTGTGTACAGGTAAGAGTGCACTAAATTGTGTTTGTGTGTACAGGTAAGAGTGCACTAAACTGTGTTTGTGTGTAAGCTGTGTTTGTGTTTACAAGTAAGAGTGCACTAAACTATGTTTGTGTGTGCAGGTAAGAGTGCCCTAAACTGTGTTTGTGTGTACAGGTCAGATTGCACTAAACTGTGTTTGTGTGTACAGGTAAGAGTGCACTAAACTGTGTTTGTGTGTACAGGTAAGAGTGCACAAAGCTGTGTTTGTGTGTACAGGTAAGAGTGCACTAAATTGTGTTTGTTTGTACAGATAAGAGTGCGCAAACTGTGATAGTGTGTACAGGTAAGAGTGCACTAAACTGTGTTTGTGTGTGCAGGTAAGAGTGCAGAAAGCTGTGTTTGTGTGTGCAGGTAAGAGTGCACAAAGCTGTGTTTGTGTGTACAGGTAAGAGTGCACTAAACTTTGTTTGTTTGTACAGATAAGAGTGCGTAAACTGTGATCGTGTGTACAGGTAAGATTGCACTGAACTGTGTTTGTGTGTACAGGTAAGAGTGCACTAAACTGTGTTTGTGTGTACAGGTAAGAGTGTACAAAGCTGTGTTTGTGTGTACAGGTAAGAGTGCACTAAATTGTGTTTGTGTGTACAGGTAAGAGTGCACTAAACTGTGTTTGTGTGTACAGGTAAGAGTGCACTAAACTGTGTTTGTGTGTACAGGTAAGAGTGCACTAAACTGTGTTTGTGTGTACAGGTAAGAGTACACTAAGCTGTGTCTGTGTGTACAGGTAAGAGTGCACTAAGCTGTGTTCACGTGTACAGGTAAGAGTGCACTAAATTGTGTTTGTTTGTACAGATAAGAGTGCGTAAACTGTCATAGTGTGTACAGGTAAGAGTGCACTAAACTGTGTTTGTGTGTGCAGGTAAGAGTGCACAAAGCTGTGTTTGTGTGTACAGGTAAGAGTGCACTAAACTGTGTTTGTTTGTACAGATAAGAGTGCGTAAACTGTGATAGTGTGTACAGGTAAGAGTGCACTAAATTGTGTTTGTTTGTACAGGTAAGAGTGCACTAAACTGTGTTTGTGTGTACAGGTAAGAGTGCGTAAACTGTGTTCTTATGTACAGGTAATAGTGCACTAAACTGTGTTTGTGTGTACAGGTAAGAGTGCACTAAACTGTGTTTGTGTGTACAGGTAAGAGTGCGTAAACTGTGTTCTTATGTACAGGTAATAGTGCACTAAACTGTGTTTGTGTGTACAGGTAAGAGTGCACAAAACTGTGTTTGTGTGTACAGGTAAGAGTGCACTAAACTGTGTTTGTGTGTACAGGTAAGAGTACACTAAGCTGTGTCTGTGTGTACAGGTAAGAGTGCACTAAGCTGTGTTCATGTGTACAGGTAAGAGTGCACTAAATTGTGTTTGTGTGTACAGGTAAGAGTGCACTAAACTGTGTTTGTATGTACAGGTAAGAGTGCACTAAGCTGTGTTCATGTGTACAGGTAAGAGTGCACTAAATTGTGTTTGTGTGTACAGGTAAGAGTGCACTAAACTGTGTTTGTATGTACAGGTACAAGTGCGTAAACTGTGTTCTTATGTACAGGTAATAGTGCACTAAATTGTGTTTGTTTGTACAGGTAAGAGTGCACTAAACTGTGTTTGTGTGTACAGGTAAGAGTGCGTAAACTGTGTTCTTATGTACAGGTAATTGTGCACTAAACTGTGTTTGTGTGTACAGGTAAGAGTGCACTAAACTGTGTTTGTGTGTACAGGTAAGAGTGCACTAAGCTGTGTTCATGTGTACAGGTAAGAGTGCACTAAATTGTGTTTGTGTGTACAGGTAAGAGTGCACTAAATTGTGTTTGTGTGTACAGGTAAGATTGAACTAACCTGTGTTTGTGTGTACAGGTAAGAGTGCACAAAGCTGTGTTTGTGTGTACAGGTAAGATTGAACTAACCTGTGTTTGTGTGTACAGGTAAGAGTGCACTAAACTTTGTTTGTGTGCACAGGTAAGAGTGCACTAAGCTGTGTTTGTGTGTACAGGGAAGAGTGCACTAACCTGTGTTTGTGTGTACAGGTAAGAGTGCACTAAGCTGTGTTCATGTGTACAGGTAAGAGTGCACTAAATTGTGTTTGTGTGTACAGGTAAGAGTGCACTAAATTGTGTTTGTGTGTACAGGTAAGATTGAACTAACCTGTGTTTGTGTGTACAGGTAAGAGTGCACAAAGCTGTGTTTGTGTGTACAGGTAAGATTGAACTAACCTGTGTTTGTGTGTACAGGTAAGAGTGCACTAAACTTTGTTTGTGTGCACAGGTAAGAGTGCACTAAGCTGTGTTTGTGTGTACAGGGAAGAGTGCACTAACCTGTGTTTGTGTGTACAGGTAAGAGTGCACTAAGCTGTGTTCATGTTTACAGGTAAGAGTGCACTAAACTGTGTTTGTGTGTGCAGGTAAGAGTGCACTAAACTGTTTTTGTGTGTACATGTAAGAGTGCACTAAACTGTGTTTGTGTGTACAGGTAAGATTGAACTAACCTGTGTTTGTGTGTACAGGTAAGAGTGCACTAAACTGTGTTTGTGTGTACAGGTAAGAGTGCACTAAACTGTGTTTGTGTGTACAGGTAAGAGTGCACAAAGCTGTATTTGTGTGTACAGGTAAGATTGAACTAACCTGTGTTTGTGTGTACAGGTAAGAGTGCACTAAACTTTGTTTGTGTGTACAGGTAAGAGTGCACTAAGCTGTGTTTGTGTGTACAGGGAAGAGTGCACTAACCTGTGTTTGTGTGTACAGGTAAGAGTGCACTAAGCTGTGTTCATGTTTACAGGTAAGAGTGCACTAAACTGTGTTTGTGTGTGCAGGTAAGAGTGCACTAAACTGTTTTTGTGTGTACATGTAAGAGTGCACTAAACTGTGTTTGTGTGTACAGGTAAGATTGAACTAACCTGTGTTTGTGTGTACAGGTAAGAGTGCACTATGCCGTGTTTGTGTTTACAGGTAAGAGTGCACTGTGTGTGTGCAGGTAAGAGTGCACTAAACTGTGTTTGTGTGTGCAGGTAAGAGTGCACGAAACTGTGTTTGTGTGTACAGGTAAGCTTGCACTAAACTGCGTTTGTGTGTACAGGTAAGAGTGTACTAAACTGTGTTTGTGTTTACAGGTAAGAGTGCACTAAACTGTGTTTGTGTGTACAGATAAGTGTGCGCTAGACTATGCTGCGTTTGTTTTTACAGGTAAGTATGCACTAGACTATACTGTGTTTGTGTGTACAGGTAAGTGTACACTAGGTTATGCTGTGTTTGTGTGTACAGGTACGGGTGCACTAGACTACACTGTGTTTGTGTGTACAGGTAAGTATGCACTAGACTGCGCTGTCTTTGTGTGTACAGGTAAGGGTGCACTAGACTATGCTGCGTTTGTGTGTACAGGTAAGGGTGTGCTAGACTACACTGGGTTTGTGTGTACAGGTAAGGGTGTGCTAGACTACACTGCATCTGTGTGTACAGGTAAGTGTGCACTGGACTACACTGTGTTTGTGTGTACAGGTGCACGTGCAGTAGGCTGCACTTGTGTGTACAGGTAAGCGTGCACTAGGCTGTACTTGTGTGTACAGATAAGAGTGTATTTGTTAGGTCATATATGGGAATCTGGCCAAGAGTCATTAGTCTTTATTTAGGAGCCTTCACGTTGATGGCACGCTAAGTGACAGGACTGACATTTTCAGCCATATCTATATGTAAGAGCACCTGCAGGTATTAAGAGTAATATTTATGCTCGCTGAGTGTGACCAGCTTTGCTCTCCTTTTGTTGTTAACCCTGTCCCTCACTGTGTTTTCACTTCTTCAAATGAGGAGGCCCACTCCAGACTGTACTATACACAAGTCATATATGACGTATTTAAATTGTTTATTCTACATTCTAAGAAAATAACCCTTTCATGTCGTTACTTCACAACCCCATCGGGCAAATCAACCTTCTCTGAAGGTCTTCAGTTTAATGATCGGAATGTTGCACAGCGGCTGAGTTAACATCTGGATCGAATCCAGTTTGCTTTTTTTTTTCTTAAAAGAGCAAATTCAGTTTTAAATGTCCACTTTTGATTCATAAATCTATTTTGACCAGGTGGACTTGGTTTGTGTGGTTGCTTGGAAATTTCAATGAATTGTCTAACATATATACACAGACAAGCGGTTGCATTCCATTTATACTTTAATATAACATGTATTGCCTTTTAATGCATACTTTAGCTGAGCCTCAGGTTGCTTGTGGTCAGACACACACGCCACGCCTCAATGTAACATATGGCCTGCCACATACTTTTGTTTTCTTTTCACTGTGGCAAGCTACTGGAATAGAAAAAAAATAGACATATGTGCATACATTTAGCCTTCCACTGCTGCTCCATAGCATTTGTGTCCAACGGCATCATCAAAACCAGCAATCAGAGTGGCAGTTGGGTTGAGTGTCTGGCTCAGGTCTGGAATCCGCGCGGACCGTCCACCACCAGAGGATCCGTTAACACCTCGGCGGTGAGCGAGAGGCCCAGCGAAACTCACTTTGTTCACTTTCACACCTCATCAGTCCAGGTGATGTATCGTTCGCCGTCCAGCTGCGCACAGAGAGGGAGAAAGCGGACACGTGTGTCATTTTCAGCAAGTTAAAACATTTATATCCTGTGAAAATGTCTGAGCTGGCAGCAGGTTCTCTTTTTATTTAAACTACGCCCTAAAAAATTCACATATTCGATCGACGAGCTCGTTTTAGCTTTCTAATGATTTTACAAAAACTCAAAAGAGACCAGGAATAGAGGCTGGGATCATCAGGTATTTTATCTATAGAAAAAGGGTATGAAATTCAATAACTCCACAAATATACCCAGATTATTACTGGAAAGTCATGAAGCAGATGTGACATAGCTAAGCAAGTAACACAGATTATTGCTATAAATACGCTGGTATTAATACTAGATTTAAATATCGCCATTAAACAGACAGTCTTATCCAGAGTGACTTCAAGTAAGTGCATATGACCAGACTAGAGGAACAGACATGTGCAAGAATGTTACGTCCCTATGCTGCCTCGCGAGTGTGCCCCTTTAATTCTCTGTGTGCCAACTCGTTTCATTTGACTCACCTGAGTCTTGATTGGAAATTGCCGACACCTGTTGTGGATTTGCCTGAGCGCATATGTATTCCCAGTGTTCTGAGAGCATATGTATTGACAGTGTTCTGAGAGCATTTGTATTCCCAGTGTTCTGACAGCATATGTATTCCCAGTGTTCTGAGCGCATATATTAAATATTAGCCTACTGACTGTGGCGGTCGTTTCAGGATGTATGCAGCGTTTACTATATGGTCCCAGATAGCAAGGAAACATTGAATCAACATTGATTCATCAGATGAAGCATTGATTCAATGTTGATCTCTGATGTTGATTCTGCGTCCAGGTGCTCATCGAGTTTATGTTGAATCAATGCATTGAAATAATGTTGAAACAATGTTTATGTTAACAATGGAAATCAACGTAACTGATGTTAAATCAATTTATTATCAATGTAATCTATCATAGCTAATGATAATAATATCATTTTATAACTACATTTTACCAATTCTTGCTCAAAGTAGTCAAAATATACAAAAAACAAATCAAAATACTTTTGAGTTAGGCTACTAAAATAGATAACACATTGACATCAATTTTAAAAATGCAAACATCTTTATTTTAAACCTCTGCTTAATGGCCACAATACATCCAATAGTAGTAGTTCCATGCTGAAAAATGAAAGTTGAAGTGTTTTAAAAGCTAAACTCGTCTAAAGAGTGTCATGGTTTTGACCCTGTTTGCCTATGCGGTCGTTCTCCTTGGTGGCCACGCGAGGGCGCTGCCCATTTGGTGGATGCTTGCTCCGCCCTGCTTAGATTGCGGAGCTGCTGTTAAACCCCCACACATGTGCTTAGTCACCTGGAGAGAGGTATATAAGCCTACCGTTTCCTTCGTTCGGGGCTTCGACATTGATTGTTAATTGTATGTACTGTGGTGTTATTGTTGGCTGTGAATTTTCGTACCGTTTTGGCTATTCGCCCATTTTTAACGTCTCTTAGTTGAGACAGGGCTTATTTCTTACTGGCTTGGTAGGTTGATTATCTCGTAGAAGTTTGGGACCGTAAATCTCTGCTCTATTTCGCCATAGTGTGCTTTTTCTCCGTGTATGGAGATTTGGGCGTTTCTGTTGGGAACTTTAGTCCAGTTCGCCTCTAGGTGCATGTCGTCTCATGTGAGATTGGGCGTTTGCGCTTCTGCTGGGCTGCTTAGCTTGTGGAAGTGTAGAGTAGTTCTTTGTTCCCCTTCGCCTGTTATTTGGTTTTCTTACTGAGAGACCTGGCGTTTTGCTTCTACTCAATTCCGTGTTACTGTGAGCCAGTAAGTAGCCTTGGTACGTTTTTCCCTGTTTAGTCTCCTTCTCGTGGACTACGTTCCCCGTTGTTGTGATTCAGGGTTTTATTTATATTGAGGCTTCGTGCTATTATGTTTGCGTAGGTCTTTGTTACAGCAGTCCTGTTCGCCTTTTTACCTGCGAGACGATTGTTGTGAACTGTTGTTCTGTTTCGTTCTCCGGGTGTGTTGTCTCCTTATGTGGAGCTTGGGCGATGCTGTGGACGTGCTTGTGTTTGACTGCGTGTTTTTAATAATGGCCTCGGAACGTTAGCTCTCTGTTCCATTTCGCCTCGTTACATTTTTTCCATTAGGCAGAGGCTAGGGCGGTTGTTTTATATTCTAGCTTGCGTTAGTCTGTGGATAGTAAGTTATGGGACGACGGTCTTCGTCGGCTCACCTGTAAAATGTTTCTCTCTCCTGGGAGATCGGGTGTTTACCCTCTTGGTTTTATTCATTGGACTGCGAGTCGTTATATCGCCATGGAACGTTAAATCTCTGTTCCTGTTCGCCTCGTTACATTTCTCCTTATTGAGAGGCAGGGCTTGTATTTGTGTTTGTGCTTGTGTCAGTCATATAGCCTATGGTTTCGTTTCAGCTGTCCTTTCGTCTTTTGTGCTTGTTCTCCGGGTATGGAGATTTGGGCTTTTCTGTTCAGAACTTAGTTCTGGTTGCCCTTCGGTGCAATTCGTCTCTTTGTGAGACCGGGCGATTTTGTGGACATGTTTGCTTGTGACTGCGAGCCGTTTAGCCTTGGAACATTTATTATCTGTTTCTCCTCTCATTAAATCATATTCTTTATTTGTTTACTGTTTATTTGTTGTGCCTTTTCGCTACTCGCCCGTTTATTGTGTCTCGTTACCGAGACAGGGCGTGTAAATTATGTCTGGCTGTTCAGATTCCTGTCCTAGCGCTCTACTTAGCGTTTGACAGTTAGCCGGTTAGTAGCGTCTGTGGTCTGTTCTAGTGTTGTGTCGTTCGCGAACGATTCGTTCAAAAGAACGAATCTTTTGGGTGAACGAACTGAACTGAATCACTTACTGAAAAGATCCGTTCATTTCTCAGTTCAGTTCAGTTCACGAACGGATCTGATCAGCAGCGAGCGTGCACCGTGCAGGGAGGGGGAGGGACTGCCGCGAGCGAACGTGATTCGTCCCTTGCGAACCAGTTCTGCTGTGCTGAACGAATCATTCGCATTTGCTTCTTCCTATTCCATTTCGGACGTATTGTTCTAAGTATTGTATAGCCGAAATGAGTACCGTGTTTGCGTGTTGTATACTAGAAAGTTTTTTTTTCTTTTTTTTCTCTAATTTGTTTCCTAAATTGTTCGAAATAAAGTTTATATAAAAAAAAATTAAAAAAAGAATTCACGGGCGGGCGGGCGCCGAGCGAGGCAGCGAGCGTGCAGAGTGGACTGATTCGTTCACTGCGTGACGTGACGTGATCCTGAGTGATAATCAGCGGCTCAAACTGCCAGAATCAGGTCCAGCAAGTTAAGACTTAAGTCATTGAAAACCAGCGTTCACCTCCAATATTGATATTCAACGAGGAAACTTTTAAAATATCAAGATTTGTAAACGGAGTTTGGCGCATTTGTCAAAGCGACAGCACTTCCCGCATGAACTGTTCGGCCGTCAGTTCACTGAGTGAACGAACTGTGACATAACGGTGCAAGTTCAGTGATCCGTTCACTGAAGCTACTAGACACAGTGAGTTAACGTGACGTGATCCTGAGTGATAATCAGCGGCTCAAACTGCCAGAATCAGGTCCAGCAAGTTAAGACTTAAGTCATTGAAAACCAGCGTTCACCTCCAATATTGATATTCAACGAGGAAACTTTTAAAATATCAAGATTTGTAAACGGAGTTTGGCGCATTTGTCAAAGCGACAGCACTTCCGCATGAACTGTTCGGCCGTCAGTTCACTGAGTGAACGAACTGTGACATAACGGTGCAAGTTCAGTGATCCGTTCACTGAAGCTACTAGACACAGTGAGTTAACGTGACGTGATCCTGAGTGATAATCAGCGGCTCAAACTGCCAGAATCAGGCCCAGCAAGTTAAGACTTAAGTCATTGAAAACCAGCGTTCACCTCCAATATTGATATTCAACGAGGAAACTTTTAAAATATCAAGATTTGTAAACGGAGTTTGGCGCATTTGTCAAAGCGACAGCACTTCCGCATGAACTGTTCGGCCGTCAGTTCACTGAGTGAGTCGGACTACGCAGTACGCAGTCGGAGCTCCGCCCAAGCACTGAACGATTCGGTGAACAAATCTTTTGAACGAATCTTTTTAATGAACTGATTCTAGTGATTCGTGTCACTGAAGTGAACTGTTTTGCCCATCACTAGTCTGTTCGTTGTTCCTTGTCTTGTCTCCTCCCTTATCTGCGGGTATCCCGCCTTAGTGGCCTAAGGGCTTATTGATTCCCCTTGCTGCGTTTGGCTCCTCCTTCCTCACACGTCACGCCCCCTTACAAAGAGAATGTTTTTTCACTGTTCACAATGTGGGTCGCGGTGTGAGCTGCCATGATGATGTGATGTCAAGTTCTTCCTAGTCGGGATTTCGGATTGATTTCCCGATCCCTGATTTCCGACATGGAACTCCGAGTTGAAAGGGTGTTTTCTACAGTTTCCCTAGTCGGATATCGGGATTCCTAGTTGGAAATTAATAAATGAATGCAGCATTAGCATCAATCACAAATAGCCTATGCTTTACTCTTAAGTCTTGTTTTGTTTTTTTAAGTCGCCCATCACAAGGCCATAGAAATGGCCACTCGAGGTGAGGGAGAAGCTGAGAATAAAAGGAATTTACAGAGTAGAAAGATAACAATTAATATTGCATTTGAACTGAGACAGATCATAGGTAATGGGAAAGCAGGATTCAGGTAGGGAATTCCAAAGTGAGGCAGTGCATGGAAAGAAATTGGATGAGTACCTCACAGTATTTGCTTTGGGGACAGTGACTGTGTACGGATGTGAATTAACTGAAAAGCGTGTGGTGCGACCAAAAGGACGATTAGATGGGACAACCAGAGAAAGGCCATTGGAGCACATTCCATGATAGTATCTGTAGAAAAGGCCTGATGAAGCTACCGAACGACGGTGTGATAAAGGTTCAAGGGATGAGGCTAAATCGTGTCCCACCAACTTAACTACACATCGCTGTATTCTACCAAGCAGGGACAAATGACGAGCCGGGGCGCCGTCCCAGATATGACAACAATATTCCATAACAGGACATATGGTGGCCTTGTACCAGTACAGAATTGCAGATTGAGGGAGGTATTGCCATGCACGATATAGACAACCTTGGCGCTGGGAGGCGCTTTTAGCAATACCATGTATGTACTTGTCCCAGGAGAGTTTAGAGGTGATATCAAGTCCCAGTAGCCGGAAGTCATTATGTTCCTGGAGAGGTGTAGAACTCATCGACACAGCTTGGAGATGTGGTAATCTGGAACTAGATACAGACAAAAGATGAGTCTTCTTTTGATTGAAGGTGACAAGCCAGTCATTACCCCAGTTAGTAACATACGCTAGGTCTTGGTTGAGAACATTACTGGCTTGAACACAAGATGGGGCAGACAGAGGACCAGGGTATGCAGTATATAGTGTTGTGAGACAACGTCAGGAAGGTCATTGATGTAGGCCAAAAATAATGTCGGGCCCAGAACAGAACCTTGTGGAACACCTGCATTAATACTACAAGCTGAGGAGGACTGGCCATCATGTACCACAGAGATTTGACGTTCGCTAAGAAAATTAGAAATTAGTTCAAGCAATTGACTGGAGATGCCATAAGACTTCAGTTTGTAGATGAGCCCCCGGTGCCAAACTTTATCAAAGGCCTTTGAAATATCAAGGGCAACAAGCCTGGCTTCACCACATCGGTCTAATGCTCTATTCAGATGCTCAGTAATCAGAGACAGAATACCAGTGGACCTTGAATGTCGGAGACCATATTGAACATCAGTTAGGAGCTCATTACCCTCTAGATATTCCATACGTTTCTGGTTGATCAGGCATTTGAAGACCTTGCGCATAATGGGCTGATGGGTCGGTAATTGGAGGGATCTGATTTTTCACAGGAACAACAGAGGCAAGTTTCCAACTGGATGGAAATGCTGATTGTGATAAGCAAATATTGAACAATTTAGACAGAATTGAGGACAGTTCTGGGGAACATGTCTTCAGGACAACTGCAGATATTCTGTCTGGTCCTGTAGCTTTAGATGTGTCAAGATGATGGGTGATGATTGGCCACCATCTTAGGTGTGACAATGAGGTGTGACATTGATAAATTGCTTCCAAAATGAGGTGGGCAATCAGGCAGATCTTAGCCTTTTAGATGAACAATCATGGGGATTTGAGCAGAGGAACAGATCAAGGAGATATTATCTCGTACGTAGGACTTATCTCGTATGTACGACATAAACTTTTTTTTTCACCATGCCTTTCAGGGCTTCCGTATCAATGGGTAAAGACGGTCAAAAAAGTTTTGGAGGAATATCAGAAGAGACAGCAGATGAGGCCTGTTCTAAGGAGCTCAATAACTGACAAAAGTATTTGAATTTGAATTTAGTATATTTGAATTATATACGTGTGACATTTCATAAACTTGAATTTTTAGTGGTCGAATTGTAAAATGTTTTCCGCAGGCAGGTAGCCTACATCCAATCTTGCCATTCCTTTTCATTTATTTCAAAAAATATATTAATTTCGCCGTATGTAGCCTATGCAATATGTCACGTTTAGCCAATACAAAAATGTCAGTAATAGTATGCTTACCTGCGAAACTAATGTTTTAGCCTATTTTTTCCATGAATAAACGTGGCTTTTGTTCGTCCTAAAGAATTGGTGTTGTTATGGATTAAAGCGCTTTATAATAAATTAAAAGGAACAGTAAGATCGGATGTAGCTACCTGCCTGCGGAAAACATTTTACAGTTCGACCACTGTACCTAACCATTGAATGTAAGCCTGGTGTAGGTAGAGAACATTAGCTAACCCGGCGGTGGTAAATGAGAAGCTCTCTATTGATTCGCCGAGGCTGATAGCTCATGTGCCTGACTTAGCAACCCACTGGATTTGTATTTTGCAACTGACCTGGCTGGTCACTGGCATTCCTAGGCTGGTCACTCGCGTACCTAGCATGGCAACCCACTGGATTGACGATTTATTTATTTTTTACAATTTCTGAATTAGGCTAATTTAGCCCAAGTGTCATATCTCAAAAACGATTTACTGCAGCACGCCCATGTTTTAAACTTCAAATTGAAGAAGAGGCCTATCCTACCATCAGACATTTGCAACAGAATAAATTTGTCAGAATCGTCACATAAGCCTATATGTAGCCTAGGCATAAAAATACGTAGCCTATTGTGTGTAGGCTATAGGCTCTATAGCCTTTGATTAGGCCTACGTTAAAAGGTAGGCTATGTTTTTACATCCACAGCAATGTAGGCTATTACAGCTACACGTGCGATAGGTGGTCACTGTGGAAATGTCAACTTCATTGGACATTGGCAAACTATAACCGAAAGTTTGTTTATAGCCTACAACTTTTCAATAATATCAGGTAGCCTATTATTGTTCCTATATGAGAACATGATTTTTGATGTAGCCTAGAAACGGTGGGTTTTATGCATTTTATTGTCTGTGGCTGTGCCAAGATGAAGGTTACAGAACTTTTGGGGTTTAACCTGTAATTTATAATTTCAGAGAAAAATGAATAGGCCTACTGTAATTGGGATGTTGACGACTACCACTAGGGGGCCACCGTGGATAAGAGATCCACAACTGGCTTGTCAAAGTAAAATATTTAGCCTACCTACATGTCATTTTACCCCATTAAAAATAAAAACCATGGCTCCTAATTGATTAATTACAGTCCACTGGTTTTATTGCCACGTTAAAAATCTGTTTAAAGATTTGAATGATGAAGCAAAACCGATCGAGCATTAAACTTTATGATATCTAGGTAGCCCGGTGGAATTCCTGCTTAGGCTACCCTGCGATCTTGGTCGGAATCCAACATGGGGCAGAACTATTTAACTTTTGGATAGGAACAATCCTACTATTCAATGCTGAGAATGTAGGCAGTAGCCTTTTAGACATTGTGTTATTGGATGAGCTTTCAGATTTATGTTTGATTTATCCAATTCTTCTACTGCTGTAGCCTATAAATTTGGGCTAAACACTGATGCTGTTAGTGTTGCTGTTGACTGACATCAGCACAATTACTCGCATAGCCTATGGTTTATTTACTGTGATTACATTTGCCATTTTTAGACAAATGTTTTGTGAGTTGGTTGGTGTTTGTTTTTTATTGTGTTTGTATGTGAGTGACCAGGCTAGGAATGCCAGTGAGCAGCCAAGTCAGTTGCAAATCCAGTGGGTTGCTAAGCCAGGCACATGAGTTAGGCTACCTCGGCGAATCAATAGACGGCTTCTTACCAGTGCCGGCTTATCAGTCGCTAGATCATTTGCCAGCTCGGAGTAAGATATGTGGGGTGCTTCCCAATACTCGAAAAATGCATCCTCCTTGACTCCACTAGCCTACCACCTCCTCTCCTCTGTGCGCTGGAAACCGATCTTTGTGTTTTAATCTAATGTTGCTGATTACATATTAATGGTTACATATTCATTAATACCTCGACTCAAACCGAAAAGTCAGATATATTGTAGGCCTATACTGTACAGGCAACTATTTGTTCTTGAAACGTTCCGGCAGTTTTGCATACGTCCGGGCAGGAGACAAGTGGTAGTGGGGGAGTGGAGGAAAGGACAAGAGGAGTAAAGAAAAATATTGAGACGCAGCCATGCTCCACCGACCTCTCAGTCGGGCCTATTCTTATTTTAGGCACTTATCCTGCACCATAAACATCAACTTAAAAGGCTAAGCCAGTGACTAATAAGAAAGAAGTCTTTGTTATCGCTCCCCTACGGTCATGGTTGAGTCCGTCCATTGATCGTTGATATTAGAGACTACCCCGGTTTACCCACCCACGCCAACGTCTACTAGTGAATTTCAATCTACGTTTAAATGCAAATTTATGAAATACACCACAAAAAAATTCTAGTTTATGAAATGTCACATGTATATAATTCAAATATACTAAATTCAAATTCAAATACTTTTGTCAGTTATTGAGCTCCATATTGAGCTCCATGTGACTAAACAACATGAAAGTGAAATATTTGCAAAAAAATTTCACTTTATTAAATGCAATATATATTGCATTTAGTGAAATGTATGTCATGAACCTGAACACGGGCTGAACCCAAACGCAACGACAAGGAGACAGAGGTACAAGAATAGGTTATTTATTGAAGCTTGGGGCAATCCCAAGCTGTACACAATATAACAGCGGACTTAACACAGGAACAGGAATTCTCCGGAGCTTCTCCGGAACTTCAGACTTGACAGGAACACATGGTTTGTTCCAAACCGGAACTGGACTTTGACGGGTCACTCAGGAATCGCCCCACACCGGGACTGGACCTTGACGGGTCACCCTGAAATCATTCCAAGCCGGAACTGGACTTGGCGGATCTGGACAGACAGGACATTAAGTGGGAGCGCAAAGTATCCAATAAATTAAGCTTCAAACTTGTCTCCTGAAGCGAGGGAGGACATAAGACAAACAATCCGGTTATGGTTATGCATGAAAGGTTGGATTTGGAACGGTAGGGGTGATACTGGTAACAGGCAACCGGGTAGTTGAAGCAGAGGAAGAGCGGGAGCGGAAGCGGTAAGACAAGTTAGTGGTACACAGAAACTGGGGGGTTGGGTTCCAACCGTGTAGGGTTGTTCCAAGCCGGATTTGGACTTTGCTGGACTTCACAATCTAACAGCAATAGTTCCCAGCCGGAACTGGACCTTACAGACAGGGGAGATTATGTTCCCAGCCGGAACTGGACTTTGCAATCAGACAGTAATAGTTCCAAGCCAGAACTGGACCTTACAGATAGGGGAGATTATGTTCCAAGCCGGAACTGGACCTTACTGGACTTTACAATCAGACAGTAATAATTCCAAGCCAGAACTGGACCTTACAGACAGGGGAGATTATGTTCCAAGCCGGAACTGGACCTTGGCGGATCTGGACAGACTAGACAGACAGGACATTAAGTGGGAGCGCTAAGCATCCAATAAATTAAGCTTCAAACTTGTCTCCTGAAGTGAGGGAGGACATAAGACAAACAATCCGGTTATGGTTATGCATGAAAGGTTGGAGTTGGAACGGTATGGGGTGTTACTGGTAACAGGCAACCGGGTAGTTGAAGCAGAGGATGAGCGGGAGCGGGAGCGGCAGGGGCAGGGCAGGGCAGTGCAGCAGACCCCGGGTTGGACCCAGATGTAGCAGCAGGGCAACAGCAGCAAGCGCAACCGTAACCGTAGCAACAGCAGTGACAACGGCCGGACGCAGGAACAGCTGTAGTGTGGAAGAGCAGAAGCCCAGCTGAGGGCACAACATCAGGTGGAGAGCGGGGGGGTACCGCAACACAGGCAGGGAGTCATGAACAACTGCAGACTGGCAGACTTCAAACAGAGAAGTGGTTAGCAAGACAGATTACTGCACGGCAGGTAATGTCGCACACACTGGACAGACTGAGGATATTAGCAGTTCGGCAGAGTGCCCTAAGCATCGAGACAGAACCAAACTGTTGAATCAAGATTTACACAATTCAGCAGGGTGAACGAACACCAATACGGAACCAAACTGAGACTAGAACAAGACAAGAAATAGCGAGGACCAGAGGTTTCAAACAAACAACGTTAACGAACTGGCCCCGGACAGAAGACAGTGGGTGAGTTAAATACGGAGTGTAATTGGTATCAATTAGGAAAGTGTGCGAATGTATGCGTGGGTGATTGAACGGAGCGGAGTGTGAGGAATGCATGCGGAAATGGGAAAAGGGGATAGGCTGAGACAGGAGTGGTGAAATGGAGTAGTACAAACGGAGGGAACACGCCCAGCCTGCAGCACGGGGGGAAAACACGGACAATGGAAGTCAAACATGACACGGAGGGAGAGGGAAAACACGGAGAACAAACAGGATGGGAACGGAACGTTACAATGTAATACATATCTGCATTTACTTTTACATAATGGTGCGCATTTATCACACCATAATTAAGGACAAAACACATATTGCATTGTATTTCATTACATGTTCTGTCAAAAGCACTCATACTGAAATACAATACGTGTTTAACACCAGTGCATGGTTTTCGTGGCAATGCCATGGTACTTTGATTAAACCAATGACAGACCACTCTGCCATTCAATGAATACGTTATAGCGATTGCATTTAATAGTCACTGAATCTTCCATACCCTGAAGAAACAACGGGCAAATTACCAGGCCCCGATCGACCCTGGCAGCATTTGGCCATATGTTTATGTTGTGGTGGCTTATATTTTACTATAGTATGTTTGTCTATTGCATTAATAACAGAGCTGTAGTTATGTGAACCCATACTCTAGGTCTATGCTCATTATCTATGTGCATTTTCATCACTCACTAATAATGGGGGATACAGCACTGGCAGAGCTCTTGCACACACACGCACGCACGCACAGCAAGGGTTGTATTGGTGTCCGTTTTGGTCTGAGACCTAAATAAAATAGTTGTGCTCTAAATTTTAGATGTTTGTTATATAAATAAGGTGTTGATGCTGGGCTGAAGCAGAAGTGCAACACCATTGTGGCTCTCAGGACAAGGCTCCCTCACCCCAACTGTCTATCACATGAATAAAAGTTTATATCTTATTGCTCTGCAAGTTTTTTTAGTTACCGGAAAAACCAGAAATCAATAAAATATCCTTCATGAGTGTCGCAAATAGTGTGCAGAGCAAGTTCTGTCTGAAAACCTCTTGCTGTATCTGACCACGGTTGGCTAGCAAACACGCATCCCATACTCAACCAATCACATGCACACACCTCTAATGGAGTGCCCTTTTTAAACCAAGAATCAGCATTCCAAATATAATGGGACATAACTTGCTTGATATTTGGATTAGAGAGATCATTTTGGTATCATTAGAAAGCTTACATCCTCCTTCAGGCAGTATTTAAGCACAACATGTTACATATTTAGTGCGGATTCTATGCAAACTTTGCTACATGCGGCCCCAGGTCGAGTAAATATGTTAGACTAACTAGCTATTTTTAGTTATGTATGTGATACGCTTCCTGAGCATTTCACAGTAGCCTACCAAATTCGATCAACCATGGATGCAGAATGCCAGTGTGATCCAATCCATGTGCCTGTAAGGGGGAGGCGGGGTGACGGCGCGGTCCTGACCACGCCCACACAATCCTGAGGTTTTTTAAATACAGATTTTATGTCTGATTTGAGATGTGTGTTTATTATAGTTATTGACATTACTTTGAATAGATATTTGGTGGATATGTAGTGGATACATCCCTCTGTTAATTTATAGTTATTTTAATTACTTTTCAGCCCCTTTACAATCCCTTTAAAGAGATACTGCAGAGCCTTTTCTAAGGCCTTTTTCACAGCTTCAATTTGAACTGGAACTTGTGAGTAGGTGTGGTCATCTGACGATGATGCCACGTAGTCATATTAGGAAAATCCATACGGTCAAGGAGTGAAAGGGTGTGTCTTGGTGAACTGACTCAGCCCCACTGAACACGCTCAATACGCTCTATGCTCAGCCCCCTTCCTGCTCTCTCCTCACTAAACAAACAACAAAATGGCGAGCGACAAGAGTGACAGCAGTACTGCAGGGACTTTTGAGGTGGAGGAGTTTGAAGTGGATTCCTTTGTGGTGGAAAACGCTCCTCGCAAAGATGTTGCTCGGGCAATACAGCCGCTGGCAGCAGCAGCCGCCGCACCGGCTGTATTGATTGAGCAATGTATTCGCGAGAGGACCGGGGATGTAACCGAATGGTAGAGCTAACGTTACCTAGCTAAGTTAGCTTGTTTGTCTGCCTAAAGTAACGTTACTATGGAATACATTCAAATACACAACAAAACCCAGTCACACAGTAACGTTAGTATATTGAACATGGCTGGTTGTAGCGCCCTAGCTCCACTTGGTCCGGAGAGAATTGTTATCATTTATTAGCTAACATTATTCATAAATGATAGCTAAGATAACTAGCTAGCTAGCTAAGTTACCAGTTCTCTCTGGACCAAACGGGGCTAAACTCACACACAATAGACTGCATTGCATTACCTAACTTATCGATACATTCCGTCTCTCGGCAGATTATGAAAGCTAACAGAGCCGGTAGCGTTGCACTGAGGAACGATACATCTCTGACTCCTTGGCATAATGCAGGCAAGTTAGCTAAAGATACCAAATAGTAAGACGTTGTAGATGAATAACTCTCTATGTAGCTCGATATAAGTCGTAATATTAACGTTAGCAGTAATACAAAGCAATTTGCATTTGAATTGAACTAGCTAGTTAGCAGTACAAGGGTCTCAGTCTCAAAGAGGAAAAAAAAAAACGTTGGTCTCCGCTTTTATACTACGTGCCCAGACGAGACCACCCCTAGGACCACCTCAACTCCACCCATTTTTATGTTAAGGATCTCGTGACGTCACAAATCCCCGTAAACTAGCGTATTGGTAAGCCTACACAAAAACTCAGATAAAACCATTTTGACTAAATATGAGATTTTCGGACATAAACAGTTGTGTATGATCATAATCTAACCCAAAACATTGGTTTTCAACGGGAAAAGTCGGTTTTTGACTGCGGTATCACTTTAACATTAGACTCACACACCACGGGCTCAATAGGATAACTCGAATCTGCTTTCATATCAGAGATCAGATGAGGTGGAGGTGGTGCCTATGGAAGACAGTGAGGGCGAGGCAGGGAGAAGCAGCACTGAGTTGCAGGTAGGTTATATGTGCTGTACAAAGGGTTAGGTGATTTTGGTTTGTTGATAATGAGAGGAAGGAGTGAACATGATAAGAAGTGAACACGGTTGAATTAAAAATAAAGTACCCTAATAATAATACAACCAACATGATTTCAATATGGCTCCAGCTTTCCCATCAGCATTGTTCTATACCTTGTTCATGTCAACTGCTTTCATATCAGAGATCAAATGAGGTTTCAGATCAGATCTGTTTTCATATTTCATAGGAGAGACCTGAGGGGACAGGCACAAGCAGAGAAGTGCAGGCAGGCAGAAAACTGAACCCAACCATGCTAACCCAAAGCTCATTGTAGTGCAGCAGCTCACCAACAAAACGCTATGATTCCAAGAAAAGTGGTACCGCAAATTTTCGTGGCTCCACTATAGTCCAGCAGGAGTCAATGGAATCCTATGTTTTTTCTGTGCTCAAGCTTTTGGACATGAAAGATCAAATCTGGCCAAGAACGCGGATCCAACATTTTACAGAACCGGTTTCCGAAACTGGAAAAAGGCAACTTAAAAATTTGCAGAACACACCCAAAGCAATGCACACAAAGTTGCTGTCACTAGCCACTGCCACAAAACAAAACCAGTAGATGTCCAGTTATCTTCGGTCAAAGCTGCACAGCAGCAGGAATCAAGACGGTGTAGTGTCGTTAGGTACATTAATAATTTGGCAGTGAAGACAGACAGTTAAAACGTCTTAAGTCATCACATGGAAGCACCAATGAATGTGCAGAATATACATGTATATAAATTTATATATTGCTTCACACTTGGTGCAAAAGTATAATTAATCAGTCTCATAAAATTAATTATTAAATCATGATTATGAATTTCAATGTTAACTATTAAAATAATAATCAATAACTTAATCTGAAGGCGTAAGTTCTTTTGGAGGATAGGCTCAAATGTTTATCCAAACAACAATCAGACCGACGACCAGGTTTGATAAAAATACAATTTATTAAATAACAAACACATCTAAACTAACATCCTAAAAACAGTGAATGATATGGAAAGCGAAATGAAGTGTAGACAAAGAATGAGGCATATATAATTCACAGTTCTATTTCTGTATGTGCGCCAGACACGTGGTGTTCAGATCACAAGACAGTACCTCGAGGAGGGGAATACGAATCTAGCTTTAGCATGAAGCTAACGTGGCCTGAAACATGGCGTGTGTTGAGGCTCTAGAAATTTAGCTACGTCTAGCTAAATCCCAGGCCCCTATCCTATATCTGATGGGTTAGGTATTAGTAGAAAGATTGCATCCACCGATCTCGATTTAAAGGGAGGCGGATTGTAAATTAGTTATAGAGTAAGTTAGAGTAGGCTCTATAACTTTAGCTTATGCGAGGCTCATTGGCTGTCGACAGCCTACAAGCCATGTGTTGAGCTATATGTTAACATTACTGTAAATACTCACAATGGATACAATCAAATATGCAATTACATTGACAATAAACATTACACAAAAGTTCTCCTAACTATTGCCTTGGATGTTCATGTCAGTCTTACTGTTCTGAAGTTGCTACAGGCGAGTCCATGGCTTTGATGATGTCCGGAAAGTTATTTCCTTTGGCAGCATCTGGACTGGACTTTCTCTCGGTTTCCTTGGGTAGAGCAGCTTGCTTGCTTCTTGGTCGTTGCTGGAAACTTGCCGTTGGAGTGCTTCTGTCAGTTCAACAAGTGGTTTCCTTGGGTTCCTTTGTGGCTTGCGTTTCGTGATAACGTAGGCTACACACGTTTCATCAGGCTACGCCAGATGGCGGTAGCTTTCGTGAACACGCTAACTGAGAGCTGGGTGAAAAAGCGGTCTTTGTGCCCGCATAACCCGAGGGAGAGAGGGCTCTCTCTGCGTGTTCCTTCCCAGCCGGGAAGATAGGAGATGATTCTTCCAACAAGTGGAAATGGCAAGAAGTGGTGAACAGAATAGGAAGAACAGGAAGTTTGCTCAGAGTTTTCTAGAACGGGGGACTCAGTCCTGATTGGTCAAGGATCACATGACTGTCGCATGCCGGTATATGTAGTCTTTTGGAAAGGCAGTCCAGGGTCACATAAATGCGAGTTTGATTCCCAATAGACATGCACTACAACGGTGTCTCATAAAAATTGTGGACTCTGACAGCTCTTGGCTCACCAGGGAGCTGCTCTTAGGGGCCAAGCAGCTGAAGAGGGAAACTTCTGCCAGTTACTCAAAGTAAGAAGTGAAGATGACCCTGGCCTAGAGAAATGGCTGTCAACAAGAAAACATGATTACACGTCCCCCAAAATCCAGAATGAAATTTAAAATCTATTTGCAAACAGCATAATTAGGGAAAGCATTAGCTCAATTCACAAGCTGCCTCTTCTCCAGTATTCCATTATTATTGATGGAAAGCAGGACATAGAAGGCACTGAACAGGAAGCCATATGTGCCCGGTGTGTAGACCATGATTTGGTCTCCCACGAGGCCTTATTGGGGTTTTACGAAGTCTCAAGCACAACTGGGGAAAACCTAGCAAAAGTTGCCACAGATGTGTTGCTGCGCTTGAATCTTCCGCTGTCTGGTCTGCATGGACAAACATATGATGGAGCAGTAAACATGTCAGGCAACAGCAAGGGAGCACAGGCCAGGATAAGGGAAATGCAGCCACTGGCTTTGTATGTACACTGTGGCCCCCACTGTGTTTGTACAGCGTCATCACTGACATCTGATGCCCTGGATTGGCTCCACAAGCTTGGCTGTCTGTACAAATTATCGGGCAAGAACATTGCAACCACAGCATCAGGGTCAGTTAGCAACCTGCAGCCCTTGTGTCAAACAAGATGGACGGCCAGGACTCCAGCAATCCGGTCTGTGCTACGTCAGTACGAATCTGTGCTACACAGATTAGAGGACATGGCCCAAACGGATGCATCAAACACTGGTGTGACGGCAAGAGGGCTGTTGGTGAGATTTGAAAGAGGCTCATGCTGGCCACTGAAGTAATCGAGGAGTTGGAGTGCCTTAATTGCACACTGCAGAAGTGAACAGAAACCGTGTCTGGAATGCTCTCTGCAGCAGATTGTGTGAGGACCACCGTGAGGGCAAAAATAACTGAGGAGAAGTTCCAGGAGATGTACAGCCGCGCAATGGAGATGATCACCAAGCTAAATATTCAGCCCATAACCTTGCCCCCATCCGCCATCCACCAAAACGCTTCATTGGCAATGCCACTACTGCACACTCACCCACAACCCCAGAAGAATACTACAGAGTTGACTTCTTCAAGGTGCTGGATACTGTGGACATGCAGCTGAAGGAGAGGTTTGATCAGGGTGGCCTAAAAATGTTGGCAAAGCTGGAGAAAGTCCTCCTAACTGGGGAGATGGAAACTGCAGTGGTGGACCAGTATCCTGAGTTAAACCAGAGGTCACTGGAGGTGCAGCTGAACATGTTTAAGCTCCAATACCCGTACAAAACCACTTCAGAGGCCACAGCTATTCTGAGAAATCAGTTGCCTGAGGTCCGCGGTCTTTTCACCCAAGTAGAAGCACTTGTGCGCCTTCTTATGGTTGTTCCTGCAGCCTCTGCTGAAGCGGAGAGGAGCTTCAGTGCTCTGCGGAGGCTGAAGACCTGGCTGAGAAGCACAATGGTGCAAATGCGCCTAAACAATGTAGCAGTCTGTCACATTCACAAAGAAATATTGGATGAAGTCAGCAAGAGAAAAATTTGCCAGGAGTTTATTCTTGCGAATGAGTACAGGAAGCATGTGTTTGGTTCTTTCAAGTGAGAAGGGAAAGGACAGTATAGAAGGATGGATCAAGGGAGTTAGGATAAATAGAGAGATGGGGTTGAAGAGAGAGAAGAAGGAGAATAAAGAAATGTTCTTTATATTAAAAGTTTGATTAATTGACTGTCTGTCTTTCATCTTAAAAGGTAAACGTTAAGTATGGATACATGAAGGTAAGAAGTTCTTGAAGGATCATAAAAAAGGGGATTACAAAAGGCATGTACGTATTTTGAGTGACACTGTGAGAAGGTAGAACCAAAGCCTATCTAGCCGTCAGATTCTGGCTGAGAATGTGACTTTCAGACACGCCTAAAGTTGACTGTGCTGCCTTTATACATAGTTTATGTGTTGCCTATTCATAGTTGCATGTCGCCACCTAGTGGTTAAATGTGTATTATTGCTAGTATTGTTGACACTTGACGCTTGCCGTAGTTTAGCCAGAAATGTGTTTGTACAAGCTATAGAGCAGACGTGAAAACAGAAATCTCTCCTAATTTTCCTTTACATTGAGCCTCAGGCAATATATATCTGTAATATATGTCTGTTTAGCTAGATAGCATTTTCACAGCTAGATAGCAAAAAAAGAAAATAAGGTAGCTAAGTAGCTAGCTAGAGTGAGTGAATGTGTATATGTCTTCGGCAACCCAGAAGGAGCCCAAAAACTTTCTCCTGATTGTGTCCCCCCCACTTCTCAAACTAAAGTTTCGCCCTTGACTATATTTAGAGAACATTTCGCCTACTTAACAACATTCTCATCCAGTGTAAACTACTTAGCTAGCAATGTATCATTTGCAAGCATGTTTGTTGTGATATAGCGTCAGTCTGTCTTTGTTTAACACAAACCAAGCCTTTGCAGTTAACAGTTAGCTATCTAGCTAACCGCATCCAAATAATGTATCATACATAACCACTGTCAGTTAGCTTGGCTACAAAGGCGTGGGGGATATTTCACCTAGCAGGATTACTCAGTTAGCTGGATAGTTTCTGCTTTGTGAAATACCACCCAGGTTTGCTTGTGGTATTCAAACTCCACAACAGCTCAGAACAAGACTCTCTGTTTGTAGATTAACTTTCACTGCATCTCCCCAGATGCATTGGACATTAGAGCTGAACATTGAACACTGTGCTAATTCCCATCTGACCAATGCAGGGCCCTGCTATTGCCCGTAGACATTACACACAGAGATATGTGGCTATATGTGTGGCTATCCACACTGGCACATAGACATCAAACACACAGCTATCACAGGACGAAAATAGCCATTTCTGGGAAAAATCAGATTCTGTATGTTCCTGTGAAATTTAGAATATACGGAGGTAACCGGACATTCTAAACACTTCCATTCACTTCAGCTACTCAGGGATTTCTGGTACCGGATATTTCCAAGAATTTCAATCATTGGTATCTGGCAATTTTCGGGTCCGGTTATTCCCGTTCTTCTGGTGTCTGCTGGTCCGCACGGAATTGTGGGATATGGAAACAAGTGAGAGCTCATTCATTGCATCACCCGACCGCTTTTTGGCGCTAACGTTACGGCCAGATATGAACGGTAAGTATTAAAGTAATTTAGCATTCAATAATGTTACCTAACACTGGCTTCCCCATTATGTCTATGATATTTTTTTTATGTAGCTTTAAAACTCTTTATTTAGGCGAGGTCCAGAAAATGAATGGGAGTGAACTGCGAACCTGACAACGGGGAAAAACGGCAATGCAGTAACGTAACGGTCAGCAAGCCAGGGACAGCTGGTGTCGCTATGTGCAAGTAGCATAGGGTGAGTTAGGTTCCACAAAACTTATGTTATTACAAAGTGAAATATCCATTTAAGTTAGGTAACTGCAAAATATTCGACCGTCAGATATATTTTCGCAACAGTTTAATTATGTGCGTTTCGCCCCTCATATGCATTCCTCTTTCAGACCCCAGGACAGGTTTCCCTCACAATTTTCCCCGCAGTCCTGGTGTGTCGAATCGGCATCTATGGAGGTAACGTTAATATAAAGTTGGGTCTAAAATCATACAGTGAATGAATGAATGAATGGATGAATGATCTTTTGGATCAAGGTCATTTGTCAACTTCTTTAGATTTGAGGTAACATCGAGAGTTACCTTAGTGAGCCACCCATATCCTATCCTAGTAGTGATGTGCAGTTCGCGAACGAATCAGTATTTTTCAACGACTCTTTATGCTGAGTCGTCTGAGTCGACTCGATAGTTCGAGGGAATCGTGTTTACCCACGGCTCTGGCTCTTAGCTCTGGCTCTTGACTCTGCCTGCTTTCTACTACAGCCGGGAGCCGGTGTCACTAGTTATAACCTAGGTTGAGCAGCAGTAGTGATGCGCCCAACAAAATAAAATAGGTTGCACGGATCTGTTTTATAATAATTTATTAATTCATTTTAATTTGATCTAACAATATTTCAAACATTTTTGTGAATTAGATAATCGCCCCAGCTTATTCCAAAGTGATTATTAGGCTACTACTGCTAACGGTTAAAAGATGTAGGCTCCCTACAGTCGCCTACTAGCCTACCTAACTCTCATCAGCACGAAATCAACTCCACTCAGCGTCGTGAACCGCGGCAATATCCCACGGTTCCAGAGCCGTGACACAAACCAAAGTCCTTTCAAGTTTTAATAGAGAGCAAATGCTGTAGCCTACACCATTAATAATCGGGTTTAGCCTATTTAGCGTCGGATCAACCAGAAACATTGACAAAGGTATTCTGTTATATCTAATGATAGTCCGAGATGCCTACTTTTTATTACAAAATTATTAGGCTACATGTGGCTGTTTGCAACCGAATTGCAGCATAAAACAGAATTAATATGCGATTGTGTTCAGCAAATAGGCTACTTCTTATTTAAAGTGGTGGCATTTTTATTTTAGAACTCTTGACTAACAACAACAGTGAACAGATAAATAACATTTTGTATAATAGAATAAATTAAAAGCCTAATGGTTCAAATAAACATATTTTATGGTGTCCAAATAAATCTTTAGCCTACTAAATCTATTTAAAAGTAATAAACGAAACAGGCTCCTGTTGCCTACACACACACACACACACACACACACACACACACACATCAAGATCTGGCTGTTTGTCAGATTTGGCTGGCTATCTCTCCTACACAGCCATCCATCCACCACATTTTCAGTAGGCTACTGGATTCTAGGATCTGATAAAAAAAATTAAGATTTATATTTGCATAGACTAATAAAATAGCTATAGCCTATGCAAATGTAACCATTAAATGTCTATTCTGTAACATCTAACGTTACAGTCAATGACCGACAGCGATATTTTACACTTCTGCTAGAATAATGGCGATGGGAAAGTCATAGCCTAAATAAATGTAAACTGGATGCGATTGCAAACTAGCTTGAAAAGTAAGAGGGAGTGAACAGAAAACATTGAGCATAGGCTATAATGAGTATCAATCAGGTGATAATAAAATATCAAAGCTGATTTACCAACTTCATTTGCTACCAAACTCTGCTGTCTGAAACAGCTTCAAATTCCAGCTCGCGCTGCTGGGAGAAAAAGATGTGACTCGGGTAGCTCGAAAGAATCTAACAAACGAACGGTCGCCTACTGTATTAACCGGAAGTACCAAAAACTTGCGCCTCCGACTCCGATCCGACTCTTCAAACCAAACGGTGCGGAACGAGCCGACTCAGAAAAAAGAGCCGAACTGCCCATCACTATATCCTAGCTAAATTTTAAAGCGATCTGGTAAATGTTATGGGAGCAGGGAACTGTGGTTGGTTAGCTAATAGCTTCCACACCAGTGGCGGCCGGCCACTAGAGGGCGCGCCGCCCTACCACTCTCCACATCCTAGACCTTCATGTTGAATAAGACAAAAAAAATACTTTGAAATATATATGTATTTTTAAATGTGCAAGTTAAATATTATATAGTTTGTTAATAAAATGTATAATCTTAAATGAAATGTAGATAAAAAATGTTCTTCTACATTGTCTAACGTTACTGATATGTTACGTATTTCCGCCCTGGGCGCAAGAATCTTCGTTATCAGTTGTACATGCGCAATTCGCTTCTCTTCAATACAAGAGATAGGAGCTGTTTTGGGTGCAGGGAACTAGCGTCCAAACAGCATGTATCTGAATTCTGCTGACGTACACACCACCAACCACTGGGTGGCAGCTCGTGAGTGGCTCGTGAGTCGTGACGTCTGACAGAGAAGAGTTGGCGCTTGGAGGAGTGTCGTTGTGCAACAGACGGAGAGTTAACTAGCTTGCTAGCTACCATGGAGGCAGAAAATTCCGTTAAATCCCTCAAAACAACACCTTTTGAGAGACGAACATTGCAAGAGAAAATCAGAGTGAAGGACCTGATCAGCCTGACATCTCAATTCAGCAACAATCCAAAGACAGAGGAAGACAATATACTCGGTCGTTTTCAAGGAGCTGGTTCGGTAAGAAGGCTTGGCTAACTGCATGTAGCGAAACCAATGCTTTATTTTGCTTTCCCTGCCTCCTTTTTCAAACGAGAGGATCAGACCCAGCATGGATTCAGACAGGAATGACCGATTTAAAGCACATATCAGAAAAACCAAAAAAGCATGAACAAACTAGGGTCCACATGGAAAATGCAATGCGACTAGCCATGTTTGGGAAAGTAAACATAGCTGCTCAGCTTGATGAAGGCTACAGAATAGGGATCCGCAAGCATAATGAAGAGGTTGACAAAAACAGGCACATCCTGTCTAAAATAATAGACTGTGTCAAGTTCTGTGGTGCCTTTGAGCTATCCCTGCATGGCCATGATGAGAGTGAAAGCTCAGCAAATGCTGGTGTTTTCAGAGGCTTGGTGGATTTTGTAGCATCACTAGATGTAGTTCTTCAAGAGCATCTGCAGAATGCTACTGTGTTTAAGGGAACATCTAAGACGGTACAGAATGAACTCCTTGACTGTATGCTCTCAGTTTTGAGAGAGTGCATCATTGAAGAAATCAGGAGTGCAGACTTTGTCTCCATCCAGGCTGATGAAACGACAGACATTTCCACCGAGTGTCAACTGGTGCCTGTGATCCGATACATTGATAAAGCCCATGATGTGCAAGAGAGGTTTTTTGAGTTTATACCTCTCCAGAGTGCCACAGCTGATTCCATCGCCACAGCCCTTCTGGATAGGTTGAGCTCCATTCTCCCTGATGACCAGAAGAGCAAGCTCATTTCCCAGGCATATGATGGTGCAAGTGTCATGAGAGGAGCCACAGGTGGTGTGCAGAAGAAGGTTCAAGATGTCTATGTGAATGCACACTATGTCCACTGCTATGCTCACCAACTTAACCTCATCATGCAGCAGGTGACATCTCACATCTCCAGAGTTACACAATTCTTCTCTGACCTGGCTGGGTTCTCTGTCTTTTTTTCAAGATCTCCCAAGAGAACCACCGTGCTTGATAGAGTGGTGGCACACAGACTCCCAAGAGCAAGCACAGTGAGATGGAACTTCCACAGCCGTACTGTGAACACTGTGTTAGGGTGTGCATAGGGTCTATTTCACCCTATCCCCAAAATGAATAATTGTGATACCTATCGTTTTGAGAAGAAAAAAAAACTTGTTTTTAAAAATAGTTTCTCTGAGCAGTTATTTTAGAATAAAGGAATGTAATTTTCACATATTGTTTGGCCTAAAATATAGCTCATTACCTGTGGTGTTCATTTTATATAGCCTTTTTTGCTCATCTTTACCAAGGGTGCCAATAATTCTGGAGTTGACTGTATATTGATAGATTGATATTGCAAGGTTGACTTGTATTCATCTCCATATTGTACAAAATCAGTGCATTCATTTTTTAGGTTTGTGACACTATCTTGGGCCATGCAAAAGAGCGGTTCTCCTTCACCAAGCACCTGATCAGTGCTACACTGCTGCAGGGAGACAAATTCCAGCAGTACAACAGCCAGTTCCCTGAAGCAGCACTGAACACCACCATGGAGGCTTACCCACTGCTGAACAAGAGCAAGCTGAAGACTGAACTGTCACTCATCTACAGCAATGATGAGTTCAAGAGCTGCAGTGGTGCTGTGGCTCTGTACCAGCTCTTCATGGGGAACAATCTCCAGGACACCTTCTCAGAGACTGTGGCTCTCCTGAAGATCATCATCACAACTCCTATGACTACAGCTGAATCAGAGAGGTGCTTCTCAACACTGAAGAGAATCAAGACCTTCTTCAGGAACACAATGTCACAAGATCGTCTCAATGCACTGGCCATGCTCTCTATGGAGAAGAAACTCGTCAAAGACATCCCTGACTTTAACCATAGAGTCATTGAGAAATTTGCATCTCTCAAGGAGAGAAGGGCGAAATTTATGTACAAAAAGTAAGTCTGGCTTTGAGCCAGTTCACTGAGCTTTTTGATGGCACTGGGTAGTCTATTTCTAATGTAAGACCATATTTATTTTCTACTAGGTCTTACTGTGTTCATAATTGCTCTAATTGAAGTACCATATAATAAATGTTCTTTCACCTCAGCAAATACAAGTTTAATTTATTTAATTTATTTAAATACACTGGTGTGATACCTCAGTACATGTTTTCTTAATTTTTGGTATAGCCCCCCCTGGAGAAAAATTCACCAGCTGCCACTTTTCCACACCGTCAGTTTTCTTGATTTATTTTATACTGAAATTATTGATTAGTCAGTTTAATAAAGCATTTTACAATTGCAGTGTTTCCAACGAGTCATGTTTATCAGGCTGTGTTAATGACTTAGGGCTCTATTTTAATAAACCAAACGCAATGGTGAACGCAAGAGTAATCGCTTGGCGGTATCGCTCTGAGGGCGTGTCGGCGAGAAATTTGGTAATTTCATGACGGCAATCTTGGCGCACCTTATGGCGGTATTGCTAAAAGGCTGGGTTTAAATGTCCAAGGTGTGTCTCTATGGTAGCCAATCAAATTGTTGTTCTCATGCTTTAAAAAAAAGCCAGTTGGAACACAATCGCTCCATGCAATTTCATAATGAGCAACCCAAACGCACTGGACCGTCAACTTGGATGTGTGTATGATTCTACGTGGGAACATGCATTGAAATGTTCATTTTAAAAGCTGATCCGATACTTACCATTTATCTAGCCATATTAAACCGCTCAGCCAGTTGATTTCTCTTTGCTCTGGCTGTGATGTGGACCGCGACCACTGGTGCAGTTGGGGGCAAGCTAATTTTGTTGCATGTCACCTGGACATTGATGTGTTCCTTTGCGATTGACGAAAACTATTGCATGCTCGGGTGGTGCGCGGATTTGTATGTGCGTGCAGTCGATAGCACCAAGCACCCCGGGGAACTCACACTTGAGAAAAAATGCGAGTTTTGACTTTTTACTGCATTCATTGTCCGTATAGTTGAGGAAGGACACCCGCTGAAAGTATATCCTTTCTGTGTATTGTGTAGTGGTAGGCTTATGATTCAACTGTGCCAATGTGTAATTTATATATTATAGGCTATTGGCCTACATGATCGCAAGTTTCTTGTAAGCTGTCCTGTTTTATTCTAGTAGTTTAAATTAAAATTAATTAATTAATAATAATTATAGGCTATTTGTTCATTAAATGGAAGTGTAATGTTGGCATCACCTATAGACACTACATAGAACTACATGACTAATAAGTTACCAAATTGCCAGAGTCTATTGCGTTTCCGCTAAGAGGTGGATCCAGCTGATCATAACGCAATGGGTTTTCGTTGGTTCAAATTGTCACTGAGCCGAAAGTATTTTAGAACACGCCCCAGACAGCGCCACCCATCCCACTGCAGCGCAAGCGAAAGGATGTTATGTTGAGAATTTGTTGATCCTAGCAGTATTGCTGAGAAACGCCATAGCGCCAGTTTTAAGACGTTGATGCTGTCAACAAGCTTGCGCTTGACTATACCGTCCCCTTGCGCTGGTTTGAAAATAGAGCCCTTAATGTGTGATGAAATAAGCTACGGTGACGTGTGAAAGTCATTGAAAAGTCTTTGAATTTGATAGCCAAACGAGTGTGGGAACTCTAGTGTGTATTTTACTGATTTCAGTAAAATACATACTTCTAAATCTAAAATAATCAGTCAGAGCGGGCAAGGGACAGTCTCATGCACCATGTTTAATCTGTGCTACTACCGTTACAGTCTTATTTTACAGCCGTGTGCCAAAGCTAAGGACAGTGATGCTACCGAGTACTCCTGGCTTAATTGTCCAAGGTAATGTTGAAATCAGGATTTCATATGGATATTTCTAACTCTAAAAAGTATACCTAACTATGTCAGTTGGTTTAGAGGTTATTTCAGAATTTTTAAAAAGCAATAGATTATCTCCTGTTTTTTCAAAAAGGAGATCAGGATTTTTGAAGGCCTACTTGCCCCTTTGGAATGCGTTTAAACTCACCGAGTAGCTGCAGCTGAGAGGTAAGTTTGTCAATACTAAAGCTATCAGTGAGGTAGTGCTTTGCACAATTATAAATTATGGGAAAGAACATTTCATGGTATAATCATTTTCTGTTATCCCTGTGCTCCCAACGTACCAATTCACCTCCATTTCACGAAACAACCTGGGATACATACATTTAGCACATAGTATATGAACCCCATCGATGTGGAACTTTATAATATATATTTTCCCCAAAAAACTTTATAATATATATTTCCAATTATCTATAAGGGAACTGTTTTCTACGTAATTATACTTAATGTTATAGTTCAGCTAGCCAGCCATTAGTAATCAGTGGAAATGGCAGGGCTAATCCGGTCGCAAGGCGCAAGAATACACTGCAAGTAAGCATTGCATTTATATCTATTAATTTTCTTGCATTTAAAAATATTTATCTTAATAGAAGCAAACTTCATTATTCAAAATGAGTTTAGATAAGCGCTTGGGGAAAATAAATTTTATAAAGTTCCTTGTTGATGGGGTTTACATATGGGCTAGAGTACAGTTTCCAGGTTGTTTTGTGAAATGAATGGAGAAGAATGGGAAGTTAGGATGAGGCCTAAATGGACTGGCACAAGATTTGGTTCGTTCAGATCACTAAGCAAACAGAAAGTGATTCTACTTGGTTCCTGAAGAAACACCTGTGGTAAGGAAACTATAGAACTTAAGTCTTAAAAAAGTGAAATGCCCCTTAAAGGGTGACCATTGTGTAACCATAACTTTTATATTTCCTTAGCTCCTTGAGGCCCGGACCACTGTGTTGTGGGAGGATGATAAATCATCCAAAATCATCTTGGCCCCCTCTTTTCCAACATGACAAGCTGTAGACATCCGGGAGTTATTTTTGACACTAGTCTTAGCCTTGATAAGCATGTCAAGTCAGTTATGCAGTTTTGTTGTGTGGAACGACCAAAAGAGCGTTTCCCAAGGACCTCAAGCTGCGCCTTGGCTCATAGAGAATGAAAAGATCTAAAATATAAGCGTGCTTTAAAATTACAAACCCCTATTCCAAAAAAGCTGGGACAGTAAGTGTGTAAGTTAAACTGCACATAAAAGCAGAAAGCATTTGTAAATTCTCTTTTACATATATTTAATTGAAAACAGTATAAAGAAAAGATATTTAATGCTTTACTTTATTGATTTTTGTAAATAAACGCTAATTTCGAATTTGATGCCTGCAACACGTTCCAAAAACATTGGGACAGGGGCAAAAAAAGACTGGAAAGTTCAAAAAACACCATCATGACTGGTTATAAAAGGATATCAAAAGACTCTTGATATCTTATTTTCAGGTACTCTTACAAGCGATACTATAACCTCTCTGCATTTGAATGGAATGGGGGGTAGGACTAGGTTAAACTGTAAATTACACGGGAATAGTATGGAACCCGTGGTTGGCTAAATGGCTGTAAGTCATCAAGGGTCTGCGGTATCAAACGAGCCTAAAACCATCACTCTGCTGCCAGATATGCAGTAGATATGGATGGATCACTTGAAGGGTTGTTTCTCCTGACTTATTTTTCCATAGAGTTCAATAGGAAAATGAGTCAAGAAAAAAATCCTTAAAGTGATCCATCCATATCTACTGCATATCTGGCAGAACTGTGATGGTTTGAGGCTCGTTTGATACCGCAGACCCTTGATGACTGTAAGAGTACCTGGAAATAAGATATCAAGTCTCTTTTGATATACTTTTTTTCCCAATCATGATAGCATCACCTGTTTACCTGTGGAATGTTCCAAACAGGTGTTTTTTGATCTTCCCAGTCTTTTTTTTGCCCCTGTCCCAACTTTTTTGGAACGTGTTGCAGGCATCAAATTCGGAATTAGTGTATAATTACAAAACCCAATAAAGTTGATAAGGTTAAAACATTAAATATCTTTTCTTTGTAAAATATACTGTATGTAAAAGATAATTTACAAATCAGTGCTTTCTGCTTTTATGTGCATTTTACATACTGTCCCAACTTTTTTGGAATTGGGGTTTGTAATTAATAAAATTTTTAAATCAATCCTGATGTGGAAGTGATGTGAAAGTGATGTGAAAATTGGGGTAAAGTGCTGCCTTTTTCTTAGTACCCGTCAGGAGCCTAGCTGCAGCATTTTGCACTAATTGTAATTTAGAAATGTTCTGGACACTTAGACATGAGTAAAAAAATTCTGTTTAAAAGATAGAAATGCTTTAATTTTGGAAAGTCTCCTCAGTCGGAGGAAACATAACAAAGGGTGATCAAGCTTTCTCCATCAAGGCTCTTAGACTGTGAAATGAACTTCCCAAGGAGATCAGGCTAGCAAATTCACTTTTCTTCTTTGAAATCGCTTTTAAAAACACAGGGTAGGGGAGCTGAGGGAGGTAATTGGACGGTTGGGAGGTCAGTCAAGGCCATGTTCCACTGGGATTTATGCGAATTTCACAGTAATGTGGGACGAGATAAACGGGAATTTCCGGACATGTGGACCACGCATAAAGGTGTACGGAGGTTCCCGGCGAGTGTGCAATAAGTTCTGGTGATTTGGGACGATATACGGAGGTATACTGACATTTCATGAGGTGTGCACTGTATGAGGTGTGCACTGTACCCAGAAATCTCCAGCCACGAAATGTGTGCGTTCTCGGGGAAAACACGGGTGTGTGGATGTCAGAAAATGTCCTAGCACGTGGACAGAAATGTCTGTATATTATGTGTTTCCATACACGTGTACGGAGATTAACTGGACGGAAAGGAGCCTTTTCATCCCGTGTATGCGGCCATATGTGTGGCTGTCCACACTGGCCCATAGTCATCACACACACAGCTATGTGGCCATATGTGCGGCTTTCCATACTGGCCCATAGACATCACACACACTGCTATGTGACTATATGTGCAGCTATCCACACTGGCCCATAGACATCACACACACAGCTATGTGGCCATATGTGCAGCTATCCACACTGGCCCATAGACATCACACACACAGCTATGTGGCCATATGTGTGGCTATCCATACTGGTCCATAGACATCACACACACAGCTATGTGGCCATATGTGCGGCTATCCATACTGGTCCATAGACATCACAAAGCTATGTGGCTATATGTGCAGCTATCCACACTGGCCCATAGACATCACACACACAGCTATGTGGCCATATGTGCGGCTTTCCATACTGGCCCATAGACATCACACACACTGCTATGTGGCTATATGTGCAGCTATCCACACTGGCCCATAGACATCACACACACAGCTATGTGGCCATACATGTGGTTATCCATACTGGCCCATAGACATCACACACACAGCTATGTGGCCATATGTGCGGCTATCCACACTGGCCCATAGACATCACACAGCTATGTGGCTATATGTGCAGCTATCCACACTGGCCCATAGACATCACACACACAGCTATGTGGCCATATGTGTGGCTATCCATACTGGTCCATAGACATCACACAGCTATGTGGCTATATGTGCAGCTATCCACACTGACCCATAGACATCACACACACAGCTATGTGGCTATATGTGCAGTTATCCATACTGGTCCATAGACATCACACACACAGCTATGTGGCCATATGTGCGGCTATCCATACTGGCCCATAGACATCACACACACTGCTATGTGGCTATATGTGCAGCTATCCACACTGGCCCATAGACATCACACACACAGCTATGTGGCCATACATGTGGTTATCCATACTGGCCCATAGACATCACACACACAGCTATGTGGCTATATGTGCGGCTATCCACACTGGCCCATAGACATCACACAGCTATGTGGCTATATGTGCAGCTATCCACACTGACCCATAGACATCACACACACAGCTATGTGGCCATATGTGTGGCTATCCATACTGGTCCATAGACATCACACACACAGCTATGTGGCCATATGTGTGGCTATCCACACTGGCCCATAGACATCACACACACAACTATGTGGCCATATGTGTGGCTATCCATACTAGTCCATAGACATCACACACACAGCTATGTGGCTATATGTGCAGCTATCCACACTGGCCCATAGACATCACACACACAGCTATGTGGCCATATGTGTGGCTATCCATACTGGTCCATAGACATCACACACTCAGCTATGTGGCCATATGTGTGGCTATCCACACTGGCCCATAGACATCACACACACAGCTATGTGGCCATATGTGCGGCTATCCATACTGGTCCATAGACATCACACACACAGCTATGTGGCTATATGTGCAGCTATCCACACTGGCCCATAGACATCACACACACAGCTATGTGGCTATATGTGCAGCTATCCACACTGGTCCATAGTCATCACACACACTGCTATGTGGCTATATGTGCAGCTATCCACACTGGCCCATAGACATCACACACACAGCTATGTGGCCATACATGTGGTTATCCATACTGGCCCATAGACATCACACACACAGCTATGTGGCCATATGTGCGGCTATCCACACTGGCCCATAGACATCACACAGCTATGTGGCTATATGTGCAGCTATCCACACTGGCCCATAGACATCACACACACAGCTATGTGGCCATATGTGTGGCTATCCATACTGGTCCATAGACATCACACAGCTATGTGGCTATATGTGCAGCTATCCACACTGACCCATAGACATCACACACACAGCTATGTGGCTATATGTGCAGCTATCCATACTGGTCCATAGACATCACACACACAGCTATGTGGCCATATGTGCGGCTATCCATACTGGCCCATAGACATCACACACACTGCTATGTGGCTATATGTGCAGCTATCCACACTGGCCCATAGACATCACACACACAGCTATGTGACTATATGTGGTTATCCATACTGGCCCATAGACATCACACACACAGCTATGTGGCTATATGTGCGGCTATCCACACTGGCCCATAGACATCACACAGCTATGTGGCTATATGTGCAGCTATCCACACTGACCCATAGACATCACACACACAGCTATGTGGCCATATGTGTGGCTATCCATACTGGTCCATAGACATCACACACACAGCTATGTGGCCATATGTGTGGCTATCCACACTGGCCCATAGACATCACACACACAACTATGTGGCCATATGTGTGGCTATCCATACTAGTCCATAGACATTACACACACAGCTATGTGGATATATGTGCAGCTATCCACACTGGCCCATAGACATCACACACACAGCTATGTGGCCATATGTGTGGCTATCCATACTGGTCCATAGACATCACACACACAGCTATGTGGCCATATGTGTGGCTATCCACACTGGCCCATAGACATCACACAGCTATGTGGCTATATGTGCAGCTATCCACACTGACCCATAGACATCACACACACAGCTATGTGGCCATATGTGCGGCTATCCATACTGGTCCATAGACATCACACACACAGCTATGTGGCTATATGTGCAGCTATCCACACTGGCCCATAGACATCACACACACAGCTATGTGGCCATATGTGTGGCTATCCACACTTGCCCATAGACATCACACACACAGCTATGTGGCTATATGTGCAGCTATCCACACTGGTCCATAGTCATCACACACACAGCTATGTGGCCTTACGTGTGGCTATCCACATTGGCCCATAGACATCACACACACAGCTATGTGGCCATATGTGCGGCTATCCATACTGGCCCATAGACATCACACAGCTATGTGGCTATATGTGCAGCTATCCACACTGGCCCATAGACATCACACACACAGCTATGTGGCCTTACGTGTGGCTATCCACACTGGCCCATAGACATCACACACACAGCTATGTGGCCTTACGTGTGGCTATCCACACTGGCCCATAGACATCACACACACAGCTATGTGGCCATATGTGCGGCTATCCATACTGGCCCATAGACATCACACAGCTATGTGGCTATATGTGCAGCTATCCACACTGGTCCATAGACATCACACAGCTATGTGGCTATATGTGCAGCTATCCACACTGGTCCATAGACATCACACAGCTATGTGGCTATATGTGCAGCTATCCACACTGGCCCATAGACATCACACACACAGCTATGTGGCCATACGTGTGGCTATCCATACTGGCCCATAGACATCACACACAAAGCTATGTGGCCATATGTGCGGCTTTCCATACTGGCCCATAGACATCACACACACTGCTATGTGGCTATATGTGCAGCTATCCACACTGGCCCATAGACATCACACACACAGCTATGTGGCCATACATGTGGTTATCCATACTTCCCCATAGACATCACACACACAGCTATGTGGCCATATGTGTGGCTATCCATACTGGTCCATAGACATCACACACACAGCTATGTGGACATATGTGCGGCTATCCATACTGGCCCATAGACATCACACACACTGCTATGTGGCCATATGTGTGGTTATCCATACTGGCCCATAGACATCACACACACAGCTATGTGGCCATATGTGCGGCTATCCACACTGGCCCATAGACATCACACAGCTATGTGGCTATATGTGCAGCTATCCATACTGGTCCATAGACATCACACACACAGCTATGTGGCTATATGTGCAGCTATCCATACTGGTCCATAGACATCACACACACAGCTATGTGGCCATATGTGCGGCTATCCATACTGGCCCATAGACATCACACAGCTATGTGGCTATATGTGCAGCTATCCACACTGGCCCATAGACATCACACACACAGCTATGTGGCCATATGTGTGGCTATCCATACTGGTCCATAGACATCACACACACAGCTATGTGGCCATATGTGTGGCTATCCACACTGGCCCATAGACATCACACACACAGCTATGTGGCCATATGTACGGTTATCCACACTGGCCCATAGACATCACACACACAGCTATGTGGCTATATGTGCAGCTATCCATACTGGCCCATAGACATCACACACACAGCTATGTGGCTATATGTGCAGCTATCCACACTGGTCCATAGTCATCACACACACAGCTATGTGGCCTTACGTGTGGCTATCCACACTTGCCCATAGACATCACACACACAGCTATGTGGCCATATGTGCGGCTATCCATACTGGCCCATAGACATCACACAGCTATGTGGCTATATGTGCAGCTATCCACACTGGCCCATAGACATCACACACACAGCTATGTGGCCATATGTGTGGCTATCCATACTGGTCCATAGACATCACACACACAGCTATGTGGCCATATGTGTGGCTATCCTCACTGGCCCATAGACATCACACACACAGCTATGTGGCCATATGTGTGGCTATCCACACTGGCCCATAGACATCACACACACAGCTATGTGGCTATATGTGCAGCTATCCACATTGGCCCATAGACATCACACACACAGCTATGTGGCCATATGTGCGGCTATCCATACTGGTCCATAGACATCACACACACAGCTATGTGGCCATATGTGTGGCTATCCTCACTGGCCCATAGACATCACACACACAGCTATGTGGCCATATGTGTGGCTATCCACACTGGCCCATAGACATCACACACACAGCTATGTGGCTATATGTGCAGCTATCCACATTGGCCCATAGACATCACACACACAGCTATGTGGCTATATGTGTGGCTATCCACACTTGCCCATAGACATCACACACACAGCTATGTGGCTATATGTGCAGCTATCCACACTGGCCCATAGTCATCACACACACAGCTTTGTGGCCTTACGTGTGGCTATCCACACTGGCCCATAGACATCACACACAGCTATGTGGCCTTACGTGTGGCTATCCACACTGGCCCATAGACATCACACACACAGCTATGTGGCCATATGTGTGGCTATCCATACTGGCCCATAGACATCACACACACAGCTATGTGGCCTTACGTGTGGCTATCCATACTGGTCAGATTAAGACCACAAATCTGATTAAGCTCACATAACCTAAGTTTTCCAAGTGCGCATCTGTTGACTCTGCAGTGCTTTTTTCCATTAATTTGGCTATACAGCTATTGCACCCTCGCTGTTCATTGCATGCAATGTAACTGCCTCGCCACTGGAAAAAAGCCGTACCACATTTCACCGTACCACACCCCTACGTTTATTTTGATAAATCCGGAAATCTGCATATAAATGGTCGTACGCACACTTTACCATCAGATTTGAATGTACGTATGAATGGTAAACGAGGCCCATTGTGTTTCAGTATAAAATACTTAATCTTTTTCTAACAATCCTTTTAGATATGCATTTGTAAATTACATGTCAATGAAGGTTTAACTACACAAACTCAAATTAAAGCCATTGGTCGTTTGCTCCTACATTGTTGTTTATCATTAATGTTACTTCATTAGCGGGTGCCCTGTGAGTACAGGAAAGCCTTGATCCATCTCTGAGGTACTTAACTCAGAGGGGCGGAGCCAACACCACTGAAGTTAGTATACTGTTTAAAAAGCCATGAAGGTGATGTACAGAGCTAATGAGCCAATGGAAAACCGTGCCACAGATCCGACGATGGGACCACTGCACTCCTGGTGGCCGAATGAGGTAAAGCAGGGAACCTCTGGTAGAATGTGGGAAATGTATAAACAATGAATCCTTTAACACGGGAGCCTGTGCCAGCTGCTTCTTCATACCTTATTCAATCATTTTAACTTTTCTCCAAAAACATTCACTGCACAAGAGGCTGTGCTGTCCCCATCACTATCTACCAAAAATTTAAAAAAATAAAAACGATATGTTTACAAAAAAACTATACAAAAATACAGGGGGAAAACCTGAGGAGCATAAACACACTTCAAACAACATTTATCTCTCTGGAATGTGTACAACACAATCAAATAATATTTATTCATTTGCTAGAAATTTCACTCTGGATTCCAAGAAGGTACATGATGTGTGATATTTTTGTCTGAGTGCATTCCTGAGTCAGTATTAAAAACACAGCAGGCTGGGAAGGTTTCAGATCAGACGTGAGCATAAAGGCACATTCTAGGAGCATGTTGAGTGTTACACAGAACAATGATCTAAGAGCTTCTCGCATATTTCTGCCTAACCACATGAGGTGCATCCCACAGCAAGCACGTTGAGGGATATTAATGGAAATACCTGTGGTTTGCGGGGACACATGCCTCCCCCTCGATCTGTCGTGCACTGCCTACTCACTGCAGTCTGACGCATGCCTGCAACGTTAATCCGCTTTAAAGGTAAACAAGCGCTGTGACGAACGCAGGGATTTTTACTCCATTATCCATGTAACTCCAGAAGTCATGAGATTGCTATGACCTTAGTCAACTTGAGTTGTAAAATTAGAACCTGCACATATACAACTCTGAATCAAAAACTGGTATCATTAGCTCGTTCCCCTCTTTGCAGAAAAATCTGTTTTTGTTTTTCACATGGTCTCACTGTTATTTTTCAAGGGATTATGAAGTAAAGCATGGCCATTGTGTAGTTCATATTATTAATAAATTACCTGGTCTTCTTACAGTATATTTGCTGCCAATGTTGGATTTGTGACATTTTTGCTGTCCACAACAATGTTTTCACACATTAATTTCACACGTTAAGCTTTTGGCTCTCTCATAAGGTGGGAAGCATAAAGTTGTCAGTAATACTCATAGAAGTGCATTAGAAAAACTCTGTGGGCCTGACTTACAGGCAAAACTAATAACACAACTAATGATTGGTGAAAAAAAAATACCATGACCAGTCATTGGTCATGTTATTGATTTTCCGTGTGCTAAAATGTTTTGCACATTCTAAAGGTCTTAGTAAATCAAGCCCTTTGTATGCAAAGGTGATGTGAACGTACAACATAGAGCCACGTCCACATGCTCGTTGCGAGCCATGACATCGGTGGTTCGAATCCGATCACGCGACCATTGTTGCATGTCTCTCTCGCTCCCCATTCTTCCTGTCTCTCTACACTGTGATGTCCAATAAAGCTGAAAAAAGCCCTAAAAATATATATTTAAAAAAATAAAATACAAAATAATGTGAGGAGTGGATATTCGTGCTGTATTCTCTCTTATAGCTGATGCTCTCAAGCCCAGTTAAATCCATTGGATGACACCTTGTTGTTAAATTTTAATTCAGAAGCCTTGTTAACCACTCTCTTCCTTCTATTTAAAATCTCAGTGATCATTTCCTCATATTGTAAGCTTCCCTTTGCTCCAGGAGATCACCATCTACCGGTAGATTAATATTCCATATCATTATACTTTGCTTGTAATCATAGTCTTTCCCCTGTCTAGTTCCGCAACAGTGGAATAAACTGCACGGCTGTAGCCTACAATGCAGTTCCCTGTTGTAGTTAATCCCTCTAAGATTCATGAAAAGAATGCATCACAGCGATAATTTACTCTGTAACGCAAATAAAAATGATGACAAACTTTTATCCTGGACACATTGAAATTGAAAAGAATCTTGATTTTTAGATATTGTGGTAAAAATCCTGGAGGATTTCATAACAAACTAGAATGGCACTCACCCGCGTGAGTGGGCAAAGCACCAAACTCTGCGATATCGAACAGACATAACTGTTCACTTCTATTGGTAAAGCTGTCCGGTGCACCGCACCTCTCAATTTCGCCTTAGGCCAGGGCGGCTCAATCCTATCCAGTAAGTGCTTGTGTGGGTACAGGTTTTTGTTCCGACCAAGCAGTTACACATCTGATTCTACTAATTAAAGTCCTTAGAATCAGGTGTGTAACTGATTAGTTGGAACAAAAGCCTGAACCCACACCGGCCCTTTCTGGATAAGGGTGAGGAACCCTGCATTAGGCTATAATGGAGGGCTTACATTCATATTAGACCCAGAATACATTTAGGAATAAGAACCGATGCATGATTTTACTTGACACAATTCTATAACAAAGCTATAGTCATTTGGCCACTGCCACATTGTTTCTACCATAAAATGCAACCATTCTGTATACTCTAAAATGAAGTAGAGAATTTGTGAGGTCTCTTAAATATGTGGCAAGTTAGGAGTGATTTTAATACTCAAGATTATTTATTCATAGCCATCATTCTTACATCTTGGGGTATGAATACGTTTTTCACTGTTCTTAATATTTCTGCTCACTGAAGTAAATTTGAACTCTGAGATGCTTTATAGCAGGTGTCTGGTGCTGGAGAGCTGCAGGGTCTGCTAGGGTCCCCAACCCTGGTCCTGGAGAGCCACACAGTCTGTTGGGGTCCCCAACCCTGGTTCTGGAGAGCCACAGAGTCTGTTGGTCCCCAAACCCTGGTGCTGGAGAGCCACGGGGTATATTGGGGTCCCCAAACCTGGTCCTGGAGAGCTGCAGGGTCTGCTGGGTCCCCAACCCTGGTCCTGGAGAGCCACAGGGTCTGTTGGGGTCCCAAATCCTGGTGCTGGAGAGCCACAGGGTCTGTTGGGGTCCCAAATCCTGGTGCTGGAGAGCCACAGGGTTTGTTGGGGTCCCAAATCCTGGTGCTGGAGAGCCACATGGTCTGTTGGGGCCCCAAACCCTGGTCCTGGAGAGCCACAGGGTCATTTGGTTTTGTTGTTACGCAGCACTTAACTGATCAGTTAAAGCAGTTCATAACACAGCTCACCTCACCTGGATTCTTGGCTCTGATTTTTAAGGCCAGTTTTAAAGTGAAAGAAAGACCAGGGGACCCTGCAGGTCTTTGGGACGAGGTGTTCTCCTGGGGAACAATCCCTTGATAGTCCTTACTATAAGTACAACCCCCCACAAATCTAGTGGTCTCATTTCAGTGGGGGAAGGCCAGCAGCTGATGAATGTGAGGTCACAAGAAGGGGCCACAGACCCTGGAATCCCATCCAAACCACCAACCAGATGGACATCTGGAATTACGCAGGACCACCGCACTGCCCTGGGAACTTGGCCCTGGGCCCACGGATCTGCAGCGCAGCTCGCGACAGCCCGTCAGGACGCAGGACCCTGGGAGAGCGGGGGAAATGCCACAAACAGGGACCATGTACAGGGGTCAGACTAACCCAGATGACGCTTCTTGTCTAACACGTTGAGTCAGCTTTTGGCAGTTCCTCCCTCGTCTCATAAGACACGTAAAGTAAGTGGGAAACACATAATGTTGTCAGTGATACTCATAGAAGTGCACTAGAAATACTCCTTGTTTACAAAGGTTATGTAAAAATACTAAATAATGTGAGAAGTGGTTATTCATGCTGTATTCCCTCTTATAACTGATGCTCTCAAGCCCAGTTAAATCCATTGGATGACACATTGCTGCTCGATGTTCCCTCAGAAGCCTTGTTAACCAGTCTCTTCCTTATATTTAAAATCTCAGTGATCATTTCCTCATATTGTCATCACCATCTACCGGTAGATTAATATTCCATATCATTATACTTTGCTTGTAATCATAGTCTTTCCTCTTTCTAGTTCCGCAGTGGAATCAACTGCAAGGCTGTAGTCAACAATGCAGTTATAGTTAATCTCTCAGAGATGCAAAAGAGATTTAGTTGATAATTCAATTATACCATACCACATGTTTACGGAACCAATAAAGCTGCGTCCAGGTGCCAGCCTAACGGGGGTTGTGTGTGCGTGTGCCTGCATGTGTGAGTGTGTGTGCGTGCCTGCGTGTGAGTGTGTGTGTGCATGCCTGCGTGTGAGTGTGTGTGCCTGCGTGTGAGTGTGTGTGTGTGCATGCCTGCGTGTGAGTGTGTGTGTGCGTGCCTGCTTGGGTATGTGTGCGTGCCTGCGTGTGAGTGTGTGTGTGTGTGTGTGTGCGCATGCCTTCTTGTGTATGTGTGCATGCCTGTGTGTGTGTGTGTGTGTGTGCGTGCCACTCACACACACACACACACACACACACACATACTGTATGTATGATGACCTGTATAGTCCCTACATGTTTTTGGACTGTAGGAGGAAACCCACGTGAGCACAGTGAGAACATGCCGATTCCACGCAGAGAGGATCCCGGAACCTCCGTCTTGCTCCTGCTTAGTAAAGAACTAAACAACGTGTAAAAATTGGCTCCAAGGTGTAAGAAGTTTTCTGAGTTAGCATTTGCTAATCGATGCTCAGTGACTCTCCCACCTGTCACCCTGAATGTTCACACAAGCAGCGCTGCCTGTGGTGAGCTGGCCTGTGATACTGAGCTTTATGTGTAATTTAATTTAGTGCTGGGAGGGGAAACATTGACATTAAAAACACTCCTGCCCTGTGATTAAGGGAGGTTTACAAAGAATTTATTAGCTGCACGTTAAAAGACTGCTGGGAATGCTGTTTTCATTTTATTTTCATGCTATTAGTAACGCCGGGGCACTAACTTTGGCATAAAGTCACAGATAAATTTGTCTCTTGCCGAGACGGTTGAGCTTTAAGGGAAGTTCTCTTCTCTAAGGCTTGAAGGTCCTCCAAGAAATCTGTAAACTTTTATATTTTTAGTCCTTTTTCTAAAAAACCTTTTTAGACCTTTTACACATTGAAAGGTCGCTTAGATATTCAGCAAAAATAGCTATTTTGGTATGCCTGTGTGGCATTAACTGAGCTTTTTTATAGTTTCTATTTAAAGCTGTATTCACATGGAGGTGGTGTATAAGACCATTTGATATAAGTGAATACTGTAATGTTGGCCGGTTCGGTCTTCACCTGAGTGACATCACCTCAGGTAAGTCCTCAAACCCAATATCACCCCCGTTATCAGCCAGTGGATGATTTTTCCGAACTTCATCCATGATTTCACAATGTGGAAAGCTGGCAGTGTTAGAACCACTCATGCCATACACCTTTAAACCCCATGTTCTTCTTTATTAACACACTTTCCTGCAATGCCCAATTTGCTCAATAGTTCAGTATCATCATTTCTGATGCCATTTTAAACCATTATTACCTGTGACATGGCAGTGATACGCTTGCATTGGCACAACGATCACTTTAACTTTCATGGGCAGGACAGAAACCGGTTGTTGAAACCAAATGTGTGTTTTTTTTTCTTTCATGAAGAACTCCAAGATAAATGCATTGCATGTACCTAACATATTAAAATTGCCGGTGTGTTCTTACAACATAATCTCTGACTTCAGGTAAGTTGTTCTCTAAGAGGATTAGAAGACGCACCAACAATATCTTCCACTGTCCATTTAGCTGTTTAGAAACAGCCGATAAATGTCACTGGCGTACAAGGAAAGCTCAAAAGTGCGGGCTGATTCCAGTCAGGTGACAGGGCAGGTAGACAAACTCGTGCCTGTAGGATGAGGAAGAGAAAAGAGATTGAGACGTGGTCTGGCTTAATGGTAACTCTAACCAGTGTAGGGAATGGGCTGCTGATTCATATGTCACAGTTGATCTGCAAGGGATAATGTGGATGAGTAACACTACGCTGGGGGTCCATGGCCATTGTCAGGAGGAAGAATCTGAGAGGTTCAGAGCTTTTTTAAGGTTACCACACACACCTGTGTCCTGGACACCAGAGCCTTACCTGAGCTTACTCATCTAAAAGGGCAAGGGAACAATGAACAAATCAGAAAAGGAAGTGAGTGAATGGATTTTTTATTTTTTTTGAGATCTTGTAGGTTGTGACCCCTGAGGATGCAAACACGTACACACACATAAACATATACACACAACTACACACAGACACACACAGAAATCCTCTTGAAATGTGGTCTTTATACAGTTGAAGTCGGAAGTTTACATACACTTAGGTTGAAGTCATTAAAACTTATTTTTAACCACTCCACAGATTTCATGTTAGCAAACTATAGTGTTGGCAAGTCAGTAATTTAAGTAATTTTAATTTAAGTAATCAAGTAATTTTTCCGGCAATTGTTTACAGACAGATTATTTCACTTTGAATTAATTATATCACAATTCCAGTGGGTCAGAAGTTTACATACACTAAGTTGACTGTGCCTTTAAATTTTTAAAAAACATTTTTGGTCACATATTCTTTGCATGCCATGACTTCCTGACAACATCAAAAGACTCTAGATATCTTATTTTCTGGTATCTTACAAGCGATACGGTACTATAACGTCTCTGCATTTGAATGGATCTCTATGGGAATTGGGGGGTGGGACTAGATTTAGCTGTAAATTATGCTGGAACAGTATGGAATACATGATTGGTAAAATGGCTGTAAGTCATCAAGGGTCTGAGATATCAAACGAGCCTCAAACCATCACTCTGCTGCCAGATATACAGTAGATATGGATGGATCACTTTAAGGGTTGTTTTCTCCTGACAAATTTTCCTATTGAACTCTATGGAAAAATAAGTCAGGAGAAGAGTTATCCATCCATATCTACTGTATTTCTGCCAGCAGAGTGATAGTTTAAGGCTTGTTTGATACGTCAGACCCTTGATGACTTAGAGCCATTTAGCCAACCATGTGTTCCATCCTATTCCAGTGTAATTTACAGCTAAATCTAGTCCCACCCCCCAATTCCCATATAGATCCATTCAAATGCAGAGACGTTATAGTATCGCTTGTAAGAGTACCAGAAAATAAGATATCTAGAGTCTTTTGATGTTGTTGGGTCACAGACATGAGGAAGTCATGGCATGCAAAGGATATGCGACCAAGATTTAAAAAACATAATTTAAAGGCACAGTCAACTTAGTGTATGTAAACTTCTGACCCACTGGAATTGCGATGAATTAAAAATGAAATAATCTGTAAACAATTGTTGGAGAAATTACTTGTGTCATGCAAAAGTAGATGTCCTAACTGACTTGCCAGCACTATAGTTTGCTAACATGAAATCTGTGGAGTGGTTAAAAATGAGTTTTAATGACTTCAACCTAAGTGTATGTAAACTTCCGACTTCAACTGTATGTAAAAAATGTGTACATAAAGAAACCCTTTCAGTCTGTTGTGTGTGTGTGTGTGCGTGTGCGTGTGCATGTGCGTGTGCATGTGTGAAAAATACTCTTCCATCTGCTGAGAATCTACATGCCATTTCACTAACAGGACTCCGATGTCATATAGAACATGGATGTGTGCGAATACACCCTGTGATTAAGGATAACCGTGTCTGTAGGACAGAACAGCAGAAGAGACACATTCCTCTCCCAGAGTCCTAAAATGTTCTCTGACAAATTTGCTATAATTAGAATGTAAAGGTGCTTACTTACCACCCACAGAAAAAAAATGAAGCAGTGCGTAATTGCATGGCATGCGTGTTGAGGCAGAGGCCACTGCGTCCCGCCATTCCCGCTGCCTTTTTTTCACACAGCAAAAAGGCGCCGTCGGGGAGCTCCCCCACCCTACCCTGCAGACACTGAGGCTCTTAGGAAAGAGAGGAGGCTGGGCGCGCTGGTCACGAGAGCATAACGCAGGTTTCTCTCACTCAGTGTGCAGCAGACATAATTACAGAGAGAGAGAAGGAGAGAGAGAGGTAGAGGAAGAGAGAGAGATGGAGGGAGAGAAAAGGAGAGGGAGAGCAAGAGAAGGAGAGAGAGGGAGAAAGAGAGAGCAAGATAGAGAGAGTAAGAGCAAGAGAGAGATAGAGAGATGCAGTTCTACTGGGGACCACAATTCCCATATAATTGCAGCAGACCCGTCTGCACTGTGGTTTAAGGGAGATTCCTGCTCTGTAGCTAAACACATGACCACAGACACTGGTCAGTTCTGGAAAAACCATCAAGGGCTGCTTTCAAAAATCAGGGTTGCTAAAGTGCTTCTGAAATGCAAGGTGTCGCACCTCACACAAGGGGTCACATGCGCCGTACTGATGACTTTCTCAGAAAATGCTTGTGTACCATGTGACTTACATATCTTACATTGTTCTGAAATTATTATCTTTGCCCAGTTGAACATGTCATAAAGAAATAGGGTTATGATAATGCATGCCCTTTATGGCCACGTTGCTTCACACACCCATGGATTTCAGGTATTCAAATATGAATTTACAAAACACAATTTAAGTTCATTTAAGAACACAAAAACATTAACCCTCATATTATATTTGGGTCAATTTGATGCCATTCAATGATGTCTCTTAAAAACTAGTGCCTTTTTCATATTGTATTTTTCCAGGTTTGTAGGAATTAAATAGTAAACATGCAACAATAAATAGGTCCTGTACCAACTTTGTATGCTAAGGTGTTGCGTGGGGGCGTTTTGACCCCAGGCTCTGTAGCTGTATAAAATATAAGAAAATATACAACATTTATATTTTTTTATGGGTGATTTTGGGTACATTCCTATACAGATTTTAAACTTCACAAACTTTCACTTACCTCTGGCTCTAAAATGAAAACAGATTTTTAATATTTAGGGGTAAAAGGCTAGTCAATTAGGAGCCATTAAGAAGGTGACACAAAGAGTCAAACTGTTGGGCTCACAATACTTATACACAATACCAATACAGAAATATAACATTCAACCCTATTAAAATTATCAGGCTATGCTATTTCGCTTTGCTGTTGTGTAAAGGCTACTTTGTCTCTATTTTGGGACTGTTCATTTACCTGGCTGCTGCTACCCATTACATCCGTCCGTCCGTCCATTATCTAATCCGCTTGTTCCTGGTCTGGGTCGCGGGGGGGCTGGAGCCTATCCCAGCATGCATTGGGCGAGAGGCAGGAATACACCCTGGACAGGTCATCAATCCATTACAGGGCACACACACCATTTACTCACACACTCATACCTATGGGCAATATAGAGTCTCCAATTAGTCTAACCTGCATGTCTTTGGGCTGTGGGAGGAAACCGGGGTACCCAGAGGGTACCCATGCAGACACGGGGAGAACGTGCAAATTCCTCGGCCGGGAATTAAACTTGGTACCTTCTTGCTGTGAGGCAACAGTGCTAACCACTGCACCACCGTGCTGCCCCGCTACCCATTACATTTTTAATCAAACCATAGATACTATATGCTGGATCAAATCACATGTAAGATAATGTGTTGAGGTCATGTTATCACAGTCACAAAGATGTTACTTTCAAAGCCTGTTAATATTAACCTCTCATATTTAACATCCCAACAGGACTACTTTTGGAGATGTGTATATGTGTGCTGAAGTCGAGCACATGTGGTTTAAGGCATGAGCAAACACGTGTTCACTTAATATATTTCAAGGTGTTGCACATTTTTCAGATGTTGTTCTCAATAAGATGTCCAAGGTTTTGTGACCGATTTGTCAGCTTTCTCCCAGTGAAAGAAGTCCAGATCGCCTAGCTAACAATAACATCGCTAATGCATTTAACAAGAACTGGTGCAGAGGAAGTGGGCGGATTTGTCTGGGCCCGAGCAGTGGAGTTTTCTGGCCGTCCCATTCAATGAATTCCCCTTAATTCTGAGTGTGTTGACAGTAGTTCCTAAGCAATAATCTAAAATCTCTATAGACCTTGAATGACAACAAAATAGGTTATTAATTGTGTGTCCAAATGTTTTTCCCAGGTCAGGATATAAACAAAGTCTTAGAATGCTGCATTATACATAAATGCACAGCTGATAACGGGGGTGAGTCAAAGTTGAAATAAAGTGTTCAAATACAATAACTATTCAGTTTGTTTATTCAGTTTGTATAATTTCTGACGCAGCATTGTCAAACATACCTGCATTGTAACATCACAGAGTAGGTCTATGCTGCTGACAACCAATCTATTTTAAAAGGTTGTGTGCGTGCATTGAGTGTGTATTTTTGTAAGTGTGTGTTTTTGTGTGTGTATGTGTGCATGGCTGCGTGTGTGTTGTGCGTGTGTGTGTGTATATGAGCTGTTTGTTGGTAGTGTGTGTGTGTATGTGTGAGTACATGCATGCAAAGCTGTGTGTTGTATGTGTGAGTGTATACGTGTGTTTGTTGTGTCTGTGTTGTGCATGTGTGTGTGTATGAGCTGTTTGTAGGTAGTGTGTGTGTGTATGTGTGAGTGCATGTGTGCATGGCTGTGTGTGTTGTGTGTGTGTCTGTGTTGTGTTTGTGTGTATATGAGCTGTTTGTAGGTAGTGTGCGTGTGTGTGTATTTGTGCTTGAAGCACCAAGGACTGGCTGTGAACATGCCTAAATATTTAAACTCGCCCTGTTCCTTCCCCAGGATAATGAAATATACTGCAATATATTGTAAAAGTATGGACTTCTTGGAATTTGTACAGCTATAAATACAGATGGATGACAAAGTAAAGGCCCCTACAGTGAGGGGCTCCGGTGGCTCTGTTTCCTGGCATGGTTTGGGTCCACTTGTCCCCTTAGAGGAAAGGGTCACTACAAATCAATACAAAGTTATTCTGAGTGATCACCTTTATTCTATGATGAAACATTTCTATCCTGATGGGAGTGGTCTCTTCCAGGATGACAGTGCCCCCATCCACAAGGTAAGAGGGGTCACTGAATGGTTTGATGAGTATGAAAATTATGTGAATCATATGTTATGACCTTCGCAGTCACCAGATCTCAACCCAATTGAACACCTAAGGGAGATTTTGGACCGACGTGTTAGACAGCGCTCTCCACCACCATCATCAAAACACCAAATATAAAAGAGGGAATATCTCTTGGAAGAATGGTGTTCCATCCCTCCAGTAGAGTTCCAGAGACTAGAATCTATGCTAGACTAGAAGTAGAATCTATGCCAAGACGTATTGAAGCTGTTCTGGCGGCCCAACACCTTATGTTGGTAAAAAGGGGGTGATCCCAAACGCGCTACAAGCCGGCTATATAAACAAGGAACTATAGGTGCTCAACAGAAGGACCAGTGAATAGAAAGAATACCAAACCCGGACTACTTCGCTAGGACTAACCCGAGATAAGGAGGACTGGAGCACACCTTATGTTGGTTTTTCTTTTAATTTGTCGCCCGTCTGTATATATAGTATAGTGCATTATCTCAAAGTATCAATAATTTGCATATTTGTGTATGTGTTGTGAAGTGTTGCAATATCTTTTTTAACTTGTTAATATTGTTTTTTCAACATAATTGCAATATATTCCAATTCTGTATAAGGGATGGTGACCTCTCAACAGGAGGGCAAAAGGCAGGAGCAGGGCTAGGATGGGGAAGGGCAGGCGGGCGGGAGGACTGGAGCAGGGCTGGACAGGAACAGGCGGGAGAACAAAAATGCTGGAAAGTAATGGACACAAGCATGAAGGCAGGGCTCAAGACGATCTGGCACAGAACAAAGAAACAGGGGAGACTATATGCCAGACTAATGAAGAGACAACGAGGAACAGGTGAGACAAAACACATGAGGAAACACAAATCAGGTGCGGGGAGCGGAGACACGAAATGGGGAGAAAGGGAAAATACGACAACGGACTACAAATACTGAAAATACATATAAATGGAAAAACCAGGAACAGACTAAGATGTAGAGGCATGGGATGTGACAGTACGCATATTCAATCCAAGGAAGACAACTGTACCAAGTAGTGGGAGTCCTCTCAGCGAGGCAGCGCAGGCCCTTGCCCAGCTCTTGATTGAGCCTCTCGGTTTGATCGTTGATCTCAGGGTGGAACCCGGAGGAGAGGCCCGGGATAGCTCCAATGAGAGCACAGAAGGAGCGCCAGAACTTGCTTGTGAACTGGGGCCCCCTATCTGAAACGACCTCCAGGGGGAGGCCATGGAGCCGGAAGTGTTTCACCATGAGTTTGGCGGTTTCTTTGGCAGAGCGAAGCTTGGGTAGCCCCACGAAGTGGACGGCCTTAGAGAACCGGTTAACAATGGTTAGAACCACAGTGTTACCTTCAGAGGCCGGTAGGCCAGTGACAAAATCTAGGGCGATATGGGACCAGGGGTGATGGGGCACGGCCAGGGGTTGCAGAAGACCACTAGGGCGTAAGTTGTTAGTGGGCACAGGTACTGCATGCCGCCATGAACTCGGCCATCTCTTCTTTCATCTTAGGCCACCTGAACCGGCGGGACAGGAGAGCCAAGGTACGGGTGACACCGGGGTGGCATGCCAACCGGGAGGCATGGGCCCAGGTGAGCGATTGGGAGCGCACCGTCGCTGGAACGAATAGACGGCCCTCAGGGGTGTCGCTAGGGCCTGGATTGTTGCGCAGAGCTTCCTCCACCATTCCAACAATGTCCAGCCTCGCCACGGCCACCACACAGTCAGGTGGAAGCACCATCTCAGGGCCTCCTTCTTCTTCTGGCGTTTCATGCAGCCCGGGTAGGGTGTCAGGCTTGACATTTTTGGAACCGGGTCGGTACAACAGCATGAACTGGAATTGGGAGAAGAACAATGACCACCGAGCCTGAGGTGGGTTGAGTCTTCGAGCGGAACAAAGATAAGTGCAAATGAGTGATGCGGTGATCTGTGCAAACGAGAAACGGGATGGAGGCCCTCCTCCAGCCAGTGCTGCCACTATTCAAAGGCCATCTTCACCGCCAATAATTCTCTGTCTACAATACAGTAATTTATCTCGGCGCCCGAGAGGCAATGGGAGAAGAAAGCCCAGGGGTGCATCTTGTTGTCAGCACGTTGAGACAGTATGGCTCCCACGCCAGTGTTGGAGGCATCCACCTCTACCACGAACTGTTTGCTGGGGTCAGGAAGGGATAAGACAAGTGCAGTGGCGTTGTTTCAGATCGAGGAAGGCTGAGCTGGCCTCGTTGGTCCAGCTAAAAGGTGTTTTAGTGGAAGCGAGAGCCGAAAGGGGAGCTGCCACAGAGCTATAGTTTTGTATAAAGCACCTATAAAAGTTTGCGAACCCAAGGAAGCATTGAAGTTGCTTGCGATTGTTGGGCTCCGGCCATTCCTGGACCACTCTCACCTTCTCCGTATCCATCTCCAGTTTCTCCTTGGCTACGACGAACCCCATAAACTGGACAGCCTTGAGGTAGAACTGTTTCTCCAAGAGCTGCTGATTCACCTAGCGCACGAGATGGACATGTTCTTTGGGAGTGCGGGAGAACACTAGAATGTCGTCTAGATACACATAAACAAACTGGGATATCATGTCCTGGATCACGTCATTGACCATCGCCTGGAACACAGTGGGGGTGTTACTAAGCCTGAACGGCATGGCCAGGTACTCATAGTGTCCGGACTGGGTGTTGAAGGCTGTTTTCCACTCGTTCCCCTCTTGGATCCACACCAAGTGGTAGGCGTTGCGAAGGTCAACTTTGAAGGTTGCTTGTTTTCTATTTAACTTGTGTTTTTGGTTATTTTATAGTTCAGAATGTATAGCTGACTGTGTGTACTACTCATGTTTATTACTAGGGATAGCTCATACGCTGTGAGAAAGTTGTGCTTTGTCGGATTTGCTTTGTAGTCGCGTCAATGACCTTCAATATGCACTTATTGTACGTCGCTTTGGATAAAAGCGTCTGCCAAATGATTGTAATGTAATGTAATGTCAAGCTTGGTAAACATGCTGCAGCCTTGCAGGGTGGAGAAGGCAGATGAGATCAGAGGTAAGGGATAGCGGTTCTTGACAGTGATGTCGTTCAGTCCACGGTAGTCAATGCATGGGCGTCGTGAGCCGTCCACAAAGAAGAATCCGGCTCCTGCTGGAGACGAGGAGGGGCGAATGATTCCTGAAGCCAGGGACTCTGTGATGTATTTATCCATGGCCTCGGTCTCAGGAATGGAGAGGGAATACAGGCGGCCTCTGGGGGGCGAGGTTCCTGGGAGCAGGTCAATGGGGCAGTCGTAGGCATGGTGAGGAGGGAGAGAGCAGGCTCGGGAGCAGCTGAACACCTGGCGAAGGTCATGATATTCATTGGGCAAGAGGCAGATGGATCTTAATGGGACTGGCAGCGGAACTGAGACAGGAAAGGTGGCATTTAGGACTCCAGCCAGTAATGATTCCCCGAGTCCAGTCAATCTGGGGATTGTGCTTAGCGAGCCATAGTGATCCGAGCACAATAGGAACGAAAGGCGATTCCAAAGAAAGAAATTTCCTCCCGATGATTGCCAGAGACCAGTATCTCCACAGGGCTGGTCACTTCTCGGATCACTGCCAGAGAGGTCCCGGTAAGAGTGTTAGTGTGAAGAGGCATCTTCATAGGGACGGTGTGAATGTCCATCTGATGGACCAGGGAAGGGCTGATGAAATTAGTGTCTGCTCCAGAATCCATAAGGACTTGAACATGTAGCTGGGTCCCATTCCAGGTGAGCAGAGCATGATGAGTGGGTCAGGATTTGGAGGAGGTTGGAGTCTGGGAAGCGCCCGTCAGGACCTCCTCTCTCACTGACGGGCGTTGGCTTTTACTAGGCAGTTGTGGATGAAGTGACCCGGGCCCCCACAGTACAGGCATAGATGGCTGGAGAGGCATCGCTGACGTTCCTGGGGCGTAAGCTGGGCACAATCCACTTGCATGGGTTCAGGTAGGGTGGATGGTTCAGGAGAAACTGGAGGACTGAATCGGCGAGGAGCAGCTGGAGAAGGAGGAACTCGGCGCTGGACCCCTCTCATCGACCGTCGTTCTTGTAGATGAGTGTCAACTCGGATGGCGAGGTCAACTAACTCATCCAAATCTTGGGGCAGGTCGCACATAGTCAGTTTGTCCTGGATGCTCTCAGACAGCCCATGCAGAAAAGCATCATATAATGCCTCCTGGTTCCATCCCGCAGACTTTGCCAGCGTCTGAAACTCAATGGAGACGGATTGCTGTTCCTCACGGAGGCGCAGGAGTCGCGTGCCGCCGAATGACCGACTGAGGACCGGTCGAAGACCTTCTTCATCTCGGGGGCGAAGGACAGATAGGTGGCATTGTGCAAACCTCCCGACTCCCAGAATGCCGTTCCCCAGTCACGAGCCTTCCCGGAGAACAGAGTGATGACGTAGGTGACCTTGGACCGCTCGGAGGGGAATGAAGAGGGCTGAAGCTCAAAGACCAGCGAAGACTGGGCGAGGAAGGCGCAACAGGAACTGGGCTGCCCAGAGTAGCGATCAGGTGCGGGCAGACGGGGCTCTGGAATCCCTCGGGGAACAGCCATGGACTGGACCTGGTGCATGATGGAACTGGCGGCTTGAGCGGAAGACGCAGAATCCTGGGCCAGCAGTGTCAGGGACGCCAATTGTTCCGTGATGGTCTGTATGGCTTGTTGGAGTGATTGCAGCACCGTATCGTGCTTCCCCAGTCAAGTGCTCTGATAACAAAGAACCTCGGAAGTCTGTTGTGGGTCTGCTGGTTCCATAGTGGCCAGATCGTTCTGTTATGAGAACCACTCGCAGACACCGAAAGTAATGGGAATAAGGCTTTATTAGAGGTTGACAGAACAGGGTCAAAGTCCAGTAAACAGTGCAATACAGGCAAGGCAGATTCGTAGTCAGTTCCAGGCAGGGGTCAGTGTCCAGCAAACAGGGCAATGCAGAATAGGCAAAAGCGAAGTCCAGGACAGGCAAGGGTCAGAACCGGGGAATCCGTCAGAGCTGGAGAACAGGAGGGTGAAGGGCAGGAGCAGGGCTAGGACAGGGAAGGGCTGGACAGGAACAGGCAGGAGAACAGGGACTGGACAGGTAAACACAGGACTGGTAACAGGACTCAGAACAGGTAGGGAGCATGCAGGAAAAAATGCTGGAAAGTAATGGGCACAAGCACGAAGGCAGGGCACAAGACGATCTGGCACAGAACAAAGAAACAGGGGAGACTATATGCCAGACTAATGAAGAGACAAGAAGGAACAGGTGAGACGAAACACATGAGGAAACACAAATCAGGTGAGCGGACACACGAAATGGGGAGAAAGGGAAAACAGGGAGCGAACTACAAATACTGAAAATACATATAAACGTAAAAACCAGGAACAGACTAGAACGTAGAGGCACGGGACGTGACGGTGAGCTTAAGGGTAAAAAAACAAGGTACAGTCATTAATCTTCGAAATGGCTTTGGTGCTCGACTTGGCTCAGTCTCCACTGTTTGAAGTACCTACATACTTCAGGAAGAATCATTGCCATGCTCTGCAAGAGGATTGTTTTTGTTTGTTTTTCATATTTTATTTAGATTTTACATGCCTATTTTTTCATGTAAGATATTTTACATTGCTATGATATATTTTATTACCTTACCCACATTGAAAAATCATCCAAAATTATCTTTGTGCCTGTGTTGAGAGAATGTATTTGACAGCGGGATACCTGTTCAGAGGTGGCCAACAGATTGCCCATTTTCCTCTTACTGAACACAGGCCGCAAAACCAATAACATGACTCATGATTGGTCATGGTATTTGATTCACAGCAATCATTGGTTGTGTTATTAGTTTAGGTCTAAGTAAATCAGGCCCAATGTGGTTTGCACATATTAACAACGTTCATTAGAGTGACTCCGAAGCCTGGATTCACATGTCTATTCAATCTGTTAGCAAACAAATGCAAGTGTTACCTTTTTCTTCACAGGTTGGCACAGGTTAATCGATCAACAAAATTGACATGTCAAACTGTGTGAATATGAAAAGTTAAGTAAAAACTGTTTTTTTCAAGCTGAGCCTTCTTTATTCATCATCATCAAAGGGGATAAATGTTCTTGTCTGAAGTTTTTATTTGTGAAGCCCCTGTTGATAATTGAAGGAAAATAAAAGTTATTCTATTCTATAAATGTACCTCCTTTTCTTAAACCTGTCGCCACCTGTATTTGTTTAAAATTAAATGATGCAGAAAATGCGCTTTGACATTCTGGCTAGTGCTTCAGGCTCAGCTCGGCGCTGACGCCGTTGCCATGCGTTACTGTCGCCGCAGTGCATCACACGAATTACTGACATATCTTCTTCTTTCACACTATACAAATCATACCATTGTCTTATGTTTAGCAGCGTGTGTCAGTGCACTAGTTGTAACACTGAATGCATTCTTTCCAGAACATTTTCCATTCCAGCAAGGCGAAGATAAAGAGTAAATGATGGAGAGGACACACGTGCATAGTTGTTGTCTGCGGTTGAATTAGATCTCTGTCTTTCTCTTTCTCACACTTGGAATGAGGAACTTGGAAGTCGCCCAGTGGCAAATTGACTTGATATAAATTCCCTGGTGATGCTGAACAAAGCAATCGTTCATGGGTTGTAATTCATGACTGATTTTTTTTGTTGTTGTTTGTTTTGTTTTTACATTCCAGAAATAGAGAGGGAAAGTACTCGTAAATGTCACCGTGAATGTGCTTTCTGTAATAACACCGTCAGAACTGCACAGGGGCCTTTTTTAAGGATAATATCAATGACTACGGTACCTGCTGACTAGGGGTGGTCTGTGAGTACCACACGCTTTTATTATCCATTTAACTGAAACAGCTAAATTTAAAGACAAAACATGGAAAAATAATACTGCTCAATTGAGCAGACTGCTCAAGGGTTAATGAAAGCTTGCCAATGTTGCCTGCTAGAGAGGCACAGAAGAGCACACTGAACTACGCAATAGAACCCTGTGGCTATCTGCAGTGAGACAGCTGGCTTTAGTGAATGATGGAATACTGTATACCCAAGCCATTCAACTGCATCCCAAGGGCCAAATACAGCCCATGCTAGGCTTACGCTTGGTCCCTTTGATCACTGAGGAAGAAAGTGTTATTCAGCTGCATAGTGAAATGCAGCACTCAACTGTTAATCTAACTCTAACCGAGAGCACAGTGCAAAGTTTAACACTGGGGGCCCCATCTTACACCCAGCGCAAAGCGGCGCTAACCCAAACACAAGTGTCTTTGCTATCTTACACCCGGCGCTGGGTTCATTATAACGCCTAGTGCTTACGTCGTTTAACTACCATGTATTCTTGCGCCCGTTGCAAGTGAACTGGGCGTGTTGGTCTTAAGATGAGGAGTGGCCAGGATTATTTTTGGCGTATTGCTATCTTGAGCCAGCAGAAAGCGCTTGCGCTAGAACCACCACAAACCTGGTCTAAAGTCATGTCGCAGTTGTTTACATGTTATTTTAACAGCGCATATAAGTGCGTCTACATAGGTGTGTGCACAACGCGCGTACCCTTCTGTCTGTTACACACAGGGGCGCGCACAAGCATGACTAAAATATCAAGATTACAATGTGAAATATTATTATTGTGTAGGCTCTATCAAAAAATGCATAATAATAAAAGGGTCCATAGCCTACCTTTCCCTCAGCGAAGGGGAATGCCACATTGAATTGCTTTCTGCCCACTCCATCAACATCCAGGCGATGTGTGATGTTACGGGACAATGGCTATCCATTAAAAAGGAGCTGATAACACCTATATCAAGCCTAATGCGCAAATTGTCATTTACACCTAATGCGTGAATTGTCATTCAATACAAACTCGCGCACTGCAATAGACGGACATTTGAGTTCCGAAAATGCGCTTCAGATGTCATTACAATACAGCTCTGTTAATCTAGGAATACAGCCTGTAAGTAAATAGAATGGTTTGTGACTGAAAAAAGTTCAAAACCTTGTCCAGTGAATATTGCATTTATTGTTTTTCAAATAGCGTAGGCTACAGCGGATTCGCTGTGCATAAGGTTTTTTCGATAGCCTATGGTTAAAAAACGGAGATAAATGTCACCATGTTAACTAAATTGTAACCTTAGCTATTCTTCGTCCTTCATATTTTTTAAATTACAGCGACCAAGTTTCCATACTGTCAGCTTATTAAAACCCAGCTGATTTCACCTGTTATTCCATAACTGAACAAAACGATTTTAAAGAGAACTAAGCATCTAATTAGAAACGAAAACAAATTTGCAGCACGTTACACAATTACAGTTTTTTACGATTGCTTTGACTTATTTTGCACAGCAGAATTTCAATGTACAAAACTCAAAATGCAAAGTGCCAAACTGACTTTCAAAATTCATACTCTAAGACACTACATCCTATGCTGACATACAAAGTGTAAAACTGTTAACGCAAAGTGCTAAACTGACGTGCAGAATTCTTACCTTAAGACACTACATCCTATGATGACATAGAAAGTGCAAAACTGTTAATACAAAGTGCCAAACTCTAAATCATATGCTCCATTCTCAGAATACAGCCACCTAATATTACAACAATGTTCAAATGCTTATTACTACAAATGCAGATGACTAAATCAATACAACAGGTGTTTGTAGTCATGTCTCAGTACTTCCAAAAACCTTGCCAAGGTGAATAGCATTGCAACACAATTGATAATCTCTTCACCACTACATAAAAGGCTGCTTAGAACAGATTCTAGCCGATAACGGAATCTTCCAAAACATCCACACAATCAGCCTAACAACAATTGGGCGAATTTTGAAAAAGCACCAAATCACATTGAAACAAATTTACTTGGTGCCTTTACAAAGGAATGAAGATAGGGTGAAGAGTTTGAGGGTGGAATATGTTCAGGTATGTGTATAGCAATGTTGCAATACTACAGTAGCGAATACTTTAGCGACCCATCCTCTATAAATGTGTAGACCGGTTGACATTATGCCCTAGACATCACATTAGGATTATGTACGTATGTGTGTGGGCCTGCCCATTCGTCTCAGGGCCGGATCTAGGAAAACTAGACATGTGCCTAGGGTCCAATTTCGCCATGGGGTCTATTCAGTGCAAATATCCAGTATATAGGTAATAGGTACTGTACATGCCTAGTTTGCCTAGACCCGGCCCTGAGACCAATGGGCAGGCCCACACACATCCATCCCTGATTGGTCAGCCTGTGCAACATGTTCAATGAGGAAAAGCACCTGGGCCTAATCAATTGTAATGTAGCCTATTCAAGTTTATTGATATTTGGAAAGCGCTACAATATGGTGCATAGAAATAACTTGTTTTGCATATTGTACATACAGTGAAGCATTGGTCTATTTTTATCTCGGTAATGCTCATGTGTTTTAGATTTCAGAGCATGATGGATGTTGATGCTGGAGGAGAGCAGCATGAGATCATATACGTGGATGAAGCAGATTAGGCAGAATGGATTAGGCAGAGGGCCACTGTTGTTGTTCCAGGACAGCATGGAGCAACATCTCAATGTGTGCTGCCATTTCCCGCAATGGAGTTGAGGCTCGTGACACTCTGCTGGGGGCATAAAACTCCTTGCGCCTCATACATTTTCTGGATGGGCTGTACAACCGTCTTGTACAGCCAAATGCTCAGATAGTGTTCATCATTGTCTGGGACAATGTAAACTTCCATTCCAGTGCATTGGCTGTGCGAGACTGGTTTACAGCCCATCCAGAGTTCTGATCACAATTCCTTCCACCTTACTCCCCCTTTCTGAACCCCATCGACAAGTTTTTCTCGGCCTGGAGGTGGAAGGTATATGATAGGTGTCCATATGAGCAGGAAACGCTCCTTCAGGCCTTGGATGAGGCATGCGATGACATTACAGCCCAGCAGTGTCAGGGTGGATAAGGCACTCTAAAAGATTTTACCAGCGCTGTCTTGCCAACGAAGACATCAGATGCGACGTCAACTTCTGTGGCCAAATGCAGCGGAGAGGCAAAATGCTACTTAAGACACCGAGAAGCAATTTTTTTTTTTTTACTTTACAGTAAAGTTTGTTGTTACTGTAACTGTTTTTGCTTTTACTGTTGTTTTTGTTTTTACTGTACAATACAGTTGAGTTTACAGTACTGCATTACTGATTTTTCTTTAATGATTAAACTTCATATAATCTAATCTAATATTTTGTTTGTCTTTCATAAAAACACAAGCACAAAACTGCAGTCTATCACAGGGGATGCTTGCTGTACATAATTTCAAGTACTTATGAGGAAATGACCATGGCGGTTGGTAACAAGTCTTTTTTGGTAACAAGTATTTTGTGTTTGACCGCATTATTTGATATTGGCTGTTGTATTTGAAAATGCACAAATAATTAAACTTCAACGATGAACATATCCACTGTTCAGACACTATGATAAACTTTAGCATGAAATACAATCTAATTTGGTTCAGTTGTTTCTATTGTGCATGCTATATATGATTTTGAGCCCAAGATTAGGAGTATAGCATTTTGCGTTATGACCAAAGAGCACTTTCAAACTCTCTTTTTATCAGAAGGATTTGTGTTTGGCAGCATTATTTCATGATGACTGTTGTATATTGAAAACGCAGCAATGATTTAACTTCATTGTTTGAAATATCTAATGTTCTGGTGCTGTGATAAACTTTTGCATATAAAATTCTCTGATTTGACACTGGTATTTTTATTTTGCATGCTATATTACATTTTGAACCCAAAATTAGCAGTATAGCATTCTATGTTAAGAGTTTTGCACATTGAAACTCTGTTGTGCAAAATGAGTCAAAGCAATCGTAAAAAACTGTAATTCACAATTCATTTTAATGCCATTCTCTGCATGTGCGCTGCATGTTCTCGGTTTCCCCTGCTGTAAGTCGCACGTTTCACGGTCTTCCTGGGAAAGTGGATTGTTTTAAAGCATTATGCTACGAGTAAAACAGGTTGGTCACATTTCCATAAACAGGACATATGCGTGAACATATGGGTTACCAACCTGACAGCTTTATTGTATTTACTGTCATCATTAAGGCAAAACAACGGTATTTATGTTATTAATCAATATTACTATGCAGGTAGCCTAATGAACTTCTGATGAAGCTTGAACTTTGAGAACTCCATGAGAACAGCCTCATGGAATTGATGTTTGACACTTTCATTGCATAATCAAACGAAATTCCCTGAACAAGCAGGCTAATTTGGCGTTTTCTAAGGGGAGACCGAAGCCATTGATAGCTTATTCTCAGCTGTTGCAGGTCCTTTTAACAAAATTTAACCGCATATATTTTGTAAAATAAAAGCCCTGTCGGGAATTACCGGGAACTCATAGGCTAATGGTTAGTCCGAATAATATTGATCATACTCCATTTAGCCTATTCCTTGATCACACTAAACACGCACGAGCATGTCTGTTTCACCATCAAGCAATCCGCCAAGGTGGAAAAGCAGGCTTTTAAAGGGAATGGGATATGACATTTGGATTGGTTTATTGCATGTCACGCCCAAGACACACCTATAATTAATGAAGCAACTAGGTTCAGCCCATTTGCACCTTGCGCCGTGCTTAGCGCCCAAAAAACACGCCGTTAAAATAGCAAAAGTGGACTTGGACACGCCCAAATTGGACTTTACGCCATGCGCTTAGACCAAGCGCCAAGATCGCCAAGATAGAGCCCTTGATATTATACGGATTGCAAGTTGTGTCTGCATTAGCACATTGCCAGCATACCTGCAAGCCAGGCGTATTTTCAGAAGGTATCTCCTTTGTCTATGCATGTACGTCTTCAGACAGTGTTTTATAAATAGTTTGTGGAAACTGTTTGGCCATTATTCACAATTTTTCTTTTTAAATCTGGCATCAGGAGGTCATAGTTGAACCGGACAGTGCACAGTGACGAGCACGCAGCCTAATACAATCCCTGCAGTGTAGTAGTTAGCATGGTCATGCAAATCTAAACACACCTGTCCAATACAATGCTAATCTAAACACACCTGTCCAATACACAGTTTTAAAGCTCTGCGGTAAATCATGGCTGCTGCAGATCACATCACAGAGAAACCCTTAGAACTACCAGAGTGATTCATCGTATTTGTCAGTTAGACTTTCTTATTTATGTTGTTGTCATTGTATGTGCTTTGCAAGAAAAAACAAAAGTGCGTGGAATCAATAGTCAATGTTTCAAGTAAGAGTTGTATTATTTATAACTGCAGCCAAAACAGATAATTTCATATTTGGTGTGCAATATTACAAGGAAGGCTGTGCCTCCATTGGCTGAGTAAAATGTGACTGTAATGGTTGAAGGCTTTGAGGAATCCCATTGGGCTTGTCCTGTCTCCAAGTAAATCCACACAGAACCAACATCACACCCTCACAACACAGCGCTCATGCCGGTATTCCCCTCAACTTGTGTTTATTTGATTTGGCAGGGCATCACCCATGAGACCCGGAGGGAATTATCAACAGCTTAGAGAAGCAAAAACCATCCTAAATAGTTTCAGTGTTACTGCATGTGGAACCACGTTTATCCAATCCAAACGAGATTATTTCATCGCTCTGTCACGCCAGCAAGTTGACCAAACAAAATGTCTGTCCTCTTTCGTGTGTATGCGTGTGCATGTGTCTATTTGAGCAAAGAATGTGTGTGTGTGTACATGTTGTGTGTGTGTGTGTGTGTGTGTGTGTGTGTGTGTTTGCATGTGTGTGGGTGTGTGAGTGTATATGTATGTGGGTGTGTGTGTGAGTGTGTGTGGATGTGTGCGTGTGTGGGTGTGTGTGTATGCATGTGTGGGTGTGTGTGAGCATGTGTGCATGTGGGTGTGTGTGCGCGTGGGTGTGTATGCGTGTGTGTGTGTGGGTGTGTGTGTGGATATGTGTGTGTGCGCGTGGGTGTGTGTATGTGTGTGTGGGTGTTTGTGCATGTGGGTGAGTGTGTGAGCATATGTGTGCATGTGTGGGTGTATGCGTGTGCGTGTGTATGTGGGTGTGTATGCGTGTGTGCGGATATGTGTGTGTGCGCGTGGGTGTGTGTGTGTGTATGTGGGTGTGTGTGAGCATATGTGTGCATGTGTGGGTGTATGCGTGTGTATGTGGGTGTTTGTGAGTGTGGGTGTGTATGCGTGTGTGCGGATATGTGTGTGTGCGCGTGGGTGTGTATGTGGGTGGGTGACTCTGCTGTTTGACCCACTCTAGCCCTTGGAAGTTGGAGCCGGACACTCCAGCCTATTCTCCTGAACTGGCACTTGGGCAGGGAAATGCCTGTTATTAGCTTGCAGTTTAAAAGCTGCAAGTGCAGGTTCTGACACATTACTCAACAGAAAGGATCACTGTAGGCTGTTGGGTACGAAGACACAGACAATTGTCGAACAACAAAGGCATTCACCCGTGTTCGGAGGTGTAATTATACCCCCAAACGCAACTTTGTCACGAACCACTGTATAATTACGCAGTCTAATTGTTTGTAAAAGCCAAACTGAAGATGTAATTCAATTCTCTGATCTCACTTCTCGTGAAGTAACAGCGTTTTGGATATGTAAACAGTTATCTGTAAAAAAAAATAGAGAGGCTGAAACTCAGACCTGTAAGACTAATTGACCCGTTGTGAAAAATGGTGATTGTGATTAAGTGAGTTTAAAAAAAAGGAATAAGGCTTGGATTCAATCAACAATCAACACCCTTAGCTTAATAAAGTAAAATGCATACACAGATTGGAAAAATACAGATTTATTTTTGTCACTGCCAAACTTGTTGGCCAACTGTGTTGGCAATGAAATAATTAAAATGGCCTCAAAAGTTAAGTACAAATGTTGATTGTATCTAGTCCTAAGTATGCAGAATATACTAATAGCTTTTAAGCACAAGCTCCAAGCTGTCCAATGACAATGCTTGATGTGAAGTGTGCTGTTTGATGTGATGCGAACTCTGTCAATGCATATAATATGAATGAATGAATATACTCAAGGTTTCTTGGTCTCTCTGGCATATTCCATCAAAGTTGGTACCATGGGGGAAAGCCACTGAATTTTCATGTCAATTGGATGGACATTGCTACAGTATGTAATATGTGATTGTGTGTGGTATTCAGGGCGAGGGAAGAGCTGGAGCGGTCCGCAAACTCAGGGCGGGGGAAGGGCAGAGGCCCCAGGGAAAAGTAACAGAGGTTAGGCAGTTACAGAATTAGGAGAGTAACAGACAGAGTGTAGGCCAGAGTGTAATATGGAAAGCCCCAGGGCATTATGCTATAGAAGCATAACTAAAAGATGTGAAGAAAGGGGTGCACACAACCACGAGAGTGATCCTTGACTGACAGTACCCCAACGCAGCACAAAGCAGCAAACCTGAGCATCATCATCAACAACAGCAGGTGGAGATTGTAGTGCAGTGAGAGATGATTGGCTGGGACATTAATAAGTGCCACATGTTATTGATTGTAGGTCTGAAAGATTGGCCATTTGAAACAGCAGTATCTGAATAAAATGTAATGGAAACGAGGCTTGCGCTGCCACCATGTCCCCTAAGTCCCATGCTGTAGCAGATACCTGGAGAGCTGCAATCTGGCATCAGCCTTCCGTGTAAACGTGATGTGATTTGAAATTAGGTATTAGTCACAAGCAACACACACACACACACACACACACACACGCACACGCTGCTTCAGTTCCTGTCTGTCTGAACTGTACGCAGTTCAGACATGTCTATTGCCGTGACCGAATATGATCCCTGTTCCCTGCCCCTTGTCCCCTGTCCACTCAGACCCCTGTCTACTATGTGCCCTGTCCCCTCACTTTGCAAGCAGCGTGCTAAAGAAATCCTGCAAAACTCTTTTCCAAACTACTAGGAAGTAATATTTATATATGACAATGGTTACAAAGTGTAGATTAAGAATGAAGATTCTAATATTAAAAGAGGGTAGTTCGTAATAAGTTCCGCTCTTGTACAACAAGTTGTAGTTTTTACTTCCAGTTAACTTCCTGAAATTGTCGGGATGAGTGCACAGTTCTGTGGATGAGTGGGCTCCTGAATCCCCTCAACAAAACCCAGGAAATAAGGATTTCATCCTGAGATTTTAAGTGCTCCCATTTGTGAGAAAAAGTCGCCCACTCAAAAACGTTTTGACAAAGTTGACTGAAATACAGCTCTGGAAAAAATTGAGACCACTGCAAAATTATCAGTTGTCTCATTGTTATTTTGGTTCTGTACTCTAGCACTTTGAGTTTGAAAAGTTATATTGACAATGAGGTTGAAGGGCAGACTGTCAGCTTTAATTTGAGTGTATTTTCATCCATATCGGATCAACCGTTTAGAAATTATAGAAGCTCATGTACATAGTCCCCCCATTTTTGGGCATCAAAAATATTGGACAGTTTAACATAATGTAGAATAAAGTAATCATATTTAATATTTGGTCACATATCCTTTGCATACCATAATTTCCCGATGTCTGTGACCCAACAACATCAAAAGACTCTTGATATCTTATTTTCTGGTACTATTACAAGCGATACTATAATGTCTCTGCATTTGAGTGGACTTCTATGGGAATTGGGGGGTTGGACTAGATTTAGCTGTAAATTACGCTGGAACAGTATGGAATACATGGTTGGTAAAATGGCTGTAAGTCATCAAAGGTCTGAGGTATCAAACAAGCCTCAAACCATCACTGTGCTTCCAGATATGCAGTAGATATGGATGGATCACTTTAAAGAGATACTGCAGAGGCTTTTCTAAGGCCCTTTTGTCCGCTTCAATTTGAACTGAAACTCGTGAGTAGGTGTGGTCATATGACGATGATGCCACGTAGTCATATTACGAATATTCATACGGTCAAGGAGTGAAAGGGTGTGTCTTGGTGAACTGACTCAGCCCCCTTCCAGCTCTCTCCTCACAACTAAATAAAATGGCTGTATTAGTTGAGCAACGTCTTCGCGAGGAGAGGACCCGGGATGTAACCGAATGGTAAAGCTAACGTTACCTAGCTAAGTTAGCTTGTTTGTCTGCCTAAAGTAACGTTACTATTGAATACATTCAAATACACAGCAAAACCCAGTCACACAGTAACGTTAGTATATTGAACATGGCTGGTTGTAGCGCCCTCATAACTTCACTTGGTCCGGAGAGAATTATAATTTATTAGCTAACATTATTCATAAATGATATAGCTAATATAACTAGCTAGCTAAGTTACCAGTTCTCTCTGGACCAAACGGGGCGAAACTCACACACAATAGACTGCCTTGCATTACCTAACTTATCGATACATTCCGTCCGAGTTACTGACCAACTGGTTATGCTAGGGCTACATCAAATGTATTATTGCTATCGTTTATTAGCTAACGTTACGTATTCATAAAAGATAGCTCACACAATAGGTTGCCTCACATTAGGTATTACCTATCAGTAATGTCAACCGTTTGCAAAAGCATTTTTGTTGTAGTTTGTACAGATAACTTGCATGTAAACAGAAACAAACTAATGTCCCAACAGGTGTGCTTGTGGCCACTGCTCTAACCTGTCCCCTCCAGAAAACCTATGTTGCCGTGAGGTTACTGAGGTAACGTTATGTCAGCGTAGTTATGAAGCTATTCTTGATTTGTCTAATACTGCGGTGCCATAGTCGGGCATGCTTGGCCCAACTGTATAATAGTGGCCAATACATGTGCAATTACACAATGTCACAAATACAATGCAATAGGTATATTGTACTTAGCTGTTTTACTTAGCTGATGTAATGATTACAAAATTACATCCATCACTGTTGGGATGGCACCTGGCTTCAGCGACAGTTTTATAGAAGCCCATCTCAAAGCCAGTTAAATTGTGGTAGCAGTCCGGTGTGAAGTGCGCGTTGCACACTGTCACTAGGGCTTTCTTCGGCAAGTCCGCGTGCTCTACACCGATAGCTTGAAGCCACTGGCTAAGTAGCGCTGGGTCTCTCGGCAGATTATGAAAGCTAGCAGAGCTGGTGGCGTTGCACCGAGGAACGATACATCTCTGACTCCTTGGCATAATGCAGGCAAGTTAGCTAAATATACCAAGTAGTAAGACGTCATATAGGAATAACTGTAGCTCGATATAAGTCGTAATATTAACGTTAGCAATAATACAAAGCAATTCGCATTTGAACTTGAACTAGCTAATTAGCAGAACAAGGGTCTCAGTCTCAGAAGGAAAAAAAAAATCGTCGTTCTCTGCTTTTATACCACGTGCCCAGCCAAGACCCACCCCTAGGACCACCTCAAGTCCACCCATTTTTATGTTAAGGATTTTGTGACGTCACGAATCCCCGGAAGCCAGCATATTGGTAAGTCTACACTAAAACTCAGATAAAACCATTTTGACTAAACATTCAATTTTCGGACATAAACAGTTGTGTATGATCATAATCTAACTCAAAACATTTTTCTCAACGGGAAAAGTCGGTTTTTGACTGCAGTATCACTTTAAGGGTTGTTTCTCCTGACAAATTTTCCTATCGAACTCTATGAAAAAATAAGTCAGGAGAAGAAACCCTTCAAGTTATCCATCCATATCTACTCAAAGGGGCGAAGGGATCATATTCGGTCACGGCCCAGCAGATGATTCAAAACAGCAAAGACACACAGTAACTCAAGATAAACTTACACAAGTATGTAACAGCACTTTCCTGGCATGACCAGTAGGAGGCGCTATAGTCTTCATCCACTGTTGAAATAACCACTTCAGGCCTGAGCTCTTTCCCCCGGCGTGCACACTCTAAGACCCCATTCAGCATAGCATTTATATCTATTGTTTTATGATGAGGAAACCACTGTGAAAGTGAGATTTTACATCTGAAGATGATTACTGTGGGAGGTCAACATGAAGCAAGATGGCCGTTTCGTTATAAAACAACCTTGGCGGGGGGGGGGGGGGGGGGGGGGGGTGAAGCCACAGAGAATGCATGCACATCAGTGGTTATAAATCCTCCAATGTGAGGGGTAAAACCCAAAGGCTTGGCAATAACAGCCCGTCACTCTCTCCTCGCCCCTGACATGCCAAACGCCATTGTCTCATGCTGAGCTTAATCAATGCAAGATGGAGACTGCGTTCAAGAGACGACTCCTGATTGGCCCTGCAAAGATGATTAATGCAACTCTCAAAGGGCCGGTACATCCAGCGTTTACATACGCAAATGCATAATGTTTCAGTTTCTATGTTTTCAAGGATTTCTCAGTCTTTAGAAGAGTTCCTCAGGACCAGGATTTCTCAGTCGTTAGAACAGTTCCTCTGGGAAAATGATTTCTCCGTTTTAGAAGAGTTTCTCTAGGAACAGGATTTCTCAGTCTTTAGAAGAGGTCCTCTGGACCAGGATTCCTCTGTGTTTAAAAGAGTTCACCTGGACCAGGATTTCTAAGTCTTTAGAAGAGCCCCTATGGGAACAGGATTTCTCAGTCTTTAGAATAGTTCCCCTGGGAACAGGATTTCTCAGTCTTTAGAAGAGTCCCTTTGGACCAGGGTAGAGATTTCTCCCTGAGTTACCCAGAGCAAGCGCATATCCTCATTCCCCGATTTCTCACATTTCAGCCTGAAGAGCTTGGAAATGGGAACCGCTTGTCATGGTTTTCCAGCCCGCGTTCTCTCTTTGGGGGCATTGCCTCTCTGGGCCGCGAGATGAAGGGAAAGAAAAATGAAGGGAAAGAAAAACAGTTCCTACCCATTTTGGACCCGCCCCAGCAACTGCCTGGGCTGTCCGCCCAAAGAATTTGTTGCTAGTCGTATTTGGTCCTCGCGCCTGTCACTCAAAACCCTCCGTCGCCTTGGCAACCTGCAGGTAAGCACAGCAATCCCGGGGGAAGCATTCTGATTCACGGCAACATGTCAGCGCAATTTAAAATAGCAAAGTTAGAAGGAATAGAACCCTCTCAAAGGTCACCCCCCCAATCCTCAGTACACCCCCGGGCCCCGCTTTATGATTGCTGTCTTCTTCTCCCTCCTCCTGCAGTGAATCCACAGATATCATGATGTCAGTGCCTCTCTGAGGCTGCCCTTGTGGTCATGAACTTCCTCCTTTTTCTGGTCCCCCATCCCCAGCCCATAGGCGACCCCCCTCTCTCCCTCCCTCCCAGCTCACTCTCTGGTCCCCCATCCCCAAACCCAGGGTGACCCCCCTCCTTCCCAGCCCCAAGGTGACCCCATGCCCCCCACCCCCTCCCAGCTCACTGCCTGGTCCCCCATCCCCAAATCCAAGGTGACACCCCTCCCTCCCAGCTCTCTGGTACCCCAGTTTCCATGGGAACCCCTGTGTCTCACACCGCCGTCACACTCATGAATGGCTCTGTTTTGCCTTATACCTGCAAGGAGATTTAGACAGAGCTCATCCAGTGGAACACACACAAACGCAAGCTCACACACACACATGCTTACACGCACATGCAAATCTGCACACACGTGTAAATATGCACACACAAATGTGCCTGTCTATGCACACAACCACACACACATGCACACATACACACATGCAAACACATGTACAAGCACATGTGCAGACACATGCACAGACAAACACATGCATATACACACCTGCACACATATGCAGACATGCACATATAAAGACATGCATATATGCACATACAAATGTACATAGACACACACACACACACACACACACAAAGTGAAACAGGTGTGCCTCAACTAACATTATCGTATTATTTCAATTCACCCCTGAAGCTTCAGCCTTAAGGGCTAGACATGAAGTCTCAAACTGGTTTTCTGGCCAATCACAAGACGGAGCACTGGCATGTTTTTCATGAACACATTTGAGCTTCAGAACAAACCTTAACAGAAACCTTATGCTTAAACAAGCACATAACCATCATCATTAATGTAACTGCATGTGAAACGCCATCTTCACCAAAAAATTTAGAATTTACTGAAGCGCACATCTATGTGGACAGAGTTCTGAACATGCAGTCTCACAGCAGCACCTGACCCCTCAAGTTAAAAGGACACCATGTTCGATTTCTAATTGAGCAGTTTATTAAGGCCAGCGGCAATGAGACGTCTCCCTTATGGGACCTTTGGAGCACTTAATTTGATCCTTCTTTCTTTTCATATAAAAGGTAACAATTCTTCAGTGCATGGTGTGTTCTTTTTTCAGGTGTTACATTTCCTTTCAAATATCTATTTTACTGACATCATCGGTGTTGTTAGATAAGACCCACCAGTGATGAAAGGTGATCACCATCTTAAAGTATTCTGATTTTAAAAAGAGTCTGCATCTTACACTTGCACAGGTCATGCTCCTGCATGCTATCTCCTGATTTTGAAATGATCATTGATTTATAGGTTCCTTAACATGCAAATTGGACTCCTGAGTAATCAGTTTAAACCACAAACACATGACAGAGCATGAACAGTTTTAATGAAAATAAATATCTAGAAAAAACTCATTCACTGAATAATCTTTGTCACGGTTCGATTTTTGGAGCAACAAAATATTTTTGCTTGTTTGGAGCCCAGATTCTGGAGACAAGCAGGCCTACAACTAACACTTTATGGAACCAAAATACGGTAAGAAACTGCAAATCAGACCTGAAGCTTCAGAATCCAAAATAATATTTTGAAATTAAAGAAGGCAATAAAGAAACAAATGACCATTTGTGGGTGAGCTCAGAGTTCCTCTCTTCCGTCCTCTCTGTTTCCATAGTTACAGAGTCAGAAGGGCTCCAATATTTTCAGTTGCTGGTCACAGCTAATACATTGGCATTCACAACTTGTCTTACATTGTACCCATTGTTGAAGTTTTCAAGACCCACGGTACTTGGGTGCATTCTTAAAAACATGGCACAAGATTCAGAATATGCATGATTTAGTATGTTAATTATTTAACAGTTAATTTAAAAAAGATTTTTTTCTGGGAAGCGCAAAGCTCAACATTCTACAGCGATTCACAGTTATATTGTGTGTGACCTCTTACTGCAACCAAGTTCTGCACAAAAGCTTTAGCCATTCTGGATTATAATGTATGTGATTATTTTAGAGACAGACATAAATACATATAATAAAGCAACATAATTTTGTTTATCTAGCACTTATTTAGATTTAAACCTCATGGAAATATATTGCAATATACAGAAAATATGTGAAAATATGACTTTTTGGAAGCTGTTATGATAAATATTGTTCACCGCAATGTCTTTAAAAGAGATATCTTGCACTAACTGTGACCTTCTGGATAGAAGATTAAATTTTTCTTCACAAACAGTTTGGCAAATTCAGTGATCGCTAAATCTCGTAACTCTGTGTTGATTGATGACATACAGGCCCTTGATAATATATTCAATTTCAAAATACTGCAATGCAGTACACTGTATTCCATTTTCCTAAGGGCAGCCAACTCCCTTTCTGAGAGACAGATAATAAAATCTAGGCATTTTTACTGCATTGCACTGTAGGCCACACTCATTAGAGGGAGAAACCTGAAAAAAGTGTCATAAATGTATGAGCTTCATCAGTTTTATAAGCATTATGTGTGTGAGTTTAGTTCAGTAGGAACCTTACCTGTGGAATGTTCGAAAAAGGTTTTTTTTTTTTTACTTCCCAGTCTTTTTTTTTTGCCCTTGTCCCAACTGTTTTGGTACTTGTTGCAGGCATCAAATTCGGAAATTAGCGCATATTTACAAAAATCAATAAAGTTGATCAGGTAAAACATTAAATATCTTTACAAATCACTGCTTTCTGCTTTTATGTGCATTTTACCCTTATGGAAATGAAATATACTGTAGTATATTTTAAATATATTGTGAAGATAATTTTGAGATATTTACAATATACTGCAGCATATTCTTTTTCCATGGGGGTACATACTGTCCCAACTTTTCTTTTTTTTGTACTATGAAGCAAACAGCTATAGAAAACGCATTCGCTGACGGGAGTTTTTCTTCTGCGATATGAAAAAAGTATTGCTTGTAATTCGAGGTTCTTCTCGCTGGCTACATGTACATGTATGTTTGTTTTTCCACTCGATCACTGTCTTGTCCAGTAGGCTATATTAGATATGGTTATTTTCACATTTTGAGTGCATTTCACACTGGAGTGTAAACATTCATTGCTCAGTCATGTTTTCTGGTTGATGTATTGACTTTCATTGAAGCTAGAACATTTGGCAGCATTTTCCTGTTGGTGGAATATAATTTTATTGTAGTGTTATCATACATAATATAGACTATAGGCTTATCTTCCTGGGCTATACTTGTCACTTAGGGCATGGAAAATACTCATTCCAATTTACTGTGCGCGAATATATAGATGAATGCAAATATATTTTTCATCATAGATCTTTAGTAATTCTGCATATCATCCTCAGATTTTGCACACTTGTGGTCACAGAGCTTTTGCGCACTGGAGAGGATAAGAGCACGCTGTTATGTTCTCTCTCTCACACAGATTTAGGGAAGCAGCTTTTGCACACTGGAGAGGGTAAGAGTACGCTGTTCTATTCTCTCTCACACAGATTTAGGGGAGCAGCTTTTGCACACTTGTGGTCACAGAGCTTTTGCGCAATGGAGAGGGTAAGAGCTCGCTGTTCTATTCTCTCTCTCACACAGATTTAGGGGAGCAGCTTTTGCGCACTGGAGAGGGTAAGAGCTCGCTGTTCTATTCTCTCTCTCACACAGATTTAGGGGAGCAGCTTTTGCGCACTGGAGAGGGTAAGAGCTCGCTGTTCTATTCTCTCTCTCACACAGATTTAGGGGAGCAGCTTTTGCGCACTGGAGAGGGTAAGAGCACGCTGTTCTATTCTCTCTCTCACACAGATTTAGGGGAGCAGCTTTTGCGCACTGGAGAGGGTAAGAGCACACTGTTCTATTCTCTCTCCCCAGAAGATTTAGGGGAGCAGCTTTTGTGTGCTGGAGAGGGTACGAGCATGCTGTTCTATTCTCTCTCTCACACAGATTTAGGGGAGCAGCTTTTGCGCACTGGAGAGGGTACGAGCATGCTGTTCTATTCTCTCTCCCCCGCAGATTTAGGGGAGCAGCTTTTGCGCACTGGAGAGGGTACGAGCACGCTGTTCTATTCTCTCTCCCCCGCAGATTTAGCTCTTGTCCTGGAGAGCGGCGGATCGTGGCTTTCCTCTGCTGTTATGAGCGGCAGGCCCCCCTAGCCTCAGGAGTCATGTGACAGAGCAGATGCAGGTGAGGAAACTCGAGAGGCTTTTATGCGGTTCAGGTGGAGGGACTGACAGGAGCCGTGGTGTGATGGGGCTCTTTTGAACTTTGCGTCTTTGTTTTAAAGAGCGCTCCTCCCGTCACTGGAGCTTGACCCCCTCCAAGGCCCTACCGAGTGCCTCGAATCGGGCCCGGGGGGGGCGGTGCATTACGCAAACGTCAACACAGCTCGTTCCGTTAAGTCACTTGAAGTTGCTGTGAGGCTGGCGCTGAGAAGCAGCAAAGTGGAACAGGGCAAGGTGAAGGTGACACGCGGTTTCTCTGAACGTGTGGTGACAGGTTCCTTCAGATATTGACACTAAAATGTGTATTCAGCTGAGTGTTGAAAGGAAAATATACTATTAACTGTGTCATAAAATGATCAGAGTAAAGGTGACACAAGAATTGAAAATAATGACAGTTGTTAATTTCCCTTGCAAAGAATCAGCATACATCGCCTAACATCGACTGTTAGGAAAAAACATTTTTGAAATTGCAAAAATGTATAATGCATAGTCCAGGTATCTGTATATTGTATCAAGAAAGAACAAGTTAATTTCAGTTGAAAAAAAAACAAAGGAAGAAGATTTCTTGGTAGGGATGTCTTGGTAGAGAACTGTTTGTATTAGTTGGTGCAATGCTAGGTGGTACATTGGAAGGACCCAACCTAGGTATCAACTCCTTTCCATTATAAGCACTGACCTGGATTCAATTAATCAGGTGTCCTTAACTTTGACTCTCAACAAAATGCAAGTAGTTTTTTTCACAAAGATTGGCAAGTTAATGACGAACAAACTAAAATATTAAGTTGCAGATGATGGTGAGTGTAATGTCTGGCTTTAAGCACTTTGCACAGTCCCCCTAGTGGCCATTACATTACATTACAATCATTTGGCAGACGCTTTTATCCAAAGCGACGTATTGAAGTGCATATTGAAGGTCATTGACGCGAATACAAAGCAAACCCGACAAAGCACAACTTTGATTTCCCTAGTAATAAACATGAGTAGTACACACAGTCAGCTATACATTCTAAACTATAAAATAACCAAAATCAGTTAAATAGAAAACAAGCAAAAAAAACAGGAAGCGAGTACTATAGAATGGCCCTAAATAGGTAGAAGTCCAGCTGGTCGTCCAGGACCACCCCCAGGTTCCTTGCAGAGCGGGAAGCGGTCACCATGGTTCCGTCGACGGTGATGGACAGGTCTAGGAGCGGGGAGGTCTTGTATGGCATGAAGAGCAGCCCAGTCTTGCCACGCCATGCCGCCGGCGCCGTGAGATTGCTCAACTCAGACATTCATTGATCCTGCAACCAAACTATTAGTGGAAGCAAACAATATTTAACTCCAAATAAATATTAAAAGTGAAAGTGAAAGATAAATCCCTCACTTCAAGGTTTATGACTTAATTTATAAACTTTTAAAAAGCTAGTTGAAGAAATATTATTAAATATGTGAAAAGTCCAGATTGGGCACAATGGGTACCCAGTAGGAGTGTGACGGTACACAAAATTCTTGGTTCGTTATAGTCCTTTTGACTTAACCCTATTTACTTTGGCCCAATTTTCGTCTAGTTTTTACTAGTGTCAATTAAGTGCCAATATCTCACGTACCAAAGCTACTAACCGGCTGTCACACACCAATGAGTAGAAGCGCAAACGCCAGGTTTCTCAGTAAGAAAACCAAACAAGGCAAATGGAACAAAGAACTGCTACCCTATACTTCTACGAGCTAAGTAACTCAGTAAAAGCGTGAACGCCCGATCTCCCAGGAGAGAGAAACATTTTACAGGCGAATAGAGCAGAGATCTGCGGTCCCATACCTCTATGAGCTAAGTAACTAAAGCGCCAGCAATAATAAACACCCTGCCTCAGTAATGAGGTGTTGAATAGGCGAGTAGCATAAATGGTACAAATAAAACACACAGTCAACAAACCCTGCAAAATAATGCGAGATAGTATACGAGGAGGCGAAAGGAACAGAGATCTAACGTTCCAAGGCTACTCTCAGACACACACAAACATGTCCACAACATCGCCCAATCTTCCCTATAGGAAGACATGTACCGAAGGACGAAACAGAACTACAGTTCCGAACAAAATCGCCAAAAGCTCCAAGTACGGAGACAGGTACCGAAAAGACGAACAGGACAGGTGCACCGGACATTTACCGGCTAAAAGACTAACGCGAGCATAATAGAAAATACACGCCCTGCCTCTCAGCATAAATAAAGCCCTGCCTGTCAGTACGATAAAAACGCCCGGTCTCTTAGTAAGAAATGACTATACAAATACATCCACAAACAAACAAAGACTCCTCTCGCTTTCACGGAAGAAAGCAGACAGAGAGAGGAGGAAGAGACAGAGAAGGCAAAAGTTCTAGGCAAGGGAAGAAAGGAAAGACCAGGAAGCGGAGAAACAAAAAAGCCAGGGGGGAAGAGTCCTAATATATCCACAAAGGCAAGTCCCGCATTACTCCAATATAACCCACTGGAGCAAAAAAGGTCTCCTTAAAAAAAAACCTAGACCTAATCGTACTGGCTAAGCAATCAAAGGGCAAAATAATACCACACACAAAACAGAGCAAATAATGCCAGACAATACAAATTAATATCAAAGCCCAGAACGGAGGAAAACATGGGCTTAAATAGCTCCAGGGTAACCACGCACAGGTGTGATGCTGAGAGAAACTCCGCAATCAAGACAGGGCAGAGCAAACATCAACTAAAAGGGCAGCACCCTCGAGTGGCTACCAAGGAAACCGACCGCAAGGGAAAAAGGGTCACAAACCATGACACTTGTACCATTCAGAAATTTGGAACAGAATAAATGTATGTCAAAGTGGTCACATACAGTTTATACAAAATACATAAGAATACAAAAGAAAAGTACAAAACGCCTTGTGTTTTTATAGTTTATCACTGAATATCTCAACTTCAAAGTACAGGAGCAAGCCAGAATTGCTTATACTAGTGCACTAATATGTTGTCCACTTGTGTATACAATTTGGTAAAGATATCTACAGGCTTTCCTTATGCATTGGTATGTTTCCCAAAACGGGGCCCAGGTGTCCCAAAAGCTTTCCAAACCTCGCCAAATATAAAACATGTGCATATCTTTCTGTCCAGGCATGTCAATCATCAGAAAACTTTATTTTTCTTTTAAAACAGTTTTTGTAATACAGAATGTGAAGAAAATTAACCTACACATGTTTTGTGTTTATGTGTATGAGGGTATTCTCTTACAAAGTGTGCCCAAAAGTGCCTAAATACCTCTCCGAAAAGGATTACTTACCCTAATGTTATCCAACCAATCTGCTTTACATTTAAAATGGCACTGTACTTCAAAATTAGATTTACCAGAGCCCCATAAGCCAGCAGAATAACAGGTTTATCTATAACAAGCCTTCAACATGACTTTTTACAGCAAAAGTAATGAATTATTCATCACTTTATTTGGCAAACCTGTCTGTTACCACCTCCTACGACAGAGGTGTCAGGTGGGGGAGGGGTGTCTTCACTGTCCTCCCTGAAAAAGACAGATTCAAGTACATTACTAAGTAGAATCACTAAAAAATTTGATTTATTTAGATAAATTATCTCAAAAGGACATATGGCAAGTATTACAATTAAGTGAAAAAATAAATATATATATACACACACACACACACACACACACACACACATATGTACATAAAAAAATCTTACATCCACAGTACGTCTGATATTAGCTCCAACATAATTAGCAATCGTAGCTAACTAGGATTTATGAATTAGTTTGTCAGCTTGCACCAACTAAATTACATTATTATAATACTGTAATGTCTTGACTGAACCGTGAAATAAAGTACTGAGAATGGATGTAGTTTCATGCGTGAATTCAACAACTAGCCCTTGTGTTGGTTGCTACACAAAAAAAACTGCGAATGAACGCTACAATACAAACCCCCTTATCAGGAGCTCCTTACCAGCCGGTGACAACATAGAAGCTAACTAGCGAACTTCTGAGAGAATCCATTTATCAACAAACTAAAAATACTCTAGATAATAGCACTCCATACTGTTGATGATTATGATGATGATAATGATGATAATAACAATAATAATAATTTGTATTATATATTTTTAAAAACACTTACATGTCCAGGCATGGGTCCATGCCACAGAGTCATTGCTATGCCTGAGGACAGACTTCTTCACCTCCGGGACACTGCGGTGGAGCACCTCCAAAACCTGAGCAACCGTGAAATAAGCGCTCTTCTTTCCACCGTTGCTTGCCACGTTTGCGTATAAATGTATAAAATAATCGTAATCGTTGAAGCAGCAAAGATATATGACCAGCGCAATTACACCATACAGCAAACCATGCACGCGTAAAGAGAAAAACTGGCCTATGATGTACATACAGCTAACAAAAGCACTACACATGGCTAAATATCATCTGGATAGGCTAAAAACGTACTTGTACAGCAATCCGGTCCATCCCTTCCAGGATAAGCTCAGTAAAAATGGCCACAGGCGTAATCTGATCCTGTCTACAGCCGAGTGCGCACAGCACGATTGCCCTATGGGCTGTCGTTACGCATGGATACAGCGCCGTTCCCATTCGCTAGAATGACATATTTGACTTCATTTTAAAGGGCAGGAAACCCCGTAGAAGATAATCTACGTGGTTTACGTTAGATCATCCCTGAAGCAGTATATTAATGTTTTTACGCAACGGTAGTAACGTAGTAGATGCAAATGCGATGGGTACGCACCATGGAAATGGGGATTTTGCTGGAGAATGGATTAAAAAAAAAACGTTCAAGATTCTTCAGAAAACAGTTATAACTGCATAACCAAGTATCAAATTTGGTTGATTAAACATGTTTATCAAGAGATCTTGTAGAAAATAAAATATATTGAAACAAAACCGGAAGAACATCGGTTGTATCCATAGTGAAGTGAGCACAGGGAAAAAAACACATAATGTTAATTTCTACAACTTTTCAGTAACATACAATTGTTCCTAAATCGGATCTTGATTTTTTAGCATGTAGAAACTGTACCAAGAGTTTTTGTGATATGCATTTTATTGCCTGTGACTGCGGAGAGGTGAAGGCTGTAAACAGTGGGTTGGGCTATTAGCACCCTGCTGCTTTATGGCCCTGTAGTGTAACCTGAGAGCTGATAAGTATATAAACGAATGTGTTCGCAGGCTGTGACTGTTTTTAACAATTTTGCCTCGAAAGTTCCGTGTTTTATTAACGTTTTAATTTAGAATTTCCAAGAAATATGAACACTATAAAAAATTGGGACGGATACGTCCCACACCACCAGAGTTAACATTTTCGGCACAGCAGAAAAACATTTTGTGTGAAATATAAATGTTTTTTTCAGTCATTAAAATGCAACAGTGGCTAACTGGCCATAATTTCTTTCTGAACAAAATAAGGCAAATTAATGCAAAGTCAGCAGGGAGTGAGAACTTCCGTACCTGTATTAAAGCAAGACTGTAATTGTTCGGTTCGCTGCGGGTGCCAAACTGAAAGAAAGAGGACATTTTTTCCAGCCATGACAAGATAAGCAATGATTATTTTCTGAACACGCCCGTTGATCTTCCCTGGCTTTGCAGAGAATCTGTCCCCTTACAGAGCGTAAGTAGAATGGTTACAAGATACGGGTGATGAGCTACTATTTCGGATACACAGTAGCACAAGTGAGAGTTGTGCGCTGCCTCTGTTACATTCTTTGGGGACAACACTGGTGTCTATCTGGGAGTTCATAAAAATATTCTTTCACCACCAAAAATGCATATTCTGTTGTAGTGCATGTCTATTGGGAATCAAATCGCATTTATGTGACCCTGGACTGCATTTCCAAGAGACTAGATGTACCGGCATGCGACAGTCATGTGATCCTGGGCAGTCATGTGATCCTTGACCAATCAGGACTGAGTCCCCGGTTCTATAAAACCTTGAGCAAGCTTCTTCTGCTTCCTGTCCACTTCCACTTCTTACCATTTTCACTTGTTAGGAAAATAGTCTCCTGTCCATCTTCCCGGCTGGGAAGGAACACGTGGAGAGAACCCTCTCTCCCTCGGGTTATGTGGCCACAAAGACCGCTTTTTCACCCAGCTCTCAGTTAGCGTGTTCGCGAAAGCCAGTAAAACGAGCTACCGTCATAAGACGTAGCCTTAAAGCGACAGCCAGAGAAACGTGTGTAGCATACGTTACCACAAAACGCAAGCCGCAAAGGAACCCAAGGAAACCACTTGTTGAACTGACAAAAGGACTCCAACGGCATGTTTCCAGCAACGACTCACCACAGGACCTGGAAGCAAGCAAGCTGCTCTACCCAAGGAAACCGAGAGAAAATCCAGTCCAGACGCTGCCAAAGGAAATAACTTTCCGGACATCATCAAAGCCATGGACTCGCCTGTAGCAACTTCAGTAAAGTAAGACTGACATGAACATCTGGGCAATAGTTAGGAAAACTTTTGTGTAATGTTTATTGTCAATGTAATTGCATATTTGATTGTATCCATTGTGCGTATTTAGAGTAACGTTAACTTGTAGCTCAACATATGGCTTGCAGGCTATCGACAGCCAATTAGCCTCGCATAAGCTAAAGTTACAGAGCCTACGTACTCTAACTTACTCTATATCTCATTTACAATCTGCCTCCCTTTAAATCGAGATCAGTGCATGCAATCTTTATACTAATACCTAACCCATCAGATATAGGATAGGGGCCAGGGATTTAGCTAGACGTAGCTACATTTCTATAGCCTCAACACACGCCATGTTTCAGGCGACGTTAGCTTCATGCTAAAACTAGATTTGTATTTCCCCCTCGAGGTACGGTCTTGTGAGGTCTGAACACCACGTGTCTGGCGCACATGCAGAAATAGAACTGTGAATTCTACATGCCTCATTCTTTGTCTACACTTCATTTCGCTTTCCATATCATTCACTGTTTTTATGATGTTAGTTTAGATGTGTTTGTTGTTTAATAAATTGTATTTTATCAAACCTGGTCATTGGTCTGATTGTTGTTTGGATAAACATTTGAGCCTATCCTCCAAAAGAACTTACGCCTTCAGATTAAGTTATTGATTATTATTTTAATATTTAACATTGAAATTCATAATCATGATTTAATTATTAATTTTATGAGACTGATTAATTATACTTTTGCATAGTGTGAAGCAATATATAAATTGGGATGGCAGGTACGGCTGGTGGGGCATGCCCCATACCTATACAGTGCCGAGAGTTTGGCACTTTTCAGGGTTTCCGACAGAAGTAACCACAATGACCATAGACTCTCAGCCCTTAAAAACATTAACTTCTGTATGTTCTGACCTCATGTAACCACACAGCATTCAGATACAACTTCACACATCCACACAATAATGCCCCAAACTTGGGTTATTTTGTCGTTCTTCTCATTCCGCTTCTCCTTCTTCCCATTTTTCCTGACAAACTGCCTGCCTCCGTCACGATGTTATCCAATGGGGAGAATTATTATTTGAGGATATTGTTATGTTCTGATAAGGACCCAAGCGCAGACCACAGGTAGCAGGCAAAAAACGTAGTTTATTCACAGTCTGAGTTCAGAAGCCAAGTAATCAGAGATAGAGACAGTACAAAATCGAAATCCGAAAGAGTAGTCAAAAACGAAGCAAGAGTCAAAAAAACAGAAAAACACAGCAAACAAAACAGAAGGAAAAGGCAGGCTCGAAGTCGTACAAAGGGTTGTCTCAGGAATCTCAAATAACAAAGGCTTACTAGTAATCGGCACAATGCAATTGATCAACGTTCTGACAAAGAAACACCACACACTGAGGGCTTATAAACACTGGGGAAGGATAAGACAAAGGAGGGTCAGGTGTGAGAGAGGGCGGGGTTACAAACAAGACAAAGGTGATAACAATGGGAATCGATAATACAATGGGGAAATGACAAAAACATGGACCGGATTCACGAAAACACACTGAAGACAACATAGCCTGGATCAGAGGCAGACTCGTGCTCAGATTGGTAGGCGGAGTTACAGGCTAGAGACAGGTGCAGTCAATATGCGAAGGCAGCAGGAGTCAGGTAAAGCACACGAAAATGGAATGTTAAAGCGTAGAAGATATGTTAGTATCAATTAGTAAATAACTAAAATACGGGGGTTAGTCTTGTTAGTAACACATATACTACATTAGCAGATTTAGTAAGTGCAATTTAAACTAGATAACCACAAGTGCAATAAGTAATTGTTAATATTATCTACAGTTTAATACAAAAGACTGAAGAAAGAATACGAAACACGAAGGAAGGCAGAAATCCCGAATACTTCCAAAATCACCCGAATAGTGCCAGCACGATACAGGGGAGTGACAACTCGGAACACAGCACACAGACAGATGGGGATCTGAGGGAAATGCATACTATGCAGAAACCAGGGCTATGGGCAATGAATATGAAAAATAATAAAGTAACAGAAAATAATACACAAACAAAACAGAATCATAACAGGTATGGTCCGTATACCTGCTCATCAAGCTTATCGCCCAATAAAAACACTTCATACTAATGTTTTTTAATGTTAATATAGCTAATGGCTTCATGCTTTCCAAGAAGCTACTCTGGCCTAGTGGTTAGAACTGCCGTCTCTCATACAGTGGATTGTGGGTTCGAGCCCAGCAGGGCACGTTCATTTTCCACAAAAACAATGTGCAACTGTTAAGTACTTTTCATTTCTTAGACTGTTATTATTTTCACATTAACACATTAACGTATTTTTATTGCAAAGGCAAAAGAGGTTTCCAATATTATCTGTTCAATGTTTCACTTGTATTTCACTTGTACTATATCACACCCTCCCCAAACCGGACGCTCGCTCTTGTCTGGTTTGGGGAGGGTGTTACGCTCTGCTCTTGCGGTCATGACTGACTGACTGTGAAAACCGAACCTCAACGTACCCTTGCCTCGGTCAACATTTCTTTATTCATTAATTTCTTCACTTCAGCTCTGTTCACTTTATCCTTTTCACACATAACAAATGTCACCATAAAATTAGGAACTACTAGGAAAATTAAGAATTTACGATAATAATAGCTTACATTAAGAATTGATGATAGCCTCCTTTAAGCTGCAAGCCTTTAAAGTGATACTGCAGTCAAAAACCGACTTTTCCCGTTGAAAACCGATGTTTTGGGTCAGATTATGATCATACACAACTGTTTATGTCCGAAAATCTCATGTTGAGTCAAAATAGTTTTATCTGAGTTTTTGTGTAGGCTTACCAATACGCTAGTTTCCGGGGATTCGTGACGTCACGAGATCCTTAACATAAAAATGGGTGGAGTTGAGGTGATCCTAGGGGTGGTCTCGGCTGGGCACGTGGTATAAAAGCAGAGACCAACGGGTTTTTTTTCCTCTTTGAGACTGAGACCCTTACTGCTAACTAGTTAGTTCAAGTTCAAATGTGAATTGCTTTGTGTTACTGCTAACGTTAATATTACGACTTATATCGACACACCCTTTCACTCTTTGACCATATGAATATTCATAATATGACTACGTGGCACCATCGTCAAATGACCACACCCACTCACGAGTTCCAATTCAAATTGAAGCGGTAAAAAAGGCCTTAAAAAAAGCCTCTGCGGTATCTCTTTAAGAGATCGGATTTATAAACCGCCAATTCCCCAAACATATCTGATTCATGGTTAGTCACTTTAAAAAAATAAAAACAATAGCCTCCGAATGTGGCTCTAGTCTACACTACTCTGCAGATAATGTAGCTTACTGCAAACACCTTTAATTATTATAATAATAATAGGAAGAAGAATAATCTCTGGTATGTACTTTCTTAGTAGTATCTATTGTTTTCTTTCTGGCTAAGATTCCTGGGAAATATGTGTTGTCCAATTAAGCTTGTTAGCCAACGTTACTGTTGCCAGAGAAACGTCAGTCTGCTTCTCGTCAGGAAGCAGATACAAGCTAGGCTACTACGAAGCCAGTCAACATGCATTATAGCCTACATTCATTGCACTACAGAAAACTAAACTAAACCTAGCTGTCCGGTACCAAAACATTTCCCACAGGTAACGTTCTACACTACCGGAAAAAAAACTGCTGTGCTTATGAACTCACTAGCTTGCTTGCTAGCTCGTAGCCCACACATGGAAGGTGGGAGTTACGCATCCGGCAATCCAGTGTTCAATAGCCTAACTCTGCTGTGCTTATGAACTCACTAGCTCGCTCACTAGCTCGTAGCCCATACATGGAAGGTTGGAGTTACGCATCCGGCAATCCAGTGTTGAATAGCCTAACGTTAAATGTATTTCATAGAATACTAATAGCCCTATTTTAAAACTGTATTTACATATTTTACTGATGCAAACTATTTAGGCTGTACTAGCTATTTAGGCTGTATGTCTTTCAGCTAGAATGTGTTTGCGTCTAGCCCATTGTGCATGCATGTCTCCATATAGACTTGGTTCATTAATTTACATGCTTCTTCATGATCCATAGTTCAGGTGGTGCTGTTCATTGTATTTCATTACACATTAAATACTGCTCATCTACAAACTCTTTTAATGTAATTGTGTGCTGTCTGTAATAGGATAACTGTTCTCATTCTTGTAAATAGAGGGCGATATGGTTACGCGAATGTCTGCATACATTTCTTTGGAATGCATGTCTCTCTCTGTGTTTATCTTCATGCATTATTCATCATTAGTTAGCTATAAAAAATAAGTGATATCAGATCAAAAACGTCTACGATGTAAAAAAAGCCAAGTTACTCACGCATAGCCTACATAGCGCTGTCTATAAGTTCTTAATTCCAACTTGCAAAAACTAGGCCTGCCTTTAAAAGTCTTGATATCAAAATGTGGTCAAGATACAACTAACAATATTGCCTATCGTAGCTCACACTAAATAAACTAGCTCTATTCCAAAGCAATGCTATCCAAAGTTTCCTAAATTATTTAATGCAACTTGGCCCTGTGTTTCTTCATCTTTGCATGTGAAGAGACTGTGCCTCATGGAACAACATATGATTTCAATGAATGTTTTTAACAGTTGATGAATAATTACACTCCAGAAAGGATATGGTTGTACTTTGTTGGCAAGTTTACTTTAGAAAATGTACAGGTTAACTGCTGCTACAGAATTCTTTACAATTCACAAACAGACATTTATATGAAGAAACATCATGTACAATAGAGAAAGGGGTGATGAAATGCAGATAAAATGAGTAATATTTTTACCTAGAAAATAGCGTACATATAGCATTTTTACAAACGTATCCAGACATGTTTGTGGGTCAGATGGTGGCAAATAAGTAATAGTACCCATTTTCTTAACATAATAGTATTTATGATATTTTCAAACAACATTTTCTGAACACAAGAATATCTATGCTCTGTAGGACCACACAGGTTTTTGATAGAAATTAAAATAAATAAATCAATAAATACATAATAATAATACATTTTATTAATTCTGTGCTTTTCATAGACCCAAAGCAGTGGATGCAGACAACATGCCCTATAGTGTAGTCATTTTTCTGTTTAATTTCTAAGTGCAACACATCTGAATCAGAGTATTTCCACTATAAATTATCTTCATTTTGCAGTTTGATGTGGCACATACAGTTTCATTGACCACATTCTCTTGAGATGGTAAGATGAAGAAACACAGGGCCAAGTTGCATTAAATAATTTAGGAAAGTTTGGATAGCATTGCTTTGGAATAGAGCTAGTTTATTTAGTGTGAGCTACAATAGGTAATATTGTTAGTTGTAACTTGGCCACATTTTGATATCAAGACTTTTAAAGGCAGGCCTAGTTTTTGCAAGTTGGAATTAGGAACTTATAGACAGTGCTATGTAGGCTATGCGTGAGTAACTTGGCTTTTTTTTTTTACGTCGTAGACGTTTTTGATCTGATATATATATATATATATTCTGCACATTCATTGGTGCTTCCATGTGATGACTTAAGACATTTTAACTGTCTGTCTTCACTGCCCAATTATTAATGTACCTAATGACACTACACTGTCATAGCAACAAAATAAAGCCAACAATAGCCCGAACGCATGCCAACAGTGCGGTGAAAATGCTGCTTGTTAATAGCGAAATAAACAAGTGAAATTACTGTGTAATTATACCACGTCTATCAACATCTGCTACTAAATATTAAATAAATATATAACCCTATCATTGCTTTTACACATAGATGTCCCGTTCAAGATTCAGTGGTAATTTCTTGTATTGGACAATTTGTTTGAGAAATATACACCCCTTTATAACGCAAGTACACCTTCTGAAACGTCTATGTGTAAAACCCTGTCTGCTGTTCAAGCCTTTGTCACACATTCCAGTTAATTTGGTTTGATTGACAACTCTATCATACAATAGAGGACATTATTACCATGGTTTGGCAGCATTCTCTTCACCGCTGCGGTTTTCTCTATTTCGTTCACGGATTTCTTTCTTTAGTGGTTGTTTCTCACGCTTCGTGGGACAACTTTCAGATCCCCTGTCTGTCGCATCTGGTTCTCCGAAACCAACCCCTTACAATTATGGGCCGGTTTCAGAGATGGCCAAATTAAGTCATGCGCTTAAAGGGTAACTACACTCTAGATCACTTTTTATTCGCTGTAAATGTGTTTGTATGCCTACCTTATAATGAAACTTATTCATGCATTCCGTTATTTCAACATTTCTGAAATAATATTGTATATCATAAGAAACTGGTAGAAAAGAGTCTTTTTGCTGCCCCTAATGGTTGAAATTTCCTTTCTGCTCCCCACACTGCCCCCACCCCAATCATGATGTCAGAGTACCTCTTTGGAGGTACCTTTATGTCATATGGATAATTATTGTCACCCACAATGGAAATAGCCTTCTGCATCCTACTTCCTCTTCCGTGATGGGGAAGGCAGTGAAAGTATTAATCAGTCACATTGATAAAATGATCATGGCTCCTATTGATGACTTGGATATAGCCTACACATCACTCAATCAAAAGAAATAATCACTGGACAGTGGTTGCACGCAATAGGCTATTATTAAGTAAACAAATAAATCAGTGTCCGTGGTGTGTGTTAAATGGTGTCTTCCACTCATCGCCCTCACGCATGCGCACAAGATTGTAGGCATTGCGAAGGTCGAGTTTGGAAAAGACCGATGCCCCCTGTAAGCACTCAAATGCGGAGTTCATGAGTGGAAGAGGATATCTGTTCTTAACGGTAATGTCATTGAGACCCCTATAATCTATACAGGGCCTCAGACCTCCGTCTTTTTTTTTTTAACAAAAAAAAATCCAGCACCGGCCGGTGAAGTGGAAGGTCTGATGAAACCATTAGCTAACGACTCCTCAATGTACTCCCTCATAGCAGTGCTTTCCAGACCCGACAGGGAATACAGTGAGCCCCTGGGAGGAAGCGTGCCAGGGTACAACTCAATCGCGCAGTCATACGGCCTATGAGGAGGTAACGTAGTAGCGCTTTGTTTACTAAAAACCTCAGCAACGTCAGAATATTCCCCTGGTACATTAGTGGGCAGGCGAAATTCGAGCGACCCTACCACCTTCGGAGTCTCCGAAGGAACGTCAGAAGACGTCTCCCACTCGAACTCAGAAAAAGAAAGGCTATCTTCCTCTAAAGAACCCCCCTCAGCAAAGTGATCCCAGGACAGACTCTCCACTCCACTCCCAGTGAGGAGGGAGGGAGTATCTTGATCAGAGCGAGACTCCGTCTCCTCCCACTCACTATCAGAGCTGCAATCGGAACTGTCAGGTATGCAGCCCGACGAAGGATAAATGAAAGTTCGACAGTGGGTTTGACACTGGGAACCCCACTGGCGAATAGGATCCCTGTCTCTGCCCCAACTAACATGAGGGTCATGCAAGCTGAGCCATGAATGTCCCAGAACGAGTGGATACGACGGAGATTCCCCTGGAGAGAAATGTGCATAATTAAAGGACCAGTTATCTCCTCAATGATCCCAGAGCCTAACGGGCGACTATCGAGAGCCGTAACCTGACGGGAACTAGTGAGTCGGTGAGTAGGAATCTCTAATTCCCTAGCCCATTTAGCATCAATGAAACACTCGACTGCTCCGGAATCAATAAAGGCGTCTACGCCAACCGAGCGCCCATTCCAAAGCAGCCGGACAGGTAAAAGGGTCCGAGAACGAGTACTATTTTGTCTCACTGGAGATCTCGGTCTCCCCAGTGAGGCCCCTCGTTTCCTCCCCAACTTGGGACACTGACCCTTTACATGACCCTTACGCCTACAGTAATGGCACCAGTGCTTCCGCGGTTTCACCCGCTTAGATTTGTGGAGGGACAGCCCATCCACCTGCATGGGCTCCTCCTGATCCACGGAGAAGTAGGTGGGCACAGTAGGTGGAGTGTCTCTTGATAACATGGATCTTAAACGGGGCCACTGATCTTTAATCGCACGTTCACGTTCTCTAATCCGGTTATCAAGACGAATAGCAGTAGTTATCAATTTACTTAAGGTAGTGGGTGGTTGTAGCATAGCTAAAGCATCCTTGATGGGATTGGATAATGCTTGGAGAAATAATGATTTTAAAGGGCCGTCCGACCATCCCGTCTCCCCGGCTAGTGCTCAAAATGTAATAGAAAAACCCGCTACTGTCCTAATGCCTTGGCGCAAGCTGGTGAGTCTCCTAGCCGCCTCCTCCCCTGAAACCTCGTGATCGAAAACCAGTTACATCTCGTTCATAAGCTGAACTGGATTACGAACGACAGGGGCATTGGCACAAATAAGAGGGTCCGCCCACGCAAGAGCCTGGTCATTTAATAATGACAAGATAAAAGCTACCCGGGATTCTGGTGTAAAGAAACAAGAGGGCTGTGCCTGAAAAAAATATCAGGCACTGCGTTAGGAATGGCCGGCATTTTCTCGATTCCCCAGCATAGCGATCCGGTAATTGTAGCTTAGGCTCTTTAAGGGTGCGTTGAGCTGGTATGGGAGGTGTAGGTGCTTGTGCAACTGGGGGTGGATTGACAGCAACAGAGAATCTGTGGAGACTCTCCGTAAATTTTCTAAGTCATTCTCCCTGATGTTGGAGTTGCTCCATCAACTGGTGTTGTGTTTGTAATGTGAGAATAGCCTCCTCGGGGGTAACCCCTGTAGCGCCCTGACTGGGTGGTCCTTTATCAGAAACCTGTGGTTTAGCTGGACCTTCCATGAGGCTTCGATATTCTGTTCAGGGGGAGTGAAAGGTTCGGAGAACCAAACGCCACAACCAAGGAATCTGAAAGCGTATCTCGCCACTAAGCGGACAGCTCCGCAGTAACAGGGGAAATGAAACAAAATAAAGGGAATAAAAAGCTCCTGGCGTAAAGCAACACAAAATAACCCCAAAAGAGGGCAAACTCTGCAAACGCGAGTAGTAAACAACAATGGAACCTCACGCACTCACACAAGGGGCGTAAGACTAGAGGTCAGAGATAAACAAAAGAAAGCCTGAGTAACAAGGGCGATAGAAACGGAAATAGAAAAATAACCTGTTACCTACAGCTCGAGGTGTGAACGAGCTGAAAAAAGGTAACAGGTAGAGGAATATAAAAGGATAAAGAGAGAAGGAAACAAAAAGACTAAATAAATCTTTACCCTAACTCTTTAACTCTGCCTACGTTTTTGATGAGTAACAACCAGCAACATAGAGACCGCTATCCTTTACCTTACCGACTCCGATAGTCAAAAGCAAAGACAATATCGAAGCGTCGGAAATGCGGAAGCCCTGGGCTATTTATAACCGGCAGGAAATCCAAAACAGGTGAAAGGAATAATTGCCGGGCGAGATTCAAACACCGAAACGGATGCAGAAAAATCCGATAGATCGCCCCGATGACGTCAAACAAAAGAACGGCCGCAGAAACAACAGCAGGCTGCCAGAAACCATGACACAAATCATCTCTCTGTCAAAGCGAATATGATCCAGACACTGTCTATCAATTAATCCATCTAATATTGGTCTGGTATGATTGGTCTTGTGCCATATGTTTGATATGATATAGTGTGCTATTCTATAATGATGCATTTCACGTACTGTACTGTACGCTCATACCTTTAGGTGGCTCAGTCATATTTTATGTTTGATGCACTGATTGGCCGTGAAGCTAGAACAATATTATTTTATTATAATCCTATGGTACATAAGCCTCTAGAATTGAAGTAGAGCGAGTATTTTCTGTGGCGCTCCTTTCTAAGTGTGTAGACATGTTTCGTTCCCATACTCCTGTATTGCATACCTTTGTTTTGGAAATGACGGCATTCTCCACCAAGACCAGAGTAGCTTAGCAAGCCTGCGGAAGACTTTTGTTTTGCCTTTTGCTTTCTGGGTGAGCTAATTAGCTTTTAAAAAGACACTAAAGATCAGGTGTTAGTTAGCCCAGCTGCGGCGAGATCTCTTAATAAAACCTATTTTGGCTTTTATTTTACTGCGGATTTTTTATTTATTTAATTCAATTAAATAAATATTTTATTGTTCGACTGTTTCAATACCTCAGTTATAACGTAGGTGGGTTTCCGCTTTTGGACCCATAGATATCTATCCCCCTATACCCATGAAAGGATTCTCACTTGAAAATGATGCAAAAGTGAGTTTAATGAGTCAAAGTAGTTAATTTGTCATAAAATATATGATTGTTTTATGATTCACAGCACTGCACAATTTAGTAATTTTGGTATCAACGAGGCTCAAACCATCACTCTGCTGCCAGATATGCTGTGTTCAACTACATAAGTAGGAGCCAATTGATTCACCCCAGTCTTTTTTACTTTGATCAGTTTTTAAAAAAAAGATCTATTTGCAATATATATAGCCCAATAAGCACAGTGGGAAGATGGGAATTTAATTTGTCATGGCATGCATAGCTATTTCTGACATGATGTGGCTTAAGAGGGTAAATCATCCCTCTAAACTTGAAAACCACCTAAATATGAAAAATTAACAGCTTGTTAGAATTTTGGGATTGCAATTGTAGTTGGAACGAAAACCAGCCTACACAGTGGTCCCAGAGGACCGAGTTTGAAAACCAATGATCTACGTTATCTGGCTAGAAAAAAAAACACCCATAGTGTAGCTAGCTAGCTAATAGCCTAATGCTAGTTAATAAATTACCTTGACGTGTTTTAAGATTCGAAGACAAATTCTTGAATGATTGGATCTCGTGCTGTTTTGGCAGGCACAGGAGACAGTGTAATCTGTAGGAATCGTTTTTTGTACCAAGAATTTCGAACAGTTTGCCTAAATAAGGCCATGGATGGTGAATGGCTTCATCCATATAGGATTAAACATTTCACTGCACTGCAACAAATGACGATGGTCCCCATCTGCACTCTTCAACTACAACACTGCAAAAAACCTAATCTTAACAAGCATTTAAATCTCATATTTATACTTTAGAATCTTATTTCTGTTACTTTTTTGCTAAATAAAACAAACTATCTGCCAGTAGGGTGAGATATCTTTACTCATTTCAAGATTTGCCAGTGGGGTAAGATGATTTCACTTGTCAAGTAAAAAGTAACTTAAAACAAGCAAATATTTTCCACTTTTGAGGAAAAAAAAAAAGATTTTAAGTCTCATTACAAGAATAAAACACTTGTTAAGACAGACATTTTTTGCAGTGAAGAGATTCAGCAACATGCAGCCTAATAGTCGGAGAAGGAAGACGCGCATTTAAAAAAAAAAATTTTTATATTGGTCGACTTGGTTTTGCTTCCTTTGCCTTTAAATAAATGAAAACGAATGGACGAAAATGTTTCTTTTCAAAAACGCTGTAAGCAAAGAGTAACGACATTGGTTTAGAAATAACAGTATTTGTACTTCGTTACGTTCCACCTCTGGTAACAGTACATGAAAATAAGACATCGAGAGTCTTTTGATATCCTTTCATACCCAGTCATGATAGCATCACTGTTTACCTGTGGAATGTTCCAAACAGGTGTCTTTTTTTACTTCCCAGTCTTTTTTTTTTTTGCCCGTCCCAACTTTTTTGGAACGTGTTGCAGGCATCAAATTCAGGATTAGCGTATATTTACAGAACTCATTAAAAAAACATTAAATATCTTTTCTTTGTACTGTTTTCAATTAAATATATGTAAAAGAGAATTTACAAATGACTGCTTTCTGCTTTTATGTGTATTTTACATACTGTCCCAACTTTTTTGGAATTGGGGTTTGTAGAATTATTAAACATTCTAAGATCCTTGCCCAGCTGTCTCCTTCAAATTTCCCCCAATCTGCCTGTGATTTATATCCGGGACATAAAGATGTGATGGAGCAGCAGGCTGAACTGTAGCCAGGCCTCTAATGCATGAATAATATTAACAGCACTGATGGGGTGACGTGCAGCCGGCTAATATTTGCGGTCTCCTTATTAAAACAAGAATCCATTAACCAGATGATCATTTTTCTGTGAGTATCCTCACTTGCCCTTTTCCGTCATTCTAGGGGTGATGGTGGAGGTGTTGTTTTGATACGACCCAACGGTGAGTCATTCATCACATGTGACAGTCCTGAGAATCTCAGCACAATCTTTATTATCAATCTTTATTATTTATGCGTCACATTGACACCTAGATTCGACATGTGTCCTTTTTACAGGTATTCATATAACATAGGCTAACGAATGCCAGTGAACGGACGCCAATCACCCCCTATTTGCAGTGTCACTTTAATCAAGGCTGGCACACCCTCAGAGAGTCACAGAGTAGGCTACCGTGCATTCTCTTAGCATCTAAACAATATATACGTATGTGCCTCTGCTCCAGGTCTGTCTTATTTACCAATGAAACAGGGTCTGCTCTCTGGGCTTCTGTTCGAGCCGATCTTTGTCGCTGAGGTTAAACTCAGAGACGTTCTTACTTCAGCAGGTATCGTGGATTAATCTATATTGTTTTACTGTGTTTGACATTTTCATTGCGTTTTAAATAGTGCACATGTCATGCGGGATGCGGGCTGGTGTGTGCTCCGATCTCTCACAAGAGTACACCCCTTTGCTCGAGAACAACGGGCCATTTTTCATCGCCCGCCAGCATGACGTAAACACACAGGTTCCGTGAAAAACGAATGGAGGCCAGTCACTGTTTGGAGCTGACGTCTCATAAGAGCTGAAAAATTACCTTTTTTTTTTCTTCTTCTCCCTGGTGTGTTAGCCACCCACTCGCTAACCCTTTGGCTGTGCTGACAACAGCAATTAAGCACTCTGAATCATGCATAGATTTAACGTTATTCAACGGTGACCAGGAAGATCTCACTTATACAGGAAATATGCTACACCAGACGTAACCATCTGTGTCATTACTTCAACGAAAATGATTGCCGAACAGGAGGTGATATTTTATGGCAGGATGTCCAATGATTAAAAGGGGAGTTGATAATGATTCCTCATTATATTGCCTTTTTTATTGAACCATCTTTTATTGAACCATCTTAAATACCACTGAATTTCCACTGGTTTTGCCACTGAATTCATTCTGGACTCGATCAATATTTGAATTTCCATGATGAGATAATAACCATGTAAGTGCAAAAACTATGGCATGACATTTATTTCATTTACATCATTGGAGATGAAGGAACATATCATCCCAGTCCTTAAGGCCTCACAGCACAGGCCTGGATTCAATAAAGCTTTGTGTTTAACATTAGCTCATGAAAACTTTTTCAGAAATACAGTCTAACAAGTTAACTTCATTGTCAAGCTCACAAAACTGTATTTGTGGAGAAACAAAGACTTATTATATAACTATATTATGAGTTGGTGACTACGTTTACATGCACACCATATTTCGAATAAGGTCAATATTCTCTTTATGGCAATATTCCGAATAAAGTGTTTACATGCTCCGTAGAGTGTTGAGCTCCGCGAATATTCCTGTATACATGTTAATTTGCATATTTCAAATAAACTAGGACATGCGCATTCTTTTCCCACTATAATTCCCTTTTCCGCAAAAAGGTTTGAAAGATGCTTGCTTTTGCGTTATATTCTGTGGTCTTCTTAGAACTTCTACAACCTAATTTAACAAGAACACGCGTTTTCATTCACAGAGGAGAGCGCAAGGAAATAGCAAATGGAGCTATTTGTGCCACATAATTTGTGCCACATAGAAACTCCCGGAGATAAGTTAAATTTGCAGCGAGGACTGGTGGGAAACGGTAGTGATGGCACAATTTACGGACGCAGACAGTGGAAAGAAAATTTTTGCACGTCGAGAGGCTCACTCAACAAAGTGTGCGTAATGATGGAAAGGGTTATGAAACCTTGTGACGAAACAGTGTGTGCCCCTGTGCCACTTGCTGTTGCTATCGTCCTGTACAAATTGTGAAGCCGTGCTGAGTAGGCTATCGTATGTTTGTGACTCAGTTCGGCTAGCACAAGTGTACAGTAAAAAGATTTACATTACATTACAGTCATTTAGCAGACACTTTTATCCAAAGCGACGTACAATAAGTGCATACAGAAACGTAATCAAAGTCACTACAGAACAGACAAGACAAAGCACATCCTTCCCAAAATGTAGCAGCTATCCCTACTAATGAACGTTGACTGTAGTTCACAGTAAGCTGTGGGTAAATCAGCTATACTAAAAAGATTTGTGTAGCCTACATGTTCTGTCAAGACATGGTAGGCTCCGTGATCAATAATTAATTTAAAGTGCCTACTGATGAAGAAGCATGTGTTTTGTTTTGTTTTTTTGGCTTTAGAGTAGGCTGCCTTGAGTGTTTTCCAGCGATGTTTGACCTGATCACTGGTGCGCACAAAACCTGCTTCCTTAATTAGTTTGTCACACACCCTTTTAAAAATGTCACTATTACGGTGCTTTCTCCCATAAATGCATTCCATTATGTTCATGTCTTTCATTATTTGTAGACATAAGTCTTCTCTCCGGAAATGCAAGCTTTTCGCCATTATGGACCCAAGATTCCTTGCGGATTGAACATAAAAAGCGCAGACTAAATAAATATTCAGTTCAGGGGCATATTCCAAATACCGTGTTTACATGACCAAATATTCTGGTTAATACAGGCATATGCCAGGTGTCTTCTAGCAATCAGAATATTGGCTTAATTGGAATTTGTCAATCGTTTTAAGGCGTTTACATGACTCGTACATAATCGGAATGTTACCATATTCCGATTAATATAGGAATATGGTGTGCATGGAAACGTAGTCAATGTTAAGGGCAGATATTGACACAATTTAGGCCTTGAATTTGTTTTATGACATCATTAAGAATAGCCTCTCTCTCTCTCTCAAATTCAAATGCTTTATTGGCATGACATATTTGGTGTGTCAGGTTCGGATGACCAGATGTGACAGAGAAGGAATCTAAAAGTGCTCACCGTAGTGAAAGCACCACAAAAGCGTAATAATCTGCACAAGGAGAGGGAAGGAAAATAAAAGAAGGGAAAAAACTCCCGGCGAAGCCAAAAGAAAACAACCCACAAAAGGTGGGCGAACTCGAGATTCGAGCAGAACTGGAAAGGAGAGAAATACCTCTCGCTCTCAATATAAGAGAGCGCACCAAACAGAGGTATTAATTAATTAAAAAATAACTACCCAGACAATGGGTGAAAAAGCTTATAGACTCGAGTAGAACAAGGAAAGGAGAGAATAACCTCTCGTTCTCAATAAGAAAGAACACTAAAGGTGAAGTAAAGAAAAGAGGTAAATAAAGCAACTGTTTCAACGAGAACAGTAAGTCCAAAACGAGGAACTAAAGTGCAGAAAATAAAACAAATCCAAAAATAGAAGGGGCTCTAAAGCACTAAAGCAAGTCCTGCGTTACTTTTAAGAACTCTTAAAAGCAAGATGGTCGCTTATACTATACCTTAGCGGCTTCACAGTTTAGTGGCAAACAACATAGAAACACCGGATGAAGGAAGTGCAGAGCTTAAATAGCCGGCAGATAACTCAGCGCCGGTGCGGCGACTGACTGCCGGAGAAGGAGAAAACCCGGAGCGGAGCAGAAAAAGAATACAGAAAAGAGCGTCTGAAGGACATCCAAAGAAAGAAAGATCGCAGAAAATAAAATAAGCCTGCCAAACCATGACAGGACCCCCCTACTAAGGGACGACCCCAGGCAATTCCTCAGGCTTATCCCTGTGGAAGTCCCTAATGAGTTCTGGGTCCAAGATGTTTCTGGAGGGGACCCAGCAGCGCTCCTCAGGGCCGTAGGACGTAGGACTGGACGCCTCTGCCCACGCATCTCTTGGCCAAAATGCGCTGAACGGTATAAGCCGGACCTCCCTCCACAAACCGGAGGGGGGACGGCAGTTTGTCAGCCGGGGCGAGGGCGCTTACCAGTACTGGCTTTAACCGGGAGACATGAAACGTGGGATGGATGCGCATAGAACGAGTGAGTTGTAAGCGTACGGTGAATGGATTGATTTTTCGGATAATCTTAAATGGCCCCACGAAACGTGGAGCGAGTTTGCGAGATTCCACTCGCAAGGAAAGGTCCTGCGTGGCGAGCCACACTCGTTGCCCCACCCTCTAGGAAGGAGCAGGATGACGACACCTATCAGCCGCAATTTTCTGTTTGGCTGTGATCAAACACAACGTCCAATGGGAGGCCGTGCACCCGAAACACATGGTCGACCATAAGCTGAGCTGTCTCTGGGGCTGAAGGCAGTTTTGGAAGTGCGATAAAGTGAGCCTCCTTGGAGAACCTGTCCACGACTGCTAAAATCACTGTGTTGCCCAGAGACGCAGGCAACCCGGCGATGAAGTCGAGGGCAATGTGACTCCAAGGATGGCTGGGGATGGGTAGGGGATGCAACAGACCTGAGGGTGGAAGGCATGAACCCTTATTACGGGCGCAGACTGGGCAAGCGGCGACAAAGTCCCACACGTCTTTTTCTATGCTGGATCACCAAAAACGCTGTGATAAAAAGTCCCTAGTACGGTGGAACCCCAGATGAGCGGCTAACTGAGAGGCGTGACCCCATTGGAGGACCCGGGATCTGACCCAGGAGGGCACAAACAGACAGTGAGTCGGGGCCACACCTGGACCGGGATCAGAGTGTAAAGCCTTTTGCACGGCTGTTTCGACTTCCCACATGACCGAGGCTACGATTTGATCAGCGGGGATGATGGGTTCTGGGAGGAGATCCTTGTCGGCATGGTCATAAATGCGAGATAGGGCATCCGGCTTAGTGTTCTTAGAGCTGGGACGGTAGGTGAGCAGGAAGTTGAAGCGTGTAAAAAACAAAGAGCTTGTCGGGAGTTGCGTCTCTTAGTCTGTTGCACGTACTGCAGATTCTTATGATCTGTCCATATGGTGAACGGGTGCTCAGCTCCCTCTAGCCAATGACACCACTCCTCCAGTTCCAGTTTGACCACCAGCAGCTCCCGGTCCCCTACGTCGTAATTTCTCTCGGCAGGTGTAAGAGCACGGGAGAAATACGAACAGGGGTGCATCTTGCGGTCCAGCGTGGAGTGCTGGGACAAAATGGCTCCTACCCCCAGTTCAGAAGCATCCACCTCTACAATGTAGGGGAGGGAGGGGTTGGGCGTAATAAGGCTGGGCTCGGAGCTAAATCTCCTTTTTAACTCAGAGAATGCTGCCTCCGCCTTAGGGTTCCACTGGAACTGAGAGGAAAACGTCTTTTTACTGAGGACAGTGATGGGAGCAGCCACCAATAGAAAACGGCCGATAGAAATTAGCGAAGCCCAAAAAGTGTTGCACCTGTTTGGCCAGTTCTTGACCGCCGAAACCTTTTCGGGATCCATTTGGACCTTCCTGTCCGCCTCAAAAGCGGAATTCATGAGGGGAAGAGGATAACAATTTTTGACTGTGATGTCATTCAGACCATGATAATCGATACATGGCCTGAGACCCCCATCCTTTTTCTTAACAATGAAAAAACCGGCTCCCGCTGGCGAGGTGGGGGGTCTGATGAACCCGTTGACCAGAGGTTCCTCTATATACTCCCTCATAGCCGTGCTCTCAGGAGCGGATAGAGAGTAAAGAGAGCCCCTGGGAGGAACTGTGCCCGGATAGAGCTCTATGGCACAGTCATAGGGCCGGTGGGGTGGCAGGGTGGTAGCCCATCACTTGCTGAAGACCTCAGCGAGATCAGCGTACTCAGTAGGTACATTGGCAGGCAAGGAGATTTCAAAGGCTGCTCCCATCTCTAAATCATCGGAAGGTTTGAGAAGAGTGTCCCACTCTATCTCGTTCTCCGAGAGCTCCTACTCCCACACAGACTGACCGTCAGCTAAGGCAGTGGTTCCCAAACTCGGTCCTCGGGGACCACTGTGTATCCTGGTTTTCATTCTAACCACAATTGCAATCCTGGAATTTTAACAAGATGTCAATTGTTCTTAATTAGGTGTTTGTCATATTTAGAGGGATTATTTACCCTCTTAAGCCACATTATGTTACCAATAGCTATGCATGTCATGAATAATAAAAGTACAATATTCTCATTGTGCTATATTGCAAATAATTTCAAAAATGGGCAAAAAAAACAATTTTTTAACTGACCAAATTCATTTTATTTTATTAAATAAAATTAAAGACTGAGGTGAATCAATAGGCTCCTAATTGGTGAAATTGTGGATATATAAAACTAACCATTTGATAAATAATGAAAAAAAGACAAAGAAAATGATAACGAGCCAAACTTGCATTGTTAATATATTTAAGAAAAACTTGAGGGAACTTAAAAACTCACGTTTTCAACTACCTAATTAGGAGCCAATTGATTCACCCCAGTCTTTAATTTGATCAGTTTTAAAAAAATGTTGCCTATTTGCAAAACAGCCCAATAAGCACAGTAGGAACATGGGAATTTTTATTCTTCATGGCATGCATAGTTATTTCTGACATGATGTGGCTTAAGAGGGTAAATAATCCCTCTAAACATGAAAAGCACCTAATTAAGAAAAATGAACAGCTTGTTAGGATTTTGGGATTGCAATTGTGGTTGGAACGAAAACCAGCATACACAGTGGTCCCCCGAGGACCGAGTTTGGGAACCACTGAGCTAAGGAGTCCCAGGCCAAACTCTCCTCTTTGAACTCAGAGGGAGGGCGGAGAGCTGTCAGGATCAGGGAGGGAGATTGCCTCCTCCTGATCACTGTCAGGCTCAGGCTGAGGAGGGTACCTGGAACTACCCATAGTGAACAACGCAGACGGCCGACAGTGGGATCTACACTGAACCCCCCACTGAAGGATGACAGGGCCCTCTCCCCCCCCAGTTAATGTGGGGGGCTATGGCACGTTAGCCACGAATGCCCGAGGACCGGCGGGTAGGTGGGTGAATCCACCAAAAAAATTGGATGGATTCAGAGTGGGACTGATAGGCGATGTGCATGCGCAAACGGGACGTAATCTCTACTATGGTCCCGGTGCCCAACGGACGACCGTTGAGGGTGGTGACCAGACGAGGTCAGGCGAGAGAACGTATGGGGGATACCTTGCTTCCTGGCCCACTTAGCGTCAATAAAGCATTCAACTGCTCCGGAATCCACAAAAGTCTCGCTGTTAATCGAACACTGATTCCAGAGCAGTTGGACAGGGAGAAGAGTCCGGGGGAACATGTAACTACGTCTTGCTAGGGTCCCCGGTTCCTCTAGCGAGACCTCCCTTTTCCCTCCAGCCTAGGGACACTGATCCCTTAAATGGCCCGGCCCTCTGCAGTACACCAGTTCTGTCGCGGTTTAGCGTCCCTAGTGTCCCTAGCCTCACAAAGAGCTGCCCCGTCCACCTGCATGGGCTCCTCACTATTGGAGGAGAAATGAGGAGGCGCTACCAAAGAAGAAGGAAGGGGGCGGAGCGAACGGTCTCTACGCTCCCCTGACTCCCTCTCGCGCTCTCGCTCCCTAATTCGGTTATCCACACGGATGGCTGTGGATACCAGACCACCGAACGAGGCGGGTGGCTCGAGCACTGACAAGGCGTCCTTAACGGGCTCGGAAAGGGCGTTAAGAAATAAGGAGCTAAGCGGCCCATTGGGCCACCCAGTCTCCCCCGCTAGTGCTTGAAAGGTGATGGAAAAGCCAGCCACCGTGTCGTTAACCTGGCAGAGACGGGTCAGTCTCATGGCTGCCTCCTGACCGGAAACGTCATGGTCAAAGACTGACGCCATCTCCTTCATCAACTGATCCATGTTGTTCATGATGGACCTGATTAAAGGGTCAGCCCACGCCAGGGCAGTCCCGGTGAGGAGGGACAGAATAAACGCGACGAGGGACTCCTCAGTGACGTAACGGGATGGCTGGGTCTTAAAGGCGATGAGGCACTGAGTCAGAAAACCCTGCCATTTCCCTGGCTCCCCACTATAGCGCAGAGGTAATTGGAGCTTTGGCTCCTGAGCAACAAGTGGAACGGGAGCGGGGTTTAGGGGTGCTTGTGCAACTGGGGGAGGCGTAATGAGGAGGGTCAGAATGCGGAGATTGTCTGCTACCTCACGCAGACATTCTTCCTGATAGCGCATCTGAGAGGCTAGCTGATCATGTGAATACATAGCCTGCTGAGTGGTTTATAGGCATGAATGCCCTCCTCATGAGAGGCCAGAGCAGTGTTCTGAGCAGCCAGAACCTGCTCTATTTTTTGTTCCGTCACTGGTACCTTCATCAGGCTTCTATGTTCTAAGTTTGTATTGTGTTTTGGTTTGATAGGCATATTTTGTTTGTTTAATTATTTGGTTCACTCTAAATTGTGATTGTAAAGCAGTGCTGGTCTGACTTTGATCAGTATTCGGTATTAATTGGTTAGTGAGTCTCATAACCAGCTGAATGCAGGGGTTCATTCTTCACTCTTTTTGGGGTTCCGATCTTGGGTTTTCAGTGCGTGAAATTGCAGTGTGTCTTGGGGACTTGATTTGAGATGCATCCAAAATTTAAGTGCTCTTTTTTAAATGTTTATTATCAATGGTATCGGCCTAATTCGGCCCTGCATGCATTGGTGGGTGTTTTTCTTTGGATGTTTAGTTCTGAAAAATTCTGCATGCAAGGTAGAGGTCTGCATGGGACTGATTATTTAATCCCGCTCCCACACAAAACTGGACTCGTTCGTCCTGCTCCCGCCTGCAACATAAAAGTTTTGTTCCGCTCCCACCCGCAAAGTACCGCACAGGCTATTGATGTCCAAAATATGCCATAAATGTGACAACATTTTGTAATTAGTCAGGAATGGAGGACCAGACGTGACCGGGAAGTGATTAAAAAGTTGCCACAAGAACTGGGAACCACTCATTAGAAAGGATATGAGATCCACGAATGGAGCAGCAAAAATAAACAAACGGGAAAAAACGACACAGTAGAAAAGCGACACAGAAAAGTGGGTGAAAAGTTTGCAGACTCGAGCAATAAATAGAGAAAAGGAATAGCCTCTAGCTCAACAAATTCTCAAAAAGCTAACATAAAGAGGCAAACAGAAACGATGTGAAACCGAGGTTTCAAACAGAGACAGGGAAAAGAAAACCAAGGAAAGAACTAAGTATGAAAGGAAAAAACTTCTTAAAAAGAAACTCCTAAACACACTAAGGCAAGTCCCACGTATACTTTCAGCAATTAGCCAAAAGGATAAGTAGTCGCCTGAAATCCTATACCTGCGTTACTTGGCTCAGCGTGGCAAGAATGACACAGAAGCCCAGAGCAAGGGAGTTGCAGTGCTTAAATAGTCGATGCACACCTGCAACTCGTAACCAATAATAGGCCCCGGAGAGGAAGAAAACATGACAGGAGGCAACGCACACAAAAAGAACAGAGCAGGCCGCAAAACCATGGCACATTTGGGTGGAAAAACTGGAATAATAATAATAATAAATATAGCTGCAAGCAGCGATGTCCGGGGACCGTGCGGCATTAGCGGCATTTGTCAAACGCAGAAACTGCAAAATGGTAGACAACTCTAGACAGGGTTGACCCAAAATACAAATATTTGTTTCTAATCAGGGCTTTTGCCATTGCTGATGGAATCTTTACCCGATCCGGTAAGGGCTTGCGTATTAAGTCTTTTAAGTACAAGTGAAACAGTGAACAGTTAATACTGCTACATTTCTTAACTTTTGCAATAAAAAGGTGTTTCTTAATGTGAAAACAACATTAAAGGAAGCATAGCATTTGCACAATAGTTTTGCCAAACATTAACCAAGCCATTGGTACCAAGCCGGAATTGACCACATACACATGGAAAGCCAATACTGTATCCACTAGGCCTAAGCAGGTTAACAGAAATGAGGAGGCCAAATAAGACTTGTGTGTTGCGGTATCACATTGTTTTGGCTTACTGACTTCATAATTCAAACAGATAACTGGTAATATTGTGAAATTTCCTAGCCTTTGCAATAAAAAGAACATTCTTACAATGACGTGCACATTGTGTGCCTCAAAAAAAACTAGGGAACAGGTGGGGATCGAACCACCAACCTACTACACGGCAGTCAAATGCCTTAACCACTAAGCTCCAGAAACTTTCACAGTTGGTATAGTAGGTAGACGGCCTGTTAAGCAGAGATAGTGTACTTGGCGGATGGCATACCTGCCATCCCAACATTTGTATTTCTTTAGTGCCACCACGCAGATTGATTGGGTTAAAACTGCAAGGCTCGAGTCTTGATCTAACTCTCAATCAACCCACCAAGTTTCAGAACTTTATATCAAACGGTTTTAGAAGTACTAGCATTTGTGCGATAAGCCACGCCCAATGCAAAATCCATTGGCTTCTGATTCGGCCAAATTTTGACATACGCCTTACTAAAGTAATGCGTGTATGTAGGGAAGCGGTTTCAGTACCTTGAACAGGTTTGGTGCAAATTGGTCAAATTCTGTAGGAGGAGTAGCATTTTAAGTGTTTTACAAAAAATGCTAATTAGCGGAAAATTGAAGATGGCACACTTCATGGTTTCTTGAGGCAAATTTGTTGGGCAGGAGTAGCGGGATGTATCCACCAACTTATGTGACTGTAGATCAAACGGGGCGTCGGCAGTGGGCGTGTCAATGATTTTTAGTGAATTTTTAAATATTTTCTTATATTTGGATCTCTATAGCGCCACCACATGGCTCGATTGGGTTGAAACTGGAGAGGTCAGGTCCAGATGTTACTCTTAAAAGACTTTCCAAGTTTCATAACTTTCTGTGAAATGGTTTTGGAATTATTAGCATTTTTGTGATAAGCCACGCCCACTGGATATTTATTGGCTCGTCATTCGGCCATCTTTTAAAATATCAAAATTCTGTATATAGGTTTTATGCTGCATGGTGTACGGAGTATGTTTACCAGGTTTCATGTAAATTGGTCAAATTTTATAGGAGGAGTAGTATTTTAAGTGTTTTATAAGTAATGCTAATTAGTGGAAAATCCAATGGGGCTAACTTGATGGTTCCTCGAGGCAAATTTGTTCAGTATGAGCAGACGGACCTCTATCCCACATTTTGTGACTCTAGATAAAACGGGGCGTATGCAGTGGGCGTGTCAATGATTTTTAGTGAATTTTTAAATATTTTCTTATATTTGAATCTATATAGCGCCACCACGTGGCTCAATTGGGTTGAAACTGTAGAGGTCAATTCCACATGTTACTCTTAATAGATCTACCAGGTTTCATAACTTTCTGTCAAATGATTTTGGAATTATCAGCATTTTTGTGATAAGTCACACCCATTGAAAATTAATTGGCTCGTCATTCGGCCATCTTTTAAAATATCACAATTTTTTATATATAACTTTTATGAAGCATGGTCTAATGAGTTCTTGTCCCACGTTTCATGTAAATTGGCCAAATTTTGTAGGAGGAGTAGTATTTTAAGTGTTTTACAAGTAATGCTAATTGGCGGAAAATCCAATAGGGCTAACTTGATGGTTCCTTGAGGAAAATTTGTTCAGTATGAGCAGCCGGACCTCTATCCCACATTCTGTGACTCTAGATAAAACGGGGCGTATGCAGTGGGCGTGTCAATGATTTTTAGTGAATTTTTAAATATTTTCTTATATTTGGATTGATATAGCGCCACCACGTGGCTCGATTGGGTTAAAACTGTAGGGGTCTATTCCTCATGTTACTCTTAATAGATCTACCAGGTTTCATAACTTTCTGTCAAATGATTTTGGAATTATCAGCATTTTTGTGATAAGTCACGCCCATTGAAAATTAATTGGCTCGTCATTCGGTCATCTTTTAAAATATCAAAATTCTGTTTATAACTTTTATGATGCATGGTGTAAGGAGTGTGTTTAACAGGTTTCATGTAAATTGGTCAAAATTTGTAGGAGGAGTAGTATTTTAAGTGTTTTACAAGTAATGCTAATTAGCGGAAAATCCAATAGGGCTAACTTGATGGTTCCTTGAGGCAAATTTGTTCAGTATGAGCAGACGGACCTCTTTCCCACATTTTGTGACTCTAGATAAAACGGGGCGTATGCAGTGGGCGTGTCAATGATTTTTAGTGAATTTTTAAATATTTTCTTATATTTGGATCTATATAGCGCCACCACGTGGCTCGATTGGGTTGAAACTGTAGAGGTCAATTCCACATGTTACTCTTAATAGATATACCAGGTTTCATAACTTTCTGTGAAATGATTTTGGAATTATCAGCATTTTTGTGATAAGTCACGCCCATTGAAAATTAATTGGCTCGTCATTCGGCCATCTTTTAAAATATCACAATTCTGAATATAACTTTTATGAAGCATGGTCTAAGGAGTTGGTGTATCTCGTTTCATGTAAATTGGCCAAATTTTGTAGGAGGAGTAGCATTTTAAGTGTTTTACAAAAAATGCTAATTAGCAGAAAATGAAATATGGCTGACTTCATGGATCCTTGAGGTAAATTTGATCAGCATGAGCAGAGGGACATGTACACCACATTTTGTGACTCTAGGTCAAACAGGGCGTCGGCAGTGGGCGTGTCAATATCACAATATTTACACGTGCACTACAGCGCCACCAACTGGTCTATCGCCACGAAATTCGGTGTGAGCTTGTACGATGACAACTTCTAACTACTTGCCAAGTTTCATGCTAATCAGCCAAGCGGTTAAGGAAAAACTCAAAGAAGTAATAAAAGTACATTTAAGCCAAAATGTCGGCAAATTCAAGATGGCGCCCACCAAATTAGTAAAGTTCTATGATCCAAATCCGGCTCTTTGTCACTGTAGCAAGTTATACATCTCTGCAAAGGAACTGTGATTTTTAGTGAATTTTTGTATATTTCTTTATATTTGGAACTCTATAGCGCCACCACATGGATAGATTGGGATAAAACTGTATATGTCTAGTCCTAATGGCACTCTTAACAGACCTACCAAGTTTCATAGCTTTCTGTCAAATCGTTTTGGAATTATTAGCATTTTTGTGATAAGCCACGCCCAGTGAAATTTCATTGGCTCGTCATTCGGCCATCTTTGAAAATATCAAAGTTCTGAATGGTCTAAGGAGTGTCTACACCAAGTTTCATCTCAATTGGTCAAACTTTGTAGGAGGAGTAGCATTTTAAGCGTTTTACAAAAAATGCTAATTAGCAAAAAATCCAATATGGCGGACTTTATGGGTCCTTGAGGCAAATTTGTTCAGAATGAGCAAATGGACATGCATACCAAATTTTGTGACTCTAGGTGAAACGGGACGTCGGCAGTGGGCATGTCAATGTCAAAAAATTGTCACGTGCACTACAGCGCCACCAGGTGTTCAATCTGCGTCATAATATGGAGGATTCAAGAGTTTCGGAATCCCAACAAGCGTGCCAATTCTGGTGATTCTAGGACAAAACAGCTCACGGGAATTTTAGGTGAAAGGGGAGGGGAAAAAAAGAGAAAAGAAGAACAATTATCAATATAGCTGCGAGCAGCGATTTCCGGGGACCGTGCGGCATTAGCGGCATTTGTCAAACGCAGAAGCCGCAAAATGGTAGACAACTCTAGACAGGGTTGACCCAAAATACAAATATTTGTTTCTAATCATGGCTTTTGCCATTGCTGATGGTATCTTAACCCGATCCGGTAAGGGATTGCGTATTAAGTCTTTTAAGTACAAGTGAAACAGTGAACAGTTAATACTGTTAAATTTCTTAACTTTTGCAATGAAAAGGTGTTTCTTAATGTGAAAACAATATTAAAAGAAGCATAGCATTTGCACAATAGTTTTGGCAAACATTAACCTAGCCATTGGTACCAATTTGAAATTGAACCGCTGACCACATACATGGAAAGCCAATACTGAATCCGCTAGGCCAAAGCAGGTTAACAGAAATGAGGAGGCCAAATAAGACTTGTGTGTTGCGGTATCAGATTGTTTTGGCTTACTGACTTCATAATTCATACAGATAACAGGTAATATTGTGAAATTTCCTAGCCTTTGCAATAAAAAGAACATTCTTACAATGACATGCACATTGTGTGCCTCAAAAAAAACTCGGGAACAGGTGGGGATCGAACCACCAACCTACTACACGGCAGTCAAATGCCTTAACCACTAAGCTACAGGAACTTTCACAGTTGGTATAGTAGGTAGACGGCCTGTTAAGCAGAGATAGTGTACTTGGCGGATGGCATACCTGCCATCCCAACATTTGTATTTCTTTAGTGCCACCACGCAGATTGATTGGGTTAACACTGCAGGGCTCGAGTCTTGATCTAACTCTCAATCAACCCACCAAGTTTCAGAACTTTATATCAAATGGTTTTAGAAGTACTAGCATTTGTGCGATAAGCCACGCCCAATGCAAAATCCATTGGCTTCTCATTCGGCCAATATTTGACATACGCCTTAGTAAAGTAATACGTGTATGTAGGGAAGCGTGTTCAGTACCTTGAACAGGTTTGGTGCAAATTGGTCAAATTTTATAGGAGGAGTAGTATTTTAAGTGTTTTACAAGTAATGCTAATTAGCGGAAAATCCAATGGGGCTAACTTGATGATTCCTCGAGGCAAATTTGTTCAGTATGAGCAGACGGACCTCTATCCCACATTTTGTGACTCTAGATAAAACGGGGCGTATGCAGTGGGCGTGTCAATGATTTTTAGTGAATTTTTAAATATTTTCTTATATTTGAATCTATATAGCGCCACCACGTGGCTCAATTGGGTTGAAACTGTAGAGGTCAATTCCACATGTTACTCTTAATAGATCTACCAGGTTTCATAACTTTCTGTCAAATGATTTTGGAATTATCAGCATTTTTGTGATAAGTCACGCCCATTGAAAATTAATTGGCTCGTCATTCGGTCATCTTTTAAAATATCAAAATTCTGAATATAACTTTTATGAAGCATGGTCTAACGAGTTTGTGTACCTCGTTTCATGTAAATTGGCCAAATTTTGTAGGAGGAGTAGCATTTTAAGTGTTATACAAAAAATGCTAATTAGCGGAAAATCCAATATGGCTGACTTCATGGATCCTTGAGGTAAATCTGTTCAGCATGAGCAGAGAGACCTGTACACCACATTTTGTGACTCTAGGTCAAACGGGGCGTCGCCAGTGGGCGTGTCAATGTCACAATATTAACACGTACACTACAGCGCCACCAACTGGCCTATCGCCACGAAATTCGGTGTGAGCTTGTATGATGACAACTTCTAACAACTTACCAAGTTTCATTCTAATAAGCCAAGCGGTTAAGGAAAACCTCAAAGAAGTAATAAATGAGTACATTTAAGCAAAAATGTCAGCAAATTCAAGATGGCGCCCACCAAATTAGTAAAGTTCTATGATCCAAATCCGGCTCTTTGTCACTGTAGCAAGTTATACATCTCTGCAAAGGAACTGTGATTTTTAGTGAATTTTTTTATATTTCTTTATATTTGGAACTCTATAGCGCCACCACATGGATAGATTGGGATAAAACTGTACATGTCTAGTCCTAATGGGACTCTTAAAAGACCTACCAAGTTTCATAGCTTTCTGTCAAATCGTTTTGGAATTATTAGCATTTTTGTGATAAGCCACGCCCAGTGAAATTTCATTGGCTCGTCATTCGGCCATATTTGAAAATATCAAAATTCCAAATATAACTTTTATGAGACATGGTCTAAGGAGTATGTAAACCGAGTTTCATCTCAATTGGTCAAATTTTGTAGGAGGAGTAGCATTTTAAGCGTTTTACAAAAAATGCTAATTAGCAAAAAATCCAATATGGCGGACTTTATGGGTCCTTGAGGCAAATTTGTTCAGAATGAGCAAATGGACATGCATACCAAATTTTGTGACTCTAGGTGAAACGGGGCGTCGGCAGTGGGCGTGTCAATGTCAAAAATTTGTCACATGCACTACAGCGCCACCAGGTGTTCAATCTGCGTCATAATATAGAGGATTCAAGAGTTTGGGAATCCCAACAAGCGTGCCAAGTCTGGTGATTCTAGGACAAACCAGCTCATGGGAATTTTAGGTGAAAGGGGAGAAAAAAAATAAAAAGAAAAAAAAGAAAAAAAAAAAGAATCTGAACAAAAACAATAGGGTACCTGCAGCTTCGCTGCACGGTCCCCTAAATATAGCTGCAAGCAGCGATTTCCGGGGACCGTGCGGCATTAGCGGCATTTGTGAAACGCAGAAACCGCAAAATGGTAGACAACTCTAGACAGGGTTGACCCAAAATACAAATATTTGTTTCTAATCAGGGCTTTTGCCATTGCTGATGGTATCTTTACCCGATCCGGTAAGGGCTTGCGTATTAAGTCTTTTAAGTACAAGTGAAACAGTGAACAGTTAATACTGTTACATTTCTTAACTTTTGCAATAAAAAGGTGTTTCTTAATGTGAAAACAACATTAAAAGAAGCATAGCATTTGCACAATAGTTTTGCCAAACATTAACCCTTTCCTGCCTGAGAGAATATTGGGTGAAAATTCCATTTCTTGACATGCGTTGCAAAAATGTTTGTGGTGTGTTCATATTACATCACATACCTAAAATTTATATACCATTGCAAACAGGATAACTGGGGCTTTCAATTGATATAAAAAACATTAGCATTACTTGAACGTAATATCATCAACTATGGAAAGACATTCACTAACTAAATTTAAAAAATGTTCTAAATGGCTATTTTTTATGAGAAACCTACATTTTTACCCATTTTATGTTCAAGATAGAGGAAAACTTAGAGTATATGGTATCTTCACCATTTTGTGACTGATATATAATAGAAATCAGAATAGTGCTATCATCTACCGTTCAAAAGTTATAACCACTTCAGTGATGGGTGAGGAAAAGGCTAAAAAACGCTTTAGAATGTTGGTTCATTGACAATATGACGTGCATATGCAAAAATGTTTGTGGTTTGATCATATTACATCACAACCCCTAACCTTAATATACCATTTTAAACAGGATAACTGGGGCTTTCAAAATATATAAAAATAATATGCTTTCTTTAACCCTTTATCATCAATCATCAAAAACATTCACTAAATAAATTTGAAAAATGTTCCAAATGGCTATTCTTCATGAGCAACCTAGGTTTTTGATAATTTCATGTTCAAGATAGAGGGAAACTTAAACTGTATGGTATCTTCACCATTTTGTGAGTAATACAGAGTATAAATCATATTTATCATTTACTGCTCAAAAGGTATAACCACTTCTGTGATGGACAGGAAAAGGCGAAGAAAATGCATTAGAATGTTATGTTCATTGACATTTTACATTACCACTTATCTCTTCTCCTCATGAGCTACTGTTGAGAATCAATTGATATAATGCAAAATTAAAAGACACACACTGAAATACAATTCATGTGTTCAATGGAACACACACTTTATTTAAAAAAATGTTAACTGACGTACAACAAATGGATGAACTAAGTGAATGATAACATTGTAAAACTTAAAAACAACATACAAACCATGGCAAATATCAGTTACACGTATAATTAATGCATTGAATTCATTTACAGTAAAATCAGGAACGTTTTAGTACAGATACAGCAGATAAGAAGAGTCAACAAGTCTAATACCTGTGGAGAGAATATAACCAATAAGATAACAATAATTGTAATACCTGTGGAGAGAGATAGAGAGAGAGAGAGAGAGAGAGGGAGAGAGGGAGAGAGGGAGAGGGGAGTAGGGAGGGCAACAATGGACTGCACAACCTCTCACGTTAGCTCAGGACCTAGGCCTCTGCGCGAAACTGGTCACACTCAGCCGAGTGCCAGGCTCTGAAACAATTCCTGCTTTGAACGATGCAAAACCTTTTACCATTGCATTCAGGAGCCATGCAAGCAAATTTAGTCTTACGTTGAATTCTGCTTTTTCTGTAGCAGAGCCAACAGTTATTAGCTGACTTCTGCAGTTCAGGGGTATGGGTGACGTGAAATGACGAGGCCACAGGCTTAAGTGAGTGGGATGGGGAACTCGCGTGAATGTCCAGGCCTGCTAGCTGACGAGACAGGTTCTCCCTGAATGTTATGTGGCTATAGTCAGCTAATCTATGCTTATCCCCTGCCTGACTGTGTTGCCACTCCTGAAACAACAAGAAGCTATTGACGACAGCAATGTCAATGAAGTGGAAAAAAAGAGTCTTCCACCACTTCTGCGTTTTTTGTAGGACATTGTAGCTGCTGATCATTTGGTCTGACCTATCAACACCCCCCATGTGTTTATTGTAATCGCTGATTACAGCAGGCTGGCGGACCACTAGGCTGCTCCAGGTGGCATCTTTTTTCACAAGCCTAGTCACATTGGTCGAGTCATTCGCATTGTGGAAATTGGAGAGGCATGTAACTGCACGCGTGTCCTTCCACTGGATGACAAGGATGCCATCCTCTACCCTACACCATCTCATGTCCCCACGGTCTGTCTTTCTTTCCCATGTTTTTACATCTTTGAATTCTTCAGGGAATTTCTTCCGGTTAATTCTACATGTCCCACAAGCATTAATCCCAATTTGTCGCAATGTAACCATAAGTGCTGGGGATGTGTAGAAGTTGTCCATCCAAAGATTGTAACCCTGATCTTTGTATGGCTGTATTAAAGCCTCTACAACTTTTGTGGCCAAATCAGTAACCCGACCGTCACGACTACCTGTATAAACATTGAAGTCCAAGGTGTAGCCTGAATCTGATGTTGCTATCACCCAGAACTTGAAACCCCAACGAGTAGGCTTGCCCTTCATAAACTGTTTTAGCCCTGACCGACCTTTAGACTTCACCATACGCTCGTCTATTGCCAGATTCTGGTTTGGTTGAAACAGCTCTTGGCACTTTTGTTTGAGGTGGTCCATGAGGTAGCGAAGTTTCTTAAGACGATCCTGGTTATCCTCTGTGGCAGGATCTACAACATGCCGAGCTGCTAACAGAGCCTTAAAACGGTCACGCGACATAAAAGATCTCGCCCATGAACCCTGAAGGGACTTAGTTCCCCAATATCGGTGCATGTCAGGGAGAACGTGGAATCCCATGTAAATGAGTAACCCCATGAATCGGTAGAACTCATCTGGGGTCACCTCATTCCACACTCCTTCAACGCCGGCATACGACGCGCGATTTAAAACTAGCTCCCACCCCTGCCAGTTTGTAAAGCCGCAAATATCCGCAACAATAGCCTGGGTGAAGAACAGCATGAAAAAGTCTATTTCACGCAGCATCACACTCGTCGTCAACCGCACGGCCCTGCGCACGCTCCCTAAATCTAAACCAAGTGGACGGCTGGGTGTAAACAGGAGAGGTTCTGGTGCCTGTGCATCCACGTCAGCATAGGAAGGGTACGAGACAGAGTCAGAGAAGCATTTACGCTTTCTAGCTGACTTAGGACCTGTGCGAGAATGGCTAACCATTCCCAAAATAATCATGGGAGGAACTAAGTTAGTAATGTGAATATTAGCCATATGAGGAAGCTAAGCATTATCAATACATTATCAATAAACACAGTCTACACACATACATACATACATACCCTTCTGATGCTCGTCTCGGCTCAAGATCACAGTCCATCTCGTCATCCTCCTCCTCCTCCTCCAACTCCTCAGTCTGCACTTGCGCCTGCAGCAGCTCTGCATCCAGTGCATCCTCCTCCACACAGTGCATGCCCTGATGGTCATCCATGTCATGCTCTGCGATGACCCTCAGCTCATCTGATGTTAGTGCCCTCCTCCTCTTCAGGGACTGAAGCAGGCAGCTGTAATCATCTGCATCGACATCCATCGCTGCGAAACAAATATATAATCAGTTGCCTTTTCATTCATCCATAACATATAAGTATACATTATATATATATATATACACATATACACACACACACACACACACACACATTTTATATCATATAAAACCATTTCTGAGTCACTAATGGACTGTATACTATCACAAATGACATTACCTTACAGCACCTTGCAACACTTTATGCGTGTCCAGAATAGATGCAAACACTTTATGCATGTGTCCACAATCTAAAAGCGCCTGAACACAATGCTAACAATTTTTTGTAATGTAATAAACGCATAATGTAACAAACAGACCTAATGTTAAGTCATCAGTGACATTGGCTCAATTATTCACGAAGATAGCAAGACAAACAGCGGAGCTACAAGCTAGAAAATAAAACTCCTCAGAAAATAAAACGCCTCACAACAGCTGAGCTAAGACTAACGTTACCGTCACTGTTTTTAGCTTTAGTTATTATTTAGTTATCAAAGTCGACACTAAATACGGTAAATATTCACATCTATCACTTAACTTATGTTAATTGTATGACAGACTTTTTCACAATTTCAAAAATTCACAAAGATAGCAAGACAAAACAGCGGAGCTACAACAAGCTAGAAAACAAATCTCCTCAGAAAATAAAACGCCTCACAACAGCTGTTCGCGCTGAGGCACTGAGAGCTAAGACTAACGTTACCGTCACTGTTTTTAGCTTTAGTTATTATTTAGTTATCAAAGTCGACAGTAAATACGGAAAATATTCACATCTACCACTTCAATTATGTTAATTGTACGACAGAATTTTTCACAATTTCAAAAATTCACAAAGATAGCAAGACAAACAGCGGAGCTACAACAAGCTAGAAAACAAATCTCCTCAGAAAATAAAACGCCTCACAACAGCTGTTCGCGCTGAGGCACTGAGAGCTAAGACTAACGTTACCGTCACTGTTTTTAGCTTTAGTTATTATTTAGTTATCAAAGTCGACACTAAATACGGAAAATATTCACATCTATCACTTCACTTATGTTAATTGTATGACAGACTTTTTCACAATTTCATTTCGAAACCAGCTGAGGAAAGAATAACACAGTGGCATCTCATTTGAAGCTAGAGCTTTAGCTACACGAACGTTAGCGAATTTCAAGTGACAATCTGAGAAAATCTGAGAAAGTCTGCGGTACAAAAACAGGATTTTATTCAAAATAAAATCGTTTCTGAAGTAATATCCATGGTTAATTATTATCTTAAATGCTTTTTACCTCAGGGAGTTTACTGGGTTTCCTTCAGTCGCCGTCAAGTCTTCAAACGATGGTCTTCTGTCCAAGGTGGTAGCTCCGTCCGCGGTGAGACAAATGGAGACTTACGCGCTTGAGGTGCGGTTTTATCTAGCGGTCTACCAATAAATCCCCGCCCACTAAGCTCATGAACCAATTATATGCAATTGTAGCTTATTTTGTCATCTGTAACTAGCTTTTTTCAAAAAGAAAATCAGTGATTGGACGGCAGAGCTATTATACGTCAAACCATCAGCACAATTGTGCTGAAATTAGAACGGTCCGGCTTTAAAGGGTTAACCAAGCCATTGGTACCAAGCCGGAATTGACCACATACACATGGAAAGCCAATACTGTATCCACTAGGCCTAAGCAGGTTAACAGAAATGAGGAGGCCAAATAAGACTTGTGTGTTGCGGTATCAGATTGTGTTGGCTTACTGACTTCATAATTCAAACAGATAACTGGTAATATTGTGAAATTTCCTAGCCTTTGCAATAAAAAGAACATTCTTACAATGACGTGCACATTGTGTGCCTCAAATAAAACTCGGGAAGAGGTGGGGATCGAACCACCAACCTACTACACGGCAGTCAAATGCCTTAACCACTAACCTACAGAAACTTTCACAGTTGGTATAGTAGGTAGACAGCCTGTTAAGCAGAGATAGTGTACTTGGCGGATGGCACACCTGCCATCCCAACATTTGTATTTGTTTAGTGCCACCACGCAGATTGATTGGGTTAAAACTGCAGGACTCGAGTCTTGATCTAACTCTCAATCAACCCACCAAGTTTCAGAACTTTATATCAAACGGTTTTAGAAGTACTAGCATTTGTGCGATAAGCCACGCCCAATGCAAAATCCATTGGCTTCTCATTCGGCCAAATTTTGACATACGCCTTAGTAAAGTAATGCATGTATGTAGGGAAGCGGTTTCAGTACCTTGAACAGGTTTGGTGCAAATTGGTCAAATTCTGTAGGAGGAGTAGCATTTTAAGTGTTTTACAAAAAATGCTAATTAGCGGAAAATTGAAGATGGCACACTTCATGGTTTCTTGAGGCAAATTTGTTGGGCAGGAGTGGCGGGATGTAACCACCAACTTATGTGACTGTAGATCAAACGGGGCGTCGGCAGTGGGCGTGTCAATGAATTTTAGTGAATTTTAAAATATTTTCTTATATTTGGATCTCTATAGCGCCACCACATGGCTCGATTGGGTTGAAACTGGAGAGGTCAGGTCCAGATGTTACTCTTAAAAGACTTTCCAAGTTTCATAACTTTCTGTGAAATGGTTTTGGAATTATTAGCATTTTTGTGATAAGCCACCCCCACTGGATATTTATTGGCTCGTCATTCGGCCATCTTTTAAAATATCAAAATTCTGTATATAAGTTTTATGCTGCATGGTGTATGGAGTGTGTTTACCAGGTTTCATGTAAATAGGTCAAATTTTATAGGAGGAGTAGTATTTTAAGTGTTTTACAAGTAATGCTAATTAGCGGAAAATCCAATGGGGCTGAGGCAAATTTGTTCAGTATGAGCAGACGGACCTCTATCCCACATTTTGTGACTCTAGATAAAACGGGGCGTATGCAGTGGGCGTGTCAATGATTTTTAGTGAATTTTTAAATATTTTCTTATATTTGAATCTATATAGCGCCACCACGTGGCTCAATTGGGTTGAAACTGTAGAGGTCAATTCCACATGTTACTCTTAATAGATCTACCAGGTTTCATAACTTTCTGTCAAATGATTTTGGAATTATCAGCATTTTTGTGATAAGTCACACCCATTGAAAATTAATTGGCTCGTCATTCGGCCATCTTTTAAAATATCACAATTTTGAATATAACTTTTATGAAGCATGGTCTAATGAGTTCTTTTCCCACGTTTCATGTAAATTGGTCAAATTTTGTAGGAGGAGTAGTATTTTAAGTGTTTTACAAGTAATGCTAATTAGCGGAAAATCCAATAGGGCTAACTTGATGGTTCCTTGAGGAAAATTTGTTCAGTATTAGCAGCCGGACCTCTATCCCACATTTTGTGACTCTAGATAAAACGGGGCGTATGCAGTGGGCGTGTCAATGATTTTTAGTGAATTTTTAAATATTTTCTTATATTTGGATTGATATAGCGCCACCACGTGGCTCGATTGGGTTAAAACTGTAGGGGTCTATTCCTCATGTTAATCTTAATAGATCTACCAGGTTTCATAACTTTCTGTCAAATGATTTTGGAATTATCAGCATTTTTGTGATAAGTCACGCCCATTGAAAATTAATTGGCTCGTCATTTGGTCATCTTTTAAAATAACAAAATTCTGAATATAACTTTTATGAAGCATGGTCTAACGAATTTGTGTACCTCGTTTCATGTAAATTGGCCAAATTTTGTAGGAGGAGTAGCATTTTAAGTGTTATACAAAAAATGCTAATTAGCGGAAAATCCAATATGGCTGACTTCATGGATCCTTGAGGTAAATCTGTTCAGCATGAGCAGAGAGACCTGTACACCACATTTTGTGACTCTAGGTCAAACGGGGCGTATGCAGTGGGCGTGTCAATGATTTTTAGTGAATTTTTAAATATTTTCTTATATTTGGATTGATATAGCGCCACCACGTGGCTCGATTGGGTTAAAACTGTAGGGGTCTATTCCTCATGTTAATCTTAATAGATCTACCAGGTTTCATAACTTTCTGTCAAATGATTTTGGAATTATCAGCATTTTTGTGATAAGTCACGCCCATTGAAAATTAATTGGCTCGTCATTTGGTCATCTTTTAAAATAACAAAATTCTGAATATAACTTTTATGAAGCATGGTCTAACGAATTTGTGTACCTCGTTTCATGTAAATTGGCCAAATTTTGTAGGAGGAGTAGCATTTTAAGTGTTATACAAAAAATGCTAATTAGCGGAAAATCCAATATGGCTGACTTCATGGATCCTTGAGGTAAATCTGTTCAGCATGAGCAGAGAGACCTGTACACCACATTTTGTGACTCTAGGTCAAACGGGGCGTCGCCAGTGGGCGTGTCAATGTCACAATATTAACACGTACACTACAGCGCCACCAACAGGCCTATCGCCACGAAATTCGGTGTGAGCTTGTATGATGACAACTTCTAACTACTTACCAAGTTTCATGCTAATCAGCCAAGCGGTTAAGGAAAAGCTCAAAGAAGTAATAAATGAGTACATTTAAGCCAAAATGTCGGCAAATTCAAGATGGCGCCCACCAAATTAGTAAAGTTCTATGATCCAAATCCGGCTCTTTGTCACTGTAGCAAGTTATACATCTCTGCAAAGGAACTGTGATTTTTAGTGAATTTTTTTATATTTCTTTATATTTGGAACTCTATAGCGCCACCACATGGATAGATTGGGAGAAAACTGTACATGTCTAGTCCTAATGGGACTCTTAAAAGACCTACCAAGTTTCATAGCTTTCTGTCAAATCGTTTTGGAATTATTAGCATTTTTGTGATAAGCCACGCCCAGTGAAATTTCATTGGCTCGTCATTCGGCCATATTTGAAAATATCAAAATTCCAAATATAACTTTTATGAGACATGGTCTAAGGAGTATGTAAACCAAGGTTCATCTCAATTGGTCAAATTTTGTAGGAGGAGTAGCATTTTAAGCGTTTTACAAAAAATGCTAATTAGCAAAAAATCCAATATGGCGGACTTTATGGGTCCTTGAGGCAAATTTGTTCAGAATGAGCAAATGGACATGCATACCAAATTTTGTGACTCTAGGTGAAACGGGGCGTCGGCAGTGGGCGTGTCAATGTCAAAATTTTGTCACGTGCACTACAGCGCCACCAGGTGTTCAATCTGCGTCATAATATAATGGATTCAAGAGTTTGGGAATCCCAACAAGCGTGCCAAGTCTGGTGATTCTAGGACAAACCAGCTCATGGGAATTTTAGGTGAAAGGGGAGAAAAAAAATTAAACAAAATTAAAAAAGAATCTGAACAAAAACAATAGGGTACCGGCAGCTTCGCTGCACGGTCCCCTAAATATAGCTGCAAGCAGCGATTTCCGGGGACCGTGAGGAATCAGCGGCATTTGTCAAACGCAGAAACCGCAAAATGGTAGACAACTCTACACAGGGTTGACCCAAAATACAAATATTTGTTTCTAATCAGGGCTTTTGCCATTGCTGATGGTATCTTTACCCGATCCGGTAAGGGCTTGCGTATTAAGTCTTTTAAGTACAAGTGAAACAGTGAACAGTTAATACTGTTACATTTCTTAACTTTTGCAATAAAAAGGTGTTTCTTAATGTGAAAACAACATTAAAAGAAGCATAGCATTTCCACAATAGTTTTGCCAAACATTAACCAAGCCATTGGTACCAAGCCGGAATTGACCACATACCCATGGAAAGCCAATACTGTATCCACTAGGCCTAAGCAGGTTAACAGAAATGAGGAGGCCAAATAAGACTTGTGTGTTGCGGTATCAGATTGTTTTGGCTTACTGACTTCATAATTCAAACAGATAACAGGTAATATTGTGAAATTTCCTAGCCTTTGCAATAAAAAGAACATTCTTACAATGACGTGCACATTGTATGCCTCAAAAAAAACTCGGGAACAGGTGGGGATCGAACCACCAACCTACTACACGGCAGTCAAATGCCTTAACCACTAACCTACAGAAACTTTCACAGTTGGTATAGTAGGTAGACGGCCTGTTAAGCAGAGATAGTGTACTTGGCGGATGGCATACCTGCCATCCCAACATTTGTATTTCTTTAGTGCCACCACGCAGATTGATTGGGTTAAAACTGCAGGGCTCGAGTCTTGATCTAACTCTCAATCAACCCACCAAGTTTCAGAACTTTATATCAAACGGTTTTAGAAGTACTAGCATTTGTGCGATAAGCCACGCCCAATGCAAAATCCATTGGCTTCTCATTCGGCCAATTTTTGACATACGCCTTAGTAAAGTAATGCGTGTATGTAGGAACGCGGGTTGAGTACCTTAAACAGGTTTGGTGCAAATTGGTCAAATTCTGTAGGAGGAGTAGCATTTTAAGTGTTTTACAAAAAATGCTAATTAGCGGAAAATTGAAGATGGCAGACTTCATGGTTTCTTGAGGCAAATTTGTTGGGCAGGAGTAGCGGGATGCATCCACCAACTTATGTGACTGTAGATCAAACGAGGCGTCGGCAGTGGGCGTGTCAATGATTTTTAGTGAATGTTTAAATATTTTCTTATATTTGGATTTCAATAGCGCCACCACGTGGCTCGATTGGGTTGAAACTGGAGAGTTCTGGTCCAGATGTTACTCTTAAAAGACCTTCCAAGGTGCATAACTTTCCGTGAAATGGTTTTGGAATTATTAGCATTTTTGTGATAAGCCACGCCCACTGGATATTTATTAGCTCGTCATTCGGCCATTTTTTGAAATATCACAATTCTGTTTATACCTTTTATGATGCATGGTGTAAGGAGTGTGGTTAACAGGTTTAATGTAAATTGGTCAAATTTTATAGGAGGAGTAGTATTTTAAGTGTTTTACAAGTAATGCTAATTAGCGGAAAATCCAATAGGGCTAACTTGATGGTTCCTTGAGGCAAATTTGTTCAGTATGAGCAGCCGGACCTCTATCCCACATTTTGTGACTCTAGATAAAACGGGGCGTATGCAGTGGGCGTGTCAATTATTTTTTTGTGAATTTTTTTATATTTTCTTATATTTGAATCTATACAGCGCCACCACGTGGCTAGATTGGATTGAAACTGTAGCGGTCAATTCCTCATGTTACTCTTAATAGATCTACCAGGTTGCATAACTTTCTGTCAAATTATTTTGGAATTATCAGCATTTTTGTGATAAGTCACGCCCATTGAAAATTAATTGGCTCGTCATTCGGCCATCTTTTAAAATATCACAATTCTGAATATAACTTTTATGAAGCATGGTCTAACGAGTTTGTGTACCTCGTTTCATGTAAATTAGCCAAATTTTGTAGGAGGAGTAGCATTTTAAGTGTTATTCAAAAAATGCTAATTAGCGGAAAATCCAATATGGCTGACTTCATGGATTCTTGAGGCAAATTTGTTCAGCATGAGCCGAGAGACCTGTACACCACATTTTGTGACTCTAGGTCAAACGGGGCGTCGCCAGTGGGCGTGTCAATGTCACAATATTTACACGTGCACTACAGCGCCACCAACTGGCCTATCGCCACGAAATTCGGTGTGAGCTTGTATGATGACAACTTCTAACTACATACCAAGTTTCATGCTAATCAGCCAAGCGGTTAAGGAAAAACTCAAAGAAGTAATAAATGAGTACATTTAAGCCAAAATGTCGGCAAATTCAAGATGGCGCCCACCAAATTAGTAAAGTTATATGATCCAAATCCGGCTGTTTGTCACTGTAGCAAGTTGCACATCTCTGCAAAGGAACTGTGATTTTTAGTGAATTTTTGTATATTTTTTTATATTTGGAAGTCTATAGCGCCACCACATGGATGGATTGGGATAAAACTGTACATGTCTAGTCCTATTGGCACTCCTAACATACCTACCAAGGTTCATAGCTTTCTGTCTAATCGTTTTGGAATTATTAGCATTTTTGTGATAAGCCACGCCCAGTGAAATTTCATTGGCTCGTCATTCGGCCATATTTGAAAATATCAAAATTCCAAATATAAGTTTTATGAGACATGGTATAAGGAGTATGTATACCAAGTTTCATCTCAATTTGTCAAATTTTGTAGGAGGAGTAGCATTTTAAGCGTTTTACAAAAAATGCTAATTAGCAAAAAATCCAATATGGCGGACTTTATAGGTCCTGTTGGCAAATGTGTTCAGAATGAGCAAATGGACATGCATACCAAATTTTGTGAGTCTAGGTGAAACGGGGCGTCGGCAGTGGGCGTGTCAATGTCAAAATTTTGTCACGTGCACTACAGCGCCACCAGGTGTTCAATCTGCGTCATAATATAGAGGATTCAAGAGTTTAGGAATCCCAACAAGCGTGCCAAGTCTGGTGATTCTAGGACAAACCAGCTCACGGGAATTTTAGGTAAAAGGGGAGAAAAAAAATAATAATAAATATAGCTGCAAGCAGCGATTTCCGGGGACCGTGCGGCATTAGTGGCATTTGTCAAACGCAGAAACCGCAAAACGGCAGACAGCTCTAGACAGGGTTGACCCAAAATACAAATATTTGTCTCTAATCAGGGCTTTTGCCATTGCTGATGGTATTTTAACCCGATCCGGTAAGGGCTTGCGTATTAAGTCTTTTAAGTACAAGTGAAACAGTGAACAGTTAATACTGTTAAATTTCTTAACTTTTGCAATAAAAAAGGTGTTTCTTAATGTGAAAACAACATTGAAAGAAGCATAGCATTTGCATAATAGTTTTGCCAAACATTAACCTAGCCATTGGTACCAAGCTGGAATTGAACCGCTGACCACATACATGGAAAGCCAATACTGAATCCGCTAGGCCAAAGCAGGTTAACAGAAATGAGGAGGCCAAATAAGACTTGTGTGTTGCGGTATCAGATTGTTTTGGCTTACTGACTTCATAATTCATACAGATAACAGGTAATATTGTGAAATTTCCTAGCCTTTGCAATAAAAAGAACATTCTTACAATGACATGCACATTGTGTGCCTCAAAAAAAACTCGGGAACAGGTGGGGATCGAACCACCAACCTACTACACGGCAGTCAAATGCCTTAACCACTAAGCTACAGGAACTTTCACAGTTGGTATAGTAGGTAGACGGCCTGTTAAGCAGAGATAGTGTACTTGGCGGATGGCATACCTGCCATCCCAACATTTGTATTTCTTTAGTGCCACCACGCAGATTGATTGGGTTAACACTGCAGGGCTCGAGTCTTGATCTAATTCTCAATCAACCCACCAAGTTTCAGAACTTTATATCAAATGGTTTTAGAAGTACTAGCATTTGTGCGATAAGCCACGCCCAATGCAAAATCCATTGGCTTCTCATTCGGCCAATATTTGACATACGCCTTAGTAAAGTAATACGTGTATGTAGGGAAGCGTGTTCAGTAGCTTGAACAGGTTTGGTGCAAATTGGTCAAATTTTATAGGAGGAGTAGTATTTTAAGTGTTTTACAAGTAATGCTAATTAGCAGAAAATCCAATGGGGCTAACTTGATGGTTCCTTGAGGAAAATTTGTTCAGTATGAGCAGCCGGACCTCTATCCCACATTTTGTGACTCTAGATAAAACGGGGCGTATGCAGTGGGCGTGTCAATGATTTTTAGTGAATTTTTAAATATTTTCTTATATTTGGATCTCTATAGCGCCACCACATGGGTCGATTGGGTTGAAACTGGAGAGGTCAGGTCCAGATGTTACTCTTAAAAGATTTTCCAAGTTTCATAACTTTCTGTGAAATGGTTTTGGAATTATTAGCATTCTTGTGATAAGCCACGCCCACTGGATATTTATTGGCTCGTCATTCGGCCATATTTAAACATATTAAAATTCTGTATATAGGTTTTATGACGCATGGTGTAAGGAGCGTGTTTACCAGGTTTCATGTAAATTGGTCAAATTTTATAGGAGGAGTAGTATTTTAAGTGTTTTACAAGTAATGCTAATTAGCGGAAAATCCAATAGGGCTAACTTGATGGTTCCTTGAGGCAAATTTGTTCAGTATGAGCAGACGGACCTCTGTCCCACATTTTGTGACTCTAGATAAAACGGGGCGTATGCAGTGGGCATGTCAATCATTTTTAGTGAATTTTTAAATATTTTCTCATATTTGGATCTATATAGCGCCACCACGTGGCTAGATTGGGTTGAAACTGTAGAGGTCAATTCCTCATGTTACTCTTAATAGATCTACCAGGTTTCATAACTTTCTGTCAAATCATTTTGGAATTATCAGCATTTTTGTGATAAGTCACGCCCATTGACAATTCATTGGCTTGTCATTCGGCCATCTTTTAAAATATTAAAATTCTGAATATAACTTTTATGAAGCATGGTCTAAGGAGTTCGTGTACCTCGTTTCATGTAAATTGGCCACATTTTGTAGGAGGAGTAGCATTTTAAGTGTTTTACAGAAAATGCTAATTAGCGGAAAATCAAATATGGCTGACTTCATGGATCCTTGCGGTACATTTGTTCAGCATGAGCAGAGGGACCTGTACTCCACATTTTGTGACTCTAGGTCAAACGGGGCGTCGGCAGTGGGCGTGTCAATGTCACAATATTAACACGTGCACTACAGCGCCACCAACTGGCCTATCGCCATGAAATTCGGTGTGAGCTTGTATGATGACAACGTCTAACGACTTGCCAAGTTTCATGCTAATCAGCCAAGCGGTTAAGGAACAACTCAAAGAAGTAATAAATGAGTACATTTAAGCCAAAATGTCGGCAAATTCAAGATGGCGCCCACCAAATTAGTAAAGTTCTATGATCCAAATCCGGCTCTTTGTCACTGTAGCAAGTTATACATCTCTGCAATGGAAATGTGATTTTTAGTGAATTTTTTTATATTTCTTTATATTTGGAACTCTATAGCGCCACCACATGGATAGATTGGGATAAAACTGTACAAGTCTAGTCCGAATGACACTCTTAACAGACCTACCAAGTTTCATAGCTTTCTGTCAAATCGTTTTGGAATTATTAGCATTTTTGTGATAAGCCACGCCCAGTGAAATTTCATTGGCTCGTCATTCGGCCATATTTGAAAATATCAAAATTCCAAATATAACTTTTATGAGACATGGTCTAAGGAGTATGTAAACCGAGTTTCATCTCAATTGGTCAAATTTTGTAGGAGGAGTAGCATTTTAAGCGTTTTACAAAAAATGCTAATTAGCAAAAAATCCAATATGGCGGACTTTATGGGTCCTTGAGGCAAATTTGTTCAGAATGAGCAAATGGACATGCATACCAAATTTTGTGACTCTAGGTGAAACGGGGCGTCGGCAGTGGGCGTGTCAATGTCAAAAATTTGTCACGTGCACTACAGCGCCACCAGGTGTTCAATCTGCGTCATAATATAGAGGATTCAAGAGTTTGGGAATCCCAACAAGCGTGCCAAGTCTGGTGATTCTAGGACAAACCAGCTCATGGGAATTTTAGGTGAAAGGGGAGAAAAAAAATAATAAAAAAATAAATAATAATAATAAAAAGAATCTGAACAAAAACAATAGGGTACCTGCAGCTTCGCTGCACGGTCCCCTAAATATAGCTGCAAGCAGCGATTTCCGGGGACCGTGCGGCATTAGCGGCATTTGTCAAACGCAGAAGCCGCAAAATGGTAGACAACTCTAGACAGGGTTGACCCAAAATACAAATATTTGTTTCTAATCATGGCTTTTGCCATTGCTGATGGTATCTTAACCCGATCCAGTAAGGGATTGCGTATTAAGTCTTTTAAGTACAAGTGAAACAGTGAACAGTTAATACTGTTAAATTTCTTAACTTTTGCAATGAAAAGGTGTTTCTTAATGTGAAAACAATATTAAAAGAAGCATAGCATTTGCACAATAGTTTTGGCAAACATTAACCTAGCCATTGGTACCAATTTGAAATTGAACCGCTGACCACATACATGGAAAGCCAATACTGAATCCGCTAGGCCAAAGCAGGTTAACAGAAATGAGGAGGCCAAATAAGACTTGTGTGTTGCGGTATCAGATTGTTTTGGCTTACTGACTTCATAATTCATACAGATAACAGGTAATATTGTGAAATTTCCTAGCCTTTGCAATAAAAAGAACATTCTTACAATGACGTGCACATTGTGTGCCTCAAAAAAAACTCGGGAACAGGTGGGGATCGAACCACCAACCTACTACACGGCAGTCAAATGCCTTAACCACTAAGCTACAGGAACTTTCACAGTTGGTATAGTAGGTAGACGGCCTGTTAAGCAGAGATAGTGTACTTGGCGGATGGCATACCTGCCATCCCAACATTTGTATTTCTTTAGTGCCACCACGCAGATTGATTGGGTTAACACTGCAGGGCTCGAGTCTTGATCTAACTCTCAATCAACCCACCAAGTTTCAGAACTTTATATCAAATGGTTTTAGAAGTACTAGCATTTGTGCGATAAGCCACGCCCAATGCAAAATCCATTGGCTTCTCATTCGGCCAATATTTGACATACGCCTTAGTAAAGTAATACGTGTATGTAGGGAAGCGTGTTCAGTACCTTGAACAGGTTTGGTGCAAATTGGTCAAATTTTATAGGAGGAGTAGCATTTTAAGTGTTTTACAAGTAATGCTAATTAGCGGAAAATCCAATGGGGCTAACTTGATGATTCCTCGAGGCAAATTTGTTCAGTATGAGCAGACGGACCTCTATCCCACATTTTGTGACTCTAGATAAAACGGGGCGTATGCAGTGGGCGTGTCAATGATTTTTAGTGAATTTTTAAATATTTTCTTATATTTGAATCTATATAGCGCCACCACGTGGCTCAATTGGGTTGAAACTGTAGAGGTCAATTCCACATGTTACTCTTAATAGATCTACCAGGTTTCATAACTTTCTGTCAAATTATTTTGGAATTATCAGCATTTTTGTGATAAGTCACGCCCATTGAAAATTAATTGGCTCGTCATTCGGCCATCTTTTAAAATATCACAATTTTGAATATAAATTTTATGAAGCATGGTCTAATGAGTTCTTGTCCCACGTTTCATGTAAATTGACCAAATTTTGTAGGAGGAGTAGTATTTTAAGTGTTTTACAAGTAATGCTAATTAGCGGAAAATCCAATAGGGCTAACTTGATGGTTCCTTGAGGAAAATTTGTTCAGTATGAGCAGCCGGACCTCTATCCCACATTTTGTGACTCTAGATAAAACGGGGCGTATGCAGTGGGCGTGTCAATGATTTTTAGTGAATTTTTAAATATTTTCTTATATTTGGATTGATATAGCGCCACCACGTGGCTCGATTGGGTTAAAACTGTAGGGGTCTATTCCTCATGTTACTCTTAATAGATCTACCAGGTTTCATAACTTTCTATGAAATGATTTTGGAATTATCAGCATTTTTGTGATAAGTCACGCCCATTGAAAATTAATTGGCTCGTCATTCGGTCATCTTTTAAAATATCAAAATTCTGAATATAATTTTTATGAAGCATGGTCTAACGAGTTTGTGTACCTCGTTTCATGTAAATTGGCCAAATTTTGTAGGAGGAGTAGCATTTTAAGTGTTATACAAAAAATGCTAATTAGCGGAAAATCCAATATGGCTGACTTCATGGATCCTTGAGGTAAATCTGTTCAGCATGAGCAGAGAGACCTGTCCACCACATTTTGTGACTCTAGGTCAAACGGGGCGTCGCCAGTGGGCGTGTCAATGTCACAATATTAACACGTACACTACAGCGCCACCAACTGGCCTATCGCCACGAAATTCGGTGTGAGCTTGTATGATGACAACTTCTAACTACTTGCCAAGTTTCATGCTAATGAGCCAAGCGGTTAAGGAAAACCTCAAAGAAGTAATAAATGAGTACATTTAAGCCAAAATGTCGGCAAATTCAAGATGGCGCCCACCAAATTAGTAAAGTTCTATGATCCAAATCCGGCTCTTTGTCACTGTAGCAAGTTATACATCTCTGCAAAGGAACTGTGATTTTTAGTGAATTTTTTTATATTTCTTTATATTTGGAACTCTATAGCGCCACCACATGGATAGAATGGGATAAAACTGTACATGTCTAGTCCTAATGGGACTCTTAAAAGACCTACCAAGTTTCATAGCTTTCTGTCAAATCGTTTTGGAATTATTAGCATTTTTGTGATAAGCCACGCCCAGTGAAATTTCATTGGCTCGTCATTCGGCCATATTTGAAAATATCAAAATTCCAAATATAACTTTTATGAGACATGGTCTAAGGAGTATGTAAACCAAGTTTCATCTCAATTGGTCAAATTTTGTAGGAGGAGTAGCATTTTAAGCGTTTTACAAAAAATGCTAATTAGCAAAAAATCCAATATGGCGGACTTTATGGGTCCTTGAGGCAAATTTGTTCAGAATGAGCAAATGGACATGCATACCAAATTTTGTGACTCTAGGTGAAATGGGGCGTCGGCAGTGGGCGTGTCAATGTCAAAAATTTGTCACGTGCACTACAGCGCCACCAGGTGTTCAATCTGCGTCATAATATAGAGGATTCAAGAGTTTGGGAATCCCAGCAAGCGTGCCAAGTCTGGTGATTCTAGGACAAACCAGCTCATGGGAATTTTAGGTGAAAGGGGAGAAAAAATAAAATAAAAAAAATAATAATAATAAAAAGAATCTGAACAAAAACAATAGGGTACCTGCAGCTTCGCTGCACGGTCCCCTAAAAATAATAATAAATATAGCTGCAAGCAGCGATTTCCGGGGACCGTGCGGCATTAGCGGCATTTGTGAAACGCAGAAACCGCAAAGTGGTAGACAGCTCTAGACAGGGTTGACCCAAAATACAAATATTTGTTTCCAATCAGGGCTTTTGCCATTGCTGATGGTATCTTTACCCGATCCGGTAACGGCTTGCGTATTAAGTCTTTTAAGTACAAGTGAAACAGTGAACAGTTAATACTGTTACATTTCTTAACTTTTGCAATAAAAAGGTGTTTCTTAATGTGAAAACAACATTAAAAGAAGCATAGCATTTCCACAATAGTTTTGCCAAACATTAACCAAGCCATTGGTACCAAGCCGGAATTGACCACATACCCATGGAAAGCCAATACTGTATCCACTAGGCCTAAGCAGGTTAACAGAAATGAGGAGGCCAAATAAGACTTGTGTGTTGCGGTATCAGATTGTTTTGGCTTACTGACTTCATAATTCAAACAGATAACAGGTAATATTGTGAAATTTCCTAGCCTTTGCAATAAAAAGAACATTCTTACAATGACGTGCACATTGTATGCCTCAAAAAAAACTCGGGAACAGGTGGGGATCGAACCACCAACCTACTACACGGCAGTCAAATGCCTTAACCACTAACCTACAGAAACTTTCACAGTTGGTATAGTAGGTAGACGGCCTGTTAAGCAGAGATAGTGTACTTGGCGGATGGCATACCTGCCATCCCAACATTTGTATTTCTTTAGTGCCACCACGCAGATTGATTGGGTTAAAACTGCAGGGCTCGAGTCTTGATCTAACTCTCAATCAACCCACCAAGTTTCAGAACTTTATATCAAACGGTTTTAGAAGTACTAGCATTTGTGCGATAAGCCACGCCCAATGCAAAATCCATTGGCTTCTCATTCGGCCAATTTTTGACATACGCCTTAGTAAAGTAATGCGTGTATGTAGGAACGCGGGTTGAGTACCTTAAACAGGTTTGGTGCAAATTGGTCAAATTCTGTAGGAGGAGTAGCATTTTAAGTGTTTTACAAAAAATGCTAATTAGCGGAAAATTGAAGATGGCAGACTTCATGGTTTCTTGAGGCAAATTTGTTGGGCAGGAGTAGCGGGATGCATCCACCAACTTATGTGACTGTAGATCAAACGAGGCGTCGGCAGTGGGCGTGTCAATGATTTTTAGTGAATGTTTAAATATTTTCTTATATTTGGATTTCAATAGCGCCACCACGTGGCTCGATTGGGTTGAAACTGGAGAGTTCTGGTCCAGATGTTACTCTTAAAAGACCTTCCAAGGTGCATAACTTTCCGTGAAATGGTTTTGGAATTATTAGCATTTTTGTGATAAGCCACGCCCACTGGATATTTATTAGCTCGTCATTCGGCCATTTTTTGAAATATCACAATTCTGTTTATACCTTTTATGATGCATGGTGTAAGGAGTGTGGTTAACAGGTTTAATGTAAATTGGTCAAATTTTATAGGAGGAGTAGTATTTTAAGTGTTTTACAAGTAATGCTAATTAGCGGAAAATCCAATAGGGCTAACTTGATGGTTCCTTGAGGCAAATTTGTTCAGTATGAGCAGCCGGACCTCTATCCCACATTTTGTGACTCTAGATAAAACGGGGCGTATGCAGTGGGCGTGTCAATTATTTTTTTGTGAATTTTTTTATATTTTCTTATATTTGAATCTATACAGCGCCACCACGTGGCTAGATTGGATTGAAACTGTAGCGGTCAATTCCTCATGTTACTCTTAATAGATCTACCAGGTTGCATAACTTTCTGTCAAATTATTTTGGAATTATCAGCATTTTTGTGATAAGTCACGCCCATTGAAAATTAATTGGCTCGTCATTCGGCCATCTTTTAAAATATCACAATTCTGAATATAACTTTTATGAAGCATGGTCTAACGAGTTTGTGTACCTCGTTTCATGTAAATTAGCCAAATTTTGTAGGAGGAGTAGCATTTTAAGTGTTATTCAAAAAATGCTAATTAGCGGAAAATCCAATATGGCTGACTTCATGGATTCTTGAGGCAAATTTGTTCAGCATGAGCCGAGAGACCTGTACACCACATTTTGTGACTCTAGGTCAAACGGGGCGTCGCCAGTGGGCGTGTCAATGTCACAATATTTACACGTGCACTACAGCGCCACCAACTGGCCTATCGCCACGAAATTCGGTGTGAGCTTGTATGATGACAACTTCTAACTACATACCAAGTTTCATGCTAATCAGCCAAGCGGTTAAGGAAAAACTCAAAGAAGTAATAAATGAGTACATTTAAGCCAAAATGTCGGCAAATTCAAGATGGCGCCCACCAAATTAGTAAAGTTATATGATCCAAATCCGGCTGTTTGTCACTGTAGCAAGTTGCACATCTCTGCAAAGGAACTGTGATTTTTAGTGAATTTTTGTATATTTTTTTATATTTGGAAGTCTATAGCGCCACCACATGGATGGATTGGGATAAAACTGTACATGTCTAGTCCTATTGGCACTCCTAACATACCTACCAAGGTTCATAGCTTTCTGTCTAATCGTTTTGGAATTATTAGCATTTTTGTGATAAGCCACGCCCAGTGAAATTTCATTGGCTCGTCATTCGGCCATATTTGAAAATATCAAAATTCCAAATATAAGTTTTATGAGACATGGTATAAGGAGTATGTATACCAAGTTTCATCTCAATTTGTCAAATTTTGTAGGAGGAGTAGCATTTTAAGCGTTTTACAAAAAATGCTAATTAGCAAAAAATCCAATATGGCGGACTTTATAGGTCCTGTTGGCAAATGTGTTCAGAATGAGCAAATGGACATGCATACCAAATTTTGTGAGTCTAGGTGAAACGGGGCGTCGGCAGTGGGCGTGTCAATGTCAAAATTTTGTCACGTGCACTACAGCGCCACCAGGTGTTCAATCTGCGTCATAATATAGAGGATTCAAGAGTTTAGGAATCCCAACAAGCGTGCCAAGTCTGGTGATTCTAGGACAAACCAGCTCACGGGAATTTTAGGTAAAAGGGGAGAAAAAAAATAATAATAAATATAGCTGCAAGCAGCGATTTCCGGGGACCGTGCGGCATTAGTGGCATTTGTCAAACGCAGAAACCGCAAAACGGCAGACAGCTCTAGACAGGGTTGACCCAAAATACAAATATTTGTCTCTAATCAGGGCTTTTGCCATTGCTGATGGTATTTTAACCCGATCCGGTAAGGGCTTGCGTATTAAGTCTTTTAAGTACAAGTGAAACAGTGAACAGTTAATACTGTTAAATTTCTTAACTTTTGCAATAAAAAAGGTGTTTCTTAATGTGAAAACAACATTGAAAGAAGCATAGCATTTGCATAATAGTTTTGCCAAACATTAACCTAGCCATTGGTACCAAGCTGGAATTGAACCGCTGACCACATACATGGAAAGCCAATACTGAATCCGCTAGGCCAAAGCAGGTTAACAGAAATGAGGAGGCCAAATAAGACTTGTGTGTTGCGGTATCAGATTGTTTTGGCTTACTGACTTCATAATTCATACAGATAACAGGTAATATTGTGAAATTTCCTAGCCTTTGCAATAAAAAGAACATTCTTACAATGACATGCACATTGTGTGCCTCAAAAAAAACTCGGGAACAGGTGGGGATCGAACCACCAACCTACTACACGGCAGTCAAATGCCTTAACCACTAAGCTACAGGAACTTTCACAGTTGGTATAGTAGGTAGACGGCCTGTTAAGCAGAGATAGTGTACTTGGCGGATGGCATACCTGCCATCCCAACATTTGTATTTCTTTAGTGCCACCACGCAGATTGATTGGGTTAACACTGCAGGGCTCGAGTCTTGATCTAATTCTCAATCAACCCACCAAGTTTCAGAACTTTATATCAAATGGTTTTAGAAGTACTAGCATTTGTGCGATAAGCCACGCCCAATGCAAAATCCATTGGCTTCTCATTCGGCCAATATTTGACATACGCCTTAGTAAAGTAATACGTGTATGTAGGGAAGCGTGTTCAGTAGCTTGAACAGGTTTGGTGCAAATTGGTCAAATTTTATAGGAGGAGTAGTATTTTAAGTGTTTTACAAGTAATGCTAATTAGCAGAAAATCCAATGGGGCTAACTTGATGGTTCCTTGAGGAAAATTTGTTCAGTATGAGCAGCCGGACCTCTATCCCACATTTTGTGACTCTAGATAAAACGGGGCGTATGCAGTGGGCGTGTCAATGATTTTTAGTGAATTTTTAAATATTTTCTTATATTTGGATCTCTATAGCGCCACCACATGGGTCGATTGGGTTGAAACTGGAGAGGTCAGGTCCAGATGTTACTCTTAAAAGATTTTCCAAGTTTCATAACTTTCTGTGAAATGGTTTTGGAATTATTAGCATTCTTGTGATAAGCCACGCCCACTGGATATTTATTGGCTCGTCATTCGGCCATATTTAAACATATTAAAATTCTGTATATAGGTTTTATGACGCATGGTGTAAGGAGCGTGTTTACCAGGTTTCATGTAAATTGGTCAAATTTTATAGGAGGAGTAGTATTTTAAGTGTTTTACAAGTAATGCTAATTAGCGGAAAATCCAATAGGGCTAACTTGATGGTTCCTTGAGGCAAATTTGTTCAGTATGAGCAGACGGACCTCTGTCCCACATTTTGTGACTCTAGATAAAACGGGGCGTATGCAGTGGGCATGTCAATCATTTTTAGTGAATTTTTAAATATTTTCTCATATTTGGATCTATATAGCGCCACCACGTGGCTAGATTGGGTTGAAACTGTAGAGGTCAATTCCTCATGTTACTCTTAATAGATCTACCAGGTTTCATAACTTTCTGTCAAATCATTTTGGAATTATCAGCATTTTTGTGATAAGTCACGCCCATTGACAATTCATTGGCTTGTCATTCGGCCATCTTTTAAAATATTAAAATTCTGAATATAACTTTTATGAAGCATGGTCTAAGGAGTTCGTGTACCTCGTTTCATGTAAATTGGCCACATTTTGTAGGAGGAGTAGCATTTTAAGTGTTTTACAGAAAATGCTAATTAGCGGAAAATCAAATATGGCTGACTTCATGGATCCTTGCGGTACATTTGTTCAGCATGAGCAGAGGGACCTGTACTCCACATTTTGTGACTCTAGGTCAAACGGGGCGTCGGCAGTGGGCGTGTCAATGTCACAATATTAACACGTGCACTACAGCGCCACCAACTGGCCTATCGCCATGAAATTCGGTGTGAGCTTGTATGATGACAACGTCTAACGACTTGCCAAGTTTCATGCTAATCAGCCAAGCGGTTAAGGAACAACTCAAAGAAGTAATAAATGAGTACATTTAAGCCAAAATGTCGGCAAATTCAAGATGGCGCCCACCAAATTAGTAAAGTTCTATGATCCAAATCCGGCTCTTTGTCACTGTAGCAAGTTATACATCTCTGCAATGGAAATGTGATTTTTAGTGAATTTTTTTATATTTCTTTATATTTGGAACTCTATAGCGCCACCACATGGATAGATTGGGATAAAACTGTACAAGTCTAGTCCGAATGACACTCTTAACAGACCTACCAAGTTTCATAGCTTTCTGTCAAATCGTTTTGGAATTATTAGCATTTTTGTGATAAGCCACGCCCAGTGAAATTTCATTGGCTCGTCATTCGGCCATATTTGAAAATATCAAAATTCCAAATATAACTTTTATGAGACATGGTCTAAGGAGTATGTAAACCGAGTTTCATCTCAATTGGTCAAATTTTGTAGGAGGAGTAGCATTTTAAGCGTTTTACAAAAAATGCTAATTAGCAAAAAATCCAATATGGCGGACTTTATGGGTCCTTGAGGCAAATTTGTTCAGAATGAGCAAATGGACATGCATACCAAATTTTGTGACTCTAGGTGAAACGGGGCGTCGGCAGTGGGCGTGTCAATGTCAAAAATTTGTCACGTGCACTACAGCGCCACCAGGTGTTCAATCTGCGTCATAATATAGAGGATTCAAGAGTTTGGGAATCCCAACAAGCGTGCCAAGTCTGGTGATTCTAGGACAAACCAGCTCATGGGAATTTTAGGTGAAAGGGGAGAAAAAAAATAATAAAAAAATAAATAATAATAATAAAAAGAATCTGAACAAAAACAATAGGGTACCTGCAGCTTCGCTGCACGGTCCCCTAAATATAGCTGCAAGCAGCGATTTCCGGGGACCGTGCGGCATTAGCGGCATTTGTCAAACGCAGAAGCCGCAAAATGGTAGACAACTCTAGACAGGGTTGACCCAAAATACAAATATTTGTTTCTAATCATGGCTTTTGCCATTGCTGATGGTATCTTAACCCGATCCAGTAAGGGATTGCGTATTAAGTCTTTTAAGTACAAGTGAAACAGTGAACAGTTAATACTGTTAAATTTCTTAACTTTTGCAATGAAAAGGTGTTTCTTAATGTGAAAACAATATTAAAAGAAGCATAGCATTTGCACAATAGTTTTGGCAAACATTAACCTAGCCATTGGTACCAATTTGAAATTGAACCGCTGACCACATACATGGAAAGCCAATACTGAATCCGCTAGGCCAAAGCAGGTTAACAGAAATGAGGAGGCCAAATAAGACTTGTGTGTTGCGGTATCAGATTGTTTTGGCTTACTGACTTCATAATTCATACAGATAACAGGTAATATTGTGAAATTTCCTAGCCTTTGCAATAAAAAGAACATTCTTACAATGACGTGCACATTGTGTGCCTCAAAAAAAACTCGGGAACAGGTGGGGATCGAACCACCAACCTACTACACGGCAGTCAAATGCCTTAACCACTAAGCTACAGGAACTTTCACAGTTGGTATAGTAGGTAGACGGCCTGTTAAGCAGAGATAGTGTACTTGGCGGATGGCATACCTGCCATCCCAACATTTGTATTTCTTTAGTGCCACCACGCAGATTGATTGGGTTAACACTGCAGGGCTCGAGTCTTGATCTAACTCTCAATCAACCCACCAAGTTTCAGAACTTTATATCAAATGGTTTTAGAAGTACTAGCATTTGTGCGATAAGCCACGCCCAATGCAAAATCCATTGGCTTCTCATTCGGCCAATATTTGACATACGCCTTAGTAAAGTAATACGTGTATGTAGGGAAGCGTGTTCAGTACCTTGAACAGGTTTGGTGCAAATTGGTCAAATTTTATAGGAGGAGTAGCATTTTAAGTGTTTTACAAGTAATGCTAATTAGCGGAAAATCCAATGGGGCTAACTTGATGATTCCTCGAGGCAAATTTGTTCAGTATGAGCAGACGGACCTCTATCCCACATTTTGTGACTCTAGATAAAACGGGGCGTATGCAGTGGGCGTGTCAATGATTTTTAGTGAATTTTTAAATATTTTCTTATATTTGAATCTATATAGCGCCACCACGTGGCTCAATTGGGTTGAAACTGTAGAGGTCAATTCCACATGTTACTCTTAATAGATCTACCAGGTTTCATAACTTTCTGTCAAATTATTTTGGAATTATCAGCATTTTTGTGATAAGTCACGCCCATTGAAAATTAATTGGCTCGTCATTCGGCCATCTTTTAAAATATCACAATTTTGAATATAAATTTTATGAAGCATGGTCTAATGAGTTCTTGTCCCACGTTTCATGTAAATTGACCAAATTTTGTAGGAGGAGTAGTATTTTAAGTGTTTTACAAGTAATGCTAATTAGCGGAAAATCCAATAGGGCTAACTTGATGGTTCCTTGAGGAAAATTTGTTCAGTATGAGCAGCCGGACCTCTATCCCACATTTTGTGACTCTAGATAAAACGGGGCGTATGCAGTGGGCGTGTCAATGATTTTTAGTGAATTTTTAAATATTTTCTTATATTTGGATTGATATAGCGCCACCACGTGGCTCGATTGGGTTAAAACTGTAGGGGTCTATTCCTCATGTTACTCTTAATAGATCTACCAGGTTTCATAACTTTCTATGAAATGATTTTGGAATTATCAGCATTTTTGTGATAAGTCACGCCCATTGAAAATTAATTGGCTCGTCATTCGGTCATCTTTTAAAATATCAAAATTCTGAATATAATTTTTATGAAGCATGGTCTAACGAGTTTGTGTACCTCGTTTCATGTAAATTGGCCAAATTTTGTAGGAGGAGTAGCATTTTAAGTGTTATACAAAAAATGCTAATTAGCGGAAAATCCAATATGGCTGACTTCATGGATCCTTGAGGTAAATCTGTTCAGCATGAGCAGAGAGACCTGTCCACCACATTTTGTGACTCTAGGTCAAACGGGGCGTCGCCAGTGGGCGTGTCAATGTCACAATATTAACACGTACACTACAGCGCCACCAACTGGCCTATCGCCACGAAATTCGGTGTGAGCTTGTATGATGACAACTTCTAACTACTTGCCAAGTTTCATGCTAATGAGCCAAGCGGTTAAGGAAAACCTCAAAGAAGTAATAAATGAGTACATTTAAGCCAAAATGTCGGCAAATTCAAGATGGCGCCCACCAAATTAGTAAAGTTCTATGATCCAAATCCGGCTCTTTGTCACTGTAGCAAGTTATACATCTCTGCAAAGGAACTGTGATTTTTAGTGAATTTTTTTATATTTCTTTATATTTGGAACTCTATAGCGCCACCACATGGATAGAATGGGATAAAACTGTACATGTCTAGTCCTAATGGGACTCTTAAAAGACCTACCAAGTTTCATAGCTTTCTGTCAAATCGTTTTGGAATTATTAGCATTTTTGTGATAAGCCACGCCCAGTGAAATTTCATTGGCTCGTCATTCGGCCATATTTGAAAATATCAAAATTCCAAATATAACTTTTATGAGACATGGTCTAAGGAGTATGTAAACCAAGTTTCATCTCAATTGGTCAAATTTTGTAGGAGGAGTAGCATTTTAAGCGTTTTACAAAAAATGCTAATTAGCAAAAAATCCAATATGGCGGACTTTATGGGTCCCTGAGGCAAATTTGTTCAGAATGAGCAAATGGACATGCATACCAAATTTTGTGACTCTAGGTGAAATGGGGCGTCGGCAGTGGGCGTGTCAATGTCAAAAATTTGTCACGTGCACTACAGCGCCACCAGGTGTTCAATCTGCGTCATAATATAGAGGATTCAAGAGTTTGGGAATCCCAGCAAGCGTGCCAAGTCTGGTGATTCTAGGACAAACCAGCTCATGGGAATTTTAGGTGAAAGGGGAGAAAAAAAAAAATAAAAAAAATAATAATAATAAAAAGAATCTGAACAAAAACAATAGGGTACCTGCAGCTTCGCTGCACGGTCCCCTAAAAATAATAATAAATATAGCTGCAAGCAGCGATTTCCGGGGACCGTGCGGCATTAGCGGCATTTGTGAAACGCAGAAACCGCAAAGTGGTAGACAGCTCTAGACAGGGTTGACCCAAAATACAAATATTTGTTTCCAATCAGGGCTTTTGCCATTGCTGATGGTATCTTTACCCGATCCGGTAACGGCTTGCGTATTAAGTCTTTTAAGTACAAGTGAAACAGTGAACAGTTAATACTGTTACATTTCTTAACTTTTGCAATAAAAAGGTGTTTCTTAATGTGAAAACAACATTAAAAGAAGCATAGCATTTCCACAATAGTTTTGCCAAACATTAACCAAGCCATTGGTACCAAGCCGGAATTGACCACATACCCATGGAAAGCCAATACTGTATCCACTAGGCCTAAGCAGGTTAACAGAAATGAGGAGGCCAAATAAGACTTGTGTGTTGCGGTATCAGATTGTTTTGGCTTACTGACTTCATAATTCAAACAGATAACAGGTAATATTGTGAAATTTCCTAGCCTTTGCAATAAAAAGAACATTCTTACAATGACGTGCACATTGTATGCCTCAAAAAAAACTCGGGAACAGGTGGGGATCGAACCACCAACCTACTACACGGCAGTCAAATGCCTTAACCACTAACCTACAGAAACTTTCACAGTTGGTATAGTAGGTAGACGGCCTGTTAAGCAGAGATAGTGTACTTGGCGGATGGCATACCTGCCATCCCAACATTTGTATTTCTTTAGTGCCACCACGCAGATTGATTGGGTTAAAACTGCAGGGCTCGAGTCTTGATCTAACTCTCAATCAACCCACCAAGTTTCAGAACTTTATATCAAACGGTTTTAGAAGTACTAGCATTTGTGCGATAAGCCACGCCCAATGCAAAATCCATTGGCTTCTCATTCGGCCAATTTTTGACATACGCCTTAGTAAAGTAATGCGTGTATGTAGGAACGCGGGTTGAGTACCTTAAACAGGTTTTGGTGCAAATTGGTCAAATTCTGTAGGAGGAGTAGCATTTTAAGTGTTTTACAAAAAATGCTAATTAGCGGAAAATTGAAGATGGCAGACTTCATGGTTTCTTGAGGCAAATTTGTTGGGCAGGAGTAGCGGGATGCATCCACCAACTTATGTGACTGTAGATCAAACGAGGCGTCGGCAGTGGGCGTGTCAATGATTTTTAGTGAATGTTTAAATATTTTCTTATATTTGGATTTCAATAGCGCCACCACGTGGCTCGATTGGGTTGAAACTGGAGAGTTCTGGTCCAGATGTTACTCTTAAAAGACCTTCCAAGGTGCATAACTTTCCGTGAAATGGTTTTGGAATTATTAGCATTTTTGTGATAAGCCACGCCCACTGGATATTTATTAGCTCGTCATTCGGCCATTTTTTGAAATATCACAATTCTGTTTATACCTTTTATGATGCATGGTGTAAGGAGTGTGGTTAACAGGTTTAATGTAAATTGGTCAAATTTTATAGGAGGAGTAGTATTTTAAGTGTTTTACAAGTAATGCTAATTAGCGGAAAATCCAATAGGGCTAACTTGATGGTTCCTTGAGGCAAATTTGTTCAGTATGAGCAGCCGGACCTCTATCCCACATTTTGTGACTCTAGATAAAACGGGGCGTATGCAGTGGGGCGTGTCAATTATTTTTTTTGTGAATTTTTTTATATTTTCTTATATTTGAATCTATACAGCGCCACCACGTGGCTAGATTGGATTGAAACTGTAGCGGTCAATTCCTCATGTTACTCTTAATAGATCTACCAGGTTGCATAACTTTCTGTCAAATTATTTTGGAATTATCAGCATTTTTGTGATAAGTCACGCCCATTGAAAATTAATTGGCTCGTCATTCGGCCATCTTTTAAAATATCACAATTCTGAATATAACTTTTATGAAGCATGGTCTAACGAGTTTGTGTACCTCGTTTCATGTAAATTAGCCAAATTTTGTAGGAGGAGTAGCATTTTAAGTGTTATTCAAAAAATGCTAATTAGCGGAAAATCCAATATGGCTGACTTCATGGATTCTTGAGGCAAATTTGTTCAGCATGAGCCGAGAGACCTGTACACCACATTTTGTGACTCTAGGAAACGGGGCGTCGCCAGTGGGCGTGTCAATGTCACAATATTTACACGTGCACTACAGCGCCACCAACTGGCCTATCGCCACGAAATTCGGTGTGAGCTTGTATGATGACAACTTCTAACTACATACCAAGTTTCATGCTAATCAGCCAAGCGGTTAAGGAAAAACTCAAAGAAGTAATAAATGAGTACATTTAAGCCAAAATGTCGGCAAATTCAAGATGGCGCCCACCAAATTAGTAAAGTTATATGATCCAAATCCGGCTGTTTGTCACTGTAGCAAGTTGCACATCTCTGCAAAGGAACTGTGATTTTTAGTGAATTTTTGTATATTTTTTTATATTTGGAAGTCTATAGCGCCACCACATGGATGGATTGGGATAAAACTGTACATGTCTAGTCCTATTGGCACTCCTAACATACCTACCAAGGTTCATAGCTTTCTGTCTAATCGTTTTGGAATTATTAGCATTTTGGTGATAAGCCACGCCCAGTGAAATTTCATTGGCCTCGTCATTCGGCCATATTTGAAAATATCAAAATTCCAAATATAAGTTTTATGAGACATGGTATAAGGAGTATGTATACCAAGTTTCATCTCAATTTGTCAAATTTTGTAGGAGGAGTAGCATTTTAAGCGTTTTACAAAAAATGCTAATTAGCAAAAAATCCAATATGGCGGACTTTATAGGTCCTGTTGGCAAATGTGTTCAGAATGAGCAAATGGACATGCATACCAAATTTTGTGAGTCTAGGTGAAACGGGGCGTCGGCAGTGGGCGTGTCAATGTCAAAATTTTGTCACGTGCACTACAGCGCCACCAGGTGTTCAATCTGCGTCATAATATAGAGGATTCAAGAGTTTAGGAATCCCAACAAGCGTGCCAAGTCTGGTGATTCTAGGACAAACCAGCTCACGGGAATTTTTAGGTAAAAGGGGAGAAAAAAAATAATAATAAATATAGCTGCAAGCAGCGATTTCCGGGGACCGTGCGGCATTAGCGGCATTTGTCAAACGCAGAAGCCGCAAAATGGTAGACAACTCTAGACAGGGTTGACCCAAAATACAAATATTTGTTTCTAATCATGGCTTTTGCCATTGCTGATGGTATCTTAACCCGATCCGGTAAGGGATTGCGTATTAAGTCTTTTAAGTACAAGTGAAACAGTGAACAGTTAATACTGTTAAATTTCTAACTTTTGCAATGAAAAGGTGTTTCTTAATGTGAAAACAATATTAAAAGAAGCATAGCATTTGCACAATAGTTTTGGCAAACATTAAACCTAGCCATTGGTACCAATTTGAAATTGAACCGCTGACCACATACATGGAAAGCCAATACTGAATCCGCTAGGCCAAAGCAGGTTAACAGAAATGAGGAGGCCAAATAAGACTTGTGTGTTGCGGTATCAGATTGTTTTGGCTTACTGACTTCATAATTCATACAGATAACAGGTAATATTGTGAAATTTCCTAGACCTTTGCAATAAAAAGAACATTCTTACAATGACGTGCACATTGTGTGCCTCAAAAAAAAACTCGGGAACAGGTGGGGATCGAACCACCAACCTACTACACGGCAGTCGAATGCCTTAACCACTAAGCTACAGGAACTTTCACAGTTGGTATAGTAGGTAGACGGCCTGTTAAGCAGAGATAGTGTACTTGGCGGATGGCATACCTGCCATCCCAACATTTGTATTTCTTTAGTGCCACCACGCAGATTGATTGGGTTAACACTGCAGGGCTCGAGTCTTGATCTAACTCTCAATCAACCCACCAAGTTCAGAACTTTATATCAATGGTTTTAGAAGGTACTAGCATTTGTGCGATAAGCCACGCCCAATGCAAAATCCATTGGCTTCTCATTCGGCCAATATTTGACATACGCCTTAGTAAAGTAATACGTTATGTAGGGAAGCGTGTTCAGTACCTTGAACAGGTTTGGTGCAAATTGGTCAAATTTTTGAGGAGTAGTATTTTAAGTGTTTTACAAGTAATGCTAATTAGCGGAAAATCCAATGGGGCTAACTTGATGATTCCTCGAGGCAATTTGTTCAGTATGAGCAGACGGACCTCTATCCCACATTTTGTGACTCTAGATAAAACGGGGCGTATGCAGTGGGCGTGTCAATGATTTTTAGTGAATTTTTAAATATTTTCTTATATTTGAATCTATATAGCGCCACCACGTGGCTCAATTGGGTTGAAACTGTAGAGGTCAATTCCACATGTTACTCTTAATAGATCTACCAGGTTTCATAACTTTCTGTCAAATGATTTTGGAATTATCAGCATTTTTGTGATAAGTCACGCCCATTGAAAATTAATTGGCTCGTCATTCGGCCATCTTTTAAAATATCACAATTTTGAATATAAATTTTATGAAGCATGGTCTAAGGAGTTCTTGTCCCACGTTTCATGTAAATTGACCAAATTTTGTAGGAGGAGTAGTATTTTAAGTGTTTTACAAGTAATGCTAATTAGCGGAAAATCCAATATGGCTGACTTCATGGATCCTTGAGGTAAATTTGTTCAACATGAGCAGAGGGACCTGTATACCACATTTTGTGACTTTAGGTCAAACGGGGCATCGGCAGTGGGCGTGTCAATGATTTTTAGTGAATTTTTAAATATTTTCTTATATTTGGATTGATATAGCGCCACCACGTGGCTCGATTGGGTTAAAACTGTAGGGGTCTATTCCTCATGTTAATCTTAATAGATCTACCAGGTTTCATAACTTTCTGTCAAATGATTTTGGAATTATCAGCATTTTTGTGATAAGTCACGCCCATTGAAAATTAATTGGCTCGTCATTCGGTCATCTTTTAAAATATCAAAATTCTGAATATAACTTTTATGAAGCATGGTCTAACGAGTTTGTGTACCTCGTTTCATGTAAATTGGCCAAATTTTGTAGGAGGAGTAGCATTTTAAGTGTTATACAAAAAATGCTAATTAGCGGAAAATCCAATATGGCTGACTTCATGGATCCTTGAGGTAAATCTGTTCAGCATGAGCAGAGAGACCTGTACACCACATTTTGTGACTCTAGGTCAAACGGGGCGTCGCCAGTGGGCGTGTCAATGTCACAATATTAACACGTACACTACAGCGCCACCAACTGGCCTATCGCCACGAAATTCGGTGTGAGCTTGTATGATGACAACTTCTAACAACTTACCAAGTTTCATGCTAATAAGCCAAGCGGTTAAGGAAAACCTCAAAGAAGTAATAAATGAGTACATTTAAGCAAAAATGTCGGCAAATTCAAGATGGCGCCCACCAAATTAGTAAAGTTCTATGATCCAAATCCGGCTCTTTGTCACTGTAGCAAGTTATACATCTCTGCAAAGGAACTGTGATTTTTAGTGAATTTTTTTATATTTCTTTATATTTGGAACTCTATAGCGCCACCACATGGATAGATTGGGATAAAACTGTACATGTCTAGTCCTAATGGGACTCTTAAAAGACCTACCAAGTTTCATAGCTTTCTGTCAAATCGTTTTGGAATTATTAGCATTTTTGTGATAAGCCACGCCCAGTGAAATTTCATTGGCTCGTCATTCGGCCATATTTGAAAATATCAAAATTCCAAATATAACTTTTATGAGACATGGTCTAAGGAGTATGTAAACCGAGTTTCATCTCAATTGGTCAAATTTTGTAGGAGGAGTAGCATTTTAAGCGTTTTACAAAAAATGCTAATTAGCAAAAAATCCAATATGGCGGACTTTATGGGTCCTTGAGGCAAATTTGTTCAGAATGAGCAAATGGACATGCATACCAAATTTTGTGACTCTAGGTGAAACGGGGCGTCGGCAGTGGGCGTGTCAATGTCAAAAATTTGTCACGTGCACTACAGCGCCACCAGGTGTTCAATCTGCGTCATAATATAGAGGATTCAAGAGTTTGGGAATCCCAACAAGCGTGCCAAGTCTGGTGATTCTAGGACAAACCAGCTCATGGGAATTTTAGGTGAAAGGGGAGAAAAAAAATAAAAATAAAAAAAAATAAAAAAAAAAGAATCTGAACAAAAACAATAGGGTACCTGCAGCTTCGCTGCACGGTCCCCTAAATATAGCTGCAAGCAGCGATTTCCGGGGACCGTGCGGCATCAGTGGCATTTGTCAAATGCAGAAACTGTAAAATGGTAGACAACTCTAGACATGGTTGACCCAAAATACAAATATTTGTTTATAATCAGGGCTTTTGCCATTGCTGATGGTATCTTAACCCGATCCAGTAAGGGCTTGCGTATTAAGTCTTTGAAGTACAAGTGAAACAGTGAACAGTTAATACTGTTAAATTGCTTAACTTTTGCAATAAAAAGGTGTTTCTTAATGTGAAAATAACATTGAAAGAAGCATAGCATTTGCACAATAGTTTTGCCAAACATTAACCTAGCCATTGGTACCAAGGCGGAATTGAACCGCTGATCACAGACATGGAAAGCCAATACTGTATCCACTAGGCCAAAGCAGGTTAACAGAAATAGGGAGGTCAAATAAGACTTGTGTGTTGCGGTATCAGATTGTTTTGCCTTGCTGACTTCATAATTCAAACAGATAACAGGTAATATTGTGAAATTTCCTAGCCTTTGCAATAAAAAGAACATTCTTACAATGTCGTGCACATTGTGTGCCTCAAAAAAAACTCGGGAACAGGTGGGGATCGAACCACCAACCTACTACACGGCAGTCAAATGCCTTAACCACTAAGCTACAGGAACTTTCACAGTTGCTATAGTAGGTAAACGGCCTGTTAAGCAGAGATAGTGTACTTGGTGGATGGCATACCTGCCATCCCAACATTTGTATTTCTTTAGTGCCACCACGCAGATTGATTGAGTTTAAACTGCAGGGCTCAAGTCTTGATCTAACTCTCAATCAACCCACCAAGTTTCAGAACTTTATATCAAACAGTTTTAGAAGTACTAGCATTTGTGCGATAAGCCAAGCCTAATGCAAAATCCATTGGCTTCTCATTCGGCCAAGTTTTGACATACACCTTTGTAAAGTAATGCGTGTATGTAGGGAAGCGGTTTAAGTACCCTGAACAGGTTTGGTGCAAATTGGTCTAATTCTGTAGGAGGAATAGCATTTTAAGTGTTTTACAAAAAATGCTAATTAGCGGAAAATCGAAGATGGCAGACTTCATGGTTTCTTGAGGCAAATTTGTTGGGCAGGAGTAACGGGATGTATACACCAAATTTTGTGACTGAAGATCAAACGGGGCGTCGGCAGTGGGCGTGTCAATGATTTTTAGTGAATTTTTAAATATTTTCTTATATTTGGATCTCTATAGCGCCACCACGTGGCTCGATAGGGTTGAAACTGGAGAGGTCAGGTCCAGATTCTACTCTTAAAAGACCATCCAAGTTTCATAATTTTCTGTGAAATGGTTTTGGAATTATTAGCATTTTTGTGATAAGCCACGCCCACTGGATATTTATTGGTTCGTCATTCGGCCATCTTTTAAAATATCAAAATTCTGTTTATAACTTTTATGAGGCATGGTGTAAGGAGTGTGTTTAACAGGTTTCATGTAAATTGGTCAAATTTTATAGGAGGAGTAGTATTTTAAGTGTTTTACAAGTAATGCTAATTAGCGGAAAATCCAATAGGGCTAACTTGATGGTTCCTAGAGGCAAATTTGTTCAGTATGAGCAGCCGGACCTCTATCGCACATTTTGTGAGTCTAGATAAAACGGGGCGTATTCAGTGGGCGTGTCAATGATTTTTAGTGAATTTTTAAATATTTTCTTATATTTGGATCGATATAGCGCCACCACGTCGCTCGATTGGGTTGAAACTGTAGGGGTCAATTCCTCATTTTACTCTTAATAGATCTACCAGGCTTCATAACTTTCTGTCAAATGATTTTGGAATTATCAGCATTTTTTTGATAAGTCACGCCCATTGAAAATTAATTGGCTCGTCATTCGGCCATCTTTTAAAATATCAAAATTCTGAATATAACTTTTATGAAGCATGGTCTAACGAGTTTGTGTACCTCGTTTCATGTAAATTAGCCAAATTTTGTAGGAGGAGTAGCATTTTAAGTGTTATACAAAAAATGCTAATTAGCGGAAAATCCAATATGGCTGACTTCATGGATTCTTGAGGCAAATTTGTTCAGCATGAGCAGAGAGACCTGTACACCACATTTTGTGACTCTAGGTCAAACGGGGCGTCGCCAGTGGGCGTGTCAATGTCACAATATTTACACGTGCACTACAGCGCCAGCAACTGGCCTATCGCCACGAAATTCGGTGTGAGCTTGTATGATGACAACTTCTAACTACATACCAAGTTTCATGCTAATCAGCCAAGCGGTTAAGGAAAAACTCAAAGAAGTAATAAATGAGTACATTTAAGCCAAAATGTTGGCAAATTCAAGATGGCGCCCACCAAATTAGTAAAGTTCTATGATCCAAATCCGGCTCTTTGTCACTGTAGCAAGTTATACATCTCTGCAAACGAACTGTAATTTTTAGTGAATTTTTTTATATTTCTTTATATTTGGAACTCTATAGCGCCACCACATGGATAGATTGGGATAAAACTGTAGATTTCTAGTCCTAATGGCACTCTTAACAGACCTACCAAGTTTCATAGCTTTCTGTCAAATCGTTTTGGAATTATTAGCATTTTTGTGATAAGCCACGCCCAGTGAAATTTAATTGGCTCGTCATTCGGCCATCTTTGAAAATATCAAAATTCTAAATATAACTTTTATGAGACATCGTCTAAGGAGTATGTAAACCAAGTTTCATCTCAATTGGTCAAACTTTGTAGGAGGAGTAGCATTTTAAGCGTTTTACAAAAAATGCTAATTAGCAAAAAATCCAATATGGCGGACTTTATGGGTCCTTGAGGCAAATTTGTTCAGAATGAGCAAATGGACATGCATGCCAAATTTTGTGACTCTAGGTGAAACAGGGCGTCGGCAGTGGGCGTGTCAATGTCAAAAATATATCACGTGCACTACAGCGCCACCAGGTGTTCAATCTGCGTCATAATATAGAAAATTCAAGAGTTTCGGAATCCCAACAAGCTTGCCAAGTCTGGTGATTCTAGGACAAACCAGCTCACGGGAATTTTAGGTGAAAGGGGAGAAAAAAAAAGAGAAAAGAAGAACAATTATCAATATAGCTGCAAGCAGCGATTTCCGGGGACCGTGCGGCATTAGTGGCATTTGTCAAACGCAGAAACCGCAAAACGGCAGACAGCTCTAGACAGGGTTGACCCAAAATACAAATATTTGTCTCTAATCAGGGCTTTTGCCATTGCTGATGGTATTTTAACCCGATCCGGTAAGGGCTTGCGTATTAAGTCTTTTAAGTACAAGTGAAACAGTGAACAGTTAATACTGTTAAATTTCTTAACTTTTGCAATAAAAAAGGTGTTTCTTAATGTGAAAACAACATTGAAAGAAGCATAGCATTTGCATAATAGTTTTGCCAAACATTAACCTAGCCATTGGTACCAAGCTGGAATTGAACCGCTGACCACATACATGGAAAGCCAATACTGAATCCGCTAGGCCAAAGCAGGTTAACAGAAATGAGGAGGCCAAATAAGACTTGTGTGTTGCGGTATCAGATTGTTTTGGCTTACTGACTTCATAATTCATACAGATAACAGGTAATATTGTGAAATTTCCTAGCCTTTGCAATAAAAAGAACATTCTTACAATGACATGCACATTGTGTGCCTCAAAAAAAAACTCGGGAACAGGTGGGGATCGAACCACCAACCTACTACACGGCAGTCAAATGCCTTAACCACTAAGCTACAGGAACTTTCACAGTTGGTATAGTAGGTAGACGGCCTGTTAAGCAGAGATAGTGTACTTGGCGGATGGCATACCTGCCATCCCAACATTTGTATTTCTTTAGTGCCACCACGCAGATTGATTGGGTTAACACTGCAGGGCTCGAGTCTTGATCTAATTCTCAATCAACCCACCAAGTTTCAGAACTTTATATCAAATGGTTTTAGAAGTACTAGCATTTGTGCGATAAGCCACGCCCAATGCAAAATCCATTGGCTTCTCATTCGGCCAATATTTGACATACGCCTTAGTAAAGTAATACGTGTATGTAGGGAAGCGTGTTCAGTAGCTTGAACAGGTTTGGTGCAAATTGGTCAAATTTTATAGGAGGAGTAGTATTTTAAGTGTTTTACAAGTAATGCTAATTAGCAGAAAATCCAATGGGGCTAACTTGATGGTTCCTTGAGGAAAATTTGTTCAGTATGAGCAGCCGGACCTCTATCCCACATTTTGTGACTCTAGATAAAACGGGGCGTATGCAGTGGGCGTGTCAATGATTTTTAGTGAATTTTTAAATATTTTCTTATATTTGGATCTCTATAGCGCCACCACATGGGTCGATTGGGTTGAAACTGGAGAGGTCAGGTCCAGATGTTACTCTTTAAAAGATTTTCCAAGTTTCATAACTTTCTGTGAAATGGTTTTGGAATTATTAGCATTCTTGTGATAAGCCACGCCCACTGGATATTTATTGGCTCGTCATTCGGCCATATTTAAACATATTAAAATTCTGTATATAGGTTTTTATGACGCATGGTGTAAGGAGCGTGTTTACCAGGTTTCATGTAAATTGGTCAAATTTTATAGGAGGAGTAGTATTTTAAGTGTTTTACAAGTAATGCTAATTAGCGGAAAAATCCAATAGGGCTAACTTGATGTTCCTTGAGGCAAATTTGTTCAGTATGAGCAGACGGACCTCTGTCCCACATTTTGTGACTCTAGATAAAACGGGGCGTATGCAGTGGGCATGTCAATCATTTTTAGTGAATTTTTAAATATTTCTCATATTTGGATCTATATAGCGCCACCACGTGGCTAGATTGGGTTGAAACTGTAGAGGTCAATTCCTCATGTTACTCTTAATAGATCTACCAGGTTTCATAACTTTCTGTCAAATCATTTTGGAATTATCAGCATTTTTGTGATAAGTCACGCCCATTGACAATTCATTGGCTTGTCATTCGGCCATCTTTTAAAATATTAAAATTCTGAATATAACTTTTATGGAAGCATGGTCTAAGGAGTTCGTGTACCTCGTTTCATGTAAATTGGCCACATTTTGTAGGAGGAGTAGCATTTTAAGTGTTTTACAGAAAATGCTAATTAGCGGAAAATCAAATATGGCTGACTTCATGGATCCTTGCGGTACATTTGTTCAGCATGAGCAGAGGGGACCTGTACTCCACATTTTGTGACTCTAGGTCAAACGGGGCGTCGGCAGTGGGCGTGTCAATGTCACAATATTAACACGTGCACTACAGCGCCACCAACTGGCCTATCGCCATGAAATTCGGTGTGAGCTTGTATGATGACAACGTCTAACGACTTGCCAAGTTTCATGCTAATCAGCCAAGCGGTTAAGGAACAACTCAAAGAAGTAATAAATGAGTACATTTAAGCCAAAATGTCGGCAAATTCAAGATGGCGCCCACCAAATTAGTAAAGTTCTATGATCCAAATCCGGCTCTTTGTCACTGTAGCAAGTTATACATCTCTGCAATGGAAATGTGATTTTTAGTGAATTTTTTTATATTTCTTTATATTTGGAACTCTATAGCGCCACCACATGGATAGATTGGGATAAAACTGTACAAGTCTAGTCCGAATGACACTCTTAACAGACCTACCAAGTTTCATAGCTTTCTGTCAAATCGTTTGGAATTATTAGCATTTTTGTGATAAGCCACGCCCAGTGAAATTTCATTGGCTCGTCATTCGGCCATATTTGAAAATATCAAAATTCCAAATATAACTTTTATGAGACATGGTCTAAGGAGTATGTAAACCGAGTTTCATCTCAATTGGGTCAAATTTTGTAGGAGGAGTAGCATTTTAAGCGTTTTACAAAAAATGCTAATTAGCAAAAATCCAATATGGCGGACTTTATGGGTCCTTGAGGCAAATTTGTTCAGAATGAGCAAATGGACATGCATACCAAATTTTGTGACTCTAGGTGAAACGGGGCGTCGGCAGTGGGCGTGTCAATGTCAAAAATTTGTCACGTGCACTACAGCGCCACCAGGTGTTCAATCTGCGTCATAATATAGAGGATTCAAGAGTTTGGGAATCCAACAAGCGTGCCAAGTCTGGTGATTCTAGGACAAACCAGCTCATGGGAATTTTAGGTGAAAGGGGAGAAAAAAAATAATAAAAAAATAAATAATAATAATAAAAAGAATCTGAACAAAAACAATAGGGTACCTGCAGCTTCGCTGCACGGTCCCCTAAATATAGCTGCAAGCAGCGATTTCCGGGGACCGTGCGGCATTAGCGGCATTTGTGAAACGCAGAAACCGCAAAATGGTAGACAGCTCTAGACAGGGGTTTGACCCAAAATACAAATATTTGTTTTCTAATCAGGGCTTTTGCCATTGCTGATGGTATCTTTTACCCGATCCGGTAAGGGCTTGCGTTATTAAGTCTTTGAAGTACAAGTGAAACAGTGAACAGTTAATACTGTTACATTTCTTACATTTGCAATAAAAAGGTGTTTCTTAATGTGAAAACAACATTTAAAAGAAGCATAGCATTTGCACAATAGTTTTGCCAAACATTAACCAAGCCATTGGTACCAAGCCGGAATTGACCACATACACATGGAAAGCCAATACTGTTATCCACTAGGCCTAAGCAGGTTAACAGAAATGAGGAGGCCAAAATAAGACTTGTGTGTTGCGGTATCACATTGTTTTGGCTTACTGACTTCATAATTCAAACAGATAACTGGTAATATTGGAAATTTCCTAGCCTTTGCAATAAAAAGAACATTCTTACAATGACGTGCACATTGTGTGCCTCAAAAAAAACTAGGGAACAGGTGGGGATCGAACCACCGACTTACTACACGGCAGTCAAATGCCTTAACCACTAAGCTACAGAATCTTTCACAGTTGGTATAGTAGGCAGATGGCCTGTTAAGCAGAGATAGTGTACTTGGCGGATGGCCATACCTGCCATCCCAACATTTGTAATTTCTTTAGTGCCACCACGCAGATTGATTGGGTTAAAACTGCAGGGCTCGAGTCTTGATCTAACTCTCAATCAACCCACCAAGTTTCAGAACTTTATGTCAAACGGTTTTAGAAGTACTAGCATTTGTGCGATAAGCCGCATGCCCAATGCAAAATCCATTGGCTTCTGATTCGGCCAAATTTTGACATACGCCTTACTAAAGTAATGCGTGTATGTAGGGAAGCGGTTTCAGTACCTTGAACAGGTTTGGTGCAAATTGGTCAAATTCTGTAGGAGGAGTAGCATTTTAAGTGTTTTACAAAAAATGCTAATTAGCGGAAAATTGAAGATGGCACACTTCATGGTTTCTTGAGGCAAATTTGTTGGGCAGGAGTAGCGGGATGTATCCACCAACTTATGTGACTGTAGATCAAACGGGGCGTCGGCATGATTTTTAGTGAATTTTAAAATATTTTCTTATATTTGGATCTCTATAGCGCCACCACATGCTCGATTGGGTTGAAACTGGAGAGGTCAGGTCCAGATGTTACTCTTAAAAGACTTTCCAAGTTGCATAACTTTCTGTGAAATGGTTTTGGAATTATTAGCATTTTTGTGATAAGCCACGCCCACTGGATATTTATTGGCTCGTCATTCGGCCATCTTTTAAAATATCAGAATTCTGTATATAAGTTTTATGCTGCATGGTGTATGGAGTGTGTTTACCAGGTTTCATGTAAATTGGTCAAATTTTATAGGAGGAGTAGTATTTTAAGTGTTTTACAAGTAATGCTAATTAGCGGAAAATCCAATGGGGCTAACTTGATGATTCCTCGAGGGCAAATTTGTTCAGTATGAGCAGACGGACCTCTATCCCACATTTTGTGACTCTAGATAAAACGGGGCGTATGCAGTGGGCGTGTCAATGATTTTTAGTGAATTTTTAAATATTTTCTTATATTTGAATCTATATAGCGCCACCACGTGGCTCAATTGGGTTGAAACTGTAGAGGTCAATTCCACATGTTACTCTTAATAGATCTACCAGGTTTCATAACTTTCTGTCAAATGATTTTGGAATTATCAGCATTTTTGTGATAAGTCACACCCATTGAAAATTAATTGGCTCGTCATTCGGCCATCTTTTAAAATATCACAATTTTGAATATAAATTTATGAAGCATGGTCTAAGGAGTTCTTTGTCCCACGTTTCATGTAAATTGACCAAATTTTGTAGGAGGAGTAGTATTTTAAGTGTTTTACAAGTAATGCTAATTAGCGGGAAAATCCAATATGGCTGACTTCATGGATCCTTGAGGTAAATTTGTTCAACATGAGCAGAGGGACCTGTATACCACATTTTGTGACTTTAGGTCAAACGGGGCATCGGCAGTGGGCGTGTCAATGATTTTTAGTGAATTTTTAAATATTTTCTTATATTTGGATTGATATAGCGCCACCACGTGGCTCGATTGGGTTAAAACTGTAGGGGTCTATTCCTCATGTTACTCTTAATAGATCTACCAGGTTTCATAACTTTCTGTCAAATGATTTTGGAATTATCAGCATTTTGTGATAAGTCACGCCCATTGAAAATTAATTGGCTCGTCATTCGGTCATCTTTTAAAATATCAAAATTCTGAATATAACATTTATGAAGCATGGTCTAACGAGTTTGTGTACCTCGTTTCATGTAAATTGGCCAAATTTTGTAGGAGGAGTAGCATTTTAAGTGTTATACAAAAAATGCTAATTAGCGAAAATCCAATATGGCTGACTTCATGGATCCTTGAGGTAAATCTGTTCAGCATGAGCAGAGAGACCTGTACACCACATTTTGTGACTCTAGGTCAAACGGGGGCGTCGCCAGTGGGCGTGTCAATGTCACAATATTAACACGTACACTACAGCGCCACCAACTGGCCTATCGCCACGAAATTCGGTGTGAGCTTGTATGATGACAACTTCTAACAACTTACCAAGTTTCATGCTAATAAGCCAAGCGGTTAAGGAAAACTCAAAGAAGTAATAAATGAGTACATTTAAGCAAAAATGTCGGCAAATTCAAGATGGCGCCCACCAAATTAGTAAAGTTCTATGATCCAAATCCGGCTCTTTGTCACTGTAGCAAGTTATACATCTCTGCAAAGGAACTGTGATTTTTAGTGAATTTTTTTATATTTCTTTATATTTGGAACTCTATAGCGCCACCACATTGATAGATTGGGATAAAACTGTACATGTCTAGTCCTAATGGGACTCTTAAAAGACCTACCAAGTTTCATAGCTTTCTGTCAAATCGTTTTGGAATTATTAGCATTTTTGTGATAAGCCACGCCAGTGAAATTTCATTGGCTCGTCATTCGGCCATATTTGAAAATATCAAAATTCCAAATATAACTTTTATGAGACATGGTCTAAGGAGTATGTAAACCGAGTTTCATCTCAATTGGTCAAATTTTGTAGGAGGAGTAGCATTTTAAGCGTTTTACAAAAAATGCTAATTAGCAAAAAAATCCAATATGGCGGACTTTATGGGTCCCTTGAGGCAAATTTGTTCAGAATGAGCAAATGGACATGCATACCAAATTTTGTGACTCTAGGTGAAACGGGGCGTCGGCAGTGGGGCGTGTCAATGTCAAAATTTGTCACGTGCACTACAGCGCCACCAGGTGTTCAATCTGCGTCATAATATAGAGGAGAGGATTCAAGAGTTTGGGATTCCCAAGCGTGCCAAGTCTGGTGATTCTAGGACAAACCAGCTCATGGGAACTTTAGGTGAAAGGGGAGAAAAAAAAAAATAAAATAAAAAATAAATATAGCTGCGAGCAGCGATTTCCGGGGACCGTGCGGCATTAGCGGCATTTGTCAAACGCAGAAGCCGCAAAATGGTAGACAGCTCTAGACAGGGTTGACCCAAAATACAAATATTTGTTTTCTAATCATGGCTTTTGCCATTGCTGATGGATCTTAACCCGATCCGGTAAGGGATTGCGTATTAAGTCTTTTAAGTACAAGTGAAACAGTGAACAGTTAATACTGTTAAATTTCTTAACTTTTGCAATGAAAAGGTGTTTCTTAATGTGAAAACAATATTAAAAGAAGCATAGCATTTGCACAATAGTTTTGGCAAACATTAACCTAGCCATTGGTACCAATTTGAAATTGAACCGCTGACCACATACATGGAAAGCCAATACTGAATCCGCTAGGCCAAAGCAGGTTAACAGAAATGAGGAGGCCAAATAAGACTTGTGTGTTGCTGGGTATCAGATTGTTTTGGCTTACTGACTTCATAATTCATACAGATAACAGGTAATATTGTGAAATTTCCTAGCTTTGCAATAAAAAGAACATTCTTACAATGACATGCACATTGTGTGCCTCAAAAAAAACTCGGGAACAGGTGGGGATCGAACCACCAACCTACTACACGGCAGTCAAATGCCTTAACCACTAAGCTACAGGAACTTAGCTACAGGAACTTTCACAGTTGGTATAGTAGGTAGACGGCCTGTTAAGCAGAGATAGTGTACTTGGCGGATGGCATACCTGCCATCCCAACATTTGTATTTCTTTAGTGCCACCACGCAGATTGATTGGGTTAACACTGCAGGGCTCGAGTCTTGATCTAACTCTCAATCAACCCACCAAGTTTCAGAACTTTATATCAAATGGTTTTAGAAGTACTAGCATTTGTGCGATAAGCCACGCCCAATGCAAAATCCATTGGCTTCTCATTCGGCAATATTTGACATACGCCTTAGTAAAGTAATACGTGTATGTAGGGAAGCGTGTTCAGTACCTTGAACAGGTTTGGTGCAAATTGGTCAAATTTTATAGGAGGAGTAGTATTTTAAGTGTTTTACAAGTAATGCTAATTAGCGGAAAATCCAATGGGGCTAACTTGATGATTCCTCGAGGCAAATTTGTTCAGTATGAGCAGACGGACCTCTATCCCACATTTTGTGACTCTAGATAAAACGGGGCGTATGCAGTGGGCGTGTCAATGATTTTTAGTGAATTTTTAAATATTTTCTTATATTTGAATCTATATAGCGCCACCACGTGGCTCAATTGGGTTGAAACTGTAGAGGTCAATTTCCACATGTTACTCTTAATAGATCTACCAGGTTTCATAACTTTCTGTCAAATGATTTTGGAATTATCAGCATTTTTGTGATAAGTCACGCCCATTGAAAATTAATTGGCTCGTCATTCGGCCATCTTTTAAAATATCACAATTTTGAATATAAATTTTATGAAGCATGGTCTAAGGAGTTCTTGTCCCACGTTTCATGTAAATTGACCAAATTTTTGTAGGAGGAGTAGTATTTTAAGTGTTTTACAAGTAATGCTAATTAGCGGAAAATCCAATAGGGCTAACTTGATGGTTCCTTGAGGAAAATTTGTTCAGTATGAGCAGCCGGACCTCTATCCCACATTTTGTGACTCTAGATAAAACGGGGCGTATGCAGTGGGCGTGTCAATGATTTTTAGTGAATTTTTTAAATATTTTCTTATATTTGGATTGATATAGCGCCACCACGTGGCTCGATTGGGTTAAAACTGTAGGGGTCTATTCCTCATGTTACTCTTAATAGATCTACCAGGTTTCATAACTTTCTATGAAATGATTTTGGAATTATCAGCATTTTTGTGATAAGTCACGCCCATGAAAATTAATTGGCTCGTCATTCGGTCATCTATTAAAATATCAAAATTCTGAATATAACTTTTATGAAGCATGGTCTAACGAGTTTGTGTACCTCCTTTCATGTAAATTGGCCAAATTTTGTAGGAGGAGTAGCATTTTAAGTGTTATACAAAAAATGCTAATTAGCGGAAAATCCAATATGGCTGACTTCATGGATCCTTGAGGTAAATCTGTTCAGCATGAGCAGAGAGACCGGTACACCACATTTTGTGACTCTAGGTCAAACGGGGCGTCGCCAGTGGGCGTGTCAATGTCACAATATTAACACGTACACTACAGCGGCCACCAACTGGCCTATCGCCACGAAATTCGGTGTGAGCTTGTATGATGACAACTTCTAACAACTTACCAAGTTTCATGCTAATAAGCCAAGCGGTTAAGGAAAACCTCAAAGAAGTAATAAATGAGTACATTTAAGCAAAAATGTCGGCAAATTCAAGATGGCGCCCACCAAATTAGTAAAGTTCTATGATCCAAATCGGCTCTTTGTCACTGTAGCAAGTTATACATCTCTGCAAAGGAACTGTGATTTTTAGTGAATTTTTTTATATTTCTTTATATTTGGAACTCTATAGCGCCACCACATTGATAGATTGGGATAAAACTGTACATGTCTAGTCCTAATGGGACTCTTAAAAGACCTACCAAGTTTCATAGCTTTCTGTCAAATCGTTTTGGAATTATTAGCATTTTTGTGATAAGCCACGCCCAGTGAAATTTCATTGGCTCGTCATTCGGCCATATTTGAAAATATCAAAATTCCAAATATAACTTTTATGAGACATGGTCTAAGGAGTATGTAAACCGAGGTTTCATCTCAATTGGTCAAATTTTGTAGGAGGAGTAGCATTTTAAGCGTTTTACAAAAAATGCTAATTAGCAAAAAATCCAATATGGCGGACTTTATGGGTCCTTGAGGCAAATTTGTTCAGAATGAGCAAATGGACATGCATACCAAATTTTGTGACTCTAGGTGAAACGGGGCGTCGGCAGTGGGCGTGTCAATGTCAAAAATTTGTCACGTGCACTACAGCGCCACCAGGTGTTCAATCTGCGTCATAATATAGAGGATTCAAGAGTTTTGGGATTCCCAACAAGCGTGCCAAGTCTGGTGATTCTAGGACAAACCAGCTCATGGGAACTTTAGGTGAAAGGGGAGAAAAAAAAAAATAAAAAAAAAAATAAATATAGCTGCGAGCAGCGATTTCCGGGGACCGTGCGGCATTAGCGGCATTTGTCAAACGCAGAAGCCGCAAAATGGTAGACAGCTCTAGACAGGGTTGACCCAAAATACAAATATTTGTTTCTAATCATGGCTTTTGCCATTGCTGATGGTATCTTAACCCGATCCGGTAAGGGATTGCGTATTAAGTCTTTTAAGTACAAGTGAAACAGTGAACAGTTTAATACTGTTAAATTTCTTAACTTTTGCAATGAAAAGGTGTTTCTTAATGTGAAAACAATATTAAAAGAAGCATAGCATTTGCACAATAGTTTTGGCAAACATTAACCTAGCCATTGGTACCAATTTGAAATTGAACCGCTGACCACATACATGGAAAGCCAATACTGAATCCGCTAGGCCAAAGCAGGTTAACAGAAATGAGGAGGCCAAATAAGACTTGTGTGTTGCGGTATCAGATTGTTTTGGCTTACTGACTTCATAATTCATACAGATAACAGGTAATATTGTGAAATTTCCTAGCCTTTGCAATAAAAAGAACATTCTTACAATGACATGCATTGTGTGCCTCAAAAAAAACTCGGGAACAGGTGGGGATCGAACCACCAACCTACTACACGGCAGTCAAATGCCTTAACCACTAAGCTACAGGAACTTTCACAGTTGGTATAGTAGGTAGACGGCCTGTTAAGCAGAGATAGTGTACTTGGCGGATGGCATACCTGCCATCCCAACATTTGTATTTCTTTAGTGCCACCACGCAGATTGATTGGGTTAACACTGCAGGGCTCGAGTCTTGATCTAACTCTCAATCAACCCACCAAGTTTCAGAACTTTATATCAAATGGTTTTAGAAGTACTAGCATTTGTGCGATAAGCCACGCCCAATGCAAAATCCATTGGCTTCTCATTCGGCCAATATTTGACATACGCCTTAGTAAAGTAATACGTGTATGTAGGGAAGCGTGTTCAGTACCTTGAACAGGTTTGGTGCAAATTGGTCAAATTTTATAGGAGGAGTAGTATTTTAAGTGTTTTACAAGTAATGCTAATTAGCGGAAAATCCAATGGGGCTAACTTGATGATTCCTCGAGGCAAATTTGTTCAGTATGAGCAGACGGACCTCTATCCCACATTTTGTGACTCTAGATAAAACGGGTGCGTATGCAGTGGGCGTGTCAATGATTTTTAGTGAATTTTTAAATATTTTCTTATATTTGAATCTATATAGCGCCACCACGTGGCTCAATTGGGTTGAAACTGTAGAGGTCAATTCCACATGTTACTCTTAATAGATCTACCAGGTTTCATAACTTTCTGTCAAATGATTTTGGAATTATCAGCATTTTTGTGATAAGTCACGCCCATTGAAAATTAATTGGCTCGTCATTCGGCCATCTTTTAAAATATCACAATTTTGAATATAAATTTTATGAAGCATGGTCTAAGGAGTTCTTGTCCCACGTTTCATGTAAATTGACCAAATTTTGTAGGAGGAGTAGTATTTTAAGTGTTTTACAAGTAATGCTAATTAGCGGAAAATCCAATAGGGCTAACTTGATGGTTCCTTGAGGAAAATTTGTTCAGTATGAGCAGCCGGACCTCTATCCCACATTTTGTGACTCTAGATAAAACGGGGCGTATGCAGTGGGCGTGTCAATGATTTTTAGTGAATTTTTAAATATTTTCTTATATTTGGATTGATATAGCGCCACCACGTGGCTCGATTGGGTTTAAAACTGTAGGGGTCTATTCCTCATGTTACTCTTAATAGATCTACCAGGTTTCATAACTTTCTATGAAATGATTTTGGAATTATCAGCATTTTTGTGATAAGTCACGCCATTGAAAATTAATTGGCTCGTCATTCGGTCATCTATTAAAATATCAAAATTCTGAATATAACTTTTATGAAGCATGGTCTAACGAGTTTGTGTACCTCCTTTCATGTAAATTGGCCAAATTTTGTAGGAGGAGTAGCATTTTAAGTGTTATACAAAAAATGCTAATTAGCGGAAAATCCAATATGGCTGACTTCATGGATCCTTGAGGTAAATCTGTTCAGCATGAGCAGAGAGACCGGTACACCACATTTTGTGACTCTAGGTCAAACGGGGGCGTCGCCAGTGGGCGTGTCAATGTCACAATATTAACACGTACACTACAGCGCCACCAACTGGCCTATCGCCACGAAATTCGGTGTGAGCTTGTATGATGACAACTTCTAACAACTTACCAAGTTTCATGCTAATAAGCCAAGCGGTTAAGGAAAACCTCAAAGAAGTAATAAATGAGTACATTTAAGCAAAAATGTCGGCAAATTCAAGATGGCGCCCACCAAATTAGTAAAGTTCTATGATCCAAATCCGGCTCTTTGTCACTGTAGCAAGTTATACATCTCTGCAAAGGAACTGTGATTTTTAGTGAATTTTTTTTATATTTCTTTATATTTGGAACTCTATAGCGCCACCACATTGATAGATTGGGATAAAACTGTACATGTCTAGTCCTAATGGGACTCTTAAAAGACCTACCAAGTTTCATAGCTTTCTGTCAAATCGTTTTGGAATTATTAGCATTTTTGTGATAAGCCACGCCCAGTGAAATTTCATTGGCTCGTCATTCGGCCATATTTGAAAATATCAAAATTCCAAATATAACTTTTATGAGACATGGTCTAAGGAGTATGTAAACCGAGTTTCATCTCAATTGGTCAAATTTTGTAGGAGGAGTAGCATTTTAAGCGTTTTACAAAAAATGCTAATTAGCAAAAAATCCAATATGGCGGACTTTATGGGTCCTTGAGGCAAATTTGTTCAGAATGAGCAAATGGACATGCATACCAAATTTTGTGACTCTAGGTGAAACGGGGCGTCGGCAGTGGGCGTGTCAATGTCAAAAATTTGTCACGTGCACTACAGCGCCACCAGGTGTTCAATCTGCGTCATAATATAGAGGATTCAAGAGTTTGGGATTCCCAACAAGCGTGCCAAGTCTGGTGATTCTAGGACAAACCAGCTCATGGGAACTTTAGGTGAAAGGGGAGAAAAAAAAAAAATAAAAAAAAAATAAATATAGCTGCGAGCAGCGATTTCCGGGGACCGTGCGGCATTAGCGGCATTTGTCAAACGCAGAAGCCGCAAAATGGTAGACAGCTCTAGACAGGGTTGACCCAAAATACAAATATTTGTTTCTAATCATGGCTTTTGCCATTGCTGATGGTATCTTAACCCGATCCGGTAAGGGATTGCGTATTAAGTCTTTTAAGTACAAGTGAAACAGTGAACAGTTAATACTGTTAAATTTCTTAACTTTTGCAATGAAAAGGTGTTTCTTAATGTGAAAACAATATTAAAAGAAGCATAGCATTTGCACAATAGTTTTGGCAAACATTAACCTAGCCATTGGTACCAATTTGAAATTGAACCGCTGACCACATACATGGAAAGCCAATACTGAATCCGCTAGGCCAAAGCAGGTTAACAGAAATGAGGAGGCCAAATAAGACTTGTGTGTTGCGGTATCAGATTGTTTTGGCTTACTGACTTCATAATTCATACAGATAACAGGTAATATTGTGAAATTTCCTAGCCTTTGCAATAAAAAGAACATTCTTACAATGACATGCACATTGTGTGCCTCAAAAAAAACTCGGGAACAGGTGGGGATCGAACCACCAACCTACTACACGGCAGTCAAATGCCTTAACCACTAAGCTACAGGAATGGTATAGTAGGTAGACGGCCTGTTAAGCAGAGATAGTGTACTTGGCGGATGGCATACCTGCCATCCCAACATTTGTATTTCTTTAGTGCCACCACGCAGATTGATTGGGTTAACACTGCAGGGCTCGAGTCTTGATCTAACTCTCAATCAACCCACCAAGTTTCAGAACTTTATATCAAATGGTTTTAGAAGTACTAGCATTTGTGCGATAAGCCACGCCCAATGCAAAATCCATTGGCTTCTCATTCGGCCAATATTTGACATACGCCTTAGTAAAGTAATACGTGTATGTAGGGAAGCGTGTTCAGTACCTTGAACAGGTTTGGTGCAAATTGGTCAAATTTTATAGGAGGAGTAGTATTTTAAGTGTTTTACAAGTAATGCTAATTAGCGGAAAATCCAATGGGGCTAACTTGATGATTCCTCGAGGCAAATTTGTTCAGTATGAGCAGACGGACCTCTATCCCACATTTTGTGACTCTAGATAAAACGGGGCGTATGCAGTGGGCGTGTCAATGATTTTTAGTGAATTTTTAAATATTTTCTTATATTTGAATCTATATAGCGCCACCACGTGGCTCAATTGGGTTGAAACTGTAGAGGTCAATTCCACATGTTACTCTTAATAGATCTACCAGGTTTCATAACTTTCTGTCAAATGATTTTGGAATTATCAGCATTTTTGTGATAAGTCACGCCCATTGAAAATTAATTGGCTCGTCATTCGGCCATCTTTTAAAATATCACAATTTTGAATATAAATTTTATGAAGCATGGTCTAAGGAGTTCTTGTCCCACGTTTCATGTAAATTGACCAAATTTTGTAGGAGGAGTAGTATTTTAAGTGTTTTACAAGTAATGCTAATTAGCGGAAAATCCAATAGGGCTAACTTGATGGTTCCTTGAGGAAAATTTGTTCAGTATGAGCAGCCGGACCTCTATCCCACATTTTGTGACTCTAGATAAAACGGGGCGTATGCAGTGGGCGTGTCAATGATTTTTAGTGAATTTTTAAATATTTTCTTATATTTGGATTGATATAGCGCCACCACGTGGCTCGATTGGGTTAAAACTGTAGGGGTCTATTCCTCATGTTACTCTTAATAGATCTACCAGGTTTCATAACTTTCTATGAAATGATTTTGGAATTATCAGCATTTTTGTGATAAGTCACGCCCATTGAAAATTAATTGGCTCGTCATTCGGTCATCTATTAAAATATCAAAATTCTGAATATAACTTTTATGAAGCATGGTCTAACGAGTTTGTGTACCTCCTTTCATGTAAATTGGCCAAATTTTGTAGGAGGAGTAGCATTTTAAGTGTTATACAAAAAATGCTAATTAGCGGAAAATCCAATATGGCTGACTTCATGGATCCTTGAGGTAAATCTGTTCAGCATGAGCAGAGAGACCGGTACACCACATTTTGTGACTCTAGGTCAAACGGGGCGTCGCCAGTGGGCGTGTCAATGTCACAATATTAACACGTACACTACAGCGCCACCAACTGGCCTATCGCCACGAAATTCGGTGTGAGCTTGTATGATGACAACTTCTAACAACTTACCAAGTTTCATGCTAATAAGCCAAGCGGTTAAGGAAAACCTCAAAGAAGTAATAAATGAGTACATTTAAGCAAAAATGTCGGCAAATTCAAGATGGCGCCCACCAAATTAGTAAAGTTCTATGATCCAAATCCAGCTCTTTGTCACTGTAGCAAGTTATACATCTCTGCAAAGGAACTGTGATTTTTAGTGAATTTTTTTATATTTCTTTATATTTGGAACTCTATAGCGCCACCACATGGATAGATTGGGATAAAACTGTACATGTCTAGTCCTAATGGGACTCTTAAAAGACCTACCAAGTTTCATAGCTTTCTGTCAAATCGTTTTGGAATTATTAGCATTTTTGTGATAAGCCACGCCCAGTGAAATTTCATTGGCTCGTCATTCGGCCATATTTGAAAATATCAAAATTCCAAATATAACTTTTATGAGACATGGTCTAAGGAGTATGTTAACCGAGTTTCATCTCAATTGGTCAAATTTTGTAAGAGGAGTAGCATTTTAAGCGTTTTACAAAAAATGCTAATTAGCAAAAAATCCAATATGGCGGACTTTATGGGTCCTTGAGGCAAATTTGTTCAGAATGAGCAAATGGACATGCATACCAAATTTTGTGACTCTAGGTGAAACGGGGCGTCGGCAGTGGGCGTGTCAATGTCAAAAATTTGTCACGTGCACTACAGCGCCACCAGGTGTTCAATCTGCGTCATAATATAGAGGATTCAAGAGTTTGGGAATCCCAACAAGCGTGCCAAGTCTGGTGATTCTAGGACAAACCAGCTCATGGGAATTTTAGGTGAAAGGGGAGAAAAAAAAAAATAAAAAAAATAATAATAATAAAAAGAATCTGAACAAAAACAATAGGGTACCTGCAGCTTCGCTGCACGGTCCCCTAATAATAAAAAGAATCTGAACAAAAACAATAGGGTACCTGCAGCTTCGCTGCACGGTCCCCTAAAAATAAAAAAAAGAATCTGAACAAAAACAATAGGGTACCGGCAGCTTCGCTGCACGGTCCCCTAATAATAATAGTAATGCAAGAGAGCTGAGGCAACCACACTAATAAACAGTCTAGAGAATTAGAATTTAACAGCAGGTTAAAATTGAAGATACGTTGGTGCGGGTTAGCCTGAATGAATAGGCTATTCAACACTGGGCGTCCCTAGACGTTATTTCTCGAAATAGTGGGAGGTGCATTGAAATGTCCTCGTTTTCAGTAGTTTTCAGTCGTTTTCGCATACCAATTTCGGAAATTAATTATTTTTGTACAGGTAACAACAGCTTGCTTATCACATTATACCTACGTAGTAAAATGATTGTAGATAGGAATAGTTAGGTGAACATCGATGATCTATAGGCTACACTGCCGTGATTATATGATGCAAAATATAAGCTTCTACAGTGTATTTAAACAGTGTATATATATATATTTAAATCATGAAGCAAATCGTGACAAAGAGTAACTTGCATTTGCATCAAACAAACAATATGCTACAATATGTCTATTATAACACACATTCAATAACAAGCAAATCAAAACTTTATAAAAATAAAACCCATGATCAAATGGAAATGTGATTTTATGGGACACTTACGGCAAGACACTTTTATGGGACACGTAAGGCTTAGTGCTAGTAAACATAATTATGATTAATTCAGTCCTGACAAACATCTGTAACTCCAGGCAGAAACTGATGTCATGGGTTTCCACCTTCTTTTCCCTATGCGGTCGTTTTCCTCAGTGGCCACGCGAGGGCGCTGCCCTTTTGGTAGATGCTTGCTCCGCCCTGCTTGGATTGCGGAGCTTCTGTCAGCTTCCACACCTGTTCGTGGTCACCTTTTAGAGCTATATAAGCCTCCCATTTCTTTCGTTCGGGGCTTCGAGATTGATTGTTGTTCGATTGTTTGTTGTTTGTGCTGTGGTGTGTTGTTTGGCATTAGTTGTGCTGTTTTGTGTGTGGTTTATTTAGCCCTTTTAAAGTTTTAAGCTAGTTTGATTAGGTCTAGGGTTTTAAGGAGACCGTTTTGCTCCGCTGTGTTTTATTGGAGTTTTGCGGGACTTGCCTTGTGCTTTGAGCTATCAGGTTGTATTCCTTTTTTGTGCTCATTTCAGTCTCCGCTTTCTGGTCTGTCCTTTGTTTGTCGTTTGCCTAGATCGTTTGTCCTTTTCTGTCTCTTTCTCCTCTCGCTGTCTGCTGTCTTTCGTGAAAGCAAGAGGAGTTTGTTTACTAAGAGACAGGGTGTTTTATCATACTGACTTTAGGGCTCTATTTATTCTTAGAGGCAGGGCGTGTATTTGTGTTTGAGCTTGCGCTAGTCTGATAGCCGATAATTCCGGTGCAGCTGTCCTTTCGTCCTTCTGTGCCTTTCTCCGTATATGTAGTTTTGGGCGATTTTGTTCGGAGCTGTGGTTCTGTTCGCCCTTCAGTACATGTCTTCCCATGGGGAGACCGGGTGATGTTGTGGACATGTTTGCGTGTGACTGTAAGTCTCAATGTAGCCTTGGAACATTAATTATCGGTTCCTTCGCCTCGTTACATTTCCCCTTACTGAGAGGCTAGGGCGTGTGTTTTCTATTTAAGCTTACATTAGTCATTCTGCTAGTAAAGTTATGGGACGACGGTGCTCCGTCGGCTCGCCTGTAAAATGTTTCTCCCTCCTGGGAGATCGGGCGTTTACCCCTTTATGTTCTGCATGTGACTGCGAGCTTATGGAAGTAGCCACGGAACGTTATCTCTGTTCCTCCGCCTCCTCCTTACATTCCTCTTTATCGTCCTTTGTACTTGCGGGACGATTTTGTTCGGAACTGTAGTTCTGTTCGTTCTCCAGGTATGGCTCTCCTTATATGAGCTTGGGCGTTTTTGTTGACAGGTTTGCGTTTGACTGCGAGTCTGAGAATAGCCTTGGAACGTTATATCTCCGTTCCTTTTCGCCTCCTCGTATACTAATATGTATTAGTTTTCAGTGTTTGTTGGTTGTGTGTTTTATGTGTACCTTTCTCGCCTATTCTTACGCCTCATTACTGAGGCAGGGCGTTTATTATTGCTGGCCTTTTAATTACTTAGCACGTGGAAGTATGGGGTAGCAGTTCTTTGTTCCCTTTTGCCTTGTTTGTATTTCTTGCTGTGAAACCAGGCGTTTGTGCTTCTACTCATTTGCGTGTTACAGTGTGCCGGTTCGTAGCTTTGGTGTGTGTGTTCCCTGTCTTGTCTCCTCCCTTATCTGCGGGGTTTCCCGCCTTAGTGGCCCTAGGGCTTAAAGAATCCCCTTGCTGCGTTTGGCTCCTCCTACCTCACACGTCACGCCCCACTAAAACTGAAACATCCAGTAAAACAGTTTGTAATAAACCGCCAGCATGTTCAGTGTAACAGTATCTTATACCCTTCACTAAAAAAAATACCATGAAAACGGCAACATTAATGCGAGACTTACAGTATAACCATTTCAAACACGCAAAATCTCTCATTTAAATATGGCTGTTTGTGGCTGTGAGTAATTTGCATAATGACTCTTAGTTGATCACCCACAAAGTGTGAAATGTTAACGCCTGCAAATACTTTGGCTGCGTCCACAAAATAACACCCCTTATTTGGGATTAATCAACCCCTCAATCTTTTGCGGGATTTCTCTCCTCGTCTTTATATCCCGTGCCCGTGCGCACTGGCAGGCTGACCGCCCACTCCCGCCCGCAACACTGACTATTTGTCCCGCGCCGCACGTTAAAGCGCTGGGTCTGAATGCAGACCTCTAATGCAAGGCCTCTATAGGATGCTTGTCCCATCTAGTGTAGTCGTGATGACTAAGTGGACCCCATACTTCCATATAAGGCAATTGGTTGGATTACACTGTCAAAGATTTTATACCAAATTCTGATCGGTATGTTTATTTTTATTTTTTCTAATTGCATAAAAGGCTCTACGGGCTTTTTCTTTCAGTGTATTCACTGCCAAACCAAAGTTCCCTGAGGCACTCATTTTGAGCCCCAGGTAATTATAGAAGAGGGTGTGCTCTAGTGTGGTGAACACATGTCTGGTTTCCTGAGATCTGGGTTTCTTTTGGAAGATCATTATTTTAGATTTTTTACAGTTTACTATCAGGTCTCAGTTCTGACAGTATTGCTCTAGCAGAGCCAGATGTTGCTGTAGCCCTTGTTCTGTGGGTGACAGCAACACCAGGTCATCTGGTGTCAGACACCAGGTCATCTGCATCCTTGTTATTTAGTGTTAGGCCAGGGGTTGCAGATTGTTCCAACAGCACCGCTAACTCATTAATATAGAGTTGGCGACAAGTTGCATCCCTGAAAAACACCTTACCCTTGAGTGAAGAAATCTGTTCTTTTATTGGCAATTTTTACTCCACACTTATTATTGACATAAATTGATTTGATTGTGTCATAAACTTTACCCCCTACAACACTTTGGAGAATTTTATAGTATAGTCCCTGTTGCCAAATATAATCTCTCTCTCTCCCTCTCTCTCTCATTTCTGACCTCCACAGCTGAACCCAGCTCATGGAGTCAGCCCCCCCCCCTCCCCCGTGCATCTGCAAGCGCTGACACGATGGGCCTGAATGCTCAGCTGCAGGTTCCATAAATGCATGGTAACAATTTTTCCATCGCAAACTTTCAGCTCCAGGAAAAACAGGAACAAACTATTCCCACTAGTTTTATGTTTTTGTTTTTTTCTCTTGTCTTTTATTCTCCTCTTGACCCCACGGTGTGTTCCTGAAAACAGGCCACACCTGGGGCCTCATTTATAAAAAGTACTTTAGATCAGATTTGATCTTACGTGTGGCATATGTAGAAGATTACGACAAAGTACTGATTTATGAAATTTCAATATGACTCCATTTCACCGTGGAAACGGTCGTAGCCCCACGTCAGGGGGGTATACTTGACGTATACACATTACCTGCTGGTTATGCCGAAATATTGCCGGCTTGAGCGCTGCATGTGAACACTTATTGATGTTGAAAATGTAACTTTCTATTAAATGTACAAACCCCAAATTCCAAAAAAGTTGGAACAGTATGTAAAATGCACATAAAAGCAGAAAGCAATGATTTGTAAATGATCTTTTACATATTGTATATTTAATTGAAAACAGTACAAAGAAAAGATATTTAATGTTTTACCTTATCAACTTTATTGATTTTTGTAAATATACGCTAATTACGAATCTGAAGCCTGAAACACATTCCAAAAAAGTTGGGACAGGGACAAAAAAAAAGACTGGGAAGTTCAAAAAAACAACATTCCAGAGGTAAATAGGTGATGCTATCATGACTGGGTATAAAAAGATATCAAAAGTCTCTTGATATCTTATTTTCATTTACTCTTACAAGCGATACTATAACCTCTCTGCATGTGAATGGATCTCTATGGGAATTGGGGGGTAGGACTGGATTAAGCTGTAAATTACACAGGAATAGTATGGAACCCATAGTTGGCTAAATGGCTGTAAGTCATCAAGGGTCTGAGGTATCAAATGAGCCTCAAACCATCACTCTGCTGACAGATATCCAGTAGATAACTTTATTTTATGCAGTAGATAATTTTATAAATAATGCTTACGTCCATTAAAAGAAATGTGCTTATGATAAAGTTAAAAAGTACTTTTTATAAATGAGGCCCCAGGAGTCTCGCTGTCACTTGCATGACTGTGTAGTGTTATTGAAGTGCCGTTAAACTAACATTGATACAACATCTTTTTGAAACAAAAGACAAGCAATTCATGTCCCTACAGCAAAGTAATTTCAGCTGGAGAGAATAGGAGATGGTTATAAGGTCACATTGTGGTCAGGACATGATTAAGTTAACGCCACCTACACACATATAAAACACATAGGCCTGCTGGTGATATGCCAGTAGCTATCTACTAGATCCATCTGCACAAAGCATTAAATATGGATACCGTGCTCTCAGACTACATCATATCTCATAGAACTTAGATGTTTGACTTTGGAATCCAAAGCACAGCCTCTCTATATTTGAGGGTAATATTTGTTGACCAAATTTTGTTCTCAGTGACCGCATTTTTAGAATGAATAATGAATATGGAATGCATTTTTAAAAACTCCACTTGCTAGAATGAACTCATTGAACTGTATAGGTGTGTTGGAGTGCTGAGGGAAATGGCCTCATGTTCCCACGTAAAGCCATTATATAAGGCCCATTCTGAGTTCACATTAAGATCACATAAAGCATTTTATCAACGTTGCGGTACCTGGTGTTCTGTTGTCATGATTAATCACTCATTGTCACTTTGTCGTAGCTTGTAGTGTTCAGTCCGCATGCCTGCTCTGACCTCTACTTTTCTGAGTACAAAAGCAGGTTTTCTATCAACACTTGATATGGGGAGTTTATTAAAGAATTATGGTGTCTCTGCGCTAAATCCTGAAGCATGTGTGGTTTTTATTTCATTGAATTTTACATATTAACTTATTTTAACATTTTGATGAATGTTCTCGCCATTGCCAATTTTCTTCTAAAGCTAACAAGCTATCCTATTGACCTTTTACTTTTCAGCACACGCTTAGTGAAACAGCGCTGAAGTGCTCATAAATCAGACATTTCTTTGACCCTAAGCATTTTTCAAGTACATGTACATAATATGGATTGCTGTTATTATCATTAGGTTAAACACTGCAGCAAATTCCTAAACCGGGATTGACCTGGGCCAACTAAAAAAAGAGCTGCTGCCAAGATATGATTTTGTTATAAATCTAGTACTTGGAATACCTTTGTGCAAAAGAGGAATGATAATTACTGGTTATGATCACACTGAGTCATCAGATAACAAGGAGTCACAATGCAAGCTCCTTTTTTGCTTTCAATAAAATATATTGTTATTGAAAAATTGCAGGATCATCTTTCCGAAGCTGGGTCCAGAAAAAAGAACCGAAGGCCTGCTTTTGTGCGGCACAACAAGGAGGTTCTGGAAACCAGAGGCTGGGGAGGTATTTGAAAAGAAGAATAGAGGGATTGTTACCGTCTGGTTTCAGACTGCAGACTCTTATCCTGTGTATAGCTGGCATGGCTCTGGCTGGCAGAGAGACAATGGATGCCACCTGCCAGTAAGCTGCCAAGGTGCTAGCATATTGGCAGCTCCAGTTCGCTTCAGGGCTGCCCCAGGTTGCACTGTCACTATGCCCCACCCCCAACAAACTCAACACCACACCCCTTCCCTGTCTACCCTCCACCCTCACCAGCTGAGGAGGAACAATCTCACATGCATTTTTCACCTGTTCAATTCCCACAAAATCCTGTGCCACTCAGTCTAGGTCAAATTATATTTGGTGCACAAACACCGCATGCACAAATTCCACATTTCGAAGGATAATAACAAGTTGCTTCCACTCACAGCCTAACTGAAAGTGTTATTTACCATAAAGTTCATGCACACAGCTGTATATTTTGTGCCTGCCAACAAGGAATCAGAACATCTTGTTAACATTATGATCTAAACTACTAGAGTGCAGTTTACAGTGAATGGATGGGGCCTTAACCAGTACTAACATACGAGTAGCTCTGTTTTTACATTCAGATCTTTTAAATGCTATTTACTCTTCTAAAGATGCCAGCTATCTTCTTGTTGAAAGACTGTTCCAAGTGGGTTCAATGCAACTGCTCTGGAAACTTGCTCTGGCCTCGTCCTCCATCTTTCAATATTTGCACCCTGACAGGTTTTGCTCATCTATTATTTGCACTGTCTGACAGGTTGGCACTTACCAGGCCTGATAGCTGAGCTGAAGTGCCAGTGTGCTGGCTGCCAGCCACGGATGTGCAGGTGTTGTGTGTGTGTGTGCTCCTGTTTCTTGTTGCGGGGACCTGATGTGCTCATGTCTGACTGCACACCCACAGCCCGCCCTGCGGGGACAATGACCCAGCGGGGCAGGAAACAGCACAGCCCCACTGGCAGCTGCCAAGCTCCCTCATCCAGCGTACTGGGCACAATGGCACAGCATGCTCCCGGAGAGAGGCACGCAGTTTTACTGCCCATGTACAAAGTGTCCATGTTTGCTGGACAAGCAGAAAACATTGACACAGTTTCTAGAAGTAGAAAAAGAAAAACAACCCCACTTCACAACATCCAACCCCCCCCACCCTGCCCTCATTCTAATATAGCGGCTGCTGTGCCAGGACTGGTTCCCCTCAGTAACCTCAGTGAATATGGAAACAATGTACAGTATTATTTATGTATAATTACAATAATGTGTATATTGGTTCATTATATATACACATTATTGTATATATACACATCACTCGCTGTGAACCATGTACCACAATGCGCCCAATTCTGTGCAATGGTGACGGTTTCTGTAAAAGGTGCCTCACGGTGAGAGCCAATTGGATGCTTCCGTCTCCAGTGAGTATAACACGCATCAGACTGTGACCCCAGCTGACCTTTTGTACTTCTGCGTCCTATTCAGCATTTGAAAAGGGAGCATCACTGGACACAGTATGTGTGTAATAATGAACCAATATACACATTATTGTAATTATACATAAATAATACAGTACATTGTTTCCATCCTAATGATGTGTTCCTACATGCAAACACGTGCATGAGTGCATACGTACAGTATATGTACAGACAGACAGATGCCATTTTCAAAGCTAAGCTGTCCCTTTTAAATAACTGCATTAAAGAGGTTGGTGTTTCTTTAATGGCATTAGCTTTTTGCTTCGACGGTAGCTTGTGTTGTTTTCAAAAGAACATTGAAACCCTCAGTTTAGTTTTGAATAGCTTTTGCAGTTGTGGCCAAATTTAATAGCCAGTGGAGTGTATGCCTAGTTTACAGTTTATATTTATGCATATTTCTGAGTTACACAAACATGTTTGATGTTGTGATATACTTATTAATTCTCAATATGTCCCATATCATCCGTTATAATTATTGTCAATCAAATATATGCATATATATATATATATATATATATATATATATATATATATATATATATATATATATATATACATACATACAGTATACGTATATGTATATATATATATATATATATACTGTATACTGTGTGTGTCTGTGTTTGCGTGTGTGTGTTTATTAGGAATAAATATCCCGTGAAGTCACAGAGACAAGCAGGAATTAAGTTTTATGCCTTAGAGATGCTAGGTCAGATCGTGCAGTGTAAAAGGTGATGAGGTCTATAAACAGCATTCCAACCTTTGGTCTGCGTTTGTCCTAACACTCATAAATCTTGTGCAATATTGTGACCAGCACATCACAGACCTCTTTTTACACTGTGAACAAAGTGAAACTGACCTGCAAGAAACTTGATTTATTACAACAGCTTGGGTTATATGTTCAGAGCACTTTATGAATATAAAATAGAAGGACTTTTATGGTGATGTTATGGTGATGCTGTTAAGCTGCTTGGCTACTTTTGGGACAAAGGTTGCGGTAGATATTTTTCAAGTACGGTGAAATGTTGTTTATCTACAAGCAGTGTGGTAGGCAAGGATTCCATAAACAATTTTACAATTTTTTCATTTCTTATTTACAAACTGAGTTTCAGGGAGTCAGTGATCACAAATCCAACAAATAAGCAAGTAAAGACATTCACATTTTTTCAGAATTAAAAGTTCAACGTTGATTTAACCTTGGTCTCAGCATAAGCATAGTACTTGCATGTGTTTACTTTCAATAATACATAAAAGTACAGTTATTGCATCTTTTTAAAATCTACAACATGAGGAGTTAAGCTGAAATGGGGGTGTTGGTGGGGGGGGGGGGGGGGGGGTCCCTTCTCCCACTGGGTGGCGCTGATTATGTGGTACTTCCCAGCCTCCGCTATACTGATAGCCCCACTCGACCAGCCTGTTGCCCCACATTAAGCAAGACAAACCCCACCCCCCCAAGGAATGACAGATTCCTAAAACCCTGCCTCGGCCCGTGCAGTGGACGGCCGTTTCCCAACAACAGAAATCCCCATGCTGAAGATCCGGAATGCAGAACGGACTCGGTTGCGCCCGGTGTCCTGACCAGACCTCGTTCAGTATAAACGCTCCGTGTCTCGCCCACTTCCTGTTCCACAGTTTCTTGGCCTTGTTTTTCGTCTGAACTTCCTTAGTCTGTAAGTGACAAATCATGGTGTCAACAGGTGTGTCAGCAGAGAGCCAGGTTCTGGATGTCACGCAATGCCATAAAATGAATGAACGGTACAGTTGGTCCAAGACTTAATTATTTAACCATTAGTCTCTACAGATAACATTATGTACCTTTTCAACTTCTTAATTAATTCACAAAACTAAGGAAAATTGCCATGTTAATGCAACACGGCATAAACCAACGACAAAACAGCACGAGAGAGATTGCGATACCATAACACTAGCATTAACGACTACAGTGGCATCCACTTAAACATAGCAGCCATGATTAACCACTGAAAAAACAAACAGGATGCCCTCAGTTTTTAGTATGCAGCTGCATATTAACATGGGTTTCCAAAGTACCATACTAACAAGGGATGTTCTGCGTATTAAGTATAGGAAGGTCTTGATTGCAGCATGCAATTGGAGTTCCGTATCAGCTGATCCCCAGAATGTCCCCTGCTAGTCCACAAGTGAACTGTTTATGTGTTCCCCGTCATTCTGCACATTCTGCAGAGTGGAGTTTAGAGACATTTAAAGGTGTATTCACCAGTTCTGTCATATTCACAGTGGGAAAAGTTTAATATTTGACGTGGGGTACGTTTTCTTCAATCCCTACAATTGTAATGATTAATGAATAATGCCTATATAAACAAGACAATATACAGTGGTGCTAGAAAGTTTGTGAAGTTTGTGTATAAAGTATACACAAACGTTAAAGACTCATAAAGAGCTTTCCAGTGTCCACCACTGGGACAATCTGACCATCTTTCACTGTTTTTGACACCAGCATACAGACCTCTCATCCACAAGACCAAACCCATAATAAGGACAGTTAAAGTTTGGCCTGAGGAAGCCACTATTCAACTCCAGGACTGTTTCGAACGCACCCACTGGCTACTCAGAGTGCAGGAGTTGATCTGGAGGAATATACAGCCACTGTGCTCTTTTACATCAACAGCTGTGTGGACAAGATCACAGTGGACAAGAAAATAAGGATGTACCCAAACCAGAAACCATGGATGAATTCAGAGGTCCAAAGTCTTCTAAAAGCACGCAATTCAGCTTTTAAATCTGGTGATACCTCAGCATATAGTGAAGCCAGGTCAAACCTGAAAAAAGGCATAAAAAAGGCTAAAGACACACACAGACAGCGTGTAGAGGACCACTTCAAAAGCACTGACAGCAGGAGCATGTGGCAAGGCATCAGAACTATCACTGATTATAAAAGCAAACCTGTTTGCCCACACAGTGATGCCACGCTGTCTGACGAGCTTAACACCTTCTTTGCTCGCTTTGAGACCAACAGCAGTGTCACAAATGCAACAACCCCGACAACAGAGGACGAATAGGTCATCTCACTGAGCACATATGATGTACAACACGCACTTCAAAGAGTCAACTCTCGGAAAGCTACAGGCCCTGACGGGGTCCCAGGGCGTGTACTCAGGGATTGTGCTGTACAGCTAGCAGAGGTATTTACGAGCATTTTCAACCTGTCTCTATCTCTGTCCACGGTCCCCAAGTGCCTAAAGTCATCCATCATTGTGCCAGTGCCAAAGAAAACTAACATCAGCACCCTGAACGATTATCGTCCAGTTGCCCTCACTCCAATAATAATGAAGTGCTTTGAAAGACTGGTCCTCTCATACATTAAATCTCTACAGCACCGTAGTCCATCTCATACATCTCTACAGCACCGCTTTCAATACTGTCATCTCCAGCAAGCTCATATCCAAACTCCACCAGCTAGGCCTCAGCTCCCTACTATGCAACTGGATCCTGAACTTTCTCTCAGACCGATCTCAGGCGGTGAGACTGGGGCCCCATTTGTCCTCCACCATACTCCTGAGCACCGGCACACCACAAGGATGTGTGTTGAGTCCCATCCTGTACTCTCTCTTCACCCATGACTGTGTCCCTGCATTTGCCACTAACACCATAATCAAGTTTGCAGATGACACAACGGTCATTGGGCTGATCTCTAAGAACGACGAAACTGTCTACAGAGCTGAAGTGTCAAAGCTGGTGAAGTGGTGTTCAGAGAATAACCTGCAACTCAACACTGCAAAGACCAAGGAGCTGATCGTAGATTTCAGAAGGTCCTGGGATGACGAGTACGCTCCAATTTACATCAACGGAGACAGAGTGGAAAGGGTGTCCAGCATCAGGTTCCTTGGTGTTCATATCTCAGAGGACCTCACATGGTCCATTAATACAAGTGCACTTGTCAAGAAAGCACAACAAGGGGTGTTTTTCCTGAGGTCACTGAGGAAAGCTGGTCTGCCGCAACAACTACTATAGTGACTTTCTACCGCTGCACCATGGAGAGCATCCTCACGACCTGCATCTCCGTGTGGTATCTCAGCTGCACAGCAGCCGACAGGAAAGCACTCCAGCGCGTCGTCTCCAGTAGTGCACAAAAGATCATCGGGACACAGCTCCCATCCCTGGAGGACGTCCACAACTCACGCTGCCTAAAGAAAGCAGTCAATATCTGCAAGGACATTACACACCTATGCCATCATCTGTTCCAGCTTCTCCCATCCGGCAGACGCTACAAGGCCTTCTCTGCCCGCACCACCAGGTTGAGGAACAGTTTCTTTCCCAGAGCCATAGCTGCCCTGAACCAGACATCTAGAGCCTCCCCCATAACTGCCGGTCTGCCCCCCCCCACCCCCCATGACAACATGGACCATGGACTGCATGGGCTGCGCTGCACACTTCGCCACGTGTGCTGCCTGCTCTCTCTTTATCTCTCCCTCCCCATAACTATATGGGTCATGGACTGTATGGGCTGTGCTGCAGACCTCCCATCTGTGCCGCCTGCTCTCTCTCGCCCACCTCATCCCATAACTACATAGACTATGCACTTTGCACACGCACTTTGAACTGCCTGATTGCATTGATTGAACAATACATACCTCTATTTAATTATAGCCGCTACTGTCTGTCTACTGTTGACACTGCACACTTTGCACTTTGTATTTATTATTGTGACAGACGTTGTCTTGTCTTTTATATTGTTTATTTTTTTTTAAAATATTGTTTCACTTTCTCAAGTTTTAGGACTTAGATGAAGATGAGATCACATTTTAGATCGAATTTATGCAGATATACAGAAAATTCTAAAGGGTTCACAAACTTTCTAGCACCACTGTATATTTTTAATGTAAGGTGACCTTGAGTGTCCAGAAAGTATTATGTATTATTATGTAATATTATGTAAAATGTATTATTATTATTATTATTACCAAGACAATGCAGTAAATCCACATATATGTAAACCACTTTAGCAAAAGAAATATGTTTCTTTTGCGAAAAGAATAATCAATGTTTTCTGGTCTTACATCCTACATTTGATATTCGTAACTTCATGATTTGGGTCCACATTCAATAACTAACATAATGTTCTGATGGCCACATTGATTTGCCTCTCCATTGCCATTAGAATAGCATATGAACCTGATAATTAGATCATTTTATTTTATATTAACTCTATTTGTGCCAGTACTGACTGTGGCTGGTAGCTCCGTAGGGCCACACGCAATTAGTGATTGGTTCAGTTGGTTAGGGATCCACATTCATCGCTACTGTATCTAGCGATCCCAGTTGGTCGATCGGCTGCCTGTGGAATGCATGCGAAAGTCAATAATGAAAGGTCTTCCTCTGGCTACACTGTGCGAGTTTAGCTGCAGTCTGTGGTGTGGAAAGGAGCAGCTGGTGGCACCACTTGTTTTGGAGGAGAACCATGGATGTCTAAACTCTCGAATTGGCCCTGCAGCATTAATGCAGCTGTGGTTGCAGACAATTGGCCATTCTATGCTGGGTTCATCATCATTTCGGTATCTTAAATGACATTTCAGTGTCTTTAATATTGGCCTTAAAACAATTCTAAAAGTAAATTTTGAGGAAGTGCAACAGAAATGTGCGTGACACACAGCCAGTCATTTAATAATGGGGTGAAATATAAATTAAATATTTATTGTTTGAGCATCAGTTAGTATAGTTTATAAAACACCAATTTAATGGAAGATCTGTCATGGTTTAACTGCCTGCTCTGCCTTTCTGCGGGTGTTGCCGCTCGGGGCCGTGAGAGGGCATTCCTGTCATTTGCTTTCGCATTCCAGGATAATTAGGATTACGAGTTGCAGGTGCCGGCTGGCTATTTAAGTCCTGCGCCGTCTTTGCTCCCCACTTTTGTGTCAACTCTGTTTTCGCACAAGCCAGGTATTCGATATAGGAAACTAGAAGACTGCATTTCTTTCTGTCTGAAAGCAACGCAGGAACTTCTTTAGTTTAGAGTTTTAAGTTTAGTTCATTAGGACTCCTCTTTCCTATTTTCTTTCTCTAACTAAGTTCTTTCCTCTGTTTCGTTTCTGTTTTCTTTGAGGACGTACCTCGTTTACCTATTTCTTTCGTTCCTCCTTTTTGTATTGCTCAATTTATTTCGTATTGAGCTGGAGGTCTTTTCTGTTTCTTAGCTGTCTTTCCTACTCGCATTGCGAGCTTACTTTCGTTCCTCCTTTTTGTATTGCTCAATTTATTTTGTATTGAGCTGGAGGCCTTTCCTTTTCTTTCTTCGCTGTCTCATCTCGCTCGAGTCTCGAGCCTGTTTCGCCCTCTTTTCTGGGTTGTTGGCTTTACGCCGGGGGTTATTTCCCCTTTTGTTTATTTTTCCTGTTCTATTAGGGTATTCCTTCTCTTTGTCCCGACTTGTGGTTCCCACGTTAGTGGGTAGCTTTTGGATCCCCTTCCGGTCGTGTCTGGTTCTCCGACCCCTTCCCCTCCCTCAGATCAGTTCTTTTAGCCAAGGACAGCGATTTTGGAGACAGATATTAACACCATGTGCAGCCTATTGATTATTTGTTTTCAACGCAACAAAATAAATTTTTTATGTGAATTATTTGTGTAAAAGTAAAAATTATTTGTGCAAAAGTTGGGACAGTATGGAAAATGCACATAAAAGCGGAAAGCTGTGATTTGTACATTCTCTTTTTCATATATTTAATTGAAAACAGTACTAAAGAGCTAAATAAAAGATATTTCATGTTTTAGCTTATCAACTTTATTCATTTTTGTAAATATACGCTAATTCAAAATTTGATGGCTGCAACACGTTCCATCACGTTGGGACGTTAAAAAAAAAACACCTGTTTGGAACATCACTCTATCAGAGCTTGGAGTTTGACATAGTCGGCTCGATTCTGGCTTTTTATCATTATTTTATCATTATTTTATTATTTTTATCGTCCTGTTATTTTATTGTCTTATTATTTTAGCATTTTATACTTTTATTTTTTTTAGTACAATTCTAGTTCTTTATTATTTTATTTTATTTTATTTATTTATTTTACCCTCGACCGTAGTGCAAGCGTTCAACAGCTTCTTCGGTTCAAGCGCAAGTTTCACCATGTCAACCATGACTGGTGAGGACGAACTACTATTAAATAAAGCGAACAAAACAATTACTGACCTGGAGGAGGACATCCGACGGCTCTCGGATGAATTAAAAAGAAAAAATGCCCTTTTGTCCAGCTTTATGGACGTGGCTCTTGAGCAGACCAAGAAGATTGCCTCTCTCGGCGCAGCCTTGCAGGATACAATTCCATGGGACCCATCATCTTAGCCACGGCCTTCTTCCTGCTCGACTCCGAACCACCAGCCGCCCTGGACTGAAGTGGTGGTCCGTGATCGCTTTGCGGTCCTGGCTGACGATGCTCCGGCACCTCCTAACACTGCAGCCTTTCCGCTACTGGAGCCTGGCGGCATTTGGGTGGCTCACCGCTCCACCGTACGTCCAGATCACCGGCCCTCATCCAATGCGTTGACCTCCGCTTCCCGGCGAAGGATCCTGAAGGAGGCAGTGACCAGACACTCTGAATGTCTTCCTTGCCCTGAGCCGGTGATGAACGCTCCCCCTGTGGCTGCTGTCACTGACTCGACACAACTCCCGCTTGCCCGGACACCCTCAACGGGTTTTTTATCTCCTCGTCCCCTCTTCTCCCCGACCACGTTAATAGTGGGAGATTCCATAACCAGGAACCTCCGCTTTTTTAACGTAGACACACGCTGCTTCCCCGGGGCTACGGTCCCTATCATCCTGGGTAAGCTATCGGGTCTGATGCCATCACTCCCATCTTCCATAATCAGGGTGATAGTTCATGTGGGATCAAATGACATAGCTCGTCAGCAGTCTGAGCTGACAAAAAAGGATTTTAACGACCTTTTTCAATTTTTAAATAACTGTGGAAAGTCGGTTTTTATTTCCGGCCCCCTGCCCACGCTGAGGGGAGCGGCACGCTTCAGTCGAACCCTCAGCCTTAACACCTGGCTCCAGTCCGCTTGCAGAGCGAACAACATAGGTTTTATTGATAATTTTATTTTGTTTTGGAACAATTTCGCCTTTTTTAGATATGATGGAGTCCACCCCAACAGGCTGGGTAGCCAAATGCTAGCTGCTAATTTGCAGCACGCTATTCAGAACTATCCACGGGACTGACTATTTACATCAAACACCCCCTCACCGGAAATCATTCCTCTTCCGTTTGTGTTGCCTCGGCCTACTGTCCCTCCTGTTTGTGACGTTCTTAGAGTCGGGGGTTCCAGCGCTGTCAATGCATTAAGAAATAGAAACAAGAGAAATAAACAAAACTGGAAGACCCCCAAAACAGTGAGTCATCTTGGAAATGCTAAAGGACTAAAAATATGTCATCTTAATGTCTGTAGCTTAGTATCGAAACTTGATCAAATTAAAATGCTGATGACACAACGTAGCATAGATATTCTTGCTGTCTCGGAAACTTGGCTAACACCAACAATTCCGGATTCCTTTCTTTATATTGAGAATTACCATTTATTTCGTAAAGACCGGGTTGGGAAACGTGGAGGAGGAGTAGCAATATATGTATCAAATAAGTACTCATCAACAAATAATCTAACAGACACGGCATCCGAAACGTTACAAATCACCTTTTATTTAACGTCTCAGCATGCTATAGACATTTTAGTTTCATACAAACCTCCTAACACGTCACCAATAGATTATGTATCATCCCTAACAACTATTCTTGAGTAGGTAAAAACAAAAGAATATATACTACTTGGTGATTTCAACTTAAATTGGAATGACACTATTGCTACACCGCTAAAACATGTAGCAACCAAATTTGGACTTGAACAATTGATAAAGGAACCAACGCGAGTATGTAGTACGTGTGAAACAATTCTTGATCTAATTTTTTCCAATGAACCGACAAAATATAACCTAAATGGGGTTATTAAAACAACATTATCGGACCATTTTCTTACCTTTGCTATTAGAAAAAAATTATAGAACACAAGGGACACAAATTGAATGTTATAAAAATGATACCAGGCTCCAAAAAACAGACGTACCAAAACGAGATTAATAACATTAACTGGGAAGAGGAGAATAAGATGAGCAACCCAGAGAAAATACTCACGAGAATGCATGAAAAAATTAAGACTATAACTAAAAAATACACAAAAAGTTCTAAACTAAAGTCTCGACAATTATCTTTACCTTGGATTACACCAAATATATTACGTCTGCTCAAACAAAAATCAAAACTTATGAAAAACTACTACCGTACTAAATTATTAATAGATAAGCAAGCTTTTGCGACAATTAGAAATAAATGTATCGTAGAGTTACAGAAAGCAAAAACTAATTATTATCAGAAACTCATAAATGAAGCCTCTTTGCACCCCAAAAAGCTGCGGGATGCACTGAACACCATAACTGGAGGAAGGACAAAAAATAACCAAGGCAAGATAAGTGTTTTCTCACAGGGATTATTGCTAACAGAGCCTCAAAAACTTGCTTGTGCGTTTAATACTTTTTTTATTTCATCAGTAGAAGAGCTCGCAGCCCGCTTTGATCCATCTGTGCAACAATTGGAATTTTCTGCCTCACAATCACAACCTTTCACCTTCGCAGAAATATCTCAAGAGTGTTTAATAAACATCACACATTCTCTAAAGAAGACAAAAACAAAGGATACACATGACATGAACTCAGACTTCTTTCTGTCACATTTGGATTCTTTATTAACAGTCACCCATCATCTCATAAACTTATGTATTACAAAGTCTGTTTTTCCTTCCGCATGGAAAACATCAAAAATCATTCCCATTTACAAAGCAGGTGATCCAACAGTCATATCAAATTATAGACCGATATCTATTCTTCCCATAATGTCAAAGATCCTGGAAAAGGTGCTAGCCGACTACTTAGAATCACACGGTCTTTTAAATGAATTTCAGTTTGGTTCTCGAACAAACAGATCAACCACGTCCGCAGTATTATATCTCACGGAATCAATTAGACAATCATTAAATGTAGGGAATATAACCGGTGCAATATTTATCGATTTTTCAAAAGCATTTGATACCGTTAATCATTCAATACTTCTCAATAAGTTAACGAAGTTCAATCTATCATCAACTGCAATAAACATGCTTTCATCATATCTATTAGAAAGAACACAACTGGACCAAATAGATCAACTTAAATCCACTTCTACGACAAGCAATATCGGTGTACCACAAGGATCTATTCTAGGACCGCTATTGTTCATATTATATATTAATGATCTGCCCTCAGTATGCTCATCAACCCAAGTGCTTCTATACGCGGACGACACCGTAATCTTTACCTCTGCGCATAAAATAGATGACATTTATTCCAAACTTTCATTAGACCTACAAGCTCTTCACCACTGGTTACACAGAAATCATTTAACATTAAATATAAAAAAAACACAATGTATGTATTTTCGATCCTCTCAAAAAACATTTTCGAATCCGCCCCCTATACAACTAAAAAACAAACCCTTGTCTGTAACGAGTACCTATAAATATCTCGGCGTCACGCTTGACGATCATATGACGTTTAAACCACATATTGAATACCTTGCAAAACAGCTAAATAAAAAACTTTTCGTCTACAATAAAATTCGGACATATCTTACACGAACCGTTTCAAATACATATTTAAATGCCATAATTCTATCCACATTATCATATTGTTTACCAATTTGGTCATCTGCTACAAAATGCACATTAGACCCAATCATTCGTCTTTATAATAGATCGTACAAAATTCACGCAAAATTACCATCTCGCACACATCATTGCACTGCCTTGCAACAAGTAAACGCAAAATTACCAAATATTACTGAACTTAAAACTTTACCATGAAATACAAAACAATACTCTTCCTCAGATCATTAACAACCTATTGCCACGTCATTCCAATAACCGACAACAAAGACAAACCCGTTCCATTACAAACGCATTAAATCCACTTCAAAGATACAAAAACAATTTTGGTCAAAAATCGTTTTTCAATAGAAACACAGAATCATGGAATAATTTACCATTAAATATAAGAACAAATATACATTTTAACAACTTTAAAAAACAGCTCAAATCTCATCTTATAAATAACCAAATCTGTCAACACTAGACTATAATTAATTTCAGATCACGCTGTGACTGCTCCATAAACACTCACTTTATTATTATTATTTGTTTTTTTGTTTTTATTTTTTTTCATTGTTTCTACATATTTCTTTCTCACATTTTAATTACTGTACATCTATAGATTTTTTACTCCTGTCTTTGTTATTTTTTCCTCATTCTCTGTTCATCTCAATTTATTTTACTTTTTTTTCTTTCCCTATGCTGTAGGACAGGGAACCCTCCGTAAACCAGTAATGTACTGAGTAGGGCCCAAAGATTTTAGGACTTTAATGTACTATTATCTTTTTTCCCTGTATAAAATAAATAAAAAAATAAAAAAATAAAAACTCTGCTGCCAGATATGGAGGAGATATGGATGGATCACTTGAAGGGCTGTTTCTCCTGACTCATTTTCATATTGAACTCTATGGAAAAATAAGTCAGGAGAAACAACCCTTCAAGTGATCCATCCATATCTACTGCATATCTGGCAGCAGAGTGATGGTTTGAGGCTCGTTTGATACCTCAGACCCTTGATGACTTACAGCCATTTAGCCAACCATGGGTTTTTTAAACTTCCCAGTCTTTTTTTTTGTCCCTGTCCCAATGTTTTTGAAACATGTTGCAGGGATCAAATTCGGAGTTAGTGTACATTTACAAGTTGATAAGGTATAACATTAAATATCTTTTCTTTGTACTGTTTTCAATTAAATTTATGTAAAAAAAGAATTTACAAATCACTGCTTTCTGCTTTCATGTGCATTTTACGTACTGTCCCAATTCTTTTGGAATTGGGGTTTGTACTAGCCAGTTGCAGATGTGTGGCAAAAGACGTGGATGAAGCAGGCTATAAAGAGTTGTGAACTTTGATTATTTTTCTGAATGAATAGCCCTTAGTCTCTTGTAAAACCTGGTCAGCAGCAGGTTTAGGAAGTATGCAATTTTACTATCCTCTATATGGTGTTTAAAGCATGCTGCAATCGGGATTAGAATGGGACTATACTAATGTAGATAGAGAACATGCTGCAATCTGACTAAAGCAATTTGGTCCTCATCCTGATCTAGCCTACATCTGGAATATACAGAAAGTCTTGATAAAATCCTGTGCTAGTCTCCAACTTGAAGGCCATAAGGTTTTTAAAATGTTCTCCAAGACTGATTGGGTTTTATCAAAATGAGTCCTGACTTTTTTTGTTTTGTTTTTGGAGGCTGGCTGTGTGGGGTGGGGGATGATGTTTTAGGGCATGGCTAGATGGGAGCTCTGGAGGCAGTGTTGGATCGGATACTCTCGCTAACAGTTAACACTGTGAGTTTTGTTGGCCCTCTGGTGCAGTGGAGCATGGGCCATCCCCTCATAATAGGGTCTTTTGGAAGGCACGCTAAAAAATATGCTCACATGCTTGCACATTCTTTCAAAGGAAAAAGTTATTTTCCAATCTCTAAAGGCCACTAAAACATAACAGAACAGAAACAGAATGACACGCAAGCATTACACATTATGGCAACAAACATAAATGAATTATACTGCGGTCAGCAACTTATTAGTTTGTCAAAACTACACATAACTCATCTTAAAAGAACTGTATTAATAAAAAGAAAATAATAAGAGAGTAAATATTTTCAAGCTAACTAGACAAGTACAAGTCATCTTGAAAAAGAAAATAGTTTAGTCATTGGCTGTCCCAACAGGATGAGATCATCAAGAATATGACTGTTTTGTGCTGTTGTGTTGCCGGGCTAAGCACTACCCCAGGATACCAAGGCAGGGTACCCCAGCAGTATCAAGGGAGCTCTCTTGGCAGTGTCAAGTGAGCCCTCACCCCAGCAGTGTTGAGGGAGCCCGCACCCTGGCAGTGTCGAGGGAGCCCTCACCCTCGCAGTGTCAAGGAAGCCCTGACCAAAGCAGTTTCAAGGGAGCCTGTACCCAGGAAGTGTTAAGGGAGGCCGCACCCCGGCAGTGTCGAGGAAGCCCTGACCCCAGCAGTTTCGAGGGAACCTGTACCCAGGAAGTGTCGAGGGAGCCCTAGCTGTCCTGCTGCGGATTTCATCATTGATGTTTCTCCATGGCGAAGATCATCAACAGACCAGATACATCTGTATCTTTATTACAGTATGTAGCCATTTCTGCAGTGGGAGGCTGTTAATGCCCTGATGTGCCTCATGTTTGGGAGAAATCCAGACTGAGCCAACCCTGAGTGACATGTATAACTGGCCTAACCCAGCCAATCCTGAGCACCAGTGTATAACTGGTCCTCAACCAGCCAACCCTGAGTGACATGTATAACTGGTCCTAACCAGGCTTTTGTTTTGAAGCTCACTTCCTGGTTGGGCTGGGAGCAGCCATAGTGCCATTGCGCCATTGCTCATTAGTGCCACTGCGGTTGGCTCTAGTATAGGTCTTTCACCATGTAAGTCAATGGCAGCAATGTTGTCAAAATACCAAGTTAATATTTTTTTTCCACAAGAAAATGTAGTTATATGTAGTTAACTGTAGCAATAGGTGATTTTCCTTCATCTAATACCTCTCCATGTGCCGTTTTTTTAAAATGATTGTGTCATTTGAACAGGGTATTAACATTTGTTCAGGACCAATCAGAGGGACAGGTTAAGTCCTGGGGTCATTGCCCAAAGGTAGGTTCTATAGGGTTCTCACTGCCCTCACTCAGAGGGGCGGGACCAGAAGGGGGAGACAACAATCATTGGTCTGAAACACGCCCTGGCGTCTTGGGACCTTTATACAGTCTATGCTTGGGACAGGGAGACACGCTGTATTTTTGAGTGGAAGTCGATGGAGAACATCCCTTAGTAGCCTACCGTGAACAAGCTGTTGTTTTGTGGACGCTGTTCGTAACATAATAAATTGACTGCCTTGTCGCTCATCTTCAACATGCTTGCAGTCATCACATATTCATTTTGGAGTGAGCTATGATGCGTCTACTATGAAAGAAAATACTGTTTCGTGAGATGAGAGACAGCAGGGGATGTAGCAGCTACAGTACAGGCCCAGCGTCTCGGAGCAAGCAGCCAAACTGTGGGTTAATCTTTGTGATTAGGTTACAGGATGCAGATGAAAGTTAATGCCAGCTACGATGTAATGTAAGCTACTATGCTTTAGCTAGCATGTGAACCCACTAACGTACAATGCCGACTTTATCTGGAAGAGTTTTCAGATCGGGGTTTCATGCTGTGGAAAACCGTGACAGACTGCTCTGTCACAGTCGAGTTAATTAGCGGTTAGCCAAAAAGACGGTGGTGGTTTGCTCACTTAAGACTATGGGGACAGCTTGTTACCTTTCTAGCGGTGCTAGGGACATTTATAATAAAAGTAGTCTTGTCAAAATAACATATGTGATTGATTT